>OX387271.1:22571447-23821447 GCA_947562075.1 Orthosia gracilis | reverse complement strand
TGTACAGCTCGGTGCAACGACCACGCCTAGCCACAAATCTTTTGTACGCAGCCAGGCAACTTTTGGTCTCACTCAACTCACTAACCGCTTCTATATGCACTGCTCGAGTAGACATACATATATAAAAAATGCAATATGACCTTTACATGACTTTTTCCCGCGACCTTTCGATACCCTTATGTTTATTTTACTCCGGTACACAGAAAGGGTTTGTTTGGCGTCACGCGTGCCGATGGTAGTTGCCCCATAAGTTGTGTCCGTGCTTTGGCTGAATATCTAATGCCAATACAACACAGCCCCTTTATGATAATCTGAACTATAAAAATTATTCCTTTTAATTTGGCTTATAATTTTAGTATGAGTGTTTGTAAATAAACTCCATTGTTGCTCTAAGTTATCAAGCCTGGTTTCAACAAATTATTAAACGCTCTTTAGGAGACTTCTTAAAATTTGTCTTAGCTTTTAGCATTTTAGCTTTAATGTTCTCCTGCAGATCATTAAACGATTCCATTTTTAATAATTATGTTCTATAAAACCTAAACAAATATTTGAAACAATAAAGTAAAATTAAATTATTCAGTAAAATTATACAAGTCTTTACAGTAAAGTCACCTGGAATCAAATTGGGCATGGATTCCCCGTCAAAACCACTTTTCACTTAAAATAATCGCAAGTCCAAAACTACTCAAAAATGTCTAAGTTAATTTTCAAAAAATAATGAAGTTCAAATTAAATTTCACTTTTTGAGAATCTTCCAATTAAATTCTTCCTCATAATAAGATTGCAAATAATAATTGTACTCACGATTTTTCACCGAATTCACGCACTGACACTACTGCTGACGTCACGTTGTGATGTCTTGCACCACACAAGTGGCGCGCTCTGCGAGTCCACGGTCTGCTCCTCTTCTCCTCCCTTACCTCGCTCCTCCGGATGTTGCTGCCACCAGTAGTGCTGCACCACGCTACACTAGTTGCTCCCTGCACCAACCGGTGTTCCACCTCCAACTCCTGGCACATTTCACCTGGTACCCACTGAAGGTGATTGATCTGGACAGCGATCCACTGCCCAGTAACGACGCGAAGGTTGGTGATTTCTATCACCACTGGAAACCACCAAAAACACTGCCAACCACACCCGGGTCTCGAAGGACCATGAATAAACCGCGGGTCGACTTGGAGATAGGGTAACTTAATTAAACATTGGACTGGTAAATAATCGCGTATAAATAAGAATTGACAATACCACAGCCATTAGTTGTATAAACAGAATGGGTGGTGTTCCGTACCCTCAGCTCCACTCAATTTCTGAAGAAATATAAAAATGGTGTGAAACAAGAAATATCTGGTTATTTGATTATATATAAGCTCCAAGGATAACCACATTGCAGACTCAGAATCAAGAAAGCATAAAACAGAAATAGAATGGAGTTTAGAGAAAAGTACATAACATAGAATAACACACAGTTTTGGGTTTCCCAATATTGATTTATTCGCATCAAGGCTAAATTATAAATGTAAGAAGTATGTTGCATGGCATATGGACCCAGATGCATATGATATAGATGCATTCACAATTGACTGGTCACCCTTTTTTTTTCTATGCCTTTCCACCATTTTCTTTAATTCTTAAAACACTCCGAAAAATTAAGATTGATGAAGCTGAGGGTATTGTTATAGTTCCACATTGGGTTACTCAACCTTGGTACCCATTATTTGTGGCAATGCTAGTGTCAGAACCAATGATTATTCAACCAAAAAATAACCTTTTATGTTCAGATGCAGGCAACCTACACCCTCTCAGAAAGAACTTGCGACTTACTGTAGGAGTATTGTCAGGGAAGCTTTTATGAGGCGTGGAATAACAGCGACATCTGCCGAGATTATGTTAGCCTCTATCACTGAATCAACACTAAAACAATATCAATCAACCATTAATGGTTGGCGTGAGTATTGTAATATCAATTATTTAGATTTTTTAATAGTTCTATTCCTAACATAATTTCTTTTTTAACTGATAAGTTCAATGGAGGTTCATCCTACAATACACTAAATTCAGATAAATCAGCTCTGAGTCTAATTATCGGTCTAAGATTATCTAACGACGATAGGATCAAAAGATTTCTCAAGGGAGTATTTAAATTGAGACCAACAATACCTAAATATAACTATGTTTGGGATGTTTCTTTAGTTCTTAATCATTTTGAAGACAATAATTCTAACAATCGAATTATGACACTAGAAGAACTTACCAAAAAAGCAGTAACATTAATCGCAATCTCTACTGGTCATAGAATTCAAACTATTTAATTAATAATGCTCGACAATATAGTACAGCATGGTAATCAGCTACAGATCAAAATACCAGATTTTATCAAAACTACTGCTCCAGGCAGGTACCAACCTAATTTAATTCTTCTATTTTTTCATAATGAAGAAATAGAAGGATTTGCCCTGCTAGGTCAATTATAGATTACATGAATAGAACAAAAACCACAGAAACAATATTAAAAACCTTTTTATAACTTATAAGAAACCATACAAAAAGGCTGCAGTGTCAACAATTAGTAGATGGATTAAGGACACTGTCTGCGCCATATTAAAAATATAAATTAAATATAATAAATATTTACTCACGCACTCAAATTATTAAAATAGCAACACTTACATTCATTTCACATCATTCAATCAAATACACGAGGACCAATCCTTAACTCCCGCGCACACCTTTTCCTACCCCCTATTTCCGGTCATCCGGTCATTCCGCTCGTCAGTTGTCAAAAAAGCGCAACTCCGGTAACGCGTGTGCGCTCCCGTTCCTCTCGCTCTCAAAGAAAACTCAAATATAAGTGTTGTGTGTGACAAACAGACTCTGTGGGTGGCTTACCAGCATTCAACTATAGTGAAAACTCCACTGCTAAAACTATCGAAGGACATTATTTTTCAAAGCTGCAATCCTGCACCCGTAAGTACCTACCTACTGCCTTTTTCCGCTGCGCCCACAAGTTCTGGTCCCTCTCGCCGAATAAAAAACATAATATACTCTCTCAATCACTCATCTAACCACACACAATACGCAAACGCTTTCCTCACACAATTATTATTTCGAAATTACGGCAGCCATTGTCGCATTTCGCAACGCATCCGCAAACTCGCTAAATCGCATCCAATGCACACTCTTTTCAATATTTAATTATTTGTTTATTCATATTTCGATATCCGCATATATATTTAACCCTTATTTCACACATTTAAAAACATTTAAAGCATCCACGCACGTTATATTATTACTAGATACCTATTCTCAAAATGGCGTCAACAAGACAACCAAAAAAGAAGAAAGCCAGTGATGATGAACACGAGGTTTACTCAAAACTATCTCTTCTCGAAGCTAAGATGGAGAATCTTTACCAGATTATGCAGAATATATACGATCTTAGGTTTCCGATCCAACATTTCAATCGCAATTTTTAGCACGCATTCAATCGGTAGATATTATACGATCAAATTTCATGGATACTCTGGACTCGTGTGTTATGGCTCCATTAGAAAATGATCCATCCGCAAAACCGAACTATGCCGCCTTACAATCCTTTGACGAACTGTATTGTTACGTAAAACATACAGCATCCACACTCGCACAAAATAATTCTATTAAAAACACCCAAGATAATTCTCATAAATATGATTTGTTGAACCGCAAGTTACCGCCCCTTAAGTTAGTTTCGTTTGATGGATCGCCATATAATTGGTCGCCATTTTACGAGAATTTTAAAAGTCTTATCCACGATAATCTGCATCTCTCAGACGCCGAACAAGTTCAATATTTAATAGGTTCTTTGTCCGGCAAAGCATTAACCGTTTGTTCAGGTATTACACCTACCGCCAATAATTATCTTATAATTTGGAATTCTCTATTAGAAAAATACCAAGATACTCGAGTACAAGCTTCCATTTACATACAACAAATAATAAACTATAAACCAAATCAATCTATCGATACATTTCTCGAACAATTTTACTCTGCAGAAGCCGCTTTACGCCGTTTAAATATTGACGATCTCTCAGACTTTATTATTACTCACGTCGCACTTACTAAACTCGATAAGGAGGTAGTGAACTTGTTCGAGCAATCGCATAGACATATTCAAATACCTACATTCAATCATCTTTCTAAATTTATTAAAGAACAAAGTAAAATACAAACGCTACGTAGTCCTAGCTCAAATACAAAACCTTTTTTGACTCAACGCTCCTCAAATAATTATAATAATAATACATCAAATTCTAAAACTACTCGAGCATTCTTCGCAAATACTCATTCACCCGCAATACAAAAACGCTCATGTAAAATATGTAATGATCCTAACTCGCATCCTCTATACAAATGTTCATTTTTTGTTAATCAAGACCCGCGTACTAGATTTGAACTAGTAAATAAACATCGTTTCTGTCGTAATTGCCTAGGATTTCATTATACTAAATTCTGTAAATCAATAAATACTTGTTCCACATGTCAACGCAAACATCATACGCTCTTACACGTAGAAAACTTTCATAATATTTTCAAAACCAAACCGATGTCCCCGCGATCGGAAGTCGAACCTAACGCACCGCCGCTGAGCCATCAGTGTGTCAACACGCAGCCCGCGCCCCGCGCCACTCCCCTCACTACCGCTCTGCCTGCCGCGATCTTGTCGAATGTTTCTTCGGTCGCCGCCGCCGCTGATAAGTTTGCGCGCCAAAATTTAAATGATCTTGCGTTATCAATGACCGCTTCTACTTGTAATATCGATAGTAATAGTACTACAGTTTTATTACCCACTGCTTCTGTATATGTTTATAAAAATAAGAATCCAAATAAGGTTCGCGTGTTTCTAGATACAGGTTCAATGAGTAATTTTATCACAAAGTCGTGTTGTGAACGCCTTAATTTAGTCATTACTCCCGATAACTCAACCATTCTTGGTAAAGGCCAATCTAAAATATCTGCTATTGGATTTACGAAATTTAAAATATTTTCCCGCTTTGATTCACGCTGCTCATATATTATCCATGCTCGCGTAATAGAAAATATTACCGACGGCTTACCTAGTCTACCTATAGATACGTCCAAATTAATTCACTTACGCAACTTGCCTATGGCTGATGATACATTCCATTTACCGGCCGAGATCGATTGTCTAATTGGCAACGAGTTATTCCCGTTCCTATTAGGAAGTGGAAAGGTTACAATACCCGGTTCATCGGTCGTCGCTGTACAGACTACACTAGGTTACATTGCCATGGGTAGGGCAGATTGTGATAACCGCTTAGATACTCGCACTCCTATCTTCCAAAATAATAATACATATAATAATAAATCTTTTTTCTGCGCTACCGCATCTAACACACTTGAAAATCTCACTCAACGCTTTTGGGAATTAGAAAACGTCCCTGATAAAGTTCACAGGAGCCCTGATGATGAGGCCTGTGACCTTATCTTTAACGCTACGCAATCACGTGATGGTACTGGCAGATATACTGTACAGTTACCGTTTAAAACTCCATATTCTGAATTAGGAAATTCTTACGCTATTGCTCACCGACGTCTCATTAATTTAGAAAAGAAATTAGACTCGCATCCCGATATTCGTAAAAATTATAACGCCACTATTCAAGACTACATAGATCAAGGATATCTGTAAAAAGTTGATAATCCCTTCTTTAAAAATCCGCAAAATATTAATTTCGACACAGACGCTAATTCAAACGTGAAAATTGTAGGTATGCAGTGGAATCCTGTAGAAGACACCTTTCAATTTAAAATTAACGCTATTTCTCTCATATGCACAAAACGCACAATTCTCTCCGCAACCGCTCGTCTTTTCGACCCGTTAGGTCTTATCGCTCCCGTGACAGCATTTATGAAGTTACTCGTTCAAGAATGTTGGAAACATGAACTTGACTGGGATAGTCAACCTACGCATATTGAAAATAAGTGGAATCAATTCCACAACGAACTCACTTATCTCGAACAAATTAAAATCCCGCGTCATGTAGGTATAACTTCGGATACTCACGTGACACTCCTCGGTTTCGCAGACGCTAGTGAGCGCTGCTATGGTGCAGCCGTATATTTAAGGGTTAGCGCTAATGATATAGATCACGGATCTGTTACTCTACTCACCTCGAAATCACGCGTCGCTTCACTCAATAAAATGCCGCTGGCTCGCTTGGAACTATGCGCTGCACTCTTATTAGCTAATCTTCTCACCGCTGTGAAAGATACTCTAAGCAAACGCTGTCAAATTGACAAAATTTACGCATTCTCTGACTCAACCGTAACACTAACGTGGATACACTCACCCGCATATAAATTTCACACATTTGTCGCAAATCGGATAACGGAAATAAATTCTAAATTACCCGCTAAACATTGGTTTCATATTAATGGACAAGAGAACCCCGCTGATATTGTTTCTCGTCCTATAACGCCGAAATTACTTTCAAAACTAGAATTTTGGTTTAACGCTCCTCATTGGTTCTCATCTCCCATATGGCAATGGCCTATTAAAACATTTGAAATTAATTCTAATAATTCGGAATTCATGGAAATGAAAACTACTACTCTATCCGCTAAGGTCATTCAACCTGAAACTACTCGTCCTATTCAAGAATTAATTGATCGCGTCTCTAGTTACTCAAAATTACTTCGCATCGTAGTATTTATTCTACGCTTTTCTAAACGTCTTAAATCTCATGGATCTATAACAGTCTCAGATTTAGATACCGCTGAAATATATCTCATAAAATATGTCCAAAATTTACATTTTTCGGAAGATATGGTCAACTTAAAATTAAATAAACCAATAAATAAAAAAGTCTTAAAGCTTAATCCATTTATCGACTCTTCTAATATCTTACGAGTAGGTGGAAGATTAACTCACTCTCAACTCGATTACGGCCAAAAGCATCCGATATTACTACCGCAAAAAGATCGCGTAACTAACCTCATAATTGGTTATTATCATATCGTTAATCTTCATACAGGTCCCGCTCTTTTATTATCTATGATAAGACAAAAATTTTGGATAATTTCCGCTAGAAATTTAGTAAGACAAATAGTTCACAAATGTAATAAGTGTTTTAGACTCAATCCAAAAAATACTTACCCGCCAATGGGTGATCTGCCCGCTTTTCGAGTTTCAGACGTGAAACCATTTGTTCACACCGCTGTTGACTACGCTGGTCCTTTTTTCATAACTCATATTCGCAAACGTGGAATCAAAAGCCAAAAGGCTTATATTTGTTTATTTGTATGTTTAACGACTAAAGCATTGCACTTGGAACTTGTTTCTGATCTTAGTTTTGATTTATTTCCCGCCGCTTTTAAGCGCTTTATATCTCGCAGAGGTCCTGTTTCGCTAATATATAGCGATGGAGGTACCAATTTTATTGGAGCAAAACGTAAACTCAATGAAATTTACTCTCTCATACAGTCCAAATCGCATATTAATTATATTAGTCAACAGTTATTGTCTGAGCATCGCGTACAATTTAAGCATAGTCCGCCTTATGGCCCGCATTTAACGGACTCAGCGAAATAAGTGTTCGTTGTGTCAAAACTCATCTTTACAAAGTCATAGGATCTCAAATACTCACTTAAGAAGAATTTAGTACTGTGCTTGTTCAAATCGAAAACTTGCTAAATAGCCGACCTCTATGTGTCTTGAACTCGGATTCTTCCGATATTGCCGCATTAACGCCTAATCATTTTTTAAACATAACTCCACTCAAATTCTTACCCGCTGAAGATGTCACCGACATCGCTGATAATCGCTTATCACGCTATCAATTACTCAATAAAATAACGCATTCATTTTGGCAACGCTGGAATAAAGAATATCTTACGTCTTTGCAAGAAAGAGAAAAATGGAACTCTCCCTCAAAACCTATCGAGTTAGGTACTATTGTCGTAATTAAAGACAATCACTCTCATCCTCTTAGTTGGCCTCTGGGGATAGTAGATGTAGTTTATCCTGGAAAGGACAAAATTATAAGAACAGTTAAAGTAAAAACCGCGACTGGTTCATATATAAGGCCAGTAGTTCGGATTTGTCCGTTACCTTCGCAGTAAATTTAACATTACTCAATATTTTTTTTAATATTACTACTCTTATTCTCTTTTAATATCTTAATTCTTAAATTGTTTAGAGGAAACCTCTAGTCCGGGGGAGTTGTCTGCGCCATATTAAAAATATAAATTAAATATTATAAATATTTACTCACGCACTCAAATTATTAAAATAGCAACACTTACATTCATTTCACATCATTCAATCAAATACACGAGGACCAATCCTTAACTCCCGCGCACACCTTTTCCTACCCCCTATTTCCGGTCATCCGGTCATTCCGCTCGTCAGTTGTCAAAAAAGCGCAACTCCGGTAACGCGTGTGCGCTCCCGTTCCTCTCGCTCTCAAAGAAAACTCAAATATAAGTGTTGTGTGTGACAAACAGACTCTGTGGGTGGCTTACCAGCATTCAACTGTAGTGAAAACTCCACTGCTAAAACTATCGAAGGACATTATTATTCAAAGCTCCAATCCTGCACCCGTAAGTACCTACCTACTGCCTTTTTCCGCTGCGCCCACAGACACTCTTAAAAACAGTGGCATAAATACAAACAAGTTCAGTGCATATAGTACTAGACACGCGTCTACTTCAGCACAAAAAGGTGTCAACATTGACGAGATAAGGAGAACTGCAGGATGGACCTTACAATCACATACCTTTGCAAAATTATATAATCGTCCTATAATGAATCAACTAAATTTTGCAAGTTCAGTACTCATTGATAGAGACAACTAAGATTTTAATTTTATTAAGCTGTTATAATAACTATTTACATGGCTATACTTAGATGATAATTTACTTACCAGAAGTAGTCCGAAGTAAAAACATTTGATTGTTAGCCCCTGAGGGTAGTTGATTAAATAGATATAAGGTAGGAATAAAAATACTACATAATTATAATTAAGTGTAATTACTGTGTTCATTACAAGATTAAATAAGAGCAAGTGCATTTATTATAAATGACTCTCCCAATTTTTTTTTTTAATGAAGAGATAGATTTGATTGTGAAAATGTCTTTATTTTTTACACATTTGCTACAATTTAGATAAAAAACTTTAAACATCTACATAGTGATCATCGAAGGACGTCTGAAGTATAATGAGTGATCAAACGAACTTACCTGTAAGTGATGTTCGATCATCATTATATGAAGACTATGTCCTTCGATGATCAGGGGCCCACTCAGAACCCATTCAAAAGTATCCTTTCTGATCTACCCAGAAATTGTAAGAAATGTGTGGCTTTCAAAAAATGAGCTTACAGATGACAGCGGAAGCGGAAGTTAACACCCGGTTGCGTTCAGTTCACAGCAAATTAATTTATTTTTGCTGTGGCAAGCTTTGAACAATCGTGCGGCAGTTCCATGGAAATAGAGGAAACTACATAGTGATCATCGAAGGACATAGTCTTCATATAATGATGATCGAACATCAATTTACAGGTAAGTTCGTTTGATCACTCATTAATTTTGTTTATATTATGTAGTCGATGTTTTTGGTGCACGGTAAAACTAAATACTAAGCTACAACAAATATGTACCTAATTCAAATACCTAACTATCCGGTGAGAGGGACCAAAGAAAATGGTGCCACGAAAGGCTGGTTTAATGGACTGTATCGGCGATGCGGAGCAAAACGATTGACAAACGCTTGGCGATAGGTACTTCGAGTTGCGGTGGGTGTGGGACAACAGAATACATCCCGAAAATAATTAAGGAAGGAAGCACAAACCTTTGCGGGAATCCCGTGGTCGCGTCGCCGGTGCGCCAAATCACTTCACCAGAGTTCAAGGGCGGCTAGGTTTCAGGTTACTTTCATCACACGTTAAACATAAACATAAACTGTTGATTATAAGTCTTATTACATGCGAAAACCGCAGTAATCCCAAAGTTTTTCCAAATTAATATTTTTCAACGGAGCGGGCCGACGCTATTGCGCACGCGATGCGGTCCGATACGGAAGTCATTTTCACAAAAATGGCGGGCGAATCTTCTTATTCACTCGCGAGGTATGTGCGGGAAACGGATGGGTATTGGCAAGCGGATGTCAATCAAATTTTGACATCCGCTTTGGCGCAACCATCTACATTCGTTAAAAAAAAAATGATTTCATTGATTGATAGCTTGGGGATTAAAGTTTGCTAATGTATTCTGTAGGGATTCCTCTCCGAAGTGTTTAAGGTCAGCGGCTTCTTTATTAAACGCTCTTTTGTCTTGGGAAAGTCGACTACATTGCAACACTCTTTTGAATCGTCTCTTTTCTAAAATGTTTGTTTGTATTTCCTCAGGTATATTCTTTCTTACCTGGTTTTAATATGGTAGCTGGTGTACATTTCCACGCGAGTCTTTGTATTAGATTTTTCAAAGTTGTTGCATATTTTTTGATATCATCTTTTGTTTTTTTTATATAGTATTGAAGAATATTTGACGGATAAATTCAATAAAATTAAAGATAACTCGATAAGTAAAAAAATATAATAAGGACATATTATTAAGTATAATTATACTAATTGCAATACAAAAATTAAAGCGAATACACTAATAAGTAATAACATTATATAATTTACCATGAAAATAGAAAGACATACACATAATTATTAGTACTTACATCAGACCGAATAAAACCAGATAGATAGAAAAGAGATAACTGAAATGTTAATAAGGTAAATATTAGTACATCACTGCAGCGGCCAGCAAAAGTTTACAATTTCTTAATTGTTTTAGCTCACTTGGGCTTTGTCTCAGCCTGCTTTTAGGATATTATACTTGCGGATATATTGATACTTAATGCCTTTCTAAATTACTACCTCATCTTTTTCAACACATGAGGATATCTATATCTATACTAATATTATAAAGAGGAATGATTTGATTGTTTGTTTGTTTGCATTGAATAGGCTCCGAAACTACTGAACCGATTTGAAAAATTCTTTCACTGTTGGGAAGCTACACTATCCCCGGGTGACATAGGCTATATTATATTTTCAAAAAAAATAGGGATCCTTACTAAAACTCCAATAATGTAACCCAAGGTGTAAAAAAAATACCTAAAATATTCTTTACATCGCGTGAGCTGCGAAAACTATTGATGATAGAATAAAATAATGTACTACGACTTTGCAGCACACATCATTATTTACAAAAAGTTTCGGGGCAGCATATGTCTAACTATTATAGTTATGCCACAATAAGTGTTCTTTTTATTTTAAATTTTTCAATTGAAATGCCGCCGCTAGAAAAGGCTCTTTATTTTTATCTTGGTATTAATCATTATCAAAATAAATTACTTCATATTCCAGACTGCTTCAATACCTTTATAATTTATGCATTTATTAGTTTTTGGAAATTCTGCCTTTAGAGGGGTAAAAAAAGGGTTGAAAGTATGTATGAAATTTTAATAGTTTGTAAATAGGACACATGAAATTTTTGATTTACACTCTTGGTTGATAAAAAGAGAATTCGTGTATTTATAGGTTTTTGGAAATTCTACCCCTAAGGGGTTAAAATAGGGGTTGAAAAATTATGTGAAATTTCTTCGGTTTGCAAAGTAAAACATCTGAAATTGTTGATTTACGCTCTGGATTAATAAAACAACGAGTTTTTTTTCCGGAGGTTCTACCCCTAAGGGAGTAAAAAGTCGGTTGAAATTTTGTGTGAAGCTTCTACGCTTTAAAGTGAATACTACACGTGAAATTAAAGATTTACCGCTTTTGGTTGATAAAAAATTCATGAAAAAAAAAAATTATTCATGTATTTATTGTTAGTTTCATTATTAGTTTTTCAAAACTACTCCTAAAAGACGATTTAGGGACCACTAAGAAGGGATTTTTGGCAATTCAACCTTTAAGGGGGTGAAACTAAAAAGTCATCTTCTGTAGGATAAAACATGGATCACGCGAACGAAGTCGCGGGCGAAGTGCTAGTAATTAAAAAAAAAATCATATCCTTCCACTCTACGAAAGACGAAAAATATCAGATCTTGTGTTTCTTTTCAAGATAGCCAATGATACAAATGGTGTTACCGAGTTGCTTCACAAAGTCGGGCTGCGAGTGCCGTCTGTTTCTTGCGTAGACCTCATTTATTATATACCCCAGTGGTAACCACTACGTACAGATGGAACTCGTACATGATGAGAGCGAGTCGTATGTACAACACAACCTGCCGGGAGGTTCCGATCGACATTTTCCATACTAGTTTTAATAAATTGAAGAAAATTTTATGTGATTGCTTCTTCGAGTGTAAATAGTAATTTTACTGTTTGGTGTTATATACCTACATATATTATCTATTATAAATTTTAAGTTTCATATATATTCTATTTACTTTCAGTGGAAACTTGTAATTGGCCATATTTTGTATAAACTATTACTAAATGTCTGCGTAGCTGTAAGTTTTCCTAAAAATAAATAAATTTATATACAGGGTGGACCAAAAATCGTGGACCAAAACAAAATGGCAAATATTTGGAGTTATTTGCTATTGTTGGATTGTTTGAAGTTGTTTGTTATTTTATTTGTTAGTTTAGGTCAAAATGCAAAAAAAAACTCTCCTAGTAACCCCTACTATCGCCCTGTTTCGTTTGATCCACGATTTTTTGCCAATTCTGTATAACTAGCTTCTGCCAGCGGCTTCGCCCGCGTGAATATCGTAAATTATCTCAAATGAAGATAGATAAAAAGAAAAAAAAATATCTTATGTGCTATTCCAGACTGTGCCAGTGCTATCTACGAGTATCTCTGTGCCAAATTTTAATCCAGATCCGTTCAGTAGTTTTTGCGTGAAAGAGTAACAACCATACAAACACACATACATACTCACAAACTTTCGCCTTTATAATATTAGTGTGATAAGAGTGAGTGTGATACTAGCTGCCAGCGGCTTCGTCCGCGTGAAAGTTGAAAATTATCCCGAGGGGACATATAGTGCCGCGATAAAAAGTGTTTTTGCTCTTAATAGATATTTGCTATTCTTGACTATAATCTATCTCTGTGCCAAATTTTATCTAGATCCGTTCAGCCATTCTGGCGTGATTGAGTAACAAACATGCACACATCCAAACTTTCGCATTTATAATATTAGTAAGATTTATAAGAATAAGAATCTTTATTTGTAAACATAGGTAGTTACACGGTGTGCGAGATGATACAATACTAATTAGATTCTCTATGTTTTGCCGTGGAGCGTACAAATATTATAACATTTAATTTCATTAATTTACACAAAAAAATAAAAAAAATATCAATAAGAAGTCATTTTCAATCATAAGAAGAGCAAACATTAAATGCAAATATAAATTGTCAATAAATCAAAGAAACATTAAAAAATTAGACATCAAATAATGAATTATCCATTAAATAAAACAAATAATTATATAATTAAAGATTAGATATCCAGTAATACTGAATAAGTATCATCATTAAGTACACAACTGGGTGTCTAAATCATATTGTAATTTAGTAAAACAATTAAACTGAGGTCAATATAAAAATATCACAAAAGTTAGATGGTAAATAATAAAATTATCAAAGAATTATCGCAAAATAAATATCATTAAAACTTTGATGTCAAGTAATAAAGTAAACAAAGGTCAATAAATTAAAATAAGAAATACTAAAAAAAATGTCAAAGATGCAATCTTATTTTGTCAATACAGATAAATAAGATGTCAAATCAATAATACAATTAAACAGACATGTCAAAAATTAAGAAATTACAGTGATATTTTATCCTTTATGTCATTTATCATTTAGTGTGAAGTGTGATATTCTACGATTAACTAGGAATAATTCACATTCAGTCATAAGACGTCTCATTAGATGTACCGTTTTCATTTTTTTTTTTGCACAATTTCGCCGAACTATTCAGTGGAGACCACCAGGGCAATTAAGCTCCAGGAAGTCTCGAAGAATGAATTTAATTGTCTTGGATCCCGCAACGAATTGAATCAGAAAAGAATAACGGAGGAGTAGGGAAAAATACAAATTGCCACTTGCCTCCATATCAAGTAGGAAACAGAACAAACAAGGCCACGTAGAAGCGTCTACGAACGTGTTAAGGAACCAAAAAGGTATTATATGTAGACTAGCACTGTAGATAAAATTATCAAAGAATTATCGCAAAATAAATATCATTAAAAACTTTGATGTCAAGTAATAAAGTAAACAAAGGTCAATAAATTAAAATAAGAAATACTAAAAAAAATGTCAAAGATGCAATCTTAGTTTGTCAATACAGATAAATAAGATGTCAAATCAATAATACAATTAAACAGACATGTCAAAAATTAAGAAATTACAGTGATATTTTATCCTTTAGAAACTCAGTTATATTATAATAAGATCTACTGACAAGAAAGTTCTTTAAATGTTTTTTGAATATTTAACATTTTAATTGACTCCGGTATATGGTCATAAATAGTTGGTGCCAAAAAAAACACTATTATGCATCAGTGCTGTCTTGGACTGTCTCGAACACAACATATTGACGTATCGTCGACTCCGTCCATTTCTATCCGACAGCTAGGGAAATCGATTTGGGTTGGTCTTCACAAATACTGCTACTTCGTAAATGTACAAACCTTTTCATTTATCATTTAGTGTGAAGTGTGATATTCTACGATTAACTAGGAATAATTCACATTCAGTCATAAGACGTCTCATTAGATGTACCTTTTTCATATATTTTTTTGCACAATTTCGCCGAACTATTCAGTGGAGACCACCAGGGCAATTAAGCTCCAGGAAGTCTCGAAGAATGAATTTAATTGTCTTGGATCCCGCAACGAATTGAATCAGAAAAGAATAACGGAGGAGTAGGGAAAAATACAAATTGCCACTTGCCTCCATATCAAGTAGGAAACAGAACAAACAAGGCCACGTAGAAGCGTCTACGAACGTGTTAAGGAACCAAAAAGGTATTATATGTAGACTAGCACTTTGCCCGCGACTTCGTTCGCGAGTTTTCGTTTATCCTATATATGAGTCTATTTATGTGCAGTTAGTGAAGACGACCAAAAATAAGCTATTATTAAATCAATAAAATTGGGGTATAGTAGATATACAGGATTTATTGGTTTGGGACGATTCGTTATTTGACTTAAAGAATAATACATTTTAGGTTACCTCCACAAAATAAAATCCTTCCCTAAAAACTTATTAACCCTATTTTGCACCGTCGAGTTTTGAACAACCCAAATATATTCACTGGTTTTTTTCTCTTTTTTATTCTTCGTTTATGTTAGTAAGATTCCGCAGTAAGATGCCTCAAAAAAAACTTTAACACCCCTTAACCATACCTGGGGGGAAGTTTTAAAAAACGTCTTTATGTTAAATTCGATGTATTTACTTTATCCCCAAGGAATTAGATTTATCATACAAACAAATTTCGCCCCTTTTCACCCCCCCTTAAAGGTTGAATTTCCAAAAATTCCTGCTAAGTGCTACCTAGAACCCTGCGTCAAAAACGAAAACCTGTCCAGTAAGATTCTTAGCACGGGGTTAGTTACGAAAAACTTATAATGACAACCTTTATCGTTTACATAGGTTGGTACCTAATTCAAGTTTCAAGTTTATTAACCCATGAAATATGATTCTTCAAAAAAACTTTGACACACCCTACATAGTCTTTTGGGGGAAGATTCGAAAATCTAATAATGACAACCTTTTTTGTTTGTTGGTATTTATGTCAACTTGCAAATTTATTAACCTAAGAAATAAGATTCTTCAAAAACACTTAAACACTCCTTAAATCGTCTTTTGTGGGTTGTTTCAAAAGACTTATAATGATAACCTTTATTGTTTATTGAGGTTTTTATATAAGTCAAGTTTCATGTTTTTTATCCCAAGAAAAAGGATATTCCAAAAAAAAAATAATATCCCCTAAATCGCCTTTGGTGGTAGTTTCGAAAAACTAATAATGAAAACCTGTATGGTTTATTTAGGTTGTATTTATGCCAAGTTTCAAGTTTATTTTAATTATCTGAAGTAATAAGATTCTCCAAACAAACTTTGACTTGATGTCCTACGTCCCCTGGACGGGGCAGAGGGCGTCCACAGTAATCCTCCATCACGATAGGTCCTGAGCTTCACGCTTCACCTCGCTCCACGTTATACCGATGCTCATCGCTTCCGCCAACACGGTGCGACACCAGGTTTGACGGGGACGGCCACGATATCTTTTGCCTTGGGGATTCAAATCAGCGCTTGCTTCGGTATATGATCAGAATCCCTTCGCAGCGAGTGGCCAATCCAACTCCCTTGCGACGCTTGACATGGCGGTCGATCGGGCTCTCGTGGCATTGCTCCACTTTTACATACATTGCTCGACAAACTTTAGCACCCCCTAAATCATCTTTTGAGGGTTGTTTCAGAAGACTAATAATGATAACCTTTATTGTTTATCGAGGTTGGTATTTATTCAAGTTTCATGTTTACCAACCCAAGAAATAAGATTTAAAAAAATTATAATAACCCCTAAATAATCTTTTGGGGGTAGTTTCGAAAAAATAATAATGAAAACCTTTATTTAGGTTGGTATTTATATCAAGTTTAATTTAATTATCTAAAGTAATAACATTCTTCAAAAAAACTTGAACACCCCTAAACAGTCTTTTGGGGTTAGTTTAAAAAAATAATAATAACAACCTTTATTATTCATTTAGTACAGTATTTGTGCCAAGTTTCAAGTTTATTGACCCAAGAAATGAGATTCTTCCATACAAACTTCAACACCCCCTAAATAATCATTTGGGGATAGTTTCGAAAAACTAATGATGACAACCGTTGTCATTTACTTAGATTACTATTTGTATCAAGTATCAAAAATTTTGGCCGAAGGAATTAGACTTTTCATACAAACTTTCAAGCCCCTTTTTACCCCCTTAGGGGTGGCATTTCCAAAACATATTTCTTATCGGATGCCTACGTCATAGAAAGAACACGCCCTCCAAGTTTCAGATCTCTACGATCAGCAAATTAGGCTGTGCGTTGATCCGTCAGTCAGTCATTCAGGACAAAGCATTTTATATTATATATATATGTAGATAGGATTGTTAGCACGTGGCATTTGGATGTCATGTGTGTGTCAATTTAATATTCATTCATCGAATGACAAAAACATCAAGCACGACAGTAATGATAACAGAAGATTTCCACAATAAGCATCAGCAGAGCGAAGAATGCAAGGTCTTGGAACGCTGGAAAGAATATTTTGAAAGCATGTTAAAATGTACTCTGTGTTTGAAAGTTTATGTTGTTATCAGGATAGTGTGCAAGGAGTGGGTAACTGGGCAGAAGCCAGTTGTCAAGACCCAAACTCAGAGGAGGAGCAAGAGAAAAGTCGGTTAATAAAAGCAACAATCTTAATAACAAAGCTGCAGGGTATGACCGAGTAACTGCTGAAATGCTGAAGGACAGTGACAGTGTGCTGTAATCGTAAAATAAAGGTTTCACAGCAGGAGTGTAAATATTACCGCGGCATTTGAGAATGAATAGAGTGGAATAAATAGAGCAACACAACAGACGTGAGTGGAAACGCAAGGAGGGGACGCTTTAGAAGGACATACTTATACCTGACTGGTGATGTTCTTCAGAAGGGCCAGGTGCGCAGTACTCATAATCAGCGTGCGTATATGACTAGATGTATGAACTGAATGCAAAAGAAGTATGTAAGGATCGCAGCAGGTGGTGGTCTGTAGTTTCTGCCTACCCCCATGGGAAAAAGGCGTGAGTTTATGTATGTAAATTCATAGAGTCACACTGTATTCTTCGTCGGTCCACCAACGTTCAACACTCAGCAGACCGACATGCGACTACGTTAAAAGAATCGGATCTGTATTATCTGCGAGTACAATTGGATTAGGTACTTACTTATTTAAATTTGAATAGGTTAGTAAAACACATGTTATTTGCTTTGTATCCAATTTTTATTATATTCATTCAATATACAATACTTTTATTATATATATTTTTTCAGACAAAGAACACTTAGTCTAAGATAAAATAAATAGGAAATTTAAAAGGCTTTTTATATTTTGTGGATTTTAATTAAACTAAAATCAATAATTTAATTACACTGTGTTTTGATCATTATGTGCCGTATGTGTACCGTGTGGTGACGGACCAATCAATTCACATTACAAAAGTTATAACTTATTTATAATAAATATTTTTAATATCGGTAATGAGTTAGTTTTGCTTGCTAACATAGGGCTTCAAGCTCTTACAATTTTCTGATACTTATTATAACCAACTACAAAACTTTAATGATTAGATTATAAACAATAATGCAGTTTACAAATATTGATTACATATGTACAAGACACTTTTGTCGTTTGTGCAAAATCTACAGGAGTTCGAGTAGGTATTACGCGCTGTGAAAAAACTTCCAACGATACCTTAATTTTAGAAATCCGTCCTCCGCCCAGCCTGTAGTTTAAAAAAAAGATTTTTTATCCAGATTTTAACGATAGCAGCCGTTTTTAATAAATAATATTACAAACCCACATACATAGATGCGCGCTTTGGCAGTCGGGTGGTAAGGATTCACTCAATTACCAGTGTTGCCAATGGCAGATAGTCAAATATAACATGAGACATCTCAAAAAGTAACATTTTCATGAGAAAAATACCTTATATTATGTGGCAAACGACACTAATAATATTAATTAAAGAAAAAACATTTATTTCTGGTTTATAACCCTTACCAGAAAACATTTTAAATTAAATTATTCAATAATGAATACTAAATCACACAAAGATAAATACAAACATATAAAAAAATATAACATTAAATACATTTAAATTCACATTCATATTCATTACTGTATTCTCTTAAGTGCGACACTATAATTTACTTGTCTATCACAACAGTGTCGCACATAAGAACAGTCCAACCAATTTGCTATCATACTCAGAACGGCATTGGAGCTGCCCCGCACTCTGTGCACAAGAGACGCTTAGGACAGCGTTTCCGCATGGTCGCACGAGGGGCTGTATGGTCGATGTCGCACGAAAACAGTCCGTGCGCGCCCACGCGAACATATCCACAACGCTGCAGTAGCGAAGCAAACCCAAAATCGCTCTGAAGGAATGGTTTAATTGAATGCAGCGGGTGTTGTAGCTTTTATGTGTGTAAAGCCTACAGGCTGCAGGTGTATAAGGAAGTGCAATATGCTCGGAAAAGAGTTATTTTCACGCCATCCAAACAACGTGCAAATTAACTATATATAACTATAATTTGGCGTATTTTACGAAAAATCATCATGGTTTTAAGATTTATTTAAGATTGTTATTGAGTGACTGTAGTAAACTGTTTTCTTACAGCTACACGCCGGGCGGAGGACGTTTGTAAGTTTTTTTTTATCTGACTGTATAAAAATCTTTTTTTATTGGTGTCCGTATCATCAGTGAAAAAAAATCGGATTTAGACTGTCTGAGTCGTCAGCAAGTCGCTGTGTGATCCTAGTCTAGCTTACGACTTGTGTTTAACAATAATACTGGACGAGCCAATGATACTCATACAGCAAAAGTACTCATTTAACAAATCAGTCGTAACTAAAACGCCGTCACACCGTCACGTCGTTGATTTAACTGTTTGACACAGCATTAAGTGCGGCTCAGGTTACTAGACAAGAATCCAAATCGGTGTCCAGAAATAAACATTGCAACATAACAGTGGTTTGGTGTTATAACTTCTACAATAACTACCGGGTTACTCGTCAACTACGAGAAAACCCCAACAAATACATACAGATATAATAAATGCATGATACCAAAAAAGGTTCTTATCATCAGTGCTCTTCCCTAACCGTCCCCGGACACTGGCAGCATTCCTAAATTTTGGTAGCTACCAGTGGAAGCGCCTATTTAACGAACGAAGCTTCAGAATAGTCTTACCAGAAGGTTCGTTGTTTAATCAATAAATAAGCATTAAGAAGCTAACGGTAACAGAAGACTGTGGTTTCCGAGACAGGAGCAACTCAAGAAGCCATTGCAGTGGAAAGGTGCTTAGCCAGAGAAATATTAATAATTCGATTTTTGTAGTTCGTCGTGTCGCTCCACCACAAAAAAGTACTAGTTATATTGCTTTACAGAGTTCCTATAAATTCGGCCACCCAACCTGTGCCACCATTGTTCATGGTGGTTACAAATACTATCTTCACAAAGTTATCGTCACTCGTGTAGTCTGCAGGCGTGTCCTCACAGAACGTCCGCACTACTACACCCTTACTGTTCACGAGCTGCACGTAATTCTGTTCGCAAGTTATACCCAAGTCGAACGTAGCGAAATGTAGCAGTAATCGTGTTTCTAAGGGGGTCTCTAGCTCCCACTCGCAGGTCGAAACCCGCCTGTAAGCGTTAGGATACAAGGGACTGGTGACTTTACCCACAACGCTTTGCATTTTTCCACCGCATCCACGACCTTTATCGGATATCACGTAAACCAAATCAAACATTACACGATCACCACCATGTTCGTGATTGTGAAACAATAAATATCTACCAGTGGAGAAGACAGGGTTACCCTCAGATTCTGAGTAAATTTTTGAAAGGCTAGGCGCAGTGGCGTTATTGCCGTCAAAAATTTCAAGATAACACTCTTCGTTCCAGTAACTTGGGACGGCGCTCAAAAAGTACGCGGATATCGTGTAGTTAACAGGAGCGGTGATCAGCGTGTAACAGTCATGCTCGATGCTTCCGTCAAAGTCATATATATAAGCAGCCTGTACTCGTCCGTGAGGCTCCGTATAATTTCTGCCACAAAATCCTGTGAATACTGCTTCTATTTCCATTCCTTTGTATACCTTAGTATCGGACTCCGGTGATGTGATTAAGTTTATAGACGTTGTTCCATAGATATAAAAGTCCGTAGGCTCCTTTTGCCCGCATAACTCAAATCGATCGGGAAAGCGCAAAGAGCTGTCGTAAAAGGAATTACGGCTAAAGAAGTCATCCATACGGCGGCTTAAGATATAATCTTTTCCCAGCGTAGTATTCTGAATGCTTGGATTGCTAGATATAATCAACTTGTCTCTATTGCAGCGCTTGACGCCTGTGCTATCAGCGACAGGGGGTTGTAAGTCTAATTCTTTAACAGTGATACGTAGCAAAATGTATGGAGACGCACTTGCATCCAAGCGATATACGCAATGAAGGCCGCGAGGAATGGATCCGGTATCATAACCCGGAGATTTCAAGCGTTGTGGCGTATTGCTCACTGAAATGAAGGAGGTCCCGCATACTGACGGCTGAGCTGTTAAAGTGGACACGAAGCCTTGACTGCCTATTGCACCATCCGTGGACAGCCTCACGCTCATCACATTTCCAGAAGAAATTAATTGCGGTGGGAGACTGTGACCGCAATAGGTACCTATTACTAAGCTATTAGGGTTTAAACCATCTTTTATTTCAACTAAGTCGCAATCGCATTTACTGTATCCTAAAGCAGTTTGGTTGACATCTTGGCAGGGGGCTACGTGGAACGAAGAGAATTTGATTTTGATTACAGTGTCAGGCGGTGATACTATTGACCAAAGGCAATCTAAGTATTCTTCGTATACAGGATGACCCATGAAAGGAGATTTTAGAGCTTGGGACGAAGTTGTTGTTAAATTAATAAGCCCACCACAATTTGCTGCCTCAGAATAGCTGAAGTAAACTTGAACTTTGAAACCTTTGAGGTTTACGCTTCCGTCTGATACAAACTGTAACAACGCCGTAGTCCCTTTGCTTCTGAGTGTGGTTGTTGAGTTGATATTACCACACATTAGCGCTAAGCGCTTATCATCATCAATGATGTGTCCGTCGAATAACGCGATGTAATCATTATAACAATCTGTTGTGGTTTCTAAGTCAATAAATAGGAATTTAAGAACAATTATCTTGGTAGGCGGTGCTTCAATAAACCACGTGCAGTTCATATTTGTTTCATAAGTTTCAGAAAGAAATGGTGTGATAACAGTAGTTTCGTTTACTCGGCCTCCACATGAATAAATTAAATAAGCAATTCTAAACCCTTTCATCTGTATATATCTATCACTTTTAAATATCAATGATATTTCTTCAGACTGAGTTGTGACGGGTGGAATTTTGTCACCGCAATAAACTTCATAAAGATAGTTATAATCTGACTGACTTGATACTGTTAAATTATCAGACAAACAGTCAGGAGCAGAGCCTTCTAGTTCGAAATCAAGGAATTTCAGTGAAACTTTATCGTTTGGAGCAGATATTTTATATTCGCAACTCAAACGTGGTAGGTAACTATATGGAAAACCTGGACTATACAAAATTTGTTCCTTTTGAGTAGCTACGTATTTCCCACCACAGATAGAATCCCATTCAGCTTTGAACCCCTCTAGATTTTTGTCGGCATCTGTACGTAAGACAACTTTCATGCGATTAAAAGTTGAGTTATAGATAGGTGGCGGGTTACGTCCACATACCTTTGCTATCTCTATAAACTCATCGTCCTTCCAGTCATAAATTATGACAGAATCTTTAGTGCAATTAGTTGTATCCTCAACAAAAAATCGTTCCACAAATTTAAGAGATACTCTGAAACCTAGATTAGCCCGTATCTCCCAGGAACATTCCTGGTTAGGCAAATAATTATTAGGATAATTTGGCGATACAAATGTGTTTTCATATGAACGAAGATATCCGCCGCATTGGTTAGTAACCATAGATTTAGCCATAAGCTTTAGGTTTGTTTCGTTTTTCACATTCGAGTGATACTCAATGAGCATGGAACTGAAATGCATAGATAGCGGGCTATCTAGGGGCGTTTCTTTGCAATATTTACCAATTACTTGTGCGTTTTGTCTTAAGTTTGTATTTATTATCAAATACTCGTCATCGCAATTGAACGTGAATTGCCCTTCCATTTTAATTTCATATCTATTATTCGGGCCGGTAAGAATCCAAGCACAGTCAATGGTATCATTATATGAATCTGGTAAGTTTAAAATATTAACTGGATTTTCTCCGACTTCAATAACACCACCACATGGTTGAAGTTTCCATTCTAAATTGAAGTAAAGCGAACTAGATTTACTTTTAATTGCAGAAATGTCAATTATTGGTAATGGTATTCTGTATGATACTTCGGTGTTTCCACAAATTTCCCTAGAAATTCTATATTTCACTGTCTTAATAACGACTTGCGGATCAAAATATCTACAACGTGTTCTCGCTACAGACGAATTCATGGTGGCCTTTAACATTATAGAATTGTAAGTAAGATTTTTTATGAGACCATTATAATCATTGTTTGTATTTACTTGACTATTATAATGCCATTCGCAAGTGTAAGATCGATTTAGGTCCGGTGACAGGAGAACTTGGTTCGTATCAGATAGGTCACCACCGCATAGCGCTTCTTGGTCAGAACTAAACCTAGCTTTGAAGCGGTGCGAGGAAGCTGTACGATTGAGCCATACATAAACTGCCATTTTGTTTCCAGAAGATTCAAAAACATTCGTTCCAGGAATATAATCATCGCTTGGAATTGACTGAATACTAGTATGAAAGGTATTGTCATTGAAAATACCAATTCTGTGCTTCTCTATGTCCATGTCTATTAGCTCTAAGCGCACTCTTCGAGACTTGTTAGGCACTTTTACCGTCCACTGGCAGTACCTCAGTGTGGTCTCTTGAGGGTAACTTGGAGAAGTTAAGTAACCGTCTGAAGTTGTTAATAAGCCGCCACACATAGGTCGAGATGAATTAAAGCTAATTTTAAATCCTCTATTGCTAGATGTTTGATCCCATGCATCCGGCTTACCAATATAAAGTTTAATAGTAAACTCGTTTCTTGAAGTTTCAATTGGCTCAAGGGATATATCATCATTGCATATGCTTTTTACTACGGTGATAGTGTTATTGGCAAGCATAGTTTCTTCAATTGTTATCTTGGTGCCACAAGATAATTCAGATCCAGGTAACTGAATATCTTCGGGTCTAATTTGAAAAACGTGTCTTGGGGGTCCTATAATGTGCCACTCACAAACTGTTCCGAACGGAAGCATTTGCATGTGCGGGTATCCAGGCGATTTGAGTTCTCCGGCGTCGGCGACAATAGTTCCACCACAAGTATCAATGGTCACGTTAGCTTTGAATCCATTGCGTGGATCCGAGACCTGAGTCATGTATTTAATATACATTGTATTGCCAGTACTCTTAATGGTTCCAGGTCTATCATTCCCACAATATCGGCCGTGTAGGGGAGAAAATTTCGTTGAACCAAAACGTATTTCAACGGCTTCTGTTACGCAATCATCTTTATGGTCCAAGTCAAATCTATCAATGAAATCTATTCTTAGAATTTCTCCAGGTGGCCCGCTAAATACCCACTCACATTCTGAATACGGAACTGGTACTGAAGGATAATTTGGTGAGCTTATTATTTCCCAATTATGATCAGGTGTCAGAGACGAAGTTGAACCACATTCATAGTTGTTCTCTTCATAATGAATAACAAAATTTTGATAGGCGTATGATCCTTTTGTGTAACTTATAAATAACGTGTTACTAGAAGTAATTATATCTGATTTAATTTCGTGATCGTAACCGCAATATTTTCCACTTGCCAAAAGGGGCGCTTCCTCAGAATCACCATTCCGTAAAATAACGTAGGTTGGACAGTTATCATTTTTATTTGTGATATTAAAACTATTGAACTCCAATTTAATAGTCCTGCCGGGGCGCACTTTGACAACCCAGTTGCATTTAATATTAGCCGGGGGGTACCGTCGTCGTATATATGCCGTTTGTACGTCCCACCAAGTCGGACTGACTTCACCAGACAAACCAGTCATGAGTCCTCCGCACATAGAGTTGACTTGAGCATGAAATCCTGTCCTAGTAATGGATCCATCTGTTTTAAATTTAATTTTCATATACGTTGATGAATTAAAGCCTATATTGGATGATTCTTTTGTACATATATTTTCCCGGACTGGCTTCCAATTTCCAAGAGTGTCAGATGAATAAATAGAAACTGAATCTGCAAAGCAAGAGTGAATGTCTTCGATATTAAAATCATCGAAATTTAGACTTAAATGTCTTCCCATTTGTGATTTGTAAACCCATTCACAATTTAAATCATTGGAATATTCCTTTGGATAATTCGGCGATGTGAAAGTAATCGTACCGTTTTCAGGTAAAACCATTACAGTATCATTTGAACCACAGTTTATTCTATCTTCATTTTCTGGTTCAAAATTTCGAGAAGCTTTTGTCCAACTCATATGGAATTTCGAACCCGTGTTTGATTGATCCGTTGTAAGTGTAATGTATACTACACTGGAGGAACTCTGAATGACCTTCGTTTCAACCAGTACACCATTAAGTTCTTCTATAATTGGAGCGGTTGAATCATATCCATCATAAATAGTTAACTTGTTATAGTTTACCTCGCTGTGTGAATAAATATCTAAAACATCAAGTGTAATAGATATAGTATCTGAATCGGTAACAAGCACGCGCCAACTGTATTCGCCAGACCCTAAATATCTAGTTGGGTACAATGGAGAAGATATCTCACCACTGTCGCCCGTAATATCATTTTCTCGTTGAAATCCATAATGCAAGAGAAAGCCTTGACCACTGGTTTTGGAGTTACTGTGGAACTTAACATATATTTGTGATGCTGTGCTATGATTGCTAGGAGTTTCACTGCTACAATATACACCCAATAGCCGACCAGCACCGTTAGTTTCGCGAACTTCTACGTAGTCATCGTTGCAACCTTCAGAGAATTCTAAGTCAAATCGTTCGAATTGGACGTATGCAGTGTTTCCAGGGGATGATTTTAGTATCCATTCACAATCAGTGTTTACAGGATATGGGCCGGGGTAGTTCGGAGACGCGATGGTCCCTTCTTCTGAAGTTAATGTTCCTCCGCAGGCGTTACTAAGTGGTGAATAGTGGGCTGCGAACATTCCAGTAACTGTACCAGCGTAAGTGCCGAACTCTATCGTCAAGGCGCTACCACGGCTGACGATCATTGGCGGGACTTTGCGACCACAATATTCGCCGATTAAAGGAGCATTATTGTCATCTCCATCGAGAACTCGCAGGTAAGAGGAGGGGCATGGTCTATTTGTGATTACATTACTGTCTTTTGGCAACGACATTAAAGTCAATGTTAAATATATTTTTTGATCGGGTGAATCCGCAAGTATGGTCCAAATACAGCTTTTGTTGGTATGTTGAACAAAGTTATCGCTCCTTATGATACCCTCACGTGTCGCCTTTATAAGAGCACCACACGTGACTGTAAAGTTAGCCTTGAAACCTTTGGCCGTTCCATAACCATCGGTTTTGAATTGCAAAACTAAGCTATTGAATTTGCTAACAAATTGTGTTTGATTTGAATTTGGACATATACGGTACGTGTAATTTGAGGACGGTCTATAATTGCTTTCGTAATCATAAATTTGAATCGAGTCTCCACAGGACCGTTCATCGAACTCATAAACAGAATAAAGATCAAGATCTATAAAGTTAAGTTCGATGCGATGATATGCGGGGACGGTTATATACCAAAGACAATCCAAATTACTGTCGTAATTCTTTGGGTAGTTCTTGGAGTATATGAGCCCAGATTTGGAATTCATAGCACCACCACATTTTGAATTGGAAGATCGAAATTGTGATGAGAAATGAACATCCCTGAGTGTAGAGTTTTTGGATAAGCGCACCAACATGAAATTGCTATCAGACTGCACGGACACGTACTCACGATGGCAAGTTTTTGTAAGCAGTGGAGCCATTGTGTTTTGACCGTTATATATTTCAATAGCATCTGTCGTACAATTAACGGTATCTGTCATATAAACCTCTGTAAATGTGATTATAATACTCTTCCCTACTTGAGTTTCTATCAACCACTCACACTCAAGCTCCTGATCGGTAGTTTTACTTTTATCAAGGGTTATAGTGCCCATGGATTTTTTTATGTGTCCTCCACATCCATAACTGATCCATTCCAAGCGGAAACCAGTGCGGGGCATATAAATACCAGTGGCAAATTTAATTTGGAATGTATTACTCTTTGTACTGATTGGGTGCGGTGTTGTAGTGCCGCAGAGTTTATTTGAATAATTTGGATCAGATAACTCTTTTGTTTGCAAATAGTCTAGACTACATTCGGCGTTATGTAAGGGATGGCGAACTCTATACCAATGATGATAAAATCGGGGGGTTTTGTAAACATCAAAGTGTATGAACGTCACATTAATTTTATTACCTTTGGGTACTGTAATGCTCCATATACAATTTAAGTGCAAGGGGTAATTACCTGGATAGCCCGGGCTCTCAATTACTCCATATCTTCCAGTTATATTATTATTACATATTGTTTGATAATTAAACAGGAATCCCTTACCGCCCTGATATATATCAGATCTAAATTTAACGTAAGCGTAATTAGTTGTTGTTTCGATACTGGCTAACTCCGGTGTCATGTAACAATGCTTTCCTAAAACGTTGCCACTCGTGTCGCGACCGTCAAAGATTTCCACATAATCGTCCCTACAGTTAGGAGTTCTTTCAAGATCAAGCTCTGTAAATGAAATACGGATCCGTGAACCTTCACTGGTAACTATTCTATAGAAACATTCGGCGTTTTCGTTGTAATCATTTGGATAGTTCGGCGATGATACAGAGCCAGACGGGCTCGTCAGAGTGCCGCCGCAACCTGTTATAGTACCGTCCCATTCGATTTTGAATCCAGCCCCGGTTAAATAGAAATCAGAATGAAAATGGAGGTGCAGAGCATTGGATAATGATACGATTCGTTTTGATTGGAAACTGCCACAATACTGACCAATCAATGGTGAATTTTCGTTTGCACCATTTCTTATTTCTAAAAAGTCCCCTAGATTACATTTGTCTCGAATAGGTCGTTCGAGACTAAACTGTGAAATATTGAGCATGATCTGCTGCCCGATTGGCACCGTGATAGTCCATGTACAATCGCGATTGGGTTCGTACGGGCGAGGCCAGCCAGGCGAGTATATGAAGCCATGAGTTTTAATGTACGATCCGCCGCAATGTGTTTTTTCATCTAAAAATGTATATGACACAGAAAAACCTGAAGAACGAATACTGCCGTCAGATTCAAAATTTAACCTGAGCCGGTTAGTGGATGTGGTCAAGGCAGGAGGCGCGCGATTACTACAAAACTTGCCCAAAACATTACTTTCATTATTTTCGTCTATCTCTAGTAACTCCAGGTAGTCGCTGCCACAGCTGGGCATATCCTCAATGTCAAACCTGTTCCAAGTCAACTTAATGTGCATTCCTTCAGGAGCAATTAGTAACCATTGGCAGGATTGATAGTTTTTGTAAGTATCGTCTCCGGATGGATGATTTATTAAGCCAGTTGTGTCTCTATAAATACCCCCGCACTCTTTATCGATGGTAGTATAGTTAGCGTAGAATCCCGTTCCCGAAAGACTTAAATCTGATTTGAATCTTATGTACATATAATTAAGAGTGGATGTTTGTACAGGAGGCGCGCTAGGGCCGCAGTATCTGCCTAGTAGAGTAGAATTCTGGTCGTGGCCGTCCCTCACCTCGACGTTATCGTATTGGCAATTGAAGTTTCGGTTGTCTTCAATATCAAAATCTTGGAATGTCAATTGAATTGCCTTGCCGGGAACTGTGCTGATGATATAAACACAAAATTTGTTCTCTGGGTAACTGAACGGATAACCGGGTGATTTAATAACTCCGCTATCGCCTGTAATAGTTTTCTCGCATAAGGCCTCGTACGTGATTCTGAAACCCTCGCCGTGCATACTCCTGTCAGTTTTGAATTTAAAGTAAAGCTCATTCGACGACGATGTATATGATTTAGGAAAAGTAGTTCCACAAAATTTCCCGACGAGTCGTGAGTTAGAAGACGGACCGTCATAAATTTTTAAATAATCGTATTGACATCGAAAAGATCGTTCGAGCTGAAATGACTTGAAGGTTATTTTTATCTTGGTATCCAAGCTAGTTTTAATCTTGTACTCGCATAATAAATTACTAAGATAATGGCCATTATAAGTAGGAGAAACGAGTTCCCCTGTGTCAGAAGTGTAGTAACCTCCACAGCCAGGAACACCTTCGACAGGCGCATAAGCGATTTGGAATCCATTTCCCGAACCGTAAGCGTCTGAATGAAAGTGAATCAAGATATCGGAGCCCGCCGACTGGACGGGCGCGGGCTGCGTCGTGTTACAGTACCGGTTGATCAGAGGATCCGTCGTGTGTTCACCGTCATAAATTGCTAAATAGTCAAAACTACAGTTTGAATGTGATTCAATATCGAGGGCAAAGAAATGTAAGTTAATCCTTTTACCGAGAGAGGTCGTTAAGTGCCAATAACAATCACGATTAGGAGGGTACGGACCCGGAGAGCCTGGGGAGCTGATGTGACCGTGCGTGGTGGCGTCGACCTCGCCCCCGCACACAGGGGCAATACTAGTCCAGTGTAATGCAAACCCGTCTTTAGCGACTGTTTTATCTGAATGAAACCAGAAATATAAATTGTTATGACTTGACACGATGTTACCGCCTTTAGGAAAATTATTGCCGCAAAATCTTCCTAGAAGTTGGCTAGAAGATTTTCGACCATCGTGAATTTGTAGGAAATCGTACATACATTCAGGACTTCCTTCTAAATTAAATTTACTGAACGTTACGTTAATTACTTTATCAGGAGCCGTGTGTATTACCCAAGCGCATTGAGAATTATGATTATACGTCGTATTAGTCAAAGGATAAACAATGCTGCCTTCTTCGTTATCTAGAACACCGCCACAAGACTTTGTCCTTACCTGACACAAGGTGCCCGAGTACTGTGCCGCGCACTCACAACGGAAGCCTCCAATCGCACTGTCGTCTGCTCTGCAGATTCCTCCGTTGTGGCAAGGATTCACTCTGCAGGCGTCGGCGGCCATCTCACAGTGAGCTCCGCCGTAACCCCTGAAGCAGATGCATGTGTAGCCGGTACGCAGAGAATGGCATTGTCCGTGGATGCCACATGGATTGACTTCACAACCGGCAGTGTAGTTTCCACCGCCCGTTGAAACGTAGCAGCCGCTGATTCCTACTCCATCGCCTTCCATGCCATCGGGGCATATACATTGTGCTGATTGTCCAGTTGGCGATGCGCTTTCTATGCACTGCGCGGATGGGTGGCACCCTCCATGACCGATGTTGCAGGTACCTCTCCAGGAACACGTAACTCCGTCGCCTTGATAGCCAGGTGGACATGAGCCACATATGCGGGAGCCAATCGTGTTGTGACATGTCACCAGAGGACTACAGCCTCCGTTGGGAGTAGTTGTGCATTCGTCAATATCGTAACAAGTGTATCCGTCACCTTCATAACCAGAAGGACACTGTCCACATCGGAATGAGCCCGGTAGATTGATACAGTCAACCTTGGGGTTTACTGAACACCGAGGACCTTGGTAGGACTCGCATTCGTTAATATCGGTTAAGCAAGCAACGCCGGTACCATTCGTTGTCCACCCCTGGCGGCATATGCATTGAACACCGTCGCCTGAATTTACTTGTAGACAAGTTCCATGGCCGCACATTTCAAAGTCACCACCGGAGCAATCCTGTTTTTTCCTTGTACAATGTAAGCCAAACCAGCCAGATTTGCACAAACACTCGTACGATCCTGGCCTGTTTATGCAGGTAGCTCCATTTTGACATCCGAGGTCCGTTCCAGCAAAATTGCGGCATTCGTTTACATCGACGTCACAATCTCTGCCTTCCCAGTTTGAGGGGCAAAGACAATGGTAGCCGTTCACTAAGTTGAGACAAGTTCCACCATGTTGGCACGGATGAGATTGACATTCGTCTTTTCCTCTGTTATTTAGTTGGTTTTGTAAATTCAAAACTTTCCTGTGAATACTGTTGACTTTCCGCCAAAGCATTGATATATTGAAGAGAAAGTCACTTGGCAGCGCAGAATCCTTGTTCTCCAATCTCTCAAGTCTTTCTAATATGCCGTTTATGTTCTTGTCAGTGTTTTCAGTACTCGATGGCTGGTACTGCGTTCCGTCACTCGGGGTGTTTGGGTGGAGTACGTTGATATCGCCAACAAAGACGCTCGATTTCGGTCCATTGGGGCGTAGATAAATATTTTTATCAAACGCAGGTTCCAGAATCAGATCTCCTCCAGATGTCTTGATTTTTGGTCGGTCTTGGTAGATTTCACAATCAAGAGGAACGAACCAAAGTACGCCTAGCAGGAAGAGACATTTTCCGAGTGTGCTGGACATGGTCCATGTGTCCAGGTAGACGGTTGTGTTGGGACTGTGCGCTGCACTGGTGTTTGGACTGCCGATATAACTTGTGTTATCATAGGGGGCGTATTGCTGTACGCCCCCTATGATGATGACTGATGATTTATTTTTATGATTAACCAATTCGGGCCATCTGGTGTAGGAAATCGATGATATGAAATCAAGTGTTTTCTAGAATGGCTGAGGATAAAGATATATTTATTTGCTCAAACACGTGTACACATGCAAGAATAAATATTACGTGCATTCAGGATAACATTAAAAAATACAAAAGTTTGGACATGTTTGCCACTTAGTATGGCTTGTTAATTTTTTGAAAGTTTATCATGATCATTAATCAGTGCACTATGAATAATGCCCGGGCAGTATGAATCAAGAAAAGTCAAATCGGGCAATGTAATGAATACTGATTTTTAAACTTCAATATTTATCACATTGTCTGGTCATTGTAAATATTGCTATGTAACGGTTGGGCAATTTAACCAAAATTTAAAATTATTTTAGGTTAATTTAGACCCTGCAGACAGAAATAGGCTTTTATTGCTTAAATAGTAATCGTACTTACCTTATTCTATATTAAAATCAAATTTATCGCTGAATCGATTTAGATGAAATTTGGTATGGACATAGTTTGAGGTCGTGGGAATGACATAGACTTGTTTTTATCCTGGAAATCATCCTTTAGGACGATAATAAAGGGTGCCGTAAACACTTGTAGTTAGTTGGAAGTAGGGCTGTACAGGTAACTTTGTCTACGTTTCCACAAAATGCGAATTTTTGGCAAGATTTTTCTGCAGTGGCGTAAGGGGGCATGGAAGTTTGTATACCAACAATTTTGCACACCTACAATATTATTGCGCGATAAAAAAAAGGTTATTCGAAGAACTAATGCTGCGCACCGAAAACCACGAGATACAATTAAAACAATCATAGATATTAGTTAAAAAAAACATAAAATATTTTATTCAACGGGTACGATTCCAACACTATCAAAGATAGAGCAATTTTAGTAGGTATTTGGATTAAGCGCTTATTACACTACACGGTATTCAGGGCCCTGTGGCAAGGGTGGGCGTGGCCCCTTACTTGGAAGCCTCTTAGTACACTATCCGGTCGATTTGGCCCTTACACAGTTGTGAAGTAACTTTCATAAGTGTTGCACGCCCCCTATAATGTAATAGTTATATAATATAACTTTGAAATCTTCAGACCTCATGTCTTTATTTTTAACTGATTTTCTAAAAAGGAGGATGTTCTATGTTTGACTTTGTTTATTTTTTTAATACGCTTGCCATATTTAACCTGCCTCTTTGCTTAGGGTTTGTGGACTATGAGAAAACCTTAGATTCGATCGAGACTTGGGCTGTACTGCAATCTCTCCAACGATGCCAAATCGAGTACCGGTACATCGAGGTGTTGAAGTGTTTGTTCAAAAACTCCACCATGCACGTCATACTTCAGATCAGTACTCGGAACCTATCCTCCTGCAGAGAGGTGTGAGACAAGGAGACGTCATATCGCAGAAACTGTTCACCGCTGCACTAGAACATGATTTCAAGGTTCTGGACTGAAGAGGCATCAACGTCAAAGGCGAGTACAACACTATACTTCGGTTCGCCGACGATATAGTGGTCATGGCTGAGACCATGGAGAACCTCACTACAATGCTCAATGACTTCAGTGGAGCCTCCGAAAGAGCGGAGCTTAAAATAAACATTAGCAAAACCAAAGTGATGTTGAATGTGTTGTGGAAGATTATGTCTACCTGGGACAAACGGTCCAGTTAGGTAGGATAACTTCAAAAAATATTGACATCTAGTCAATAAAAAATGCCAAAGCTAAAACTTATCGATGTCACAATAATATTGTGCAGGAGTGGTGGCTTCAGACATCAATAATTCTAAGAAAGGCGTGCGCTACTGAGAAATTCCAGATGGAAAAACCCAATAACACTACCGGACCCGGCAATCGAACCTAGAAGCTCAGGCCCAGAAGTAGCGCTTGCGATCATTTGACCAACGAGGGAGAAAAAAATGTCAAAAGATTTTTTTTTTCTTGCGGCGCACAGTGATGAAATGACTTTTGAATTTGGAACACTATTTAATTAAAACGTTTGAACGTATTTCCACAAAGTACGTAAGTAGCGGCGCGACTTCGATAAACTCCTGGCCAGTACCTAATAAAAAAACCGGCCAAGTGCGAGTCGGGCTTGCGTACGAAGGATTCCGTACCGTTATCCCAAAAACGGATAAAATAATCACGTTTGTTGTATGGGAGCCCTTCATAAATATTTATTTTATTCTGTTTTTAGTATTTGTTGTTATAGCGGCAACAGAAATACATCATCTGGGACAGACATACAGAAAGTGTTCAACAACATGGCTTGAGCAGCAAGCGGGTATTCAGTTTGATATCTACTATCTGGTTAGATTTTTAGCATAGGACTGTATTTCCAAATAATTAGATGATTTTTACACAAGAGCAAAAAGTACGTGTCACAGAGAGAAGTACAATAGTAATCTTTGGAAGAATCTACTACAAGTAATGTTACCAGTACTTAAAAACTAGTTCTAAAATTATAAATGTTGCTAATGCAAATTAACATTCTTTATGTTTTGATTAATTTATTCTTAAACAGTAAGGAAAAATCAAAAATTTGTATGTAGTTTTTGTGGCGAATAAACACTTTTCTTTTGTATTTGGCAGATCCGTCCCAGAGGTGAGAGTAGCACTCCATGCATGACCGAACTTGCGCGTTTTACAAGTTGAGCAGCTGTTCAGACGTGAAGTGCCGTCACACTTTTGCAAGGATCCTCAACTTTTCTGCAGCCAACTGAGCCTTTGCCTCTGGAATGAATGGATCTTTATTTTTTATATTCAATTATTGGGGGTCGATGTCAACGTACTACCAAGAAAGTCGAGATGTGCCGTTATCGGCATGGTTACGCCACGGCAAGATAGAGCCGTGTGGAGTTGGGTCTTTTTTGTGGATAAATGACACGCTTGGGTCTAAGCAGCATCGAAAAAGACTAGATTGGCATTGCCAAAGACAGGTTCATGAAATGATGATTTTCAGAAAGAAAAAGAACATTGTAACAGGTACAAAAGTTTATTACAAAAATCTCACAATCAGTCAGTTTTAGATTTAATAAGAATCGAAATATAATTAACTAATCAAGTTTTACATGAAATGTTATATAAATGGCAACTGCAAATAATCACAAATATTCTTCTTATTATAAAGTATTTATCATTTAAAATATTCTGGTTTGTCGCAGGCATTTACATTTATTTTTCTTTAATGAAAAGCGAAAAGGTTGCACTCCTATTACTGATAATTTGCTAGATTTTTTTTAGTATTCGTCTAGATTTTTTGCTGTCGGTATTACTCTTGACTATTAATCTAAACGCTTGCGATAGATTCACTCACGGAAAGAAAAGGCTAAGCAATTTTCAAACATTATACCCCTTTTAGCTTTGCTCAACCCCATCATTTCCCGTATGTACAATTTGTTGTACGCTGAGTAACATTAAATATAAATAGCATTTCGTTGACTTAATTTATCCATAGGTTGTTTCAGAATTCGTGTGATTATTTTTTAAATTGGGACCGTACATCAACGGGTTAAAGGAATTGCACGACTTTATAAACACTTTAGTTAGTTACTTAACAATAAATCTGCATTAAAGTATGATTATCTTTTACTAACTGAAAATGCAAGTAAAAGTTTAAGGCCCAGTTTTTTGATCCGTGGTCAGCACAAAAAAAAAAAAATTGATGCCAATGGTTTAAAATTTCGATCAAATACTTTTTTCGTAACTTGTTAGACTAAGAAGTGGTCAAATAATTAATTCTTTGACTTGTTCGACCAATTGATGAGCTAAAAATTGATGATGAAAACACCTTTTACCGAAATTGAAAACCATTGGTTATTTAAACTTCATGTACAATGGTTATACATAGGCGGACTTAATTCAGCAAGGCATTCTCTGCCTTTGGGTTAAAAAGGACACAACAGTGGTAGGAGTACAAAATAAAAAAAAATGAACAATAATTGTCAAAAGTTAATAATAAAACGGATAAAAAAAACTTGGCCTTAGAGGTGCCTTCAACTTCAGCTTGTTTTAGTATTAACTTTACTTTTATAGTGATACGTACTTATTGAAAGGAGTATGGAAAATAAGTCAAATCTGTGCTGAAGTATCGTCTATATTAAAAAAACATAGTTTGTAGATTTGCATTTTCATTCAAATATATTTATGGCTCATTAAAACTTTTTACAACACAAGAATACAAAATGCGGCAAAGAATAGCTGCCTGGCTAATATAGCTGCAATGAAGGTCATACCCCTACTTTATGATTCCGTAATACTTTCTGTAACTAACAGCACAATAATTTATTTACTTATTTATTTATTTACTTTAAAATAACATGGCCATAGGCCAATTACAATAAATAAATAAAAAAGAATAAATCAATTGAATAAATTGTCACAAGTAAGTAGTTCCAGGGGCTCTACTAGAGTAAGTGACATTTTATCGACGACATCGATTGTCGAAATGACAATTTTGTTAGGAATTGAACACTTGAAATTTCGGTAGCCATATGAAATCCATACGTTTTTGCCTTTTCGGTAATCGAAATCGCTGAAACGATAGAGGCTCTAGACAAGACAGTGCTATTCGATGTCAGCGTTGGATTAATCTCGTGTCATTTCGATGGCCCTTAGCAGCCTCGTACATTTTCAAACCCCGACGGAAACAGAAGGGTGTTATAAGTTTGACGTGTGTACCTGTGTTTGTGTATCTGTCTGTGCTATCAAAGCTCCCACACAGATGAAACGATTTTAATTTTTTTTTAGCTTTGTTAGTTAATAATCGGTTCAGCCGTTCGAAAGTTGTGGGCGTTTTACTGTTTGAATCGGTGTGTTTCCGCAAGATATTCTGTCATAATAACGTGTTCAATATATTGTCGATCGAACGTGTCTACTACAAGATAAATCATTTAACATGAAATAAAATTGTGTCGGGGTATTTTTTTAAATTTTACTTGTTGTTTCACCAAATTCCTTTGTTGATAGCTTCAATCAACAATAACCAACTATATAAAGGGTCACGTACAAAATTAATGCTAAATTCCTTCCGCGTGAATATATACTTAGATACTACCCCACATTTACAACACTATGACAAACTGAACAAAATAAGAGCTCACGTCTCAAGTAAGCTATTATTTACAGGACGCGTTTCTTGCGCCGATAATACATCGAGTTGGTATTGTTGATCGAAGGTTGATAGAATGGCCCATTGTTGATCGAAGATACATAGAATGTTATCTAAGGTCTCGTGTCAAATTTGAATTTTATAAACTTCAACGTTTTAACTACAGTCCGTCAAATCTAAGAAGTCCGATGACGTTTCTCATTTAACTTGCCGTGATAACTTTGTATGAAAGTTTACGAATAATCAAATTCATAATCCTAATTAATTACTATGCTGCCTATACACTATAACAACGAGTATCATTCGTAAGCATCAACTTAAGTTTATACAACGTATTTTTATAGCTGTCAAACGGTACTTCTTAGATTTGACGGACTGTAAGCAGTTCCAAAACGACAAAATTTTGCTAGTACATTAAGAAAGAACATACGTAAGTTGGTACACTATAACCTACAAATAATAATAATATATAGTCATTTTATAATAATTAATAAAAACTTGTTTACAATATTTTATTTACAATATAAGGAGAAACACATAAGACTCGGTAGGGGAAGTGTTGGCTCAGAAACTGAGAATAAAAACATTGATATGTGTATTCCCTGAAGGGTTAAGTAGAGATGCAACAGTCGACCCACAATTCGCCAGTTATATTAATTAATTTTATTTGACATTAGTTTGATATTTTTACATGGATTTGACATACATTTTGATATGGTATTTTAAATAGTTTTTGTATTATTTTTAGTTGACATCTAGTAATTATTGTTTAAATTTAGTTTTGTAATTGCTCAAGACATTAACATTTCACTGATATTTAACAAAGATTTGAAATACATTTTTATTTGACATTTGATTGATATTATTATTATCTATATTCATTTTTTTATTGTTGACATTGTGTTTAAATTCATTTTGTGAAACTGTTCATGATATTAACTTTTAAAATATTTGCATGCCTTATTAGGTGGCAAACATGTCCGAAGTTTTTGTTTTTTCAATGTTATCCTGCATACATGTATTATTTTTTCTTGCAGAATTAATTACGTTTGCAGGTGGCTAAATTATCACTTTTTACTTGCATATCATTAAATTGATGTTTAAACATATTATTTTAAAATTTTCACGAGTATCTTTATGTGTTTCTCCTCAACTTATTTTCTTAAACACTATATAATACAAATTAATAGAGATTTTATTCTTATAACGATTTATTGAGGCACGAACAGTGAAATAGCACCATGTAGTTATTCCACACTCTTAAAACAAAACTTCCAGATCAGTGTCAATTACGTAAAATAGGTTTTTATATACAGGGTCTAATTGAAGAAGTAGTACGAGATCCAATCGCTTACATTGCAGATATGTTTTATGATACAAATTATTTTTTTATAAATGATACTTGATATTTGAATAAGTAGATTACTCCAGGATTGCCTGACAATATCATGCCACAATTAACTTTAATTTAATAAATGTAATTTGTGTTTGTTAATTAACCCCAGATTAGTGAATCCAAAAATGTCTGACAGAAAATTACAAAAAAGCGGTTACCAGCTCTAACCAATCATTAAGTGGTCTTGCCAAGCAACTCTGCAGTAATCCTCTATCAAGAGTAATTCATGAAAATTAAGTTTTTATTAAAAAACAGTTACCTGCATATTTAAGCAATGAGATCTTAGATTATTGCTAGTGAAACTCTGCAGATAAGATTTTTTTTTTTTTTTTCACTTGACCCAAGTAGCATTTAATTGTGCGTTTTATATTTTATTCTGCATTACGTCTAAATTGATTTTATTTAGGATATGGGGACTAGAATAAATCAGTGTATTGTAATACAGACTTTCGTTATAATCAACGGCTATCTCTATCCATTCAAGGTTGCCTGGAAGAGATCGCCTGTTGTATGTTTGTTTTAATTTCAATGTTTCTTTTTGTATTGTCTTATCTTGGTGTACAATAAAGTATATATGTTACGGCTAATACCCGAAGTGTGGCTACACCTAGTATTAGCCGGTTGGAGCTTAGCTACACCTAGTTTTAGCCGGTTAGAACTAGGTGTAGCCACGCAACATAGTGACGGAGCCCCGCTGCGCGGGGCTCCTATTTCCGTCCGCAGGGTCTAAAGTAACCTAACACGAACCTAATACTAGGTGTAGCCGCACTTCGGGTATTAGCCGTAACATATATAATAAACGTCGTAAGTCTGGTTCGTTTTTAAATGATAATGTGAAACAACTGTAGTTGTGTGGTACACACAGCAATTTGATGTGACAGTAAGACCAAGTGATTGGCCTGAAACTGAGTCATAGGCATATCTTTGGCGTTTACCAAACATTGTGAAGCTGCCAATCTTAAAGCTAAGTAGTAGCGGGTAAAAAACTAAGAAGTGAGTGACTTCAGAGGCTCAAAACAAGAATACAAAATGCGGCAAAGAATAGCTGCCTGGCTAATATAGCTGCAATGAAGGTCATACCTACTTTTTGATTCCGTAATGTTTTCTGTAACTAACAGGACATAAATAAAAGGTCACAAATAAGTAGTTCCAGGGGCTCTACTAGAATAAGTGACATTTTATCGACGACATTGAATGTCGAAATGCCAACATTGTTTGAAATTGAACACGTGAAATTTCGGTAGCCATGTCCATCCCATACGTTTTTGTCTTTTTTGAACATCGTAATCGCTGAGAGAATAACGCTCACTTTGTCTAGAGGCTCAGAGGCCAAGACAAGACAAGTGTTACTGGATATCAGCGATGGCACAGTATACATCTGTAGGTGAAAGCTAAAGGACCTTAAGTCCATATTTTGACATTTTTGTGTTTTAAATGATTTTTATTCAGAATACCTGAATTGATCAAATGGTAAAAGACATTAAGATATTTATAAAATGTGACTTAAGGCCCTTCACTTTTCACCTACAGACATATGGACGAACAGTACGTAAACTATATACAAACGGTCGAAACGTCACACTCACACAAACATGCGCATCGACGAGACCCCTAAGCGGCACTACTGACAGCATCGCGACAACCACCTAGGGAACTCGTCGATGCCCATGATTGTGTGAGTGTGCCATTTTGAGCGTTTGTAGCTAGTTTATGTACTGTTCGTCCCTATTAAGGCGGGTAGTACACTATCATTTCTCTAGGATCACAGATCTATGAGTCATATTTATATGATAATGTAGTATAAACATATGAGTCATTTCGTTTTTAACAATAATTGAAAAAAAAAATAGATGGGAGCCTATGTGTGAACCTTGATATATGGTATTGTCCTCTTAAGTGCGGAAAATGGCGTCACATTGTTATACTAGTATAAGTATTAGTATAAGACGCGCGCCACACATCAGTAGATGTGCGGCGCGGGCGACGGCGGCGGCGCGCGCGCAGTGTCGGCTCGGACTCGCATGCGTCGGTGGACGCGGACGTGGGCGGCGGCGGCCGGTTGGAGGCGCGGTAGTGCCGGTAGAGATATATCAGTAGATGTGCGGCGCAGGCGACGGCGGCGGCGCGCGCGCAGTGTCGGGCTCGGACTCGCACGCGTCGGTGGACGCGGGCGTGGGCGGCGGCGGCCGGTTGGAGGCGCGGTAGTGCCGGTAGGCGCGCCGCCGCGGGGCCGCCGAGCCGCCGTCCGAGCCGGTGGCCGGCGACGGCGGCGGGTTGGCGGTGGGCCGCGGGTAGCGCGCGCAGTTGCTGTCCAGCGTGCTGCAACAACCATTCATATTAGAAGAACACTAATCAGACATTGAACCCTTATTTACAGGTATAGAGGGTGATTTTTTCAAGTAGGTGAGGATGGCCAAATCTGAAACTATGGAGCATAAAGAAAAACAAATTTCATAAAATTAGATCTTTCCTAAAGTTTGCCGTATGACACTATTTTCCAGAATTTGGTCCTTATTAGTGGCACTACCGGTAGGTGTAGCTTGTTTTTTTTCCCAAAATCAACGAGATCGACTCCTCTGGCTAGGAATATTGATTTTTCAAAAATCCAATGATTCTTCATAGTTTCTGATTTGGCTATCCACCCCGACTTGAAGAACGCGCCCGATACCCGTTTAGGCCTCTAGCGTCCGAGATGATTTCGCCAACTTTGAGAAAAACTGATCTAAAACGTAAATACACTTACTCAGTATAAGTGGTGGTAAGAGCAGGAAGAGTAGTGATGTCTCGTTTATGCGGCGGCACGAGCGTCCTCGCGGCGGGCGCCAGTATGGGCTGCAGGCCGGTACCCAAACTAGGCCCCCGCGTGGGACGTTGGACGGGCGCCCGGGCGGAACGCCGCACGCGTCGCAGCGCGGCCCAGGCGGCGCCCAGCGCGGCGGCGGCGCCAGCAATGCAGCCACACACTACAAAGGCGTTAGACCGCCGCGCGCCCGGCGCTGTGTGTTCCTTAGCGCCCGCGAAGCCGCACGTGGCGGCGGATTCATCAGTGCCGTCCTCGCAGTGTGGGTGACCGTCGCATAGCAGTCGCGGCGCGAGGCAGAGGCGTTCGTCGCATCTGTTGTGGAAGACAAACTAGTGAGTTACGGTTGTGATAGCACTATGTGTTGTAGCACGTGTGCACACGTGTTAGAAGCTCCTTTGTGAAAGACTGGTGTCCGTACTAGGGAAACCCTATATTACGGATCGCCAGGCCCTCATCTAAGCGAAAATATGATGCCAAGGCCAACTAAGAGGCTGGGTCAGGCTTGCGGGTCGGGGCAACGGCGCGCGCACGCGTCCGCCCGGCTGCCGATGTTAGAAAATTCTCGCAAGCGAGCGGGCATAAATTATTGTACTGTCTGCGCTTCCATCCGATACAGTACCGATATATCATCATTTATACAATCCATTAGTTTTATTGATTGAGAGCCAACCAAACACACCATCCCAAAAAACTACCTTTCATTTGTTACTCTTGTTACCGCCATATTCAAATCTACCTACTTCAAGTCTTTTAAACATTTAGTTATACCAGAATGTGGCGGTAGTAGCATTAGCATTACATTTCCCATCAGTGACCTTCCCTCCTAGTAATTCCTGCAGCGTCTACCATAGGTCAGAGCGAGACAGCCTAATCTATCTTTCATCCATCTTCTCACAAAACCTTAAACATTCACGACACACATCTATCCATCTCGCAGCAAACAGGTACGGTCAAATGCCGTGACCTCGCGGACTTTGCTGTTGTTTGGCCACCACAGGAAAAGACAGTCTCACCAACTGCGCTACGAGCTCATAAAACGGCAGGCACAGATAAGCAAGAAGTACTTACGCCTTACATCGAGAGAATAAAATTTTAAAACACCAAGTGAGAATTTGGTAGGGTACTGGAAGGCGTAATATCTGAAGGTTTTTTATAAAGAAAACGAAGAAAAGCTTTTTGGATTTTTTAAAGAAGTAAACCGTAAGTACTCTCATGCGGGTTCCAGATCACTCCTAATGATTCGATTTGACTCCTGACTATGGCCATGTTTACAAGTTTAATGGAATGTGGATTTGGTAAACTCGGGCATATTTCGAAGGACGAGTTCTAGTCTTCGATATGACTCAGCAGCAACTGTCCTCATATTATGCTCATGAAAGGTGAGCCTCGTGTCGAACAGAATTTCGAGATTCTTTACAGAATTATCGCGGGCTATCAGATCACCGCCTAAAAATTACTTTTTCATGCCAGGGATTACGCGTGCGACTTAAGTTCAAAATCCTGCATTTGATATTGTCGCTTGGTTTAGTGTTACAGTATCTCATTATCAGACGCTAATTAATGTGTTATTCGCCCGATTAATTATACCCCAAACCAAAGTATGAAATAATTAAACGATGATTCCAAATTCAAATACAGTACGCGTCGTTCTCTCTCACATGCAATATGAGCCAGCGACACACGCATCCCATCGTGTGCATTGCAACTGGCTTCATAGTGAAGATAAGATAGGAAGATAAGATTCTGATTTTCAATTCAAATATAGAAATTGTCGAAGGCTGAAAATGCACAGCGTTCTAAAATGGTCTTAGCAGGCCTCATGCCGCAATACAACCTCTTGAACCTTTTAGATCGTTCGTTCTCCTTCACTACTCGCCTGGCGTGACGCTAGCCTTATGGAGTGTTTCTGGAATTCTAAATTCTAATATGGAACGTTTCGTTACCTTCGTCCACTTACCGGACGGTATGTGGCAGCAGCATAGGCATCGTATTGGCGTCTTTATAAAATTATGACTTAAAATTCAAATATAGAACGTCGTTCCCCTCATGCATTTACCGGAAGGCGTCAGGCAGCGGCGCGCGCTCGCAGTAAGCGCCGGCGTCACACGCGCCGAGTGCGGCGGCGCAGGCTCCGTCAGCACAGCGCAGGCCGGCCGCGCACGCTCCACATTCTGCTTCGTCTGCACCGTTCTCGCAGTCTTTTTGGCCGTCACATCTGTAACATAGCAGCAATATTAATAATTTATAAAGTCGGTCTCGAGCTGGAAACAAGATTATGTCCAAATCTAAGATGATCATACGACAGCGGCAAAGAGAATATAACCACTAGAGAGCTTATAGGCCGATTTCTTCGAAGCACACGACTCACTACCGCGGGCCGGGAGACGAGGAAGAACGCGCGGCTGCAATTGGTCAGTTCAAAGTAAGTTGCGTAGGTATGGCTATCGTTAGGGTTGATCAACTCGACTAAGGGAAAATTGTCGATATCGATAAAATGGATTTTAACATTATTAAAAATACTCAATTAAAATCATATAAATATTATTTAATAAAAATCAATCAATTACAAATATAAATATGTGTGTCGGGGACATAGAGAAACAAAAAGTATTTTTCCAAATCGGTCAAGCCGTCTACGAGTAATCCGGGAACATAATACATAAGAAAATTCGACGAACTGAGAACACCCTCCTTTTTTTAAGTCGTTTAAAAGTAGATAGATATTTTTTCATACATTTTTTATTAAGTTTAATTTTATTATTATCGATATCGACTTCAGCTATTAAAAGTAACAGCACAGATATTTACGATAAAAATACAAAGGGAGAGAAAGGGATAGAAGCATTAGAATTGTCTAGTGAAAGAGCGAGACTTTTCCAAAAGACATCAACGCGGGACTCAAAATTGTGCTCGTTTACCACATCCACCATTTTAACTAGATCCCTGCGGTGTCTCATAATCTGATTAAATTAAAAATAATTTTCGTACTGTTTACTTACGGATGAAAAGTTATGCCATCCTTTTTGTAACTAGATGTCTTGGCATGTTTCCCATACCCCTTTACGGCGCATGAGGGCCATTTTTATGCGTTATAATTGCAATAAAAAGATAAAACAATTTGTATTTATTTAGCGTGCATACAGGTCTAATAACTGGACACAACTAAAATGGTTACTAGTACCGAAGCCTTTACATAGGCGACAAAATACTAATAGTTTTCGAGCGTCGGGGCACTGTATGCGCCGTCAAGTGGTTATATCGTCGTTGGACAGCGGTCTACTCTACAGTGTTCGAGAAACATTTCCTGTGCTATAGAAGTAGCGGACGGGTTCGCCGTGGGGAGTGTTCGACAGAAAACGATCCAGAGCGATTCAACAGTCGGATAGTGCGAATAAATATATTTTTGTAAGGAGACGTATTACAGAAATAAGGTGAGATATTTTCAAGCGTAATGTGTAAATAATATAACTTTGAACTCTAGCTCGTAACAACACTAACTTCCAGTGATGCGGTATGCAGCGCGGCTCCGGTGCAGCAGGGTCACACAGGAAGCGCTGCGGGTGGCACGGCGCCGGCACGCCGCAGCGCAGCGCACAGCCGCACGCGCCGCCCGCCGCGCATGCGCCCGGCGCGCCGCCGCAGGAGCCGCCGCGCCAGCAAGGGTGGGTGCGCGCCACCTGTGGGGGACCAAACATGAATCCGGCTCAAAGTACCATTGAGATGTGCGGTTTTTTACCTTAGCCTTAGGTGGTTGTTGATTGGTACAAAGATTATTTATTGATTTAAATACGTGATAACGTTTCACATTTTGTTTCACTGTTAAACATTCAACGAAAACTTAACCGCACGAGAAAATCTCCATTCGTTTGTATGCCGCTAGAGTGAGAGAGACGGAAGATCGGTCCACTCACTCGAACGCTATGCCAGCCTCCGCTCGTGAGGATTCCGCGTGACAAGTTTCACGGAATGACTGGCAGCGCTCGAGATGAGACGGGAGATCGGTCCGTCTCTCTCTCGTTATACCTGCGATCGCGCTCGTGAGGTTTTGGTGTGACACAAGTTTCTGAACATGTCACCCGACTAAAACGATTTTAAAGACGTTATCACGTCAAAAATAGTCCATTTCTAAGAGCAGATGGTGTTGAAATAAATAAGAGATCTAAGAATCTATTTAAGTTTTTTTTTAGAAAATTAAGACGGTTCAGAATTCTAACACAGATCATTTTTCTCGTGGTTTTGTTCAGGTAGACTTTCGAGTAAAGCGGCTTGTAGTGGCCGCAAAACATATTAACTGAAAGAATATTTTAGGTGCAACGTACGTTAATCATTCTAGTCGGACCACTTCGAACGCAGGGACACTGTAGCCGCGACAGTGTATCTGCCTGCGTTCGAATGTTGCATACATTTCTACTGTCGCTGGAGCCGAATTGCTCTATCTATAGTCAGTAATCTCCACCTACCTTGTGCACGGCGCGCGCAGCAACTAGCCGTGGCACGTGCGGCACCGGCGTGGCGGGCGCGTCACGCCGCGTGAGCGCCACGCGCATGGCGCCGCCCTGCCCAGAGAAGTAAGCCCAACCACCCCATACGCACAGCGCGGTGGCCCAGCCGCCTTGCCATATTACGCGTCTGTGGAAAGAAAAATCTTGAAAAAAAGATAAAGCGTATTTAAAAAAAAAATCTTAAGGTGATACAGATTTTCCTTATTTCCCACTTCACGAACATAAAAAATTTAACTTCAAAACATCAGACAAAAAAGCTATCAAAGAAAGCTGTTACCAAGAAAATCACACTGTGCAGTCGGAAGATACATATTCGCAAGCTGGCTGACCCCCTGATCCTCCGACTGCACGGCATGATTTTTCTTGTTTACAGCGTTTTAGTTCGCTTCTTAAGCAGTCGGATTTTTGATATTAACTTTTTTTACCCGACTGCCGAAGGAGGGTAATGTGTTTATCAGTCTATATATAGTCAAATCAAAATCAAATCATTCATTTGCGAAATATGAGTAGTTTTCAGGGTGCTATTTTTATAAAAGTTCCCCACCATGGCAGGTGTGCAAAATATTACAATAAAATGTTACATTATTAATTAACAATTGCATCATCTATATATACATTACATAATTGTATTGTTGGACAATTACTTAAGTTAATCAGTACATAATTTTCTCATTTAAATAATCATTAACAGAATAATACGCTTTTAGAATTGATAACTTTTTTAAACAAATTGAAATTATTACATTCTTTTACCTACTTCGGTTTCGTTATATTAGAATTACAAAATTGACAGCGGTTTCATTATGATACCCATAACGACATCGGGTAGCATTATGCGAATCATTATAGATTCTAAAACATAAGCAAAGACATTCTGAACATACAGCCAGGTACCTATAATATTACTTCGAAATCGAGACAATGTAAATTATGTTTTTAAAAATGGAACAAGTTTAGAACAAAAGTATCGTATCCTATTTGGCTTTTGCGGCTACAAGATCTTTGCCTAACACCTAATAAAGACTAAATTAAATATTTAATTCGATAGAAAATACATTAAACGAAGTTAACATTAATGTACCGCAATGCATGTCTCCAGGCCCATCTACAAGTTCAGCCTATAATTCTGCAATTCCTATTTATTTTAATAATTGTACAATACAAAATCTACATATAAATAAACAATAGTCACTGTGTAGTTAAGTTTCTAATAAAAATACTTATTTGTCTATATCTGTGTTTTATTTCTTCCTTCGTAGATAAAATCTTATTTATTTATTTATTTAGACTTCATGCACAAAAGGTACAAAGGCGGACTTAATGCCTTAGGCATTCTCTACCAGTCAACCATGGGTGGTGACGAGATAACATGGCAGGTGCATTGCTTAAACAATTAAAAAAAAAAAGTTGTTATTAACATACTAAGATAGGTAAAATAAACGTACATATATATTGAATATAATATATACTTATATAAATATATATATTTATGAACTAACAGAAAAGAAGAAGGTGAGATGACTCTCCTTAATTGAGTTGAAAATAAATCCGCAATTTCCGCTTGAATGCAAACCGACTTGTAGCCATCCTGATCTCGGGAGGAAGCGCGTTCCAGAGCAGAATGGACTGAACATTGAAGGAAGAGTGAACAAAATCAGTAGTATGAGAAGCACAAAGCGAGAGGAGATTATTGGAAGAACGCAGATTCCGAGCACGTGAAGAACATAGATATTGAAATTTTGACATTAGATAGAAAGGAGCGGTGGGAGAATTTAGTAAAACTAAAACTAAACTGTTCGTTATTGGTCTTTTAATAACTCGTGCCCACCTATTTCGGTACGCGCTACGCTTGTACCGAAAAATAGCACTCGTATTAAAAGACAGTCCATAACGTAACAGTTGCATAAATAGCTATTTTGTACTTATGGAGTTTATTATATATTCTAGGGCCCACACAAAAAGCACTGACCTCTTACCAAACATAGCCGTTCTATGGCTTATTGGACTGAGTGGACTGGCAAGTCTTGTACTTTTTAAAGTTTCATATTTATTTAGATTAGTTTTTAAGTCCTTTGCTAGTTCATAGATGAACAATGAGGGGAAAGTCAAAATTTTTAAATTAATAAAGTGTGATTTACAAGTTTCAGTTAATTTAATGCACAAATCGCTCGGATACACTTCTCTTGAGCTTTAAAGATGGTTTCTCTCTCAGTTTCATTTCCCCAGAACATTATACCATATATAAGTGTCGAACCAACAAGTGCATGATAAGTGGTCAGAAGAGCACTTTGATTTACAACCTTTTGAAGCATATAAATGGCATACGAATAACGACTTAGTTTTGTACATACTTGTTCAATATGTGTCTTCCATGTCATGAATCTATGTGTAGTCCTAGAAATTTTGTAGTGTTGATTTTGTGTATTTTTATTTCTTCGTAATTTATATTTAAAGTGTTTGGTTTTGAATTTCTGTGTTTAAATGTCATTATATATGTGTTAGTTATTTTTATTTTGAGATTATTATGATTTAACCCATTAACAATAGATGATTATAGTCAGTAGTAGTATCGTTCTAGATACCTAACGCATTGGCCGATTTTGATGATTCATACGTCAATTGATTCGTCTTAACCTCGCGTGTGTGGCTGGCTACTTAAATAATATTCGAAAATAGCAATATGGCAGATTTGGGTTCCATATTGTAAGGGCTCTTTGGTTACCATACAGACAAAACAATTTTTAACTACCACATCGATCTACCCTGCAAATGATATCCATACTAACTTGTTGGAGCCATCCAGGTCGACGGCGTGGATCTGTCTGCTAACAGCCCAGTAGACCGTACCGGTGGTATGGTCCACTGTGAGAGATGTGACGTTGCTGGCTCGCGCCAGTTCCACTCGGGATGTACCGTCCACGTTCGCGCGCATTATCACGCCAAGGGCTGCGTCGTTCCAGATCAGGAACCTAAAAGTAGAAAAGGGTGTGAGTTTTGTACAGTCATAGCATAATCAATCTATATTCCCACAGGCCTCCTCTCTGTGAGAGAGTGTGGGCCGTAATCCGTCTCTCGGGCCCAATGCGGGTTGGTAGACATTACATGTCTTCGACTTTTTGATTTTAGAATTCAAAGTAAAGCGCCTGCTTGGGTTCGAAATGAAAACGTACATCTTGAAAGCCGCGGCCATTACCATTGGGGCACTGCTCTTTTGTGCAGTCACGGAACCATATTGTTTAGCAGTTTGATACATCTTTTGAATTCGCCTTATTCGTGCGGAATAGTCATAGTCATATTACATACTGCTGATAAAAATTACAGTTTTCGGTTGTAAAAATTTGAGTCGATAGTATTTTTTTTTAAAGCAATGTCCCATTTCCCTGACTGGATACGAATTTAATCAAATGAAAGGGATGATAAAATCATAAAATTAAGTTTTATAAATGAACTGTTTGTCTCTAAAAAGTTGTCAGACAAAACACATACACCAATTTAAAGATTAACAAAATAGTGATCAAACAAAAGGCGGTAAAGCAAACTGAAACCAAAAATCATTAAAATAAATACAAAAGAACCTCACCTCTTAGTCTGATGAAAAGCCAAAAACCTCGGCATCATATTATCTCCCCTTAGAATCACTCCTGACGACGAGTTATTATCAATCGAGGTCGCATTGATCGAGTCTGTGTCCGCACAGGTCCAGTACAGGGCTCGGCCTAGTATGTCTAGCACCATGTGGAAGGGACGGCTGAGGCCTGAGATCACTGTGGTGGATTCTGTGATGGCGGACGTGGCTGAGTAGGAGATCGGGACTCGACGGATTGAGTGAGAGTCTTCGTCCATCCAGTAGAAATGCCTGGGGGAGATAGAGATAGAAGTAAGTTGGTGTGTAAACTTGATATATTGGAAAACAGTGATTGGTATTGAGGTGCGGTGTGTAAACTTGATGTATTGAAAAAGTTTGATTGATGTCGAGGTGTGGTGTGTAAACTTGATATATTGGAAAATTGTGATAGGTGTCGAGGTGTGGTGTGTAAACTTGATATATTGGAAAATTGTGATTGGTGTCGAAGTGTGGTGTGTAAACTTGATCTATTGGATAATTGTGATTGGTGTCGAGGTGTGGTGTGTAAAATTGATATATTGGAAAATTGTGATTGGTATCGAAGTGTGGTGTGTAAACTTGATATATTGGAAAATTGTGATTGGTGTCGAGGTGTGGTGTGTAAACTTCATATATTGGAAGATTGTGATTGGTGTCGAGGTGTGGTGTGTAAACTTGATGTATTGAAAAAGTTTGATTGATGTCGAGGTGTGGTGTGTAAACTTGATATATTGGAAAATTGTGATAGGTGTCGAGGTGTGGTGCGTAAACTTCATATATTGGAAAATTGTGATTGGTGTCGAGGTGTGGTTTGTAAACTTGATATATTGGAAGATTGTGACTGGTGCTAATCTCGGGCATAAAACGTGTGAGTAAGGGACCTTCCTAATGGCGCGGCGCAATTTAAATTGCATTGAGAGGCGATATCGCACACGTATTCTCAAATAAAATTTCAAGTATAAATCCGTCCAATTACATAAATAATTATTTTTGGTATATTGTTTCCAATGCTTAGCCTAAGGAAGTACAAGGTATAAAACGCGACATAAACTCTCATTTTTTGGTATTGAAATGTCGTTTTATTTAAATGTTATAAATAAAACGTTCGAAAATATGTATAATGTTTTGACCAATACTTACTTGTTTACAGGATCATATTCAATAGCTTTCACGTTTTTCAATCCGGTGAGAGGTATATAGGCATCGTTGCATTCCCCATTAGCAACAACTATTCGTCCAATAGCATTCTTTTGAGCGAATATCAGAAATTCTTCGGGTTCTGTAAATAGATAGATTTTGTCAGCGGTCAGCGCAGAAATTTGTAACGAGTTTTATTTTGTTATTAGCGTTTATTGTGTTTTTTTCACTGTGCAGGTATTGGTGCTGTGATCACGTCGAACATAACGTAAGTGCCAGGCTCCAAGCTGCAGACAGAATGCTGTCAATGGGCAGTTTAAGCACGGTGTGGAACGTGCTAGCTCGTTTGTAAATTGGTTGCCAACATGTAAGTGATGAACAACAAGATACAGTAAATTCTACCTGAAGGGGTATCTGCTCCTAAGCTGCTTAGTGATCGCTGGATACAGTGCAAAGTATTTCGTAAACTCAGTGTTCCTCTACTCAGTGAACCCTCCGTGAGATACTCAGTAACACCAGAACACCGCACTGTTACTGCTGGGGTAGATCGAATGAGCCATTTATCCCAAACGTACGCAAAATATGCACTTGGACGTAGAGTTGTGGATACCAGCCCGTTATACATATACATATAATAGCCTACCTAGGTGGGCGGATGATCTGCATCTGGGTTAAGGTTGCAGTAATCAGCTGGATGCGAGACGCACGGGACCGGTTGATGTAGCGACACTTGGGGAAGGTCTATGTTCAGCTTGTGGACGTCTTTTAGCTGAAATGATGATGTAACTTACCTGTACAAGTTAGGTTATCCTTGTTGAGCCGGTAGTGCTGCGGACACGCACACTTGTAGTCCTGGGGCGCGGCCAGGCACAGATGCGCACAGCCACCGTTGTCGGCCGCGCACTGACTGCCGGCGCCTCTTCCAGTGCGACCGAATATTTTTAGCTCTGAAATGTATTCCACGCCAGAGTGGATCACTTTGCGTTGGTCGCCGAGTGTCTTTGTTGCTGATTCTACGATACCTGTTGAGAAAAGTAAGAATTAATTTCCGATTAACATAAATGTTAAAATGAAATCGTTGGTATGACCTATAGTCATATCAAAACAAACGATTTATTAACGGCGACAGTCACAGACCGCACTCTACTTTTCTAAGTTGGTGATGCGAATATGAAACTTATTTTATAAAAATAAAATATTTATCTTGATATAAGATCATCTCATGTGAACAAGAGATTCATTCGAATATGAACTCTAACAACATACACATTAACTGCATATCAATTTCATATTCAAATGAAACACTTTCTTAACTAAGAATGATGAATACAAGTGTTAAAGAATTGAGGGGAAGGGGACAACCTAAAAAACATGGATGGAACGTGTGTTGGTATGAATGCAATGATCAGTTGAAGCCTGACAGCGGAAATTGGAAGAAAAACATTACGCCCATCACAAGATATTTTCTTTTTTGGATAAGATTCATAAAAATATATTTAAAAGTAAGCACATACCTGTATTCCAATCACCCCAATAGATCCTGTCATTATGCAACGCCAACGTATAGGGCATGGACACATTATTCACCAACACCTTCCTCCCCGTTCCGTTGAGAAACGCGAACTCGATCGCTGGCGGGTCTAGCGCCGCCCAGTAGATGGCGCGGCGTTCGTAGTCAATTGCTATGGAATGCACTTTGCCCACTTGTTCGATGAGTATGCTGGGGGATGAGCCGTCCATTCCGGCGCGTTTGATGGTCTTAGAACCTAGTTCTGACCAGTACATGTAGCTGAAATAAAGGGTAAGTTTAGCATCATTATTTAGTTGAAAGAGTGGTCTTAAAATGTTTGATAAGAGTAGTCTCGTTTTAAAATTGTAATTGCCAACAACAATAAATTAAAAAAGACTTAACGACTGAACGAATTTAGGATGAAAGTTAGCACAAGGGAAGAATATGTCCAGAATTAGGACATAGAAAGGGAACAAATTTCACTTGGGATATCTTCTGAAATTCATGCAATGTTCTTAGGTTTCTTGAGCCCCTGTCAGACGAGGGCTCATCGAGTGGAGCCGTCGATTCACGCCACCTCGATGCGCTGCGTCGCCGTGTCTGTCCAGTAGATGTTCCGACCCGATCAGTTTTTTTTTATGCCTGGTGTCATTCAATATAGTTCTTAACTTACCCCTTCTTAGAATCCAACGCAATGCTCTTAGGTTTCTTGAGCCCCTGCCAGACGAGGGCTCTTCGACTGGAGCCGTCGAGTCGCGCCACCTCGATGCGCTGCGTCGCCGTGTCTGTCCAATAGATGTTCTGACCTGACCAGTCTATGGCTATACCTGGCATAAAAAATAAAGCTTTTCATTTTTTTCAACCTATTATTGAAGAACTCCAATAACATATCTACATAACAAAACAAACATTAGTCAGCCGATTCGGTAGAAGAGAGATTCATATCTCCTAGATTGCCTTTCTTACAAATACAGCCAGTCTCAAAGACTTCTGAAGAAAGGCTGCCCTTAGAATATACAGTTTCGCTTATAATTATAATAATTATTAAGAACGCTAATAAGAATGTTCGCAATTTTGAATTTCGGTAACTAGTATATTTTTTTCATTTCCCACTTATGCAATAGTTACTTTCTCTTTCGTTTTTCAGTCAAAATTGCATAATTATTTTAAAATCATGGGTTAAAAGGAAAGTTGTGATTCATCGATCCGAAATACTATGGTATAATAATATACTCCCGAAATACGAATCCCGAAGAACGTGATTGGTCGTATATAAAGATTGCTGATCATTTGAAGTGCTCCAAAACCAAGGTTTCTAATGCTGTAAAACACAGAAAAAAATACAACAATTCAATAATGTTCTTTGAAAACCAACATCTGCAATAATTACGCCGCGTGAAGGCGGCGAATTATTAATATTAATTATACGGCGAACGCCGCTTTAATTGTTCGTTCAGCGAAAGCTGATCCATTTAAGGGTTCTGAAATTTGAGGAGTTTCTGCGCATACAGTACGAAGATGCTGCATGCAGCTTAACGGATGCAAAGCTATTTGGCAGAATCGCCCGGAGAGTACCACTTCTCAAGACGGTGCACCGAAAAGCAAGATTAGATTTTCCTAGAAACTATGGCGATTGGACAAAAAGTCTATGGAAAAACGTTATTTTCTGATGAAACTAGATAAATAAACTAGCTTCTGATGGTAAGCAGAATGTGCATCGCCCGGTTAAGAATCCATTGCATTGAATCCTAAATTTACGAAAAAACAGGCAAGCAAGCATGGAGGCGGAAACATAAAAGTTTGGGCATGTGTCTCAGGGCATGGTGTTGGGCCAGTTAATAAGATTGAAGACATGTAAAACCAATCTCAATACAGGAAAGCTATTGGAGACGACTGTTTCCTTACGCTGAGAAGACGTTGCCTGTAGTCTAGTCATTTCAACATAATAATGACCCTAAACACACTGCTCAGTCAGTGAAAAAGTTTCTTAGTGATTAACAATTCACTGTGTTAGATTAGATTGGCCTGCAAACAGCCCAGATCTAAATCCGATCAAATATCATTGATGAGACGAAAAGAAGAGTGTTGTTACACGTTTACGTACGCCCGACAATAAGTCGTAAGAAACTGAAAAAAAAAAGATTATCTATACATCTAAATAAAATTGGAGTGTCTGTATTTAATATTGAAATAACCGTTTTTTACTACATGTATATGAATTAGAATTTTTGTCTGTCTGTCTGTTTGTTCCGGCTAATCTCTGAAATGGCTGGTCCGATTTTGACGGGACTTTTATTGGCAGGTAGCTGATGTAATAAGGAGTAACTTAGGCTACTCACAGATCCTGTGGGCAACTTTAAAAAAAATAAACTTTACAAGTTTGACGCGGACGAAGTCGCGGGCAAAAGCTAGTATATTATATAAAAAAAAGATAAAATGTTAACAAATGTTAACAAGCATTTAGAAATCAAGAAGGCCTATGAAGGCCTATGTAGTATTAAAATAGCAGCAAAGCCTATTAAAATAGCTGTCTATTTTTGCGGTTTTAAGTTACTCGTATTATCAGTAAGTTGATACCAAGGTTACAACAACTTGTTTAACCAAAAGTAACATTAGACGTTCCTAATTATATGGCCACAACTGTATAAACGGGATGGGCAAAAAATCGCGTATCAAACGAAACAGGGCGATGGTTGGGGAAATCATGCTGTGCAGTCGGAGGATACATATTCGCGAGCTGGCTGACCAAAACCAGATGTATCCTCCGACTGCACAGCATAATTTTCTTCTTGTTTATGTCTTTTTAGTTCGCTTCTTAAGCAGTCGGGTTTTCTGATTTTGTTAATTAACTTTTTTTTATTTATAACTTTTTAGTTCATATTGTTAATTTGTTATAGGCTCGCGCTTGACCACTATCTCACCTGATGGTAAGCGATGATGTGGTCGACGATGGAGCACACTTGCCTAGAAGTAACCTATTCACTCTTGACTTAAAGACCCCTAGATTGTAGCTATCGGGAAACACAGACGCTGGCAGAGAATTCCACTCCTTAGCTGTACGTATAATAAAAGTATTCTCAAAACGTTTAGTGCGTATGGGTGGGATGTCCACCATGTATCGATGGCGCATCGCCGTACGTCTGGTAGTTCGATGATGAAACGGGCTGGGCGGAATTAGATCATGCAATTCCATCGCACACTCCCCAAAATGTAACCGATAAAAAATCGACAAGCTGGCAACTCGGCGACGGTGTTCAAGGCTCTGGAGCTTTGACTTAACCAGTGCCTCATCGCCGATAAGCCTCTTGGCCCGCTTTTCGATCGACTCTAGTGCATCAAGCTGGTATTTGGCAGATCCGTACCAGAGATGAGAACAGTACTCCATGCATGATCGAACTTGCGCTTGATACAAGCTGAGCAGCTGTTCTAGCGTGAAGTACCTTCTCACCTTTGCAAGGATCCCCAGCTTTTTGGCAGCCAGCTGAGCCTACATATTTTTTCGAATTAGGTACATTTAAACATATAAGTATTAAATATTTTTGAAATCACCTCTTAAAACCCTTTATTGTAATACCCCCACGGTGGGTTTGGATGAAAAAAAAATAAATAAATGGGCCCCCATAATATGGCGCCCAAAACCCGCCATTTTTCTTTTTTCCAATTTTAATGTTGCCAGTGACACTCGCACGGTTAAGACGAATCTATTGACGTAAGAATCATCAAAATCGGACAACGCGTTTGGCCTCTGGAACGCCACATAGAAGAAACATACATACATAGACTAATAAACACATTACCCTCCTTCGGCAGTCGCGTAAAAAACGCGTGTTAGAAAAGTTAACAGTGTAGCACATACCTTCAACTAATCCCATCCACTCCAGCACTTTCTCCATGTTGGACCCGTTGACAGAACATCGGTTGATAGTCTTAGTTTTGCTGTCTGACCAGTAAAGTTTGTTACCAGACACATGTACAGCTAACGCGCTGAAACAACAACAACAATAATGTTTATAAGTAATAAAATATCACGCTTGTACGCCCCAAAGGGGTATGCAGAGATGTAGTACACCCAAATGCCGTCATTTTTGATGAAGTCAATGTTTTTTGTTTAATAATTTATTTCAACCTCATCACATACATGTTTACAGGATTTTATCCAATGCGATACATGCGCTTAACCCAAGTTAATTAACATTATAACTACAGTAAATCTTATCTACTTATACGTCATTATATAACGGTATGTAAACTAATTATACATTATTATATGTAACCTTCTCGTGTGTCGATGGCAAATACAGTTGGTATAGTTCTCGCCAAACTTCTGGGCCGCCATGAAGTTGGCTTCCCGATACGCAAGGCACGAAACGGTGCTGTTTTTATATGAGATTTACTACTGCGCAGCCATTGAACCCAACTTCAGAGCGGCCAAGAAGTTTGTCGAGTACTATATCAACCAGAGGCCGTAGAAAAGTGACGTTCTATCATCGAAAGCGTGGCGATAGCGATTGTCAAAAAGGCAAAATTGTATGGGATTGACAAGCGATATCGAAAAATCACGTGATTTATCCCTTACATTTTGATATTTCGATTATCGCCTTTGCTGACATCGCTTGCCACTTGTCTAGAGCCTCAGGTATAATCCTAGCTCGCTAAGAACGGAGTTCCTTAAAGCAAGATAACTCTAATAGACCTGAGGACCAAGCACAAGGCGCCCGATGCTCTTGCACTTGCGTGCACTAGACGCAAACGAAGCAGCCCACTGCGTATTTGCAGTAGTACCCATCCTGCATGTGCATTTTAGTTTCCAAGCTTGTGAGCAAATGTGTTTTTGTAAAACTAAATTTATTACACATTATGTGAAGTTCAGATTGCGTTACAACCTTCATAATTAATTTAGACCTTTTCAGAAGTTATTAACTTATTATAAAATAGACCTAATATACAAAATTAATAAAGTTCAAAATTGCATAATATCAAAAGGAACCAATTGATTTGAATATGGACTCAATACTAAGGTCATTACAAATTCAACTTAATCCACACAAGTATAAAGTTTATAATTGCATAATATCAAATGGAATCATTTGGTTTGAATATGGAATAGTATTCTAAGTAATCTAAAGTACTTACCTGACTTCTTTCAAGTCCTTGAGCGGCAGAACCGCGTCATTCTCCTCGTTCTCAATGCTAATGTGACCAATGACGTTCTTGCGACTGTACACTAGAAACGCTTCCGGTTCCACGCAAGTCTTCCTGTCTTTACTTAGTTCTAAACCTGTGAAACAATAAGGATCATATAAGGGTGAAGCCAAACGAACGAAATTTTATGAGTTGTGCGTGGCGTTTTTTGAGTCGCGTAATTTACACTCATATCCACCAACCCAGATTGAGCGTGCGTGGTGGGTTACGGCCCAATCCCTCTCACAGAGAGGCCTATGTCCCAGTAGTGGACACATTAAAAAGGCTGATAATAATGATGAATTTACTACAATATTTCATTAATTTTGAGTCTCCGTGTGGTACAAACAGGACTTTAGTATGAAACCAAATGCAGCGTAAATTCTGCGACTCATTTAAAGCGAATCACAGCTCAAAAATTATGTTCGTTTGGACTAAGGGGTTGGGCTCGTGGCTTAATAGAATTTGATCTTCGAGGTTAAGCAACGCTTGCCGAGGTCAGTTCATGGATGGGTGACCATCCATTAAATACCAAAACTAATCTGTTCCTCGGATAACGAGTTAAGTTACTAGTAGCAAGATACAAAGGACTTTAACATTTCTTTGCTAAGAACAGTTACGAAAAGGAACCTTATTCAAAGGCATTAAGGTTCATATTCCTATAAAACGGTTTTTACATTCGCTGCAACAAGCCAGAATACACTTGTACTTACCAAGATGACAACTGTATACATAACGGTCAGGTTGAGGCACATATTAAGCATAAACGGGTTCCTACGAATCTGAAACTTATTAATATAAATAAATAAAGCTGAATAAAGTTTAACTTACCAAGAGGACAACTGCATACATAACGGTCGGGGGTGTTGAGGCACAGATGGGAGCATCCTCCATTCTTATCAGCACATTGGTTCCAACCTAACGACTCTCCGAGGCGGAATGCTTTGACGCCCATCATGTTTGCCATCTGTTCTACTACTGGTTGACGTTCAAGACCTGGAGATATAGATATTCATCTGTGAACTGTTTTATATTATGGTACTAGACAGGACAGTGTCTGCGGTATGCTGATAAATCCGTGGGCCGAAACAATACAAAACTAGAGGCAATTACATAGGTAGGGCAGTTCACGAAGAAAATGGCGCGACATGTTAGAACGACTGGGATTACGAATAGAGAATAGGATAAAACATTCTCGCGAGACAAGAAAATCTTTTGGGAATGGGTGGGATAGAGAGCATGAATTCTAGCCACAAAAAATATATTGATTCAGGCTCAAATAAATTTGGCAGAACTTCACAGACGAACAAATATCGATATTAAATCTTATTATCGTAATTTGAAGCTGTAAATAAAAATAATAACAACCAAAAAGTGTTTACCTGTATTTTTATTAATTCTGTCTAAGGTTCTTTTCTGCATATCCGTCCAGTACAGGTGTTCTCCCAGTAAGGTAAGACCGAAGATGTGTAAGATTTCACTGCTGTGAAGTTCTTTTCGCTCTGTACCGTCCATGTTGCATACCTGTAGAAATAGAGTATTAACAGGTTAAAAAAAAACTTGTTTACATAAAAATAAAACTTATTTCCGAAACAAGACTCTACAAAGTGCTAAATAACTTTATTTTCCGAAGTCGGTGACGATAAACGGAAAACAATAAGTACCAAAGATCGACTTTGGAAAAGAAAATTATCGCTTTGTAGAGTTTTGTTTTGGAAATCAACAAAATCAATCAAATGGATTGAATTCGTTCAAAAAAAAAAACAACATTCAACTGGATTGATTTTGTTGATTTTTTTGTTAAAGTTATTTTTAATCTCTTCTTTTGATAAGTACCTCCAATTACCATGAAAATCATTTATAGTCTAAGTACATCTCTTGACGATTCTAATAAGCGCAAACACGACTAGGACATTCAGCAGAGTAGTTCAAGTTGCCACCTCTGGTCTTCTTAATCAGTTGCACTTCACCAAATGATACTTTCTGAGTGCAAATGATTGCATTTTTGATGAAAATACCAAAATTGCTACATGTATGACTATAATATTTGAGGAGTTCCCTCGACTTCTGCAGGATCCCATCACTGACCATGGGACCACCCTTTCAAACTAAAGAAGAATTTTCAAACAGATACTGTGATTATCAATAGATTGTCGTCATTTTTGTATTTCTTTTTATTTGCCTATATATTAAGTGGGTATGTATGTATTAATGCATCTATTACATAGCTTATGTATTTATCTGTGTATCTATTGTAGCATATCATTTTAGCACTGTTATTGTTACTCCAATGACCGCCCCATTTCATGTCCAAGCAATTACTGTCCATACCAGGTTGCCTGGAAGAGATCGCGGCATGCGATAAGGCCGCCCATTGTATGTGTATTGAACTTAAGTTTCTTTTTATTAATGTATTTTATGCTGTACAATAAAGCATAAAACAAAAATAATTAAAAAAAAACAGATAAATACAGGACATAAAGTTTTTTTTATATTTTTAAATGTTTTTTTTTTGTACTTTATTTTATAAAAATATTTAAAAATGTAGAGAATAAGAAGATAAATGCATAAAGAGATTAATAATTTTCTAAATCGGTCCAGGTGTGTTTGACTGAAAGAGGATCAAAAAAAAAACGGTCGAATTGAGAACCTACTTCTTTTTTGAAATCGGATAAAATTATCGGGATTAGAAGGCACATCAACGTTGGAACTCAATACCAAAATAAACTTTATGTTAATACAAATCAGGTACATTATTATCAGACACGTAACAAAATGATGTTACCAGCAGTTTTTCTATAAAGTATGGTACTTCAACATACTCATCAGTCTTATAATGTTCCTACTGCTGAGACACAGGCTACCAGGATAATATACCACGCAGGCCCAGTGCGGGTTGGTGGATGTCACATGTCTTCGAATTTTTGGTTCTAAGACATGCCATTTTCCTCACGATATTTTTCTTCACCGTTTTGAGAGCATTGTTACCCCAGGCAGGTGCTTTAATTTGTTGAAATAATTTAAACAAAGTAAAGCACCTGCCTGGGTTCGAACTTCGAACCACAACTTATAAGAGTTATAAGTCACGGCCGTTATCACTGGGTCACGACTGCTCTATGATACTTCGAGTAGAAGCAAAACTACAATTCTGAGAACACTTGAAAACAACTGACTATCTTTAAGTTCCGGAGTTCCGGCGTTTTCAATCGGATAAATCCTGACGGGCTGACCATGTCAAATGGTAAATTAAAAAAAAACTGGCCAAGTGCGAGTCGGACTCACGCACGAAGGGTTCCGTACCATTATCGCAAAAAAACGGCAAAAACATCACGTTTGTTGTATGGGAGCCCCACTTAAATATTTATTTTATTCTGTTTTTAGTATGTGTTGTTATAGCGGCAACAGAAATACATCATCTGTGAAAATTTCAATTGTCTAGTTATCACGGTTCATGAGATATAGCCTGGTGACAGATGGACAGACAGACAGAGGGACCGCGGAGTCTTAGTAATAGGGTCCTGTTTTTACCCTTTGGGTATGGAACCCTCAAAATAGGTGGCAAAAATAGTACCATTATGTATAGTTTTAGGATGTATAGAAATAGGCTAAATTATTTCAAATATACGCCTTGTATTTATATTGATATCGTAATGTGAGCTCGATTAATGTCGTCGTGTTTTATCAAGTATATTTTATTTTATGTTCATTTTAGACTAATCTTCCTAACTCGTGTTGGACTTGTGTTTTGAATATTATAATAAGTAAAAATTAACAGAGTTTTTTATTTCTTTCTTCTCTTTCTTAAGTGTTGATTTACTTGTGCCTTTATGAAGTACCTGTCACTAATAATTTGATTTAGATACGCAAATGTGTATAGTGCGCTTATCCCGAGCTTTTTAACGTACTCATTCGTGATAACGTAAACGATCTCGACGTCAAAATGTATTAAAAAAAACCGGTCAAATGCGAGTCGAACTCGCGGACGAAGGGTTCCGTACCATTATCGCAAGAAACTGCAAAAGAATCACGTTTGTTGTATGGGAGCCCCACTTTAATATTTATTTTATTCTGTTTTTAGTATGTGTTGTTATAGCGGCAACAGAAATACATCATCTGTGAAAATTTCAATTGTCTAGTTATCACGGTTCATGAGATATAGCCTGGTGACAGATGGACAGACAGACAGAGGGACCGCGGAGTCTTAGTAATAGGGTCCTGTTTTTACCCTTTGGGTATGGAACCCTCAAAATAGGTGGCAAAAATAGTACCATTATGTATAGTTTTAGGATGTATAATAAGTCCTTTTAAGTTTTCTGTAACCTTACCTCAATTTTATACACCTATGCTGCCTGCCTTAAACATGCAGCCAGCAGAAAGATTAAGTCTTCATCATCATGGAGTCATACTATGTGAGAAGATATGTATGCCAAAACCATATGCCATATGTAGGCCTATACCAAAACCAAATTAATTATTTTTTCCTATGACCTCACCTCAATCTTATGCGTCCTAGCATCTCCCCAGTACAGTTTATTCTTCACAGTATCCAGCGCGATGCCGTTGGGCCACGTGAGCTTTTCATACACCAGCAGCATCCGGCCACTGCCGTCCAGGTTGGCGCGCTCGATTTTCGGCTTCTTGTCGTTCCAGTCTGACCAGAACATCCAGCCCGCGGTTGGATGGAGAGCTATGGCGCGGGGATCGTAGAGCTCGTTGTGGATTATCACCTGAAAGTACATAACATGAGATCATACTTGTATTCTTAGAAAAGGTAGGGAGAGGTGTTCAGTACACCCATATTTTTGACAGTTATTAATAAGAGTTTGCTGTCGTGCAGTCAAGTTAACAAACGGCCGCAGTTGAGATGTTGAATCAAGGTATTTTGTAAACAATACCTTCTTAGAGGTGCCATCAAGCCGGGCCACATTGATAGTGTCAGTGACAGGGTCTGTCCAGTAGATATTCCTAGCCAGAGGGTCGATAGCGATACTATCTGGCACTCCACTGCTGTGTATCACCACTGTTTGTTCACTTCCGTCTAGTCTCGCTCTGGATATCGTCTTTGCCTGGGTAGATAAATAGATCATTATTTAAAAAAAAATATAATGGTCAAAGAAATCCTAAGGGAACGCAAAGCAGATGTGCTGATGTATCTGACATTGTATATGAGTGACAAAAAGTGCAAAATTGGTCTAAAAATGCAGACATGAAACGCCTCGGACATTTGTGCTTTAGTTTATGATTCAAGTTTAATGTCCATGCAATTTTGCACTTTAGTACATTAAGAATACGGTTCATTATTCAATGTCAGATACTACACTCTTCATTTACCAAATTTTAACTTACCAAACTATCAGCCCAGTAGATATACTCAAACTTAGGATCGAAGTCCACAGTGAGGGCCCTCTTCAGATCTTTAAGGGGCAGAGTATATGGTGTGAAGTCCGGAGAGTCTAATGATATCTTGGATATGGCGGACCGTTGGGCTACGATGAGCAGTGATTGTGGGCTGTTGTAGCAAGTTGTGTTACTGTTCTCGCGGAGCTTTGAGCCCGTGGGACAGGCGCACTGGTAGCCTGGAAGTTGAGTAACTTGTAAGTATAATATAAGAAGTTGGTAAAACTACACCATTGTTATGGTGATGTTGGAGACTCGATGAACCGGACTAATTGTTTTCGTAAGTGGTTCGGATAATGGATACTCCGGATAATTAAATGAAAAGAAGTCGAAGTATTGTTTATTTCTAAAATTGGGCACACTAATATATTAACCATCAGTATAAATAACTTATAAAGAACTTAAGATGTTAAGTTAATATGGCACCATAATCTTTATACAGCTATAATAATCTATACATCTATACATATAAATAAAATTGGAGTGTCTGTTTGTAATATTGAAATAACCGTTTTTTACTAAATGTATACGAATATATATACGGTACATACACCAAAATAACATTTTTTACAATTTTTGTCCGTCTGTCTGTCTGTTTGTTCCGGCTAATCTCCGAAATGGCTGGACCGATTTTGACGGGACTTTTATTGGCAGGTAGCTGAAGTAATAAGGAGTAACTTAGAAATTTGTTAGGCGGAACGAAGTTCGCCGGGTCAGCTAGTTTACAATATGGATGCTCATGCTTCTGTCCATAGACTACATTTTGCTTCTGTCAATTCAGTTGTAGTCTTCGCTAGATAACGAAAAAATAAGTCATTGATCCGGCTTGTACCAAAAAGTATATAATTGCATAAATTTAAACAATGTTTTTTTTTCGTGTATGGAGATATTTTAATAATTTCGGTCTGAAACAAAAGTTTTTTTTTACCCTTTAGGCTCGCGCTTGACCACTACCTGTCGCGGCTCGCGCTTAATCCACTGGAGGATGTCTTCAAGGTTTTGGACTGGAAGGAGTTAGGCCTCAATGTTAATGGTGAGTACATACTCTCCTTCGGTTTGCTGACGACATAGTGGTCATGGCTGAGACCATGGAGGGCCTCAGTACAATGCTTGATAACCTCAGTAGAGCTTCCGAAAGAGTGGGTCTTAAAATGAACACGGACAAAACCATGTAACACTCACTCCTATCAAGATCGGAGACTCTACACTCGAAGTTGTAGACGATTGTCTACCTGGGACAAACGGTCCAGTTGGGTAGATCTACCTTCGAGAAAGAGGTCAACCGTCGAATTCGACTCGGCTTGGCGGCGTTCGGGAAGTTGCGCGGTATCTTCTCGTTCAATTTACCGCAGTGTCTCAAGACAAATGTCTATGACCAGTGTATGTTGCCAGTGATCACCTATGGGACCGAGACGTGGTCGCTCACAATGGGCCTTATGAACAAGCTTAAGTCACCCAAAGGGCAATGGAGTGGGCTATGCTCTGAATTTCTTTGTGTGATCGCATCAGAAATGAGGATATCCGCAGGAGAACCAAAGGCGCAACTTAAGTAGCAGTGGGCAGAGCAGAACGGCTCGCAGAACGGATGGCCGATGGGGCCGAAAAGTTCTGGATTTGTGACTGCGAACCGTGATGCCTGGGGGAGGCCTATGTCCAGCAGTGGAGGTCTTTCGGCTGAAATGATGATGATGATGAACATGATTATGACCAAAAGGTTTGTAACTCATGCCAAGTGAAAAGTCCAAGGACGGCCCTTAATGCGATACGTGTTTTGATCGTGGTAGCGACACCGCCTTTACATTTGTTTTGTATTGGTTTGAAATACATTGGTAGACAGGTGTTAACGACTTTAGTTCTTTTGTTATCTGGCGGTGACTTTGGAGACCAAGTTCTGGATTGATACAATTTAGATTTCCGACATGATAAGAAGAAGATAGTAATTACCTGGCGGTGAAGGTGCTAAAAGGCACAAATGTGAGCATCCTCCATTATTCTCCTTGCAGGGATAGTCTCCAGAGGGCATTACTTGTCTGCTGCCATCATACACCTTTAAATCTACAGGCACTGGGTCGGATTTTATTAACTCCTTCATTGGGCCTGTTGTTGCTATGTCCCATGTGTGAATTGACCTGAAACAGGAATATTGTTAAATGGGTAATTTGACTTTTATACACAAAACTTTTAAGGTTGCACTATCTCAGCTGTGGTAATTGTCAGAGGTTCTAGATTTGGTTTATGGAAACTAATAGTGTCCGACTCAACCTTCGTCTTCGGCCAAAATGGGCCGAAATTTTGACCGAAGCCGAAGGTTCCTGGCAAGTGGCGAAATTTAACGAACTGTTTCGAGGGCGCGAGAGGGCAATGGAAGAGGGAACCGGCAGGGTGCCAAGAGTCATACCCCGATGCGCCAGCCAGTCCCCATCACCCGAAAATGGCAACATCAAAATCAAAACAAAAAGCAGTTGATAATCTTAAGGTTACACTAGTTGATAATTCTTCCATACAAACGTAGTCTAGCGATTACTCCACTGTTTGACGATGTACGTTCAAAATAAAAAAATGATATCAATTTGTCTCATCATTATCTAGTCCTGTATTTAAACAAAAAAGTAAAAATATACCATTTTTGAAAGTTATGAGCGACGAAAGTTCCATATTTCAACACTAATTTTAACGCATCTTTGGGCGGAAATAAATACCATAAGAAGAAGGAAAATTGCAAAACGGCCTCCATACAGGGATAGATTAGTAATTCAACAACGCAAATAATTTTATTTTGGAAATATACATTTAGTTATTTTTTCATGATATCTAGACTCCCAAAGGTCTGTTTATAAAATTTCACGCGCTCGTTTTCGTCCTAAATCATCATCCATTTCGTTACAAATTTGCAAAAGTGTTAATTCGTACGCGAACTACTTTCTTACTGCTCATCATAGCATCTATCTATTTCGCACGTGTTGTCGGATTAGATAGCATGCATTTTAACCTCGCGCACAAAATAGTTCGTGCCGTCGACTAGGGGAATCTTAACTGGATTTATGAGGGTTATTAATTAGCTTCAGCTAAGGCCAAAACACAGTTTATCAAGCTATTGAGAGCTATGTTTACAGACTCTTAGAAAACATTTTTATAGCTTGTCTTGAATAGTATTTATTGCGAAAATGTTGCCCTCTGTGTATTCTAAAACAAAAGTGTATACTAGAAATAAAATTTATGCAGTAAATTAATAAGATAGTATCTTACCATGTCTTCCAATCAGTCCAATAAAGCTTATAATTAAAAAACGCAAGTGCATACGGATACACTAGGTCCTCTTTGACAACGCTCTTCCTCTTTTCTCCATTAAAGTCAATAACATCAACAAAATGTAGCTTAGCATCCACCCAGTAAATGAGGTTGTTGTCGTAATCTATTGTGATGCCATTCGGCCAGAATATGTGGTCCTTGACTATAATTTTACGTGTGGCTGGATCACCGTTCATTCCAGCTCTCTCTATTTTGGGTACTTCGCCCCAATCTGTCCAGAACATGAGACTGAAAATAGAAAAAAGTTGATTATATTTAGATATAAGCACAGCTTTCTGGTATTAACATTTCGAAAGAAAGAAAAATAGCTAATTTGCACCAGTTTTTAGACTGGAGAAAGACCCTAAGCAATTGGTCGCTCAACATAACATACTAGATTGTATCAGGAGACTTAAAAGACGCAACATTCTACAACTAGATGATTTGTAGACAGTTGTATTAATAACTAGCTGTCCCACGCAGCTTCGCTCCCGTCTACTGGCTACCTACCAAAACCCATCTACCCTACTTACCCTACCCCTTGTTGCATAACTTAAACCGTTTACGCAGCGCACGCAAACGGAAGCTCTCAAAAAGAAATATTTGTGCCCGTTTTTCATTTATGCTCCGCTCCTATTGGTCGTAGCGTGATGTTATAAAGCCTATAACCTTCCTCGATAAATGGACTATACAAAACAAACAAAAAAATTCAATTCCAACCAGTAGTTCCTGAGATTAGCGCGTTCAAACAAATGTTTTAATTTTATAATATTAGTATAGAAGTATAGATAAGAGAGTTGTTCCTGTAGCTCTTACCTGCCAAATTCTCCTTCAACTCATCTGCTCATAGTTATGATCTCAAGATAAGAAAAGAACGAAGAAAAAAATGCGCCTGTCTTGGCCAACATTAAAAAAAGACATCGACAAAACAAAAGAAAAGCAAAGTATGCATCACAACTGCTAGGAATTGTGTGCAAGACAGTCCCAAAAAGCTGATTATCGATAATAGCCGGTTTGAAAAGTAAATTTTTTTGGGCATAATTGTAATAATAATTAATTGTTATCTTACCCTTCTTTAGGAACAACAGCAATAGCCCGAGCGAGGTCCACCTCAGACCAGAACAGCACTTTTCTGTACCTCTGCTCTATGCTAATGACTTCAATTTTATTGGTCTCTCCATCTGTCCAGTATAACTTATCTGTATACCAATCTATTGCTATACCGGTTGGTGTTATTAATCCTTCTGATACTATTCTAACCTGTAAATTGATAAATCTTTCATTAGTAAACATTTAGGGCCTTATTTTTTTTTTTTTCTATTCCATTTAGGCCATTACGTGGCACTTTTGACTGACAAATATTTAAAATTATAGAGTGATAGTAGGTAATTGATCCTACCATCCATACGGAAAGGTAGCTTTAAAATAAAAGGTATTTGATTTTTCATTTCCGTGACCATACTGATTGATTTTTAGTAAACCCAATAAAATTTTGTTTAATCTTGTGATATTGGTTACCACCAAGTCATAAGTGTCACACTTATTACTTGAAGAGGAAACAGTCTATTTTAGAAGATTAAAATTTAAGACATTTCAAGGGTTTTACAATTAAGCAGCTAACTGGTAAAAAAGTAGCATAGAATTGAAGGTGGAGAGCCATTGTGCTGAGAATTTAATCAATAATAATCATGGGGCACGCATAATATAACACACCTGTATTCCCCAAAGGCCACAAACACACACAACAGCAGGACAGCTGTGCATAAATTGTATGGAAAAATCAACTGGATGTGTGTAGTACGACACTCGCACTGCTGTGGTGCCACAGCAGCCTCTTATAGTACACGCATGGGACAATGAGTTTTTTGGTAACATCAAAAACTATAAATTTAACAATACTATTGATTTTCTTACCTTATCTCCTACATGAGTCTCATTATAGCTCATACACTGTATCAACTCTGCGGTCTGATCCGACCAGCATATGAGATCCTTTCTGTGAAGGAAGTCCACAGCTGAGCCCTGTTCCAGGTCTCTCACTATAGTGTTCACTTTGCCGAGCTTGGACGTGTTCACTACTCGTATGTCTGATGCCGTTGAGTATAGTAATATTGGGTTGCTAACTACTGCATAGAATCCTGAAACAATTGTGTGTGTTTTTATTCAATAAATAAATTGTTGTTTACAGGCATAATCCCACTCTATGACTAAAAAATAAAAAAAAGTTATGCTTAGTGTAGAAATAAATACTGTGTAGTGAGCATCAAAGTTCTAAGAAGGCACTTAAAGACAAACCCGAGGATGCTTGAAGAGGCGCAACAAACTCTCCAGCAAAAATCTGTGTAATAAGTTTGAAGAACTTGAAACTATACAATAGTGATAGCTAGATAACTTGTTAGCTAGCAAACTCCTTAATGCCATCAGACAAAAACAGATAAACTTAAGATTAATAATGTAAATCAAACTAAATAAACCTCCAGGGCATTTAGTTCAGGCCTGCTTATAAGTGCAACGGTGGAATGATCAAGAATCGGTACATCAGCCTTTAAATACATCAAGATAATTTTAGTTTGTAGTAATGATATCATGTAAATTATAAATAAAGTGACTTCTTTGAAAGCATAAAGATCATACTCATTTGTAAATAACTATTGATACAAGAGCTTCTTGTAGAAACAACAACAAATTAATATTATCATTTAAAATATAGGTGTCAAGAAGTTCACATCTTTGATGATAAGTATGGAATGCAATGCGCACTCGTTCTATTGTCGATAGCAACTAATTAGCAAAATATAGACTTACCTTTTAGCTGCAGGAACATTAACAAACAAAACACATTCATAATATTTTGAATTATTTTGTCCGCGTGAAGTATTCTTCGGCGTTTTGTCATAATGAAAACAAATGCATATCAATCGTCCAAACCTCTACGTGTTTATTTCACTTTGACACTAACTTTTTCAGCTCGTAAATTAAATAAGGCACGGTAAGAAATCATCAGGCAGCATTTTCGTCTTATTTAGAGACTAGAAAACCACTTTTTATTAATTTTGGTTACAATTTCTCAGACAATGAGTTTGAGACACACACAGTTTTGACTTGAGAGATCAACAAACGCAGCAGTGTTGCCATCTCAAAAAGTTAATTTCCGACAATCGCTATAGTTAACAAAAACAAATGAAAATAAAACCCATAGACTTGAAATATTAATGATTTCGGTCTGAAATTGCAGTTCCTTGGGAGATTATAGCTGTAATACATAGATGAGCCTCCATTATCAAACCAATCGAAATAATTTCAGGCAGGCACAGTATGCAACCACGACAACTTTCATTTCAAACAAACTTAATATATGTTCTTGTTTCACGATTTTATTATTTTAAATAATACATATTTATGACACATTTAGTTTTACAAATAATTATATTTAAATTATATTTAAGTTATGAAACAAGCCATTAATTGTACATAATCAATCTACGAGATGGCGCTAGGCGTAGGAAGGTGTTAGGGGTCCTTACTTATTTAGCTTTTGTTCCTTTACAATTTTTTTATTAAATTCATTTTTGGAATGGGTGCTGGGGTGGAGCAGTGCCAGGAGTGGGACAGAACAGACTACCAAGAAAAATAAATTGGGGCTATACCTAGGTATCGGAATATGGTACGATATGCCGCGGAAAGAGAACCATTGGAAGGACTTTGAGGCGTTGTAGGAGGCCTTTGGCCAACAATGGGATAGTATAGATAGGCTATTAAAAACGTCAAACGTAATCCACATTACATGCATTAAGTAGCTAAAGGATTAACAATTTATTATTGACGATCCCCTAGACCGAACGATAGGTCATGAATCGAACTCATAACCTATCGCCCGCCAACTTCGACAACCATTGGACTATTGTTGCTAGATTAACCTTTGTATTACATACGCCTAGTAGCCCGAAAGGATATTTTTTTTTTTTTTATATAACAATAGGCTCGTGTTTGACCACTATCTCGTCTGATGGTAAACGGTCGACGGTCAAGCAAGCTTGCCTAGAAGTCTATTCACTCTTGACTTAAAGATCCAAAGGTTGTAACTACTTATAAGGTAACAAAGACTCCGGCAGGGAATTCCACTCCCTAGCCGTGCGCACAGTGAAAATATTCGCAAAACGCTTTGTACGTATGGGTGGGATGTCCACCATGTACCGGTGGTGCATTGCCGTACGTCTTGTTGTCCGATGATGAAAAGGGCTAGGCGGAATCAAATTGTTCAGTTCCATCGCACACTTCCCGATATGTAACCGATAAAAACCGACAGACAGGCCACTCGGCATCGATGTTCAAGGCTCTGGAGCTTTGAGGCGACCAGTGTTTCGTTGCCGATAAGCCTCTTGGCCCGTTTGTCAATAGACTCAAGTGAATCAGGTTGATATTTGGCAGATCCGTCCTAGAGGCGAGAGCAGTACTCCTTATATGGCTGAACTTGCGCGTTTTATGAACGTACAAGTACGTTCAGGCGTACCGTCTCACCTTTGCAAGGATACCCAACTTTTTTTGCAGCCAATTGAGCCTTTGCCTCAATGAATGGATCAAAACGGCACGGTAATACAACAGATAGATGGAGGCGGGTGGAATAGGCTCTGTTTGCTGAAAAAAAGACACGTCTGGGTCTTAGCAGCATTGAAGAACTATAGGTACTTTGCATTATTTCTGGATTTTTGCTTTTGCACGGGTCGGAGCGGTGTTTTGTGTAAAAAAATGCAGAAAATACCTACCTACTGTTATTGTTCATTAAAGTGAAATTAAAATTAAATCATTTCAAAAATAAAGTCTCGTGTATAGTTTTTTTTCCTTCTCAATACATTTTATTTGAAATACATGCAAAGTAAGAAGCCATATAGTCTGCGCTCTTTGCCCAATAGTCGCCGACTACGAAAGTGGTCGGATAGTCGGCTTTACGTCCATGGAAAGTCCATAGTAAATATCTACTTAGATAAATCAAACCGAAACCTTAGGTAGGTGAGCTTGTTGCAGAAATAGGTACTCTTAAGTAGGCAGTAAGTAAGTAAATACGTAATAAAACGCTAGCTCAGCAAGATTCCACAATACCTACCCGAAACAACAATGCTTAGGTACTGCACCAAACCTACTAAGCGCACTAAGCGCTCAATTATCTCCGGAACACGCGATGCTCGCATAGAACAGCTCTAAATAGTGGTGGTTTCGATTTGGCTCGCTGCGGAATTGACTCGATTCTCGATCACCAACAATAACAAATAAGCACCGCTCTATTCAATGCGCGATTGGGCGCTGTAAATGTGAAAACTTGTTTCAACGCTGAACGCTGCCAATGAATAGTTCAGCGCTTGATTTGGGTTTTAGATTATGATCGAAACTAATCCCTAGGTTTTGAAAGCCTGTGTCTTTATTGATAGAGAAACGTTTTGACCAAAATATTTAGAAGTTTGTTAAAATTATGTTTGCCCTTTTCTAGAGAACAAGCCTTTGTGAAAACAATGACAATTTTATGAGTAGGTGGATTACTGGATTATGCTATTAGGTATTTGCTCTTTCTTGTTGTTAATCATGGCTTCATGAAGTTAGACAGCAGATTAGGAGCAGCATGACTCTTTTACCGATGATTCTTCTTCGCCGGCTTCGTGACTTGTGACACTTGAGCAAGGGCGTCGCCAGCCGCTGGCCCAGGGGGAACAAGTTGCTGGATGGGAAAAGTATGAATTTTAAATACAGTTAAAAGCACATCAAGCTTTACACCGGTAGTGCGAGCTTTACCCCTACGGCGATTTTAATAAGAACGGTACCTACAAAGTCCAATCAGTAAAGCTCAACGAGCTCTTGATTATACAATCAATAAAAAACTCTTTTTTACAAAAAAATACAACCGAATTCCAAATAAAAAAAGACTAAAGAGTGAAACATTATTTGCCGAAGACGGTGTCTTTGATACCTATTGTTTTCCTTTTTTTGACACTGACATCGGAAAAGAAATATTTTTTTTTGCTTTTTAGTGCTTTGTTATGGAAGTCGGTTTGATATTTTTTGTTAAAAGTTTTTTATTTTCCTCTTTTTAGTTTTGTTAGTTACCTCCAATTAAAGAATTTTAAACTGCCCCTCCCTGTACCCCCTTGGCAACGCCCTTGCACCTGAGTCTTTACATAACTGTCGTGATCATTACAACTTTTGTTGACTGTTTGATGATGTTGTGATCGTTTCATGCTAGCTGACACTCCAGAAAACTTTATTAGAATGATTAAGGCTACAAATAAGAGGAATAATCGTTATTCTGTTCACTTAAAATCTTTTGTGCTATAAAGACAGCTTTAAAGTATAAGACAGGGTTAAAGTATACGTCTATAGTTTAAGTTGTTTAAATTAGGAACCCTTTAATTGCAAGCCCTGACAACAGCGGTGAGGTGACAAACACGCATGCACGTAAACTTTGTCCTGACTATATCCGACAGCTCCCGTCAACGCTGACAGGACTACAGGAGGCGTGTCAGTTGTCACACTTCGAGCAAATTAGTGTCGGGCGGGCGTGATCGTGATGCCACCACACCGCAGGCAAACTGGCTGAGGTACTGTGCACTGAATGTGATTTCAATGTCAAAGGACTCCTAGAATGAACATACACTGTTGGTTGGGCAGGTACCTCATAATTAACTACCTAGTAAAAAATTAGATAAAGCTTGATAAATTTTGTTGATAAATTGGGAAATCTTACTAATATTATAATTGCAAAAGTTTGGATGGATTTTTACTCTATCATACCAGAACAGCTGAACGGATCTGGATGAAATTTGGCACAGATATAGATTATAGTCTAGAATAGCACATAGGCTAATTTTCATCTCGGAATAATTTTATCTGGGGATAGTAAAACACTTCTCACGTGAGCGGAGCCGCTGCCCGCAGGCAGAAGCTATAAAAAAAAAAACCGCGTTGCCAATTTGGCCAAAGATCGCCCAAGCAGGGTCGGACTGGGAAGGCCGCAATGTTTTTCATGTCCCTTTCATGAGCACTGCCAGCAGGATTATTTTCCGGAGGATACCTGGATTAGGATCGTCCTTGTGCCCATTTTCACGCAGACGGAACTAACTTGTCGACTTATGCAGAACAGTCTGGGACACAAATAAGAATTCAAGACGGAGTGATACGAGCTCGACAATTTTAGCGTCTAGCTTCGGATTTTTGAATGTTTTTGTATATTTTATTGAAAGGGACCCATGTCCCCTTTGGAATTAATTCTCTGTCTAGTTTTTGGTTTAAAACATTAGGTACGAGTAGATATTTACTTATAAGAATAGTTTTTGTCGATGTCGATGGCAACACTGGCAGCCCTAGGGATCCTATGCCCCTGTATTTTTATTTAGCGTTGATTGTACCTCCGCCTTGTGCTGTTATTAAATCTTATTGTGTAAGTTTGTTGACTTCGTTTGTTATACACGGATTTCATTGTTGACCGCGGCAGATTCGTTGGGTGTTTGAATTTTTATTTCGTGAACGGAAATAGAATTAGTTTTTTGATGAAGTTAGAAATTTAATGCGGTAAGTATGTGTTTGCACTTTTTTGAATGCTGTTTATTTCCTACATACGAGAATTATTTTCTTTTGTCTTGGTTAAGAACTAGCTTTTAGCCGTGGCTTCACTCCCGTGGCTTATCCCACATGACCTTGTTTTTTCTGGATATTTTTAGTCTATGGCAGTAGTGTGCTTTCTGACAGTGAAATATTTTTATTTAACGGATCACACGGATTCATTGCCAAAGATCCATACAAACAAACAAAAGTTAGATAGATTATCTATAAGTGCGAGATCCGGTATAAGAAATTTGTACCCACATAACTTGTTTAAGGTATTTATGCTAAGTAGATATTAATATATATGTTATGAACCAAGTGATTAATACGGCAGTATTCATAATGCCCGGGCAATTTGAAAAACGCCCAATACCAGTAGGCAATATCATAAAAAAAATATATATAATTAAATTGTCTGGGCTTTCTGAGTAATGCTCATCACTTACTACCACATTTTTTTTAAATTACTTAAATGTTGACATTGGTTTTAATATAGAATAGGTAAGTACGATTTCTGTCTAAGCTACAATGTCGACGGGGCCGGGGAGAGATGGGACTCCTATTTCTGTCTGCGGGAGCTGAGTTCGCTCGCTTTGCTCCCATCACTTCACCTCCGTCATCTCCTTCGAACCTATCCTGTTTCTATCGTGTGGGCGTGCCTTAAGCTCCCGAGCTCGCTTCACTTTTTCTTGGACTAATTCATTGACCATAATTATCGAATTAGCCAACCGTAACATAGCAATATTCATAATGACCAGACAATGTGGTTAATATAGAAGTATAAATCAGTATTCATTTCATTGCCCGATTTGACTTTATAAATAGTGCCTTGATTAATCACCTGGACCATGACATATAAATTGTTAGATACATCGCAAATAAATTCCCTAGCTAAAAGCTAAATCGCGTATCGATGGTGTTAAATTAACCATGGATTCAATCAACTTTTTGATAAGGCAACCTTATATAGTTGGATTGGGAATTAAATGAATCTTAGACCGTAAAGTCTTAGCGTGGGGTCTCATCCCATACAAAGAAACTGTCCCGACGTACTGTACTGATTATACAGATTTTTATTTATTTATCGTTATCGCATGATTATTAGATGGTGATCTATCTATCGCCGTGGAACGGAACCGAACGCGATCGATTTGCAGAAAATAATCGGTATGATCAGATGAAAAACGCTTGTTACGTTGCACGGTTTCTTTTTATGGGATGAGGCATCTGTATGCTAGTTTTATATTTTCTATGGTCGTAGACACAATCCCAACCCAATGACCATACTTAAAGTGGAAAAGGTAGGAAGAAGAAGAAGAAATTCTATAGTCATGGTCATAGTTCTCTTAATTATACAATTTTGAAGAATATGAAATTCATTTTAAGTACCGATTCCCCATTATCAAGCAAGAATACAAAGCTTGGACTACCTTTATATTAAAGGACATTAAACTCATACTGGAGTGCCTCACCGAATTAATTAATTAAGCTATATAATACAGGGTGAGGTTTTAACAGGGAACGCAATGAAAATATTTAACGGGTAGTTGTTCAAGTTTGTTTACTGCGTTTTCTTATTATTAGTTTTATGTAGTAGGTTTTTGAATCTGTCATCAGTTTAGAAGCAAAAAGCTAATACTATAAAGAAAAAAATAGAACTTTAATTAGTCTCTAACTCTATATAGTTTTTTGTGTATGTAAATTGTACATTCAAAAGCAAAACAAGAAAAGTGGGCGTTTAACGAGTATATACTCAAATGTAGTTTTAGCAAATTGAAACTGATAAATTAATAGAGCCAGGACTTGGACAAAAAACTCTTCGATCTACAGCTGATAACAGTTAGAGCTGACAGTAATGCTTGTCAGACAACTCACCCTGTATATTGAAAGGTTCATGAAGTGTGTAATGGCCGTTGACAAAATTAATAATCTCGAAGAGGGTGTGGGCGTTTCAAATGATATCATTATACGCTATTATTCGGATGATGAAATTAATTACGTCCCTACATAAAATTTACATATTTTCTGCTGCGTCGTGCTAAGCTGTTCAGTCGTATTGAACGAGGTAGAGGTAATCTGTTTAGAGGTACCTTGTTGAGCGGTAATGTTGCCAGTTCGAAATATTAGTTATTCTGCATCGTCAGCAAAGAAATGCATTGAAGCGAAAAAAAACAAAATACGAGGCATATTAGGTAAGCTAAACAGCAGATTTCTTTTTTTGTTAACTAAAAATCTACAAAAAATAATTGTGACTTTTTATTATTCGATATAAAGAGAACGTCCCAATAGATACCAAATCATTGTTCAATTTCGATTTAATTTTAGGTTCTAATGTTCTCTTCACATGTTCCATTTGTGGACAAACTAAGCTTAGGTACCTACTTTAACGAAAACAATACAATAAACAAGTTAGGTACATCGCAGATACGCTATAATGTGTACCAGCTAAGTAATAGTTGGCGCTCGTTTGCACCACCATTGTCAAAATAATGGCGGGCACCGCTATTTGGCGACTGGATACGGGGTCACATTACACCAAATGGTTAATTAAAATATCTACGGTTATTAGTGCGTGTATCCGAACTGTGAAATCATTTCGGTGAAATGGAGCAATGAAAGAGCGTAAACGTGCGGCCATTGGGCCGTTGGATGAGCTATTCATTATGTTAAAGTTATGCGTTTTACAGACAGTTAAGGACTTTTTAACGCAATCATCTGTCTGTACCAATATGCCAATCTGTGAAAAGAATTGTAAAGTTTTTCAATTTTGAAATTCTGTATTGATATACTTATGTTAACATTTTTCGGTGGCCACTTCTGTCTGAAAAGGTTTTGGGCATTCGGTGCATCATTAGAAAGTGATAATGGAATGGAGAAACTGCCTCAATCGAATGGAGAAATATCTAGAATATCCCAGTAGGTGCTCGGAGTATTTAGTGTCCGGTTGATGGCAATAGGCTCGCTTCCAATTACATGGGGATTAGACGTGTGGAACGTCGCCGGGTTAATCGGAAAAAGCCCTGACGAGCGGCCCCTCCTCGGGTTCCTCTTCGCTTCACCGTGGGTGACCAAACCACAGCTACTGAAACCCCTGCCTCAACAATGCAGAAACCCACCGCGAGGGAGGGGGGTGGCTGATACCCCTAGAGTGTATATCAAAATCGGACGTGCGGAAGAACAGCAACCACCGCCCGTTACAACAAATAATATAAACCCGTGCGAGCCGTAGCAACTGAGGCTTGTCGCCAGGGGCGACCAGCAAGCCGCAGCTGCGGAGGCACGTAAGGGCGAAGGAGTTGCACTTCCCGCAGCGCCGGAGAAGATGCAGAAGCAACTTTAGTATTTTGAGGTTAGGTTAGGTTTTACAATCATTTATTGAACGGTGCGTTACCTTAGAAAATGAGTAAATATGAAAATTAGGTCCAAGGAACGTTATATAAAAAGAGTATTAAACAAATTGAAAATAATATGAATTAAACGTTAAGCTAAATGTTATAAGAGCAAATGAAGGTTATATGAAATACTAGCTTTTACCCGCGGCTTCGCTCGCAGTGAAGCCAATATTTTTTTTAAATTTACGTATCCTATGTTACTTCTAATACCTCCAAGAATATATGTATAAAGTTTCATGATGATCGGTTCAGTAGTTTTTGCATGAAAACGTAACAAACAAACTTACATTCACATTTATAATATTAAGTATGATAGATAATATTAGATCATATGAAATTAGGTTATTTGTTTTTATACCATATGAAAATTATATCATGTGAACGTTATTTCATGTGATATTATACTATAATTATGTTATTATGACATAAATTAGACACCTATATTCATCCTACTATAGATACTTTACACCTTTACTCATCAGCGAATACATGCCCAATGTTATGTTATTTTAAATGACAGATTAAATCCGTTTACTTATTGAATAAGCATATAGGAAATCAGGTTATGGACGTGAATTAAAATGCAGACTTTGAATTTAAAATGTTCGTTATATTCAAATTAACGAGAATTCACAAGGAAGTTTTGTGTCTGTCTCCTAGCACAGGTAATAGAGAAAAAAGGAACGAACTGAGAGTGGTTGTTGGTTTTATAGTGAACATGTTATGACAGTGTTGCCATTATTTGAAATTTATCGATTAATTTTTGCTCACATAAAATCGACTAAATACCAACACGCCCCCTCAAAAATTAATTATTACTCACAAATAATATAAAGCCTAAATAATCAGAACACAAAAGCCTTCCAAGTGATTCCTGGGGAATAATAATTTATTATAGTCCAACATTTGTTGCTAGGATCAGGAAAACCCAGGAAAACCTGATCAGACCATATCAGAATCAATTAATAATTAACACAACATAAAATTATTGTTTACATAAGCCAATTTCATCTCTATGCTTGTTAAATGTGACAGCTGGTAGCGGTTTCGTCAGCACATCCGCTATTTGTTTACCTGTGGGAATATAAAACAATTTTATTACATTGTTTTCAACTTGTTCTCTAGAAAAGTGGTACTTGATGTCAATGTGTTTCGACCTTTTGTGACTAGTCGGGTTATTAGCTATACTAATACAACCATTGTTGTCTTCGTAAACAGCAATTGGACTGACAATATTAAGTTTAACACTATTTGCTAGAGACTTTAGCCATAATGCCTCTTTTACAGCCTCGAATAATGCCATATACTCAGCCTCTGTGGAAGAAGCTGCTACTGACATTTGCCTCTTTGTATTCCAAGTTATTGTACAGCTATTAAATAATTTAAATAAATATCCCGTTGTACTTTTTCTATCATTGACATCATTACCACCCCAGTCTGAATCTACATACCCTTGTAAAATATTATCAAAATTATTACACCTGTTGTATGTTAGTTTTATATCTATCGTGCCTTTCAAATATCTAAGTACTCTTTTGAGACATTGCCACAACTCTTTATTATTGTTATTTGTGTATCTGCTCAAAATATTTACACTTGCACTTAAATCTGGACGAGTACACAACATAACATACATTAAACAACCAATAAGATTGCGACAAGGTGCATTATATTCACTGTCTATGTTTAGAGCTTCGTAATTTGGTTTAATTTCTAAAGGGGTACTTATAGGATTACAGTCCGACATACCAAATTTGTCTATAATTGTCTTTATATATGCACTTTGGTCTAAAGTTACTTTATTTTGATGTCTAGTAATTCTTATTCCTAGAAATAATTTGATCTCATTTAAATCTACCATTTTAAATTTACTCATAAGATAAATCTTGACGTTGTTCATTACATGCTGGTCAGAACACATTAAAACAAGGTCATCGACATAAAGTAAAATATAAATATTTTCACTTATATCACCCTTATCTAAAATATAAATACATCTATCAACAGAGGAATTTACAAACCCCTTTTCTTTGAGACATTGATCAAATAATTCAAACCAGCATCGAGCAGCTTGCTTTAGTCCGTATAGAGCTTTATTTAGTTTACAGACATAACCAGCTTTACTAAATACACCCTCTGGAACTTTCATGTAAATTTCTTCCTTTAAAGTTCCATTTAAAAATGCGGTCATAACATCCATGTGATGAACTAATAATTTATATTGATTTGCCAAACTAATCATAAATCTAAAACTAGCTATACGAGCAACAGGGGCAAAAGTTTCGTTGTAATCGGTTAAGTACTCTTGACTAAACCCCCGAGCAACAAGACGCGCTTTATATCTTATTGGATTACCAAATTCATCATTTTTAATACTAAAAATCCATTTGCAATCAACTATATTCTTGTTCCTAGGTTTAGGTACTAATGTCCAAGTATCATTAGCTAAAAGTGAATCTAATTCAACCTTAATCGCATTTTCCCAAAGAATTCTATCATCCCGACTTTTTATCTCATGAAATGAAGTAGGTATTTTACAATTTATTGATTCAGCACATAATAAAACATCTGCCATCTGTTTATAGTTTATAGGGGGACGACCTTTAATCCTATCACTCCTTCTTGCCTTACATGAATTATCGATATTTTCATTAGTACAAGTTTTATTAGAACTTTGTTTATTATCATCGTATGGCTTTAGCATGTTATAAGAGTCATTTAATTTGCGAATTTTACTACAACGAATCAAATCATCAGATCTTGATTTATTTGTTTGATTATCGTGTAGTATTAAACTGTCCGATTTAAATTCCACTGATTTTGAACCAATTAATTTTGAATTATTGGACTTAATTGCATCAGTTTTGGACGCATCGGACTTAGGACTGTCAAAGCTGTGAGAATTCATTGGCACTGATTTTGACGTCACGTCATTACTATCAGTTTTGTTATGGAAATGTTCAATTTCATTTCCTTCAAATTGCAACGCAGGCCGCGACTGCATAAAACTCACTTCATCTACTATGACATCCCGAACTGTTTCATATTTTTCACTCTCTATGTTCCATACTTTATAGCCATTTGGTACATACCCTACCAGAATACCCTTCCAGGACTTTTCATCAAATTTGGTTTTTGTAGTTTTATTATGCACGTACACGGTAGAACCGAAAACCTTTAAATATTTAATTGCAGGTTTTTTATCGTGCCACAATTCAAATGGTGTTCGATTTTGTTTCAAAGCGCGAGTAGGTGTAATATTGATTAAATGTACTGCAGTTAAGACTGCCTCACCCCAAAAACACTTGGGTAATTTAGCACCGTTAATGATAGTGCGGGCTTTCTCTGTTATTGTCCTAACCATACGCTCTGAAACGCCATTTTGTTGTATTGTTCTAGGAATAGTGAAGTGATATGAAATTCCTTTACAAACACAGTATTCTTTCATTTCATTAGATAGATATTCCCTTCCATTGTCACAATACAAATTAACCAATTTTAAATTAAATTTAGCCTCACTTTTTGCTACGAAATCTTTAAAAGCCGAGAACACATCTGATTTGTATGTCATCAAGTATACCACACAGTAGTGAGTAAATTGATCAACAAACAAAACAAAATAATTTTTATTATCGATTGTAGAAGGAGTGATGGGTCCACACACATCAGTATGCACAACAAATAAGGGTCGTTTAATATAACTTTTATCTTTAGAGGAATTAAATGGCAATCGTGTCTGTTTCCCACTTATGCATGCTTCACATAATTTGTTGTCTGGCGATACGGTTTTAATTAAGCTTACGTCATCAACCATGCAGTTATTTTTCAAGTCAATAAATTTTTGCTTGCTAATATGACCTAACCGTTGATGCCACAAATCGTAATTATTATCATTACTTTTGCATATTTGAGAAACAGATCGATTAATCTTTACTATAAAATCAATAGAGATTAAATTGTTCACAGCCATACCTTGCATGATGATTTTACCATCCTTACTGATGTTGGTTCCTTGTTGATCGAAAGTGATCGTCATACCGGCCTGTTGCATTCTTGTTACCGATAGGAGGTTATAGGGGACATCGTGGCAAAATAACACGTGCTCCAGCGTACCATGAATGCCTGTGTTGCTTATTACTTGCAATGTGCCCTCTTTGGTAGCTAGAACAAAAGAACCGTGTTTAGCAACTGAAATTTTATAAGGAACATTTAAATCATTAAAAGTACTGAAAAGGTCTTCTCTGTTAATAATGTGATCCGATGCTCCAGAATCCAGCAGGAAAGTTATTTGGTTACCCTTTGTGACATCTGGGTATTTACCACACATGAATGCAAACCCGTAAGCTTCACTAGATACTGTTGCAACATCAGTAAGCTCCACTGCTTGAACAGTTCTCGATTTTCCTGGCTTACGTTGATTCGATCGTTTATAATAATAACAATCGCTTTTGACATGGCCTTTTCGTCCACAATAGTGACACTTGACAAAAGACTTCCTCTTAGCCTTAAAATGTTGGTGGTTGCTATTATGTTTCTGCAACGCCGATCTTGAGTTGTCAAATGTGGTTTCGACTTGCAGAATTTTGTTGACGGTATCACCACTCTCGCTCCTTAATTTAACCTCGTGGTCCAATAATCTTGTTTTAACAAAGGCCAAGGTCAAATTATCTTCCGATAATGTTTCTATTGCTGTTATAACACCATCGTATGAATTTGGTAGCGTGAGAAGTAAGTGAGACACCTTGTCGGTTTCTTCTAGTTTCGCGCCAGCCGCCAGCAATTCTGTAATCAGCTCATCAAAAATAGTTAAGTGCTTGATTAGCTTAGTATCGCCTTGAAGTTTTAAACCCAACAGCTTTTTACGTAGCGCCAACTGAGTTGCCAAACTTTTTCTCTCGTACAAAGCGTCCAAGTTTTTTATGATCTCACGTGCCGTAGAATCGTCTTTCGCAAAACCAAGGAATGAGTCTGCCAAATATTCCACAATTACACTTTTCGCGATTCGGTTGCTCTTCACCCAAGCCTCCGACCGAATTTCTGGTTCCCTGTCAATATGCTTCATAACGTCCATCTCGGTCAGCAACGCTCGAATCCGAAATTTCCAAACGCTGTATTTCTCACCGTCAAACGGTTTAATGTTTCGTTTCATCTTCAAATTCTCCATCTTGAATGAATGCCACGCGCCGCGCCACGTGTTCTTTTAACACTTACTTGCACGTGTAGTTTATACACTTACTCGATTAGCACAGTACTAACAAAGTATTACTGGGCCCATAACCTATAGGAAATCAGGTTATGGACGTGAATTAAAATGCAGACTTTGAATTTAAAATGTTCGTTATATTCAAATTAACGAGAATTCACAAGGAAGTTTTGTGTCTGTCTCCTAGCACAGGTAATAGAGAAAAAAGGAACGAACTCTCGTTGGAAGTCGCGTCGCCCCCGTAAGGGGGCGAGGCGAGCGGTCACGAGACATAGTCCCCTGGCCGCGGATGCAGTACCTTGGTCCGCAACTGCGAACCCGTCCCTTTGGTGTCCCTTGGACTTGGCATGTTACGAGCGTGAATTGCTAAATTCACGCTCGCTATGTTATCTTGTTGTATGTGACTGTAGGCGCGCCGCGGCGAGCGTTTCTGAACGACTCGCCGCTTCTTCACGGCACCCTGGCGGTCCACAACCACCAGGTGGAACTCAGGGCGTACCCTGAGAAGCCCAGCGAGAGTGACCAGCGCAGAAATGCCGACTTGGACGAACCTACAGTATAGTAAGTGAAAGCGACTACTAGCGCCGTAAATGTGTGTGGGAGCGGCAATGTGCTGAGTTACACCGCTCATGAACCAATAGCGCGCGAGGCGACCGCAGCGCTATTTGGTGCAAGTGTACTAGCGAATGAATAGTAGCGATTGGCTGATTTCGACGTGAAGCGTGTCTATATTAACTTAGAACAAACTTCACGCCGTTAGTGTAGTGTGGGGTGGGCAGTGTTACTGGTTGAGTAAGTAGCGTGTAGACTGATGCTACTTACTCAGGCGTCATATCCGGGTGGGTGGATGGGGCTGCACAGTCTGCAGTGAGGAGGTCGCGTGGTAGACGCTTTTTGTCCGGCGGGCGCGCGTGCCATGGCGCGATATCCTTGATATGGGGCCAGGCTGAGGCGTCGGCCCGCACGAACATAGACGTCGCGAGGCGTCCTATAAAGGCATCCAGGCTCTCAATCCCGATGTCGCGCAGGATGACATCGTTCCTCACATAGCGAGGAGCGTTCATGACGCGGCGCAGCGACAGATTTTGCTGCGTCCGGAGCTTCTTCTTGTTCGACTCGCTAGTGAGGACATACCAAGCTGGGGTGGCATAGGTTAGTATCGAACGTATATATGTTTTGTACACGCCCAGCTTGGTGCGGACGGGGAGGCGGAGGAACGAACTGAGAGTGGTTGTTGGTTTTATAGTGAACATGTTATGACAGTGTTGCCATTATTTGAAATGTATCGATTAATTTTTGCTCACATAAAATCGACTAAATACCAACAAAGCATTACCAACTCGAGTAGTTCAAATACTCGCGTCTTATGTGAAGTCACGTAGAAACTTAATATCATTACGCTTAAGAACTTAAGTGGGAATAATTATAGATGTCTTCACACTGAGACAATAAAACACTTAACGTAAGTGGGTATACTAAGAACGTTGTGTGTTGCTTCGACATGGAACTTGAATTTAGTGAGCGGATAGCGTTAATGAAAACTGAGAGCATGATTTCAGCGGTTTCAGTTTATTATAGCCGTCTTAACTATAACATTACACAGAGGTAAAATTGTGCGTTTGTTTGTAATGGCGCATCTCTGGAAGCTATAATACCCGGCTGGCCGGCCAGTATTACACCGCCAGTATGCACGAAGGGATGTTGCAGTCACGCTGGAGAAAAAAATCAGGACACTACAGCCTCGGGTAGACTTAAGAGCCGGAAGACTTACTAATGTACATTTAGTTAGTAACCTACATTGAGAGGCAATTTGTGGAAAAATCTCACTCACCACCACCTAATTTCTTGAAACTACAGGAACATCTGCTACCTGGCCGTGAACTGCAGTGGCCTGTTTTTCACTCAATCGATTGCGTACCCAGGGAAGCCGCTTACCCAGGGAAGGGCAGAGACGGTGTTCAAGGCTCTGGAGCTTTGACTTAACCAGTGCCTCATCGCCGATGAGCCTCTTGACCCACTTTTCGATCGACTCTAGTGCATCAAGCTGGTATTTGGCAGATCCGTCCCAGAGATGAGAACAGTACTCCATGCATGATCGAACTTGCGATTGATACAAGCTGTTCAGGATTGAAGTACCTTCTCACCTTTGCACTTTGATCTATCTTTCAAACCTTCCAACTCCGGATCATTCCCCATTTATGTTTAGTCAATTCTCTGATTGTGATGTTAAGAAGAGCATAGTGTCAATTACCTCTAAAAAAGTTGGCAGTGATGTGTCAGTCGGAAAATGATACTCCCTGTCCTCGACGAAATCCTTCCTGTCCTTTGCTATATCTTTAACTGCTTAATATCCCATGGGGTCTTTCCATCAGCTTGGAAAGAGGCTAAAATCACTTCTATACCCAAAAAGGCGAATCCTATTTTTATATTATTAACCGACTTCGCAAAAAGAAGGAGGTTTTCAATTCGACTGTATTTTTTTTTTTTTTATGTTTGTTACCTCAGAACTTTTTATTGGGCGAACCGATTTTGATGATTCTTTTTTAATTTGAAAGCGGGTGCTTGTCATGTGGTCCCATTTAATTTTCATCAAGATCTGATGAAGAACTTCGGAGAAAACTTCAGAACTCTTCAATAAATGACGGCAAATCACTCTGGATAGATCCAATCGCATGTCTGTTTATTGTTTACACCATTTCATAACATAACATCACACTGGTACGTTCTTAAGGGGTACGCAGGTGTGAACAGTTCACCCTGGTATACGCTCATTGCACTGGTTTCGTTTAAGTTTCATGTTATTGGGTTAATCTATTCTAGCTTCACTTTGGGCACTATACGCGTAGGTACCTAGCCTATAGAACTGGTCCATTATGTACCACAACTAAAAAGTGAAAAATAAAAAACTTTTTTACAAAAATTACAACCGACTTCCAAACAAAAACACTACAAAGTGAAAAATAACTTCAATTTCGGAAGTCGGTGTCAAAAAATGAAGAAACGTAAACAGGAACACCGACTTCCGAAATTGAAGTTATTTTTCACTTTGTAGTGTTTTTGTTTGGAAGTCGGTTGTAATTTTTGTAAAAAAGTTTTTTATTATTTTTCCGAATACCGTCCTATCTCCATCTTGCTTTTCCTCTCCAAAGTCCTTGAACGCCTTAAATGAATAATATCAGCTTAGTGCTTTTCTTTGTAAGAATAGTCTGCTGAATCCTTTTCAATCCGGATTTCGTCCTGGTCACAGCACAGCTACTGCCTTAGTGAACGTTACGGATGACATACGGCTAGGCATGGAACGAGGACATCTGACGGTTCTTTGCTTGCTAGATTTTAATAATGCATTTAATACTGTCGATTTCGCTTGGCATACTTCACTCGCTTAACTTATCTCCAACGGCGATTGACTGGTTTCGTAGTTACCTGTATGGCCGCCGGCAACGTATATGCATAGAAGAATCTAACTCTTCTTGGTGTTATACAACTGCCACTGTATCTCAGGGTGGCGTTTTATCTCCTTTACTTTTCGCAATATTTATAAACGCTATCTCCAAAAAACTTCTCTCCACCTACCACCTTTATGCAGATGATTTACAAATCTACAAACAACAGCTTGTTTGAAACAAGCATTAATTGCATCAGCTAACTCTGCAAGGGCAGCCCCTTACAGAGTTAGCTGATTCAATTAATGTAATAAATAAGGATTTGGCTACAATTTATGAATGGAGTGAGCCAATGGGCTTCAAGTAAATCCGTCGAAGACTCAGGTCATAGTTGTTGGCAGCTCTGGGATGATTCCAAAAGTAAATTGGACACAACTTCCTCTGGTACAATTTAACGGAACTACAATTCCAAATATGTGGATAGGTTAAGAACCTTGGGGTTTGGATCGATAGATATCTGTCTTGGGCTTTAGGACGTAAGCCGCAAAATTTTTGCATCTGCCAGGTCCCTTAGACGATTGCGAAACTTTCTTCCCACTGCCACTAAAATTGCGCTGGCACAGTCCCTTCTGCTTCCTATCCTTGACTATGCTGATATCAGTTATCTCGATCTCACCCAGGCACAATTAGATAAACTTGAGCGTCTTCAAAACCTTTGCATAAGATTTATATTTGGCCTGCGCAAATATGATCACATTTCTGAATTTCGGACAAAGTTCACAAGTGGCTTCCCATACGTCTTCGCCGGCATTCTCATATTTTATTTCTGCTCTACAGTATTCTATACAATCTTACAACACCCTCTTATCTCAAAGAACGTTTCAAGTTCCTTCATGACACACATAATAGATATCTGAAGTCGTCGGATAACTTGAAACTAGACATGCCGATGCATTCCACCAGCTTTTACGACAAATCTTTTGCGTTTCAAGCGGTGCGGTTGTGGAATGCTTTGCCCGTGTCAATATGGCGTGCTCAATCTCTGCCCATTTGTAAAACTATGGTAAAGAATCACTACCTCTCTTTTTAATAGTTGTTTTTCTTGATTTCTATGTTTTTGTTCCATACTTGTTACTGTATATATTTGTCTAATATATATATATATATATGTATTTATTTAATATATAAATAGTATACCAAAGACTACCTACAGTACTGTCTTTCCTTTAATTTTTAAAATCCATCCAGGGGTTGTCTTGAAAAGATCGCTTTTAGCGATAAAGCCGCCCATTGTGTCACCCAGTATAATGTTTCCTTCTTCTATACTTTCTGTAACTTATATGGTACATAATAAAGAGTATTCTATTCTACTTACGTACAAATTTCTGTATCTGTCAATGTAACACCAATCAGGTTTTCTGCGTATTGTTCCCGGGTAAAATTAGCTGGTGATGATGTGCACATAAACAATGACCGTGTCTTGCCATATTACCTACCAAAATGTAATAACAATTTACCTTTTGTTTTCAACTACGACTTGCTCCTAGCTAGCCGGAGATTCCCGTCTTCCATTATAACTGGGTTAATAAACAACGCGGCGACAATACTAACGAGATCAAAGTATTTACACAGGACGCTTAAATTAGACCTAATCTTATTACTGCCTTAATATAAATTAAATTACCCCATGTTTGAATGTAAAACAGTGCTGCAAGCGGCAGCTGGGAGCGGAACAACGGAGTTTGGGTTACACCTAACGTGACCATTTTTTACATTAAAAACGGGACATCGTCAAAATTACGGCAACAGTTGACTGTATCGTATTTTTTCATTGTTTTAACAAAATTCGATTGCTAATGTCAAAACAGAGATTCTGCTTTCTTAATTTCAATGTTCATTCCAAGATTGCCCAATTTTCCCGACTAAGTGAAAATACCTTTGAAGGTACCAGTTACCGGTCTTTTAAAGTATCTACTTATTTCACGATAGTTCGACGCTACTGAACTCTTTGCAAAGTTATGTTATGTCGTGGTGACCCAGTGGCTAAGACCTCGTCTCTCGTGCTTGAGAGTCGTGGGTTCAAATCCGATGTGACTTTTCAATTCATATGTACTTTCTACACCGCTGACAAAAGTGAAGGAAAATATCGTGAGGAAACCTGGACTTATAGTTAGTATTTGCAAGTTAGTGCTCCATTGGTAGGGTAAACAAATAAATAAATAAATGCTACTCGTATTTTCTGTATTCATTTTGAGTGTTTATTAATGTTTGCTCCTTGTTACTAAAAATGGAACAATTCGGCGTCCCAAAGCTGTTCTCAGGGTCATCAGCCTATTAATGTTCCCACTGCTGGGACACAGGCCTCTTCTCTGTGAGAGGAGATGGGCCGTACCGACCACGCGAGCCCAGTGCAGGTTTCTCCGGGTCACCGGGACGGAATAGCAAAATATGAGACAGTCCCGTCCAAAACGGAACGCGTGGTCATGTTAGTTAAACCTCTCCAGTTTGCAAAGGTTTAAATTTTTAATTTCATTGTTCGCTACAAACTACAACTAGTTAATAGTTTGTTAAACTAGGACAATAATAACGCGGTTTATTGGAAATAGATTCGTACTTTGTTGTTTCTGGATGATTTGAATAGTCATGAAAAGTTAGTTGACCATTCTATTCTGGTTATTCAACCGGGAATTATTACGAGACCAGAAAGTAGAGATGTATTATTTTAACAAAATTGGAAACTAACGAAAACGGTACGACCAATTAGCCTTAGACCAGAGACAATACTATTAGTAGATTTTAAGCGGTCAGTTCCGCTTATCGTTCGTCCGTCGTGTGGTTTTCATTCGATGATGATCCCCTTCTGAACGGTATTTGTGGAGTGGTTATCGCTTCGTTTATGGCCACACAAACTGTCATAGAAGATATTATCGCTAGTTTAAGTATCAATCGCGATGTGCGCTTCCAGATTACGGTCTTAGAAACTGTTGGGATAGCGTTTGTTGGTCGTGTGTTTGAGATTCGGCTGTCTTAACTGTTTTCTTACTCATCTTATACCAATTATTTACTGCTGTGTCTGACTGACCTTTGTTTTAATAAAGTTCGTTAACAATTTTCGATAAGCTATTGAATCATGTAAAATTATTACGTAACTAGAAAAAGATCAGCGAGATTAATATTTTACTAAGCTCAATCAGCAGCTGAGATACCTAGTAGCTTCTTATGCTTTATTTCTTGAAGGGGGCAGTATTGCTGAGTGATAAACCAACTTAATGGACCTCAATCTACCTGAGCCACTTAGAACTCCAGTTTCAATGTTCTGGATAGCGATTATTTGTCACTGTCTCCAACAATTGATACTGTCATTACTCACCACACACTCGTGTTAGTTCTCCGCACTCGCACGGAGATATGTGACCTGTCACAAACGCGTCCACATCCAAAAAACTGGAACAATCCAAAAAGTTCAATCTCGTCCTGTGAGTCGTCCATCAAAATAATATAAGCTGACATTTATTACAACAAAAAGCCTGTAATGCCCGCAGAAAAATGATAGTTCGCGAGATACGTGGCATATGTGCGGGCACAAATGCCCACAATTCAGGAGAAATGACCCAGACATCGCGTACGAATACTAACAATATTTACAGAGGCTATTACTAGCCTTTTATGGGACACAAATGCTAGTTGCTGTAATCTGGGACAGTTTTTACGAGCATTTTAAATAATGTCTAGTGGCTGCAGGTATAAATCAGAGACACAATAGTTGCAACATTTGCATTAAACGGCGCTTTGTATCCGAAATTGCTGTCATTTTAATTTAATATTAAACGTGTTCCAGTACTCCCAGTTAATTTATTTCCCGCGGCCCACACTCACTCGTTGTAAAAATTGCCTCAGCGGGTCTTTGGTAAGCGATTGGTGGATTAATTTAATCATGGTTAAAGCTTTACAGTTACAGTGAATGGAACTCATTATTTAATTATTAGTATTTCAGTTTGCGGGTTAACTGGATTTTATTTTCGAAATAATTATTTCAGTTTCATATTTGATAAACTTTTTATAAGTAGATACGCATTTTATGAAAACGACTGGCAGCTTACGGTCATGCTGGTGGTCGACTGTTCAACGACTAGCGTGATCAACCGACAGGAAATATAGGTAGATTTAATTATGTAAAACTAGCTACCCGCCTCGGCTTCGCACGGTACGTAGGGTCCCGTCATGTGAGACCCACGCTTGAATTTATTTTCGCATTTCCTTATTTTCGAAGCTGTTACATTACTTTAATAATGCTAGTGAAAAACACTGAACAATCCAGTATATATCAGTACCGCTAACTTTCTGATTTTACGTATCTTAAGTACCTACCCAAAATTGATAATATTTCTGTCAAAACATGAAAACATACCAGAAAACGTCAATTTGAATGTAAAACGTCTTTCCTGAGCATAAAAACATAATTTAACTACCCTAATAATTTTTACCATACGCACAGATTTAGTACAAAAACAAAAAAAAGTATTTTGGCTCATATTTCGAAAACTAACGAACATTAGAGAATCTCAAGACTTTTTTGTGCAAAATTGAACAAGGAATAAATTTGGTCTGAGCAAAAATTGCAGTAAAATCATAACTTGCCGCGAATTAAGCAAAAAATATATCAGTACAAAGAATAACTGAAATGTCACCTCTGACCAAGACTAGATTTAAGAAAAAAAACCACCATGACTCGAGATTTTATGAGACTTTTGTAACTACTTTTAGACCGCTAAAACGAATGTGTATACGCTAATTTGACTAGATTAATATCCAAGAAAGCCGCCTCCTATTTATCTTTAAAATAATAGAATTACTAAATTAAGTACCTTAAGTACCTTAATTACACTGCTTACATAAAAACTCACTTAGAAAACAACGAGCTTGGAGAATATTGAGCGCAATGATAACACACATAGAAGCGAAGGGCTTCAATTAAGAGCACTACCTCTATTAGTCGGCAAGACGCGCTTTACTGGCTATAACTGGCTATAACCGGCTGTAACCGGCTGTAACCGGCCCCGGCCGCCGTCGACAAGCCTAATCCGGATAAATGAGACGCGAAAGATGACATCCACTTGCTAATTGGAGGACGGAATTAAGTGTGCACCTTGAGAAAATGTTATTAATTTTGTTTTTTGACGTTACGTTCTTCGTACGATAATCGTTTGTTTTAGAATTGGTTATGTAGTTGAGGTTTTGACTACGAACCCCAGCTTTGGTGCCATTCGCACAAGTACTGTTCAAAGCTCTTAAGCGAATGGCATTAAAACTATTCCACTTAGTTTGAAAATTCAATGACGGGCTTGCTTAGCGCCTAGAGCCTACCATACCAGCCGCACTGATGCAACTTGGGCGTTCGTTTTACTTCACTTCTAGCCAAGTGACTCGCTAGGCTCTCGCTCTAGCTCTCTCAGGCGCTAAACAAGCCGTATTGCATTTTCGGCCTTACGGCATTAAAACAATAATTTTGTATTTTAAAGAACATTCGACATACTCATTATATAGGCCTCACAGTCTCACAAGCATTACAATTATATCTTAAAAACTTGCCTTTACAACATTGAAGTAAGACTAACAACCCAATTCTTGCTTCAATCTTATCCCGTGTATGAAACTTCACATCCTGTTTGCTTGCATACTACATAGATTAAAAGCACTGAAAGGATTCAAGCTATCATCTCAAGTGGAAAAGTTAAATGGCTCACTTGGTAGGTAGGTAAGTCTGCTGTTTGCAGAAAGTTGTGATGAATGCTTACCTCCTTCGAACGAGTGGTTTTAGGCTTTATTTTTGCTGGTTTTCAGAATTCATTATGAGTACATAGTGACAAAAAATTGTGTGAGTAACAAACTACTCAAAGCTGACCAAGTCTGAGTAGTTTCTTCACAAAATTAATATATTAGCTTTTTTACATGGAAAATATAGGTTACAAACCATCAGTCAGGACATCGCTGGCATTCCTTAAACGGAAAGCCAACGATGTCCCAAATAATACAACTACATTTCGTTACCCGGCACTAAATGAAACCGGTTCGCTAACTGATACTGAAAAATGCTGATGGAAAACCCAATAATACCTCTTACCTGGAAATCAAAACGAAGATCTCATCTACAGCAGTAAAGCTTCTACTATAACACCTACGAGGCACTAGAATAATCTTGTCAGTACACAATTATGTGCGTAAGTAAGCCTTTAGCTGACGCACCATTGTAGATGGAAAAATAGAAAACACTGGTTACATTTAAACCTACTTACATTGAGTATGATTTTACTGAAACGTTCTGCCGATTTAACTTACTTGGAAACAGAACTGTGTGATAAAGGTTCAAACTTCTACTTTTACCGAAGTTTCAGTCATACATGCGTACTTACGACTTTTCGCGGGTCATTAGTTCCAAATATCTTGTTTTCACTGAGCACACTTGAAGAAATAACACGTTTTAGACTCTTTGGTTGAGCAAAATAAATACTGGTAAAGCCGGGCATAGATCATGATTTTTGAAATGAAAAAGGCTTACTCTGTAGGGGTGTACCTACTATACCAAATCGAATGCCAAATAATCGAATATCAATTGATCGGTCACTAAAAAACGAACGCCTAAATACTCGAACGTTCTTAATACCGAATATCTCTTGATCAACCACTATAAATCGAATGCCAAAATTCTCGAACTTTCTTAATATCGAATGGATATTAAATCGAACATTCAATATATCGTACACTCAATGCATCGAGTGTTCAAAATATAGAATGTTTGTTTGATGAAGCATTCAAAGCATCACATATTCTTTCTATCGAAATATTAATATTCTGAGTACTTTTTAACAGTTTATTCCATATTTAGTGGACTAAATTCGCCTTGAACGATATTAAGCAACTAATATAATAGTAAGCGAATTTTGCCACTACATTTTGATGTCGTCGTAATTAACTGTAGCTTCGCCTTGAGCGGAGTTTAACTAACAGAAAGAAAGAAAAAGGTAAACTGAAATTGTTGGTAAGACTATCACCTTGCTCGATGGTCACAGATTCAAATGAATCAGTTGCCAAGTGATTTGAACTTGTAGAAATTTTTTATGTGATTGTAAGGACGAAAAGAAAGGTACTTTCGATTTTCTCCAATTTCTTTAATCTGTTTTTGGTACGCCCTTGAACAGAAGTGTCCCTATGAGTTTTTGTCTCATAAAAAGGGTTTCCGGACCCAGCTTCCAAACCCTACCACCATCACAAAACTTAAGACAAAATCTATTTTAAGGGTCCAGAGCAGGGCAGTAAGATAAAAAACCAAAGATTAACATCGGCAAGACTTTATTATACGTCGCGATATCCGTGTAAGAGCGTGGCTACATGAGGAGGCTCCCGAGGCGACACTTGTTCATAAATTAAGAAGAGCCCCACTCATTCCCGTCTTATCTTTATGAGGGTCCCTGCCCACTAGCCGTGGAATTAAGTAATCACACAACATACTACTGAAATTGATCTTGAGAGGCGAAAAGAGACTACAGACAGTTTTGCTGTGAGGAAATAATTGGATTTGATTTTCATTTTGTGGTTATCAGAAGTGCACCAAAAGCTTTTTAGAAACAAGGGAGGATTTTTGTTTCCATTACTTTAAATGCATTGTAATAGTAGATTGTTACACGAGGGTCGAAAGGAATCAATTGCCATACGAGGTATTTAGACTATAATCCGAGTAAAACCGAATAGGAAATGATGTCTTTCACCTGTGTTAAGCACTCTACTTTTCATTTCGAATATAAGGAAAGTAAAAAATAGTTGTTTTTTGTAAATATTTATTGATAATAGTAACATGAGTAGTACCTATTTAAAATTCATTGAAAAGTTAGAACAATTTGTGAAATTTAAAATTACATTTTTGTTCGGAATATTTACGCTGTTTGATATGTTATGACAAATTTGGCTGTGTTGAATTTCTGTAAAAATAGGAAACTCCAGTATTTGATTAAACGGTGGAATACATGGCGCAGACTCCCTTGAAGTAGTTAATTGAGGCGAAGTGGGGCGTAAATTTATAGTCTCAGTTAATTTGTTTGAGATTTTAGTTTTATTTTGGACAGAATCAAGAAGAGAACAGAAGAGAACAAACAGAGAAGAGAACAAGTTGCCAAAGGCAGTTATAGAACTGACCGATGGAAAGTTCAAAAACTACATCAAACGTGTCCTTATTAAAAAAGCATATTATAAAATCAAGGACTACGTTGAAGATAAAAAAGTTTGGCTATAGCTCCTTCTGCGCATGTGGCTTCCCTGGTAACTCATAAACGGCACAAATATGTGGATGTCTCTAACTATTCTCAATCTCATTTTTTCTTCTTTTGATTAGACTCTTTACAATGGTTTTCAATCATATTTATACGCCCTTACCCTCAAAGAATAGTTACAGCACTGATATCAACATTTGTGCCTCATGTTAAATTTAGTTTTGATATACGGTTTTCTTTTTACTACCTTTGTATAGATTCTTTTACCGATTGTTTTGTGAATGTGTGAACATTGTAGGCCTTCTAGATTTCTAGATATGCTTGTTAACATTTGTTAACTTTTCATCTTGTTTTACAATCTTTTATTTACTTTGTTTAGTTTTTACGACTTATTGTCGGGCCTACGTTGTCCCCCCATATCTAAGTACTAATGCTGTAACATGGAAATATTGTAAAACCAAACCATTTTAAAAGAGTAACCATGGAGTTTCTTGCCGGTTCTTCTCCATAGGAAACGACCAACCCGAACCGTGCACCTTTTGCCGACGTTTTATAAGTGCCCATGTAGGCCTATGTGAAATAAAAAAATTTTGAATTTTTTTTTTTTTTTTTGAATCCTCAATGTAGCCTGCCGCAACTACGCTGGATTTCCATCCTCCATGTCTTTTTAACATTGTCAAGTTCGCCCCAGAATCGGCTAACAATGTCGCTGACGTTTTTCTATAACAATGTCCAGTATACTGTTCGTAGTTTGGTAAATTCAAATATGTTGCTATTTGCTTCGGCATAGGTACCTGAGATTTTATTTTTACCGATCACTTGTTTATAGCATTTTCCCTGTGGGTAGTTGAGAAAAAAGCGATTCGTTTTAATGTCATTAGGTCTGTTTTTTTTTTATATTTTTTTACTATTTGTGTAAAACTCTTCTCGTACAAACCCTAGGGAGGGACGCAATAACATTTAGTTCTATTTTTAAAATTTATATCCGCCCTAGGGAGGGAAGCAATTACTATGAGTTTTTTCCGCCCAAGGGTGGGAAGTAGCATCTTCCACCCGGATACTTGGATCAAATAAACACTACTTTCCGAGTAAGAGAAATGAAAAATACATGTTTGGTCTTGCTGCCTGAATGATGATTGCAAAAGGTATGGCACCTTTCGTAATTCCTGTACCATTATGACCTTATTATCATCGTCCTGATCTTATCTAAATTATTTTGGTGCAATTCTTCTATTTCTTTTATTAATGTCTCTCAGGGATCAACAGTAATTTTAGGGTTAAATTTCTTCTTAGCTATAAATCATCTTTCTCAAAAAATATCCTTCTTACATATTAGTCAACCACATTCATACACAAAACTTTTCTTGTCGGATAACCCTCGAGCCCTCACTGGTCCACAATCATCTGAAATCCTATCACCAATGTAGTATATCGTTCCTTTTTTAAAATGGAAACCCACTATGACGTCGTCGCCGCTGGTTCCTTATTCAATTTCAATGTTTTTTTCGTAAAAATAAGTCGTGTATGTGGTCTCCTTGCATGTTTGATCGCGTCGCCGGTATGGGGGTATCGTAAACATGCTCACCGCGAGTTCTGTTTGAGTTCGATGCTGGAACTCGAGCCTGGAACGAGAAACTAGGATAGGTTTGAAGGAATATATAAATGTCACTGGTTGGTTTAATATGCACAAAGTACGCATATAATCTTCCGATCCCGTATTCACTCTTCTAATTCTTCCTTTCGAATCAAAGGTAGATAGGTACATAGATGGCCATGTGTATAGCGGCATCGTCCTCGATGTTTGAAACACTCGATGGTTGCTTGGGCACTTATTCCCTTGGTGCAGGTACACTACTACACCAATATGTAGGCGCTTTACTATGTGAAGGTGTAAAGGTGTCGTGTAGTGAAAAAGTGTACCTATTTGTAATTATTTTACTTTCGAAACGATTAATGGACATGGATTGTGTGAAAGTGATTACTTACTGAGGTGTTGAATAATAGTGAAGTATGAAAGAAAGAGTGATGCTGCGTCGACTCCAATCCAACCCAATAAAGTGGGCAAGGAGAAATAATGATTATAACTTTCAGGGTTTTCAGGCTAGATTCGAACTGAAACAAAAGTCTTTAATTTTCTATCTTTAAAGTATCTAAGACACTCGTGATCCAATAGAAGTGTCATAACGGAAGAAAAAACGGAAACAGATGTAAAAAGTAATATTTGGCGGATAACGAAACAGAAACGGATGCAGAAGCGCAAGTGTAGAAACTATGAAAATAAATAATTACAACATATTTTTTATTCAGTAATCAAAATACAAAATGCAGGTTAATTATATTTCTTAAAAATATTAGTTTGGCGCTTTTGTCCCCAGCAATCTGCGTCGGTGCTCTTCATAAATTCCTAGTCACTTGCCCGCCCACGCGTCACTCCGTCGTAATGTTCCGTTTAAAAGTTGCGGAAGCAGAAACCGATTGAAAGCGTGTGGAACTTCCGCAGTTGCAGAAACAGAGTTCATTTGCATTATTAGACACAAAACTATCTATTAGTTATGTATTCTATTTTGCAGACAAATACTAAGCTGCGAGCTCATAATTACTGAATTACTGAAAAAGGGTAGAAAAAGACGCATCCACATTGTTTCATCGCTCTTCGCCCACCCACTTAGCCTCCTTGTAAGTTTGTTGTTGTTGTCTTTATTTTAATTGAAGTACCGTGTTCTTTCAGCTCGGATCACAATGGCTATCGGAAGTTCCAACTTATTATGTTATGGAATTTCCATTTCTGTGAACATAATTTGTGGAACTCTGTTCTATGTAGAGAGCTGGTTCAGTATTTAATACCATGAATTTGTTTTTGAGTTTAGCGTAAGACTTTTCATGATAACATCACAAAAGAAGAACTATATATTTCAGTAGGTAATTAATTATACAGGGTTAAATTAAATAAGCTTCCGAAACTCTGCAGACATGACGTGTTTGGATATCGACATATAATATAATAAATTGTGAAAATAAAAGTGATAAAAGATAATTAGCGGATTTTAACTCCGTAGTCAGCAGTCAGTTAATCCTTCAGCTATAATAACCTTGCTTTCGTATGTGTATCGATTTATTAAGCATTTCCTGGCATTAATCTGAAACTTGTTGTACTTATACTAAGTTGGAAACATTGAAATAATATGGTACTATGGAGCTAGTCTCATGGTGGAGCCGGAAGGTGGCCATAGCAACTCCTCAACCAGAAAAGATAGCACAATCGTGTTTGGGCTCTTTGGATGTATATTGACAATTGATATTACATTTCGTACTTTTTAGTAATTTGTGTAAATTATTTCATCACCACTGCTCTCAAAATGGTGAAGAAACACATTGTGAGGAAACCGGTATGTCCTAGAATCACAAATTCGAAGACATGTGACATCCACCAACCCGCACTGAAAGAAAGAAATAATATTTGTGATCCGCATAGGAGACACGAGATAAGCAAGACACAAACAATAATAAAAAAATAAATAACCCCGTGCGAGACCAAAAAGGCTCCTATCTCAGCATGAGCAACTGGGCCCGCGTGTTGGATTATGGCCTATTCCCTCTTACAGAGAGGAGGCCTGTGTCCCAGCAGTGGGAATATTAAAGGCTGATAATGATGATGACTTTTTAGTCCACTAACAGCTAGTTTTAAAACCATTTTTACTTTGAATTAATTATATTTTTCTTTGCGGTAGGGCCTCTATCCCTCCCGGTTTGGGCAATTGTGGACTAATCCTGTCGATAGGCGTCAAGCTAGTCCCACTATCTTCGCCTGCGTCCGCCAGGATGTAGTATGCAGCTGTAATTACTTGTTTTGTTTTCAATCCAATCACGTCTACTTAGTCTTGCTAACTAAATTAACTTGACACCATTAAAATAATTGACAACACAGAACCGTTCCCATCAGGTCCTACATTTTGGTGCTTTAGATTGCCTTGTAAAACTTTGGCGGGAACAGTAAATTTGGCAAAGCAGCATGGCGGCCGGCTCGTAAACACTATGATAACGGTCACATTACGAGCTATTTGTCTGCATTATTAATGTACGGCCCATTCTACGGTAATGGAGCTGCCTTTTCCTGGTGACCAAATTTTTAATGATGTTAGGATTATTCTTTGCTAGTGATGCGGGTTTACTAATGATAAGCATACAATATATGGAGTTTCTTGTGCATTCTTCTCCATAACAATCTACTTTTCCGAATGCACGGTAGAATCAATTTTTATTACTTGTTAATTTTAATTTTAACGTTCGAAAGTGCCGCTTAATGGCCTAGTCGAAATAAAAACATTTAATAAATTCAGCAATATGATAATTACGCATAATATTATTTGGCATAAATACTGTTGGCATACTAATAATGAAGCATATAATTTTATAAATCATAATATTATAAAATCATGATGATTTTTACACATAATATTCTACTAATAAAAACCAACATGTTCGCGGCCCCCGCTGCAACCTTAATATTATGCACTCCAAATTATGTCAAAAATATTAAATCGAATGAAAATTATGCTAACCTTTGCATTATGCCAAAGAATTATTAGCAACAGTATTATTATGCTAATAATAGAAATGCGAACAATATTATTCCTTAAAACTTTATGCCAAGAGGAGGATTCCCTTGCCTTAAAAAACTTTATTCCAACTAAACCATTTTAAGGAACTTTTGAATTGTCAAACAAAGAAAGATGAATATAGTTGCACATTCGCAAGGGTCAGTAGGTGTCCATGGAGAAGAACGTGCAAGTAACAACTCCCAGACAATCTTTTCCATCCGTTTTAATATCAAGTATATGGGTACATCATTCTTGTTGGAAAATATGTGTGAGAAAGATGTAAAAAAAAACGGGTTACCTATCATAAATTCGAAAAACATTTGACCGAATTTCATTTCACCTAAAACTTTCCGATTGTCTTCGTTACTCCGATGTTTTATTTGGTCGAAAAACTTTTTACCGAAATTACGCAGTCGAAATAACATTTGTTCGAAGTATTATGTTCCCGAACCTTCATTATACCACTGTTTTAATAACTATATTTTCATTTCACCAAACGTCTAGAAAGTTTGTGAAGAACTATTTCATGGTTCCCTATCTATTTGCATAAAATTTAAAACATAATATAATAATAATACTTCTGATTACCCTAATTATATTTACGCATTACATTACTTAGGTACGCATAATTTATTTAATTATAAGTTCTCTAATCATTATAATGTTTAAGCATAACATTCTACAGCATATATTTATTTACGCATTATGATATTAAAACATAATTTTATACGCATAATAATTAACTCCTAAAATGCTAAATACTAAAATACTGAATAAGCTTACTGAACACTAAGTGAGAGAGAAACGTTGGGAGATTATAAATGATTTAAAAAATTGTCGACGGAGCCCCGGAGCTCCTAATTCTGTTCGCAGGTTCTAAAGTAACCTAACATGAAGGAGATGATGGGAGCTGAGTTCGCTCGCTTTGCTCGCTCATTTCAGCTCCCGTTATCCCCTTCGAACCTAACCTATCCGTGACGAGGTGCCCTAAATTCCCGAGCTCGCTTCGCTCGCTCTTGGAATACTTCGTTGAATTAATTAATTAATAAGAATGTCTAACGCAAAATGAGTTAAATTTTAACAGCGAACTTTCTGTGAAATTTTATCGCATTGCGTCCATGTGAACTTACTTGCAATTTCGCGTACCTAGTAAAATCGCTTGTCGGTGTAATATGAATCGAATTGCATCACGTTATTAGGAAAGGGCCTGAGATCACGTAAAGCAATAGGCTTAAAAAATGGAGATAGTGAATTGTTAATAAAATGCTCATAACTTCTATGCATAGCCGTTATGAGCAGATTTTATTTACAATTCAGCCCTAATATTGATCAAACCAAAAGCGTCACCCCATATTTTTAAGTCAGTGTTTACATTTAAGACAGAAACAAACACAGTAACCCCACTTAACCCTCTTAGTTAATACGCAGAGTTCGCTCGCTTTGCTCGCTCATTACAGCTCCCGTCATCACCTTCGAACCTAACCTATCCGTGACGAGGTGCCCTAAATTCTCGAGCTCGCTTCGCTCGCTCTTGGAATACTTCGTTGTAATAATTAATTAATAAGAATGTCTAACGCAGGACGGTTATTAATAAATCATTTGCATGAAAATTCAAAATAAATACATAAATACAGACAAGACTGCGTGAAGTTGGTTTTGCAGCTATTCGTTTCTGTCACAAAATTGTGTGTATGTACGCCCGTGACGACACTTGCTATCGGCGTCTCCGTAATCTTGAGGACTCCAGACTTTCATCGCTGTGGGCTCTAGTGGAAACAGGTCTGGATAAAATTATTTAATATATAATTATTTGTGTCATGGTGGCCCGGTGGCTAATTTTCGCCGAAATCGGTCTACTGGGTATTTTCTAGCGTATGCCACTCACATATGGAGTGAGGCCATCGAGAGCCACGAGGTAGCGCTTGCCGTTTCTCTCGACATCTGGAAGGATTTTGATAGGGTCTGGAATTAAAGCCTTCTTGGTAAGCTTCCTTCGTTCGGTCTGTCCGGTGGTATATGTGACTGGATTGCAGACTTCCTGAGAGATCAGTCCATTTGAGTGGTTATCGATGGCTGCTCATCGGACCAATTTTATATCAATGCCGGAGTCCCTCAGGGGTTGGTACTCTCAGCAACATTAATCTTGCTGCACAATAACGATCTGCTAAAACCTTTGGGAATTAACTTTTATGACATGTATTGATTTTCGTTTCTTTCTTTTTGTTTTTTGTATTAGATAATTGTAATGTTGACATTTAATTTTATAACTGTACGACATTCTTTATTATATTGATTTTGATTATTTATTTTTTTGACATTGATTTTTTTTAACTTATAAGTAGTGAATAATAGTAGAAATAATCATTTTATGATAATATGTTCAATAACAATGTATATTGTTAATGAATGAATAAATGAAAATGAATGCAGACGACAGCACTTGCTGAGAGATACTTGTCCAACGCACGGGCAACCGGGGCACAGATCCGGTCTCTCCGTGAGGCCATGGTAGAGCGTTTGAACCTGTCCTTGCAGGCAGTCTCCGAATGGGGCGATGCCAATCTGGTCAGGTTTAATGCAGCTTAAATTCAGGCGTGTCTTTTTGCCGCAAAAAAGAGCCAATTTCAACCGGTTCCAATTTTCCGAAATGTGACCGTGCCAATAACGGACCATCTTGAGCTTCTTGGCGTTACGTTGACATCGACTCTCAATTTTGGCCCATACATTGAGGCAAAGGCTCAGCTGGCAGCCAAAAAGATGGAGATCCTTGCAAAGGCGAGAAGGTACTTCACGCCGCAACAGCTCCTCAATTTGTATCAAGCGCAAGTTTGATCATGCATGGAGTACTGTTCTCATCTCTGGCACGGATCTGCCAAATACCAGCTTGATGCACTAGAGTCGATTAAAAAGCGGGCCAAGAGGCTCATCGGCAATGAGGCGCTGGTCAAGTCAAAGCTCCAGAGTCTTGAACATCGTCGCCGAGTTGCCAGTTGATCGATTTTTTGTCGGTTACATTTCGGGGAGTGTGCGATGGAATTGCATGATCTAATTCCGCCCAGCCCGTTTCATCATCGGACTACCAGACGAACGGCGATGCGCCATCGATACATGGTGGACATCCCACCTATACGCACAAAACATTTTGGGAACACTTTAATTATGCGCATAGCTAAGGAGTGGAATGCTCTGCCGGAGTGTGTTTCCCGATAGCTACAATCTGGGGAAATTTAAGTCAAGATTGAATAGGTTATTTTTTAGGCAAGCATGTCTCACCGCCGACCACATAATCGCTTACCATCAGGTCAGATAGTGGTCAAGCACGATCCTATAGAATACAAAAAAGTCTAATGATGTTAAAGTCCAATCGTATAAGAATCACTTCATATAGCGACAGATCGAGTTTAAAAACCGGGTGCTTCCAAAAGCTAAACAACAACCCAATCTAACAAACAGAAAACCAATTGCCAACAACGTATTTAAATAAACAAAACGAAAATCAATCTGCTTTGCCTTTGCTCAACTATGTTTTTGTCGGCCAGTCTAACTGGATGCAGCTGAGTACCATTATTTTACATGGAGTGACTGCCTAACTCACCTCCACAACCCAGTAACTGCGTAACTCTAGGGGATAGAGTTACCCAGTTAGACCAGACAAGACTGCTGTCATTTCCTGGCTTCTGACTATCCGTAACGACGGTCGAAGATGTACCATTGACAGCCAGAGTTACGGCTTCACGTACTTGCCGAGGCACGGAGGAATCTCGGTAGGTTAAGATTTTAACCCATCCACGGGCCGACCTTGGCAAGCGTTGCTTAACCTTTCGCTTGTTTTAGACGTGGATTCACGCGAGACATTTCGCGCTTTTCTATTGTTTTGGTAATTACGGGCATACGATGGGGTTACCGACATACCCAGAAGAATTGCCAAACTTAAGTGGCAGGGCACATTGCTCGCAGAACGGATGGTTGATGGGCCGAGAAATTCTGAAGTGGCGACCAGGAACCAGAAGGTCTCCCACCAGGAGGACAGATGACCTATAGAGGGCGGCAGGAGTCCGCTGGATGTGAGACGTACGAAACCGTTCAATGTGGCGACGCTTGGGGGGAAGCCGATGCCCAGCAATGGACGTCTTTAGGCTAATTAGATGCCATGAACAAACAAACTATGAACGAAATCAATAAACAAAACACTGCGGCCACAGTTAAATGACAACTATAACTAAAACGCCCAGTTTCAAAACCCGTGAATCTGTGCGGAGAGTTATTGGGGTTCCGTAGCCATAAGATGGCGGACACAACTCAGGTCCCTTGTCAATTTGCCGCCCGTATTTATGTCCGGCCGTGTCTAGTGATTTAAAAGTTTACTCGGCCACTATTATTGTAATAAATCTGGTTGAGGCGTCGCCTGTCTTTTGACAGTGTTGGAAGATGATTTATGGGGTTTGTTGTATTTTAATTGTTTTGGTAGGCAGACCCTTATATTATAAGTTATTTCCTTCATTCGAATCAGTCAATTGACAGTTAGAGCTCATTATTTATTGACATTAAATAAAGGGGCTTTGCTGTTCTCATGGCGAATCTATCGATTAGAGTGGAGGAAGGTTCCTTCAAAAGGAATTTGACTATAGGCCTGAGACTCAGTTAAATTATCGCAAACAATCACCGAGGTATTACTCGTATTAATCAGACAGGGTCCGTGTCTGTAAAAAAAACATGTCGAAATATTTTTATCACCTTTTGGGTTGGTTTTCTAATCCAAGTAGATATCTAATTTTTGTTTTAACGTATGCAAAGTTTGACCATTAAGTATTTATTATAATACCCAAAAACATCACGATCTAGAGATTGAACCTATGGGGGGTTCCATAGGTTCAATCTCTAGATCGTGATCGTGATCGATTTCCACGGGACTCCAGCACTAAAAAATAAAATGTTGTTCAAATACATCTCACTAGATGTTATTGAATTGTGTGTAAAATTTATATTTTCTGGAATTAAAAAAAAATTGTATGATATTGTTTAATCAACTCTAAAAAATTGTATGATCTTGTTTAATCAACTCTCCTAGGCACAAAATTATGAAATATTGTGCTCTTAATTCACATTTCAAAGATTATTTGAACGCATCATTTAAAATTGATGTCAACAGATGGCGCAGTTTTAAATTTTGGAGGCATTCCACTCGATTGTTTAAATTTGTATTATAACACATTTTGGCGCAATGAAACTGTTAAAATATGCAAAAATACTTTAAAACAGATCGTCACTGAATTTAAAGAAAATATATTCACGAACCGAATAAACCCTTTTAATTGCCATCTATCTATCGCCGTGGAACGGAACCGAACGCGAATGATGTACAAAAAATAATCAGATAATCAGACGAAAAACGCTAGTTACGTCGGCACGGTTTCTTTGTACGGGGATGAGACATCTGTATTTTATTATTGTACTCGTATTATCTGTGCCCATGCTCAGTTCAACACTATCCAACGAAGCAGTCCATCAAGGCAGTTTCTGCCAACGGTTTTCAGAGATTATATTGGCATAATGGTTTGCGGTGTTTCACCATGACAGGTTCAAATTGTTTTGGCGGTTACGTCGGTTCCCATGGGGGTAGTAAAGGAGGATTAATGTGCGGGGTATGGGCAGTGTCCACCTGTGAACTAATAGCTACGGGATGAGGTCCGGTCATTTGTCATTGTTATGATAATGTTCTATTACTTTTGGTAGTCTGTTATTCCTAACAAATGGTGCTAAATTTAGTTAACATAGTATACGATCGTAAGCACGTAGATATGATTAAACATATATTTATAACAAGAGTTTAGTCATCATCTACAGCTGACTTCATCGACTGCTAGGTCTATACTCAGGCCCAGACTTTGCCTGTGCTAATCCTCATGTGATATGCCTCATACAGGTTCTCCCATTTTTTTTTGTAAACTTTTTCATCTCGATATTTTTAATTCATGTCTCGATGCACCCCGAGTTTTAACCTTACCTATTCTTAAATATCAACTAATTCCAACACAATAAATAAATCAAAAGCCTATTCCAGTATTTCATACTAAACTTCCTCACAAATAACACAATCGAATCCGAATCCAACAAGCCTCTCGAAAATCACTGGAAATCCGCAGTTATTTAAATGTTGACCGAAGAGCGTTGTCACTTGAAGCGGAGTGGTGCGCCATATTGTCTTAAATCCGGATCACACGAGTTCCGGCGTTCCGCTGTGACGAGGGGCCCTTACGCCCGTGGATGGGCACACACAATGGAACCAGCGTGGCGAGGAATACTGCAGTCATGGGCCGGCTGCCAAACTAACCGTTGTTAGGAAGTGAGGATTGACTTACTGGGTTATTTGTTTGATTTTAACGGGGGTTTATGGCATCTCAGGCATAAAAGTATTGAAAAAAAAGTGCTATTTCATAAAAAAAATATGCAATATAGGTTATATACACACAGACTTCCCTTGCAATCTGTGAGTACCTAATCTATAGCATTTTTTTTTTAAAAGAGTAATAAACTAGATATCACAAATGTTTTGAACAGATGAGAGCGTTGTCACTTGAAGCGGAGTGGTGTGCCGAATTGTCTTAAATCCGAATCACACGAGTGCCAGAGCTCCACCGTGACGAAGGGTCCTTACGCCCGTGGATGGGGCACACACAATGGGGCAACGTGGAGAGGAATACTGCAATGGTGGGCCGCCTGGAGACTTGCTGTTGTTAAGAAGTGGTGATTGATTTACTGACTTATTCATTTGATTGTAACGGGATTTTATTGCGAAACAATAAATAATAAGAAGCAGTTTCATGCAAAAATGTTTTATGCCTAACTAAGAGGACCAGAGACTCTAGAGAGTGTCATTCCCTGTTTGATGACGATGGTTATATTCGAAATGCCAAAATTTAAGAGATTTCGACATTTCGATAGCGCTTGGTAATACATTTTTGACTTTATTCCTATCGCCAGATAAAATGTCTGGTGCCTAGAGACTCTTAGGCATTTTATATACCTAAAAAAATCATACACTTATATTCTTATACTTTTCCACACATTGTCACAAAGAAAACTACGCAAACAGATGGGTGGCGTAGAATGGAAAAATCTATTACAACTGTGTTTTACTGTTTAGACTGTATGTGGCACTTTTTGCTAAAATGGCGTGGTGGCCCAGTAGCTAAGACTTCGCTTCTCGTACTTGTGGTCGTGTGCCCAAATCCGGGAAAGTACCAACTTTGACAGTGACTTTTTGAAATTCATATGCACTTTCTAATTTTATCTTAGACATCACAGGCAACGGTGGAGGAAAACATCGTAAGGAAACCTGGACTTATATAGTTAATGTTAGTCTGAAAGATCCAAGTCAGAGGCCTGTGGGGTTCCCAAAGGTGGCTTAATTAATTCTTGACACCACAACCGGCTACATCCTCACACATTAAAGAAGAAGAAGATTTACTTATGAATAAAATTGATCCCATTAAAAAAGTAGTGCATATTTACGATTCGATGTTTCATTATAAAATCTACGGTCATATAAAATTCACAGAAACCAGTAACAAAATTCTAGCAAAGGCTTTGAAAACAAACAAAAGCGTAATAATCGATAGAGTCGTGATCAAACCGCAAGAAAATAAAGAGGGTGTTTGTATTTATCTTTACAGTCTGTTCATGGACTCAAGGACCAAAGCAATCCCATTGAAATGCTCGCAATGGTCCCGCTTGGCTTATTCTATAAAAGGAAACCGGTAGTGACGCAACTCCGGGTTATGTGCACACTCCAACCGTATTCTCTTATTTAAAAATAAAATGCATAATGCTAACAGAAATTCTCATATTTTCAAAAGCTCTACCAACACGATTATTTATTTTCTGCCAGTCATTTGTCAGTATGAGAAATGTATGTAGTTGTACAGTACAGCTCCAACAAAGCATAATTTTCTTATACGCATTAAAATCACGTAATATCATTAATTACAACACCGAAGTCAATATATTAGTGCTAACGAGCGACCATTATCGCGTCTAAATCACGGGTAAATAGCTGGCAGAATAACAAAACTAACTAAACGCAATATATTACGGAACAATAGGAGTTCAACAATTCTAACCGAAATTAGAGACTTCATTTAACAATCGTTTATATTTAGTACGCCATTAGCGATCAACTGTGCGGAACATGGCCGACCGGCCGACCAAGTGTTCCGCGTAAAAACGGAAAATACCAATTCTTTCAATATTTACTTTAAAATGTTTAAAACGTTGCGCGCCGCTCAATTTACTACTTTGAAATGACCAAATTTCGTACTGACACCAGTTTGTGCGTCCACATAAAATAAATGGTGGAAAACTGCGTTATATTATAGCTATGATTGAAATCCACTATGTACACAAAATTAAAACTTGATATAGCAAACGGTTTGGAGTTCCCGCAGTTAAGTACAAATGTTACAATCGCATTCCCTATTATTGCCTTCGGACCATCGGTGTGCGGAACATTCCAACTGTTGCCCGCTCGAACAAATACCGCGTTGCTGCACTATTACCGATACATTATTACTTGGCACACATTACGTACTAAACTAGCCTTTAACACAACGGGATAAGGATTAGCGTGTGTGTCTTATGTTGAATAGATGTCCTAAGTCATTGTTGAAGCTGGATTGTTTTGGAACTGCGTTGTTAGTTTGTACATAACTTGAGATAAGTTCGCACACAAATAGTTTCATGAGCTGCTGTAATTAAGGGTTAAATTTTGTTTTATGACAGTCTGGGGATGTGAAGGCTGAATTACGAACTGTTAGCAGAGATAGTGGCAATGTTGGGGAATTGGTTAATGCCGCCTAAGTTTTGCGTAATTTTACAGCGCTGTAAAATTATTTAATGTTTATTATGCATTTATGACTCGCTTTTAGAATATGTTTAGCACACTGGTCTTTGTTTGTTTAGCTATTCCTTCTTCTATCTTATTTACCCAATATAATATTATTTGCATTTATAAGTTTTTAAACTGTCATGGTCACTAACACTAACATTAACATTATAACCGGGATATTTACCATGTTTACTGTTTGTTTCGAGTTGCCGATATTTCGGTTCTGTTGCAAGCACCATGATCTCGGATAAACTATCTATTAACTATTTTACTTTACTTTTTTATTACTAACTATTTCGTCCGTGACCATGTGGTTCATAGGTTATAATGTTAATATTATTTGCATTTTTCATATCTATTGGGCTGAAACAATAGGTGGCTACAAATTTCACTAGGAACCAATAACTTGACACCAGGAAAGATACAAGGTGTAGGTTTCTGAATTGATAATTTGGATTTAAGAACATGTCAACCCTAAAAATGCCTAAAGTATAGTTTGACAAATACTCAAATTCAAATCCTACAAAAAGTAATTTGAGTAAAATTATTTAATGTTTATTATTATGAGTTTATGACACACTGGCGTTCGAGGAGCTCGAGGCTAAATAGTAACAGCCGCACGAGTCGATCTTCAAGGTTAAGCAACGCTTGACGAAGCCGGTCCGTGGATGGGTGACCATTTCAACATAACGAGTTTCTTCCGTGCCTCGGAAAGCACGTTAAGCCGTTGGTACCGGCTGTCATTTGAAGAACTTTGACAGTCGATACGGGTAGTCAGAAGTCTGAGATCTGACACCAGTCTAGCCAAGGGGTATCGTGTTACCCCTAGTTACTGGGTTGTGGAGGTCAGATGTAAAAACTAGTACTCAGCTGAATCCGGTAAGACTGGAAGCCGACCGCTACAATAATTGGGAAAAAGGCTAGGCAGATGATGACTGGTGTTCGTTTAGCGATTCACTCTTTCATCTTACTTACCTAATAGATAAACAATATTATAAGCATTGTTTTACCTATTGGGCTGAAAGAGTGGATTCAAATACAATACAATACTTCTTCAATGTCCTACTCACCGCACTGACTTCATTCACTGTTCTTTCTTCATTCAGTCTATTTCTCTGTGGAATACTCTCCCCAGGAAATCAGGATGACAACCAACCGATTGACCTTCAAAGCCAAAGTTCGCGAACACATTCGTAAGAAGTTGGCAGTAGTATCGTCACAGCGCCAATTTTTTTTTCTCCCTTTTCTATTTCAAACAATTGTTAAGTGGTACCTGTATTTAGTTTATTTATTTTAGTATTTATTTTATAATTGAATTGTATTTATTTAAAGCTTGTATTTAGGCCTTATATTCAAATTCACTTACTATTATAATTGCACCTACCACTATTTGTTTCTCCACCTTGACTCACTCTTCCATGTTGACTGGTAGAAAATGCCCAAGGCATTAAGTCCGCCTCTGTACGTTTATGTGCTTAAAGTATTAAATAAATAAATAAATAATAAATACCCGCCGGAACCAATATCTTGACACCAAGATGACCTACGCGCTGCCACCGACGATGACGTGAGTGGAAAATTTTTGTTCCGAAACATCTAAACTATTGTCGTACCAGCGACTCGAAGAAGCGGCCACCAAGAAAGATACTGGGTAAAGGTACATAAAAAACTTAATACTTATTGAATTTGCCCAATTAACATAAAGCCTATATGATAATTAGTCCACATACAACACACTACCAGTCACACGGGAAAACTCTAACAATTTAAGCGCCAAAACTAGACGCCATTTTAATTACCGACACATCGATAGTGCCGTGTCCACACACTCGCGGCCGCGCTGTTAACCCCCATTTATCATACAGGATTAAGCCGATCCCCTGTATATTATTTTTATTCGTCCCCGGGGGCGAATTGTGTCCGTTTGCTGGACAACGCGGACAACGGCTGTTTATTATTATTTGCGCTGATTTTTCGGGGATGTTGTTTCTTGTTTAGGTTAAGATTGTGTTGGGGATACACGGGGAGGCTTAAGCTTTTCGCTTTTTTTTACTGGGAGTCCCCGTGACCTTTCTGTTCGATTTGTTTTTTTTAACACTTTATTTTACAATAAGTGGTGTTATGTTGTGTGTCTACCCCCCATGAGAAAAAGGCGTGCTTTTATCTATGTTTCTTTTACACCACAAAAAGAAAGACAGAATAATTTGAAGGACGACTCTCAAGGATACTTATAGTTTTGTGTGACTGTTTACCTGACGAACAATGTTCGACGACACTGCCATCATTGACTGTAAATCTTGAAAAATCACTTTCGCCGAACTGCATTGGCAGATTTTGATCCCATTAATAGCTTACGCACAGGGCGAATATAATAAAAGCTTCCTAAAACAAATCAGTATCAACCAATAAACACACACTGCACACGAATTGAAATGTTATTAGAGAGCTATGAAGTCAATAGCATCCCAATAAAAGGTAACCTACTGACAAACCGACGTATGACAACGTACTGAAAGACGTCTAAGTTTCACTAACTCTATAAGAACACCAAACTTTCCATATAACAGTTCCGTTATATTCTTTTACCTACGGAACCCCAAAAAGCTGCATCAATAGGACTTCTAAAAAGTAGCTAGTGTTTTTGGGAGTGCGTTTAATCCCACGTCCAAACATACGGTGGAAAATAAGATTCTTCTTTTTGTGCGACCAGTTAAAATTCTCAATGGAATATTTGCTACTACGCCATGTTGGCTACTGCAGTGAATACTAGGCTGCGAAAAGTGCTGACTAGGGCTTTGCTGGAAAACAATTTCGGAACTACTTTATTATTTTTGTATTTTATAACTTTCAGGGGGTGACCATAAGCTCTTAGAGCAACGTTATTTTGAGTGTGCGTAAGGGACAGATGTATATGACTTGTATACATCTGTCCCTTTTTTACAGTCGAACTATGATAGTTTTGACACGTCAGGATACGGGGGCAGGGAATATTAAATTCTATCCTTCCAACCAAAAAAGACTCCAGAGATAAAAGTATATACAGTGTATATAATACTTAATTAACTAACCCTCTTACTAATAAACACATAATAAAGTTATACCAAGTTTAAACCTATGAAATAAGAAGTTTTAACCTTTGTTATTCCTGGTATAACTTTATCCCGTGTTTATTAGTAAGAGGGTAAGACTACAAACATATACACATAAACCAAAAACTACTGACTAAAAATATACTAAATTAAAATATGGCGTCGAAAAACTCCTCCACATCGTTGTCCACTGGTAATGTACCCAAAATACTGGCAGCATTGCCACGTTGTATGGCAATGCTTATTCTCTGACTAAGGTAATAACCAGCCCTTGGGTCACGCGAAGTGTCAACTAGGCGTTTGGAAAGATCTTTAAACAAAGCGTTAGCACTCGGATCCCACGGACCAAGAGTGAGTGAGAGATCAGAGTCCTTCCAATTTGTGGGCGAACTTGTAGCCATAAACCGGGTACATCTTCAGACTCCAGGCTGCTACTGAAAAATTTCAGCTGGTAACATGTAGCCCGAACCCAGGACCCTACTGCAGCCTAATTGAGCAACTAAATTCGGCAAGGCAAAGTGTTAAATCGACCAATCACATGCGAGATGAAAGACAAGATGTGATTGGTCGATTCTTCTTCTTACCGTGTCTTCTTAAGTTACATTCTAAAAGTAAAAAGGCAGGCTAGGTAATTTACCTGTTTGCAATATTTGTAAGTATGTGAGAACCATGTTCCTATTTAACAAATGAAGGAATTTACCTGCTGGTGCTTGTAATACTTTATACCTGGACTGTTCGATAAATCGTTGATGGAGTCCCTATGTCTAGAGTCATCACATCGGTAAAATTCTTTTAGCTTTCTTGTCTCTTTAGTAGATATTTTTCTTGCCTTTGACGATAAACATAGCCCCAAAACTACATTTATCATACCTATCGAGCACGGAATCATGAAACATTTTTGACAACTTAAAAACACAGAATTTCTTCTTTTCTACTTACCTACATAACCCTTCCATTTTTCTTTTAATTCGCTTCACCAAGGAAACTGCCGCCGCAAAAGGGTGTGGTATTAAACAATATTTTAAAAGCGGCTAATCTGCAGCTCATAATTCATGTGTGGAGTATTTTAAACCGTGTTTTATAGGAGAAGGCAAAAAGTTCAAGCTGGATGCTAGGCACCATGGTATGCCGCCTTATTTATGGCTTCTTCGTCCATAATGGTGCATTAATCACCTGAGTTTTGGACGAGGATTATTATTTAAAGTTGACGCTATATTATATTATTAGGCTATTTTTTCAGGAGCTTTAATCATATTCTTTATTGTAAAGCTGCTAAGTGATAATCCAACTATTACGTTAAATAAGATATACCAAAGCATAGATCTAATTTTACGCAATGGTATCGATAGTACTGAAAAAGGCAAGTTTTAGACACCAACTGCCGAAAAGAAAGTATTTTATTCGGTTTGTTGTGTTTTATTTTGGACGTCGGTTTTTTTCCAGTAAATGAAATTACTGGCGAGTGTCGCTAACACACGGCAGGTTGCTTTTTGAGCTTTGTAAAGAGTTTATTCCCGTCCCAACATATTGTAAAACATTATTTGTATATTTTGGGTTTCCTGAAAAGCTTGTTCAATCACGACTGCGAATTCTGAAAAATATTTCCTAAACTGAGATGTAGAAAAGCAATTTTCCAAGATATTGAACAACCAAGATGACAACGGAGTACCGACTTCAGAATTACCTCCACAACCGTACCTATAACATTGCTTTAGGTTAAACCTTAATACAATTTGAGCTGTCCAGCTCAAGAGATGTGCGCTGTTCTAACATTATCTACCAAAATAACTTCGTGTAATAGAGCCTCCAGGCTCGCTCTATTGTTGAGACAATTTCGGCCTTCCAAATTGTCTCTAAATTATTCCAAATTAAGGCGGCAGGATGCCTGGCAGAAGTTAGACGAGAAATTTGTGTGCTGGCATAATTTTTGTAGTACTCATAAAGCTTACAAGAGCTTAAATTGGACTAAGGTACTTAAAAAAACAATTAGCCTTGCTAGAGTAGAGGATAAGGATAGAAGAAACGCGCTGTTACGAGTACAAACTTGTTAGTTATTTAGTTTTTTTCCCTCGGTTTTGACACAGAAATATCTGAATAACTGTCGTGCCTGCAACACAAAGAAGAAGTTACTTGCTCACAAAGGAACAAATTAATCAAGAGAAAAGACCTTTTAACAAAAAAATAAATAAACCGACTGCCAGAGCACAACACTTTTTCGCTCTGTAGTGTTTTGCTTTGGAAGTCGATTTAATTTTTTTGTTTAAATGTTTCTCTTTTTAGTTTTGGTAGGTACCTCAAATTATCATTTATTGACAAATGACTTTGCACGACGATTCCAATAAATCCACACACGATTAGGATGTATTGTTTTATTATGGAGTTCCAATGCCTACCTTTCGGCTTCATCAACAGATAATTTCCATGGTACCATTTTCATAAGTACCAATTATTTATAAGTAACTGCTTCATTATAGTCGGTTATCTATTCCAGATACCTTATAACGTGACATACTTATCACTAGGGAGTTCCAGTGACCCTCTGTAGTCTTCTTCATCAGTTCCACTTCACCAAATGACACTTTGTGAGTGCAAATGCAAGATTATTAATGAGAATACCAAAACCGCTACACGCATGCTATAATATTTAAGTGGGAGATCCCGCGATTTCTCCAGGATTTCATCATCAGATCCTGACCAGGATGACTATGGGACCACTTGGGAAGTATAACCTTTCTAACAAAAGAAGAATTTGCCAAATCGGTCGACAAATTGAATCATTTATCAGGCGTCTTTGAGTAAACGAGGAAAATACATTTAAAAAAATCCTCCTTTTTTTTGAAGACGTCTAAATACCTAAGAAAAGGAAACACCGATGAGAGACTATTAAAAATAAAAGTCTCAATAAGTAATTCCGTCAACACTACTGGTTCGAGACGCACACGTATTATCTCGATGTCGCTTTTCAATCTCACTTGTAGACAGATGGCCACACTACACCACACGCATCTTAAGCCAACGCAACAGAGCACAAATCCATCGGACAAATTGAAAAACCAGTGAAACACCGAGCCCGTGGCGTACCGTTATAACCACTACGTATTACGACCGAATTCCCGTTTCGGTCGTCCGTGTACGGCCGGGAATAACACAGATCGGTAACGAAACACAATGGCCGCTGTTCCGGGGAATCTATTCCGCCCCCTAATCCAGAAAGGTCGCTGGAAGCCATTCGATAACCACTTAGACTGGGCACGATTGTACCGCGCTGATAACGGCCGGCGTCCGCGTCCGTACGCTTTATTATGATTAGAATATGAAGAAGTACGTGTATCGGCTGATTTTATTACTACAGGTTGTACGGATCAGAGACTCAGGTATTTTTAGGTAAAAAGATAATTTAATCAAAGTTTTTCGCCCAGTAGACGAGTGCCTGGCTTGCTATTACTTGATATCTGATTAAGGTTCATCTAGTCGACGGCACGAACTATTTTTTGCGCGAGGTTAAAATGCATGCTATCTCATCCGACAACACGTGCGAAAGAAATAGATGCTGTGATGAGCAGTAAGAAGCTAGTTCGCGTACGAATTAGCACTTATGCAAATTTGTATCGAAATGGATGATGATTTAGGACAAAAACGAGCGCTCGAAATTTTATAAAAAACGACTAAATGTATATTTTCAAAATAAAATTATTTGCATTGTTGAATTACTAATCTATCTCAGTATGGAAGCTGTTTTGCAATTTGCCTTCTTCTTGTGGTATTTATTTTCGCCCAAAGAACACACGACATTCTCAATTTAAAAAAAAGTTAATCAAATCAAAAAACCCGACTGCAAAGACGTAAACAAGAAAAAAATCATGCTGTGCAGTCGGAGGATACATATTCACGAGCTGGCTGACCAAAACTATAAACATCCTCCGACTGCACAGCATGATTCATTTATATTTCACAGCATTTCTTCTTGTTTACATCTTTGCAGTCGAGTTTTCTGATTTTATTAACTTTTTTTATTTGCAACTTTTTAATGATACTTTTTATTTTCCAATGACTAATAAACATATACGTGGTATATATTTTTGTAATCACCTCTAAAAACCCTTAATTTTGGTTTGCAATTTCATTGCAATCCCTACAATATGGCGCCCAAAACCCGCCATGTTTCTTTTTTTAACGGCACTTATCTAAGAACACTTGGGCTGCCAAGACCTATCTAACGCTGCCTTCTTATAAAAATCCGTCAAGTGGTTTGAAAAATACGAAGTAATTAAGAATATTACATACATACATACAAACATACATACATACAAGACACGCGCGAAAAACATAACCCTTTCCTTGAAGCCGAGTAAAACAACAATACCCTTTCCTTGCAGCCGGGTAATAATTCGTCATATGGTACTTTCTAACTCACGTTAATCGTACTTTTAAACTTTACGAATATTTAAGTTCAGTATGACAGTCTAGAATAACACTTAGGTGCTTATTCTTAGAGACTAAGTACCAACGTAAAAAACTCAAAGTATACAGTACAAACAACCTTAAAGCGTTAATACCTCCACATGCACAACTCACAGCAAAAGAACTTACGGCAACTGAAACAAACAGTACGAATGAAATCTGCTTAATCTGCAAACAGGAGGACTTCCAAACGTCTGTTTAATACGTTGTCTAACAAGACGCTAAGCCTCGGAACAAAGTTTCCTTCATAAACGCTCCTCTTTATGCAACAGCTTCGGTCTATTTTGTGTAGAATTTATTCGAACCATTGGACTGTTAATGAGGACCTTTTAAACGCTTGCATTTCCCCTCTATAAATCTTCCGTGTTAAATGCGGCGATTTATATCGCTCTCTTTCTAGAAGGATACTCAACCATAAACATCGATTTGATAAATAAGTTTGTTTCAAATCTGTCTGTTAACGGGGGTAATTCAAAAGGCGCCAGGACTTTTGGGGAAAAGACATAGGATTGTGGGGGCTTTTACCTTACTAAAACTACCCCGAAGATCACCATCGACATGTAGAATTATTCGATGATCTGGTCACCTTGGAAACATCTCCGTGCAATATATTATTATTTCTTGGGGTATTTATACAATTTTGATAGAATACTCTTTGGAAAGAACCTTTCTAGAACACGTCCTGGCGATCCAAAATGAACTTACCCTGATAACTTGATCAGCAATATCAATTACTAAACCATCAAATAACACTCTTAATAACGACATAATATTAATAACATTGCAACTAATACGAGTCGACTTAGCCGCGAGTTGGGCCAAACTTTTATCTTTTATTAGCCCCGCTACGAAAACTGCCATATTGGTCTGGAACTTTCGATATTAATACCGCACAAACTAGCGATCCTGCCCGTTCAATCATGTTTTCTATTGTTGTGTACGAAAGATTCATAAATGTATTGCGGATATTACGTATTTAATCTTTTATCTTTGTTTCCTGAGGGATTTGGGAGGACATCGGATTAGCTCGTTATTTTTCGGAAGATGTTTTCTTTGTGTTTCTTGTTAATTGGGTTGTTGCTGTAGGCAGGGATCTCTAAGCTGCTTTGTGAACAGAGACAGTAAAGAAACAAAAATATCTATGATTGTTGCAGACAGATGATCAAAGAGTTTTGGTAAAGCTCAATCAATGCTATAAGTAGGCATTAAAAATGCCACAGCAATTTCTAATCTTGTTCTAGTAAAGTTCAAATCGGATCAAATTTTTGGTCAGCAGTAAGCTCTCTTATTTGATATTAAGAAGTAGATAATATCTATATAGGTATATAAAAATTAACCCTGATTTCTCCTGGTAACACTATAATTTGAGAACGGCTTTACCGATTTCGCTGATTATTTTTTACTAAGACTCCGCGGTCCGTCTGTCTAACTGTCTGTCTGTCACCAGGCTGTCCTATCATGAACTGTGATAGCTAGGCAGTTAATTTTAGAGCACAAATAAATCCAGAAGATTTTTGATATTATGATTCTTACATTTTAAGACTTTTCAGGTCATTTAGGTAGAACGTAGCTGTGAAAAGAAAACTTTTTATGAAGACTTGACCACACAACACTCTTAGGCCCACTTGCAATAAAAATTTAACTCGGAGTTAGTTGCTAATATGGGGCATTAAAATATGTCATACATAGAGGGTTCGAACTAGCCTAACTTTGAGTTTGTAACCAAAGTAGCGCAAGAAATTAAACTTGAGTTATCTAATTCCTATTAATCAAATTTTCCTACCCGTGCGAGTGAGTTAAATATGGTGGCGTCACATTATTAATTCCCGCGCAAATCTTGCAGACTCATTGTTTAGTTCCCGCCATCAGTGAATGATATGATTTCAAAGCCAAGATAAACCCTGAATTTTTTTATTATTATTTAGGACGTTTCAGAAAGCAGTTATGCAAAGACAAGTTTTAGAGGTTTTATATTGGCACTCTTAAGGTCGAAAAAAATTAAGTGTTAATTACCAATCGCCCTTATTAATAATCCAATTTTCTTATAATTTTAGTTACCAATTTACAAAAGTCCTGCGTGCGAGTGAATTCAATATGGCGGCGTCACATTATTAATTCTCGTGCAAATCTTGCGGACTCATTGTTTAGTTCCCACCATCACTCGCGTTGCCGAGCGGCTTGTTGTGTTCGCAAACTGCCGATGTAATCTTGTTGTGCGCTTTGTTTAGTAAAACAATTTCTTGATTATGGATAACTGGTGTTCAGAGATTTGTAAAAGTAATTTGGTTATAATAGGGCTTTGATCGGTATTTTTTTCAGGATATGAAACAGGAAATTATTTGAAATCTCAATCAATCAATCAATCTTTATTCGTGAACATAGGTATTAGAATAAAGGTCAATCTGCTAAATGCATCCGGAGATAATTTTGTTATTCTATTCAAATTGGTATTTCTTGTTGATCTAGAGCTTGATATTATGTAGAGTGTACCCTGGGTCGAATATATGTACAGCGTTAAGGCCGTGGGGCATTCACTCGTATTCAATTGGTTTTCGTAATTGTTTAGGAGGAAAGGTTAGTATTTATTCAGATTCGCTTTTATGATGTGCGTGAAAGCTTGAATATGAATCGAATACGGTTGTGTACATAAATTATTGGGCTTTTCTTTTAGGACATCTCAGTTTTAACACACGAATTTCAGAATGCAACGTAATTGGAGACTAATTTTAACTTTTTAATTAATTGGCACGCTTGCGCATGGCTTCATGATCGCTCCTTCTTAATATTAGCGAAAAACCTAACGATCAAACTTCAAAACTCGAATTTAGAATAACATCGACGAGACATAATGACGAAACACACATAAAAACAGCCGTAGGACCTATAAACGCTATTATTATATTCAGGAGTTTCATAATAATAATAAAAATGGCGTCCCGAACTGCTCCTATAGCTAGAATGTCACTATATGACATTTTACCGATTTAGAGTTTTTAATACCTCCGTAAGCAAAAAAATTCTATAGATCTGTCTAAGCAATATTTTTCTACTATCAATAGGTAAACAATAAAAAAGCCAAAAATGCCACCACTGTACGTTTGTGTGCATAAAGTAAAAAAAAATAAAAAATGCTATGTTTACACACCTATTTTGGTATAATTACATTATTGACTTAAATTAACAATGTGCCTATTCGATAGTGCGCAATTAATCAATTTCTTTTGGACAACGGAAACTCTCCCATATGATTTATCCTAGAAAATCAGCATCGATTTTTATTATTTCGCGGTTTTAGGTTTCTATAACTCAAAATATGATTTTGTCAGATGATGACATTAGCTATAGGATGGCAGCGAAGTAAACAATCAAAAACATTTTAGTAGTAAACATTGAGAAGCGCGGTGTCGCCGTAAAAACGTGGTAAAAACTCACATTTCAACTTCTTTTCTTTTTGGCGACAGATGTTCAGATATTAGGGGTTGTTCTTTATGGTGTCATTTAAATAAAGAGCCTCTTAAAGTGTACTACGTATGGATATTATGATATGTATTATGGCCTTCTTTAATGCATGGCTGTTTTTGTGACAATATTTGGATGGTGATTTTTCGACCGGTCTCCAAATCGCAGTACAGTTTTATGAACTAACATTGATCATGGTTTATGGGGAAATCTGTGGTCATGTGATGTTTTCAATAGGAATTAGAAGCACGTTCCAAAGTTTTGTAGTGGAGACAGAGTAAGAATTAGATCAGGACCCAGTGCGGTGAGAAGGACCATGGAAAAGTAACACTTTAAAATATTGTTTTATATAATCGGGAGTCCAACGATCGTTCATGATGGTGAAGAGCATACAGAGGGATCTGAGGGACCACCTCTGACGGATCGGTAGCCATTTAAGGGCCTACATACGCTTTAGTGCCGTAAATCGGTAACTTTCTGGAGCATACTCCTTAGTAACGGCTAGGTTAAAAGGTTTGAAAAAAAAATATGTTTATTATTGTTTCATGTACATAATTTTTTAAAGATTGGTTTTTCGTATAACAAATAGTTTTGCTTTAAAAAAATAATTAGCAACACGATATTTTTCGCAACTTTTGGATACTCCTCCAAAACGACTCGGATGTTTAAAAATATTTTAACACAGAAAAATTTATGGCTGGAATTTCTTCATAACTGACATAGCATATATAATCAAATAATATTTTGCAAACAAAACTGTTCAAAAGGAGGTTCAATATTGATATTTTGGCATCGAGCGGGCACACGGCCAGTACTGCGTTTACATTGGGTCGTATATCGCCTTAAGCTGAGAACGAAAGAAAGAAATGTGATCATATTTATGAACACCAAAAATAAAGCCAATACAGTTGTTAAGAAGATCTTGCGACAGACCAGAGAAAAAAACATCAGCATAGTCGATTATGGCAACACAAGAGCTTGAACTAAGGTGGTTTTAGTGCTAGACTGAAGAAGTTGTTTAAATCTATAGAGAGACCGCAGTGTGAATATGACTCTCTAGCTAACGCTAACCTGGGTGCCCTGCTTATTCCATCTACGCAAACAACAAGCAAGTTGCTAGATACGAGTACTAGTATATTGAAAAACATAATAATTACGAGTTATGTGCGAAAGTCAAATAAATACGATCAGTGGCTCGGAAAATAGCCTGTACGGTAAAGTTGTCAAGAGACGTTAGTAGTTTCACTCATATTTTCTTCATAATAAAACTATTTTGTAATAGGACGATCGATGTGTGCGACGCTTGGGGGAGGCTTATGGCCGACAGTGGACGTCTTTTGGCTGAAACGATGATGATGATGTAGAAAGTACTTAGTTAAAACTAAATTAAAAACTCAATCAAAAATTTTGCGAATTTTAAGGCCGCTTCGAAGTTCCAGTGATCGCAAGCGCTGCTGATGAGAACGAGGTTCTGGGTTCGATTCCCAGATCAGGCAAAGTAGTATTAAGTTCTTCCAACTACGAATTTTCTGCAGCCTAGAGTAAGGATATGTGCCCGGCTGTAGGGGACGTTCTTTAATTACGTGAGGTGATTTTAGTGAATTTTTGAAACCCTATTCCCTCTTAAGTGAGTTGTCGTAAGATTTGGCTCGACCGTCATCCCCCTCAAATCTCACGTGAGATTTTTAAATACGTTTTTGGGTAAAATACATATTTATCTAAGACTACTAAGTACGTTGTCTAGAATCACAGAAAATCGAATACTACTCGTACAATACTTATATTGAAAATAATAAAATTTGTAAAATAATAAAAATTCAGTACACGGGGACAGTTTGGTATCAAGAGTGAATACTAGAACCAAGTAGCTCGACGTGTGACAATCCGTGAGATTCACACGTTGTGCATGGTGCATTTGTTGCAATATTGCACGGTGTGGAAAATAAAATCTGATATTTGCCGAAACTTCTCTCCCACGTGAGATTGAGCGAGATATGGCTCGATCCTCGATCGCCTCCCTCCTAAACGCCTCACGTAATTAATGGATACCCCATAATGGCAATAGGTTCACCCCCATTGAATACAATTAACTAAAACATTACTGCCGAAACGTGGGTGTATTACAAGCATCTGCCTAACCCTCTGTGGGATACAGGCGTAGTGTTTTGTAATTTTCAACTTTCAGCATAGTCATTAATATATTATTTGGTGTAGACAAATCTTCACACATGCATGAATATAGCGCAAGGGGCCCTTGGCTATATTCATGCATGTGAGATTCGTGTAATTCTAGAGAGTTATGATTTCTCTAGAATTTCATACTTCAATTGTAACTTCGAATGGTACTTATGTCTGAAGCATAGTGCTTCTTAATATACCTGAGGAGAGTTTTCAATGCTTATAACGGCAATTCCAGGATCCGTTATTGACTTTTGAAAAGTAGTAACTAGTTTAATGTTACGGCGAACGGCAACTGAAAGTTTTGTGTGTGCAATTCTGGACTAAGTTATGCCGATCACTCTGATTACCAAGTTAGCGGCAGACGCGTCATTGGAAGGCTTCCCACATGGTGGACCAATGACCTGGTGATGGCTGCGGGAATCTGCTGGATGCAGGACGCATAGGGGAGGGGATATGCTGGTGGATAGGCGAAGAAAATTTACTTGGGGGAGGAAAAATTGGGGATCCTTGCAAAGGTGAGACTGTACTTCACGCCAGAACAGCTGCTCAAGATGTATCAAGCGCAAGTTCGATCATGCATTGAGTACTTTTCATCTCTGGGATGGATCTGCCAAATACGACCTTGATGCACTTGATTTGATCGAAAAACGGGCCAAGAAGCTCATCAGCAATGAGGCACTGGTTGAGTCAAAACTCCAGAGCCTTGCACATTGAGACCGAGTTGCCAGCTTGTCGGTTTTTTATCGGTTGCATTACTGGGAATGAGCGATGGAATTATATGATCTAATGCGCCTAGAGCGTTCCATCATTGGACTACTAGATGGGCGGCGAAGCGCCATCGGTATATGGTGGACATGCCACCCACACACGTTTCGGGAATACTTCCCTTGTGCGTACAGCTAAGGAGTGGAATTCCCTGCCGGAATTTGTGTTCCCGGATAGCTACAACCTCGGGATCTTTAAGTCAAGAGTGAATAAGTCGCTTCAGGAGGACTTTCAACTGAAATGATGGTGATGACTAAGTAATTACTAAAGCTATAGTATCTATAAAAAAAAAAACAGAATCTTTTAAGCAGGTGTGAAACCCCACTTGTATAAAAATCTAGGAGAGAATTGGTTAAATTTATATTCTGAGAATATTCATAACCTACACTTATGTTTTCTGTATTTCCACTTGACAAAATATTCCTGTAATTTACAAGAACGTTTCGTAACTTAAGATAATAATGAAGACACCAAGTTATTAAAATACCAACGTACTTAAATGGAATGTGGCGGATCTTAATTTTCCTCAAGCTCATATTGAATAAAAGATTATTGTTTTCCTTCTGAAAATAATAAAGAATGTCTGGAAAAGTTTCTTATTGAGTCCAGCGAATAATATAGGTACGCGATTTCCGTATTCATGGTCCAATTCTCGGTAAAGCGAATGAAGGAATGGGTAAGCTCTCGACGTCTTTCGAAGTAATGTAATTGTATTGGCAACCAATATGCTTACACATTCACAGAAAATATGAAAATCTTTGATAACACCTTCACAATTTGAACAGCTATCTCCTCCTATCGAACGAATAAAAAAGAAACTAAATTACGTAAACCGCTACCCAGTACGTGGTGAACTGGCAAACGTATTCTGATTTAAATATCACGACCCTTGGAAGTCTTCGTAATATTGGAGACAGGATGGGCTAGAGGTATTGGTGCTATATAGTAATGCGCTAGGGATTTCTGAAAGGTCCGGACCGACAGCAAAACGTGTTAGTTCGCCTTATTGAATATCGGGAATATGACGGGGTCCCGTAGGGCCCCAATATCGTAGGTCGGCAGAGTTCGGCATACGTTGCATTCTCAGCGGGTTTTAGGGTTGACTTTTACACGTCCAGGTAATGGATTTCGGATGGTTATTGCTGTAACGTAAATAAAATTTAAGTGCGTTGCCTAAAAAATTCATTTTCCTTTTTTTTTTTTTTTTAAATATAAGTCTAGAATTTTCGATGTTATGTACTTACCTATTTAGGTCAATGCTTGGTTCTTGAATTCTTATAATATTGCGCATAATGTTTTTCAAGCTTGACAATTTGACAAGATTTTATTTAACTATCTATCAACCTACTACCTACCCTACCTGCCCTACCTACCCTACCTGCCCTACCTACCCTACCTACCCTACCTAACCTACCTACCCTACCTACCCTACCTACCCTACTTACCCTACCTACCCTACCTACCCTACCTACCCTACCTACCCTACCTACCCTACCTACCCTACCTACCCTACCTACCCTACCTGCCCTAACTAACCTACCTACCCTATTTATCCTACCTACCCTACCAACAAACAAACTCTTTAGCTTTATAATATTAGTGTAGATGTTAATAAAACTCCTTCGCAAATGGACAAATTTGATTACCATAAAAAAGATTGTAGTGAGTCCAGAGTGAGTCAATCTTAAAAGATAGACATATGCTGTCGCGGTTTTTTTTAGAACTTTCAAAGAGGAACAATTCCATCTACATGATAATTGAGTACCGTTTACGCAACGGAAGCTCTCAAAAAGGAATATTTTCAACGTTTTTGCAACATTTTTCATTTATGTTCCTCTCCTATTGGTAGTAGCGTGATGTTATACAGCTTGTAACCTTCCTCGATAAATGGACTACCCAACACAAAAAATAATTTCAACCAGTAATTCCTGAGATCAGCGCGTTCAAACAAACTCTTCAGCTTCATAATATTAATATATATATAAATCTAACAGTTATCCCCAACCGATCGAGCTCAAATTTTGAATTAACCTTTAGTTTGATTGACAATGCATGATACTATAAAACTTGTTTTAAGAAAGTTTTTGTATAGTTTTTATTTACACAATTCTCGACGATCAGTAAGTAATTCTAGCTCGTTAAAGCTCCTACGTTCTCACCATCTCAGTTAAAACAATGTAGCCTTTAAACAGCTCGTTTTCTTCAACAATGAACAAACCATAAACAAAAACTTAAAACTGGAAGCCCGTTTCATTTCCCCAATCAGCGCAAACAATCAACAAATTGATTTACACAAACTGCAATTCTAAATACAAAACTTAAGTTTGTATTTCTGCCGAAAACAATTGCACGAACCCAACAGGGAACTAAGAGCTTGTATAGACGGGCCAAAATTCAACTACACCACAGTTTTACAGCGACAGAAATGTTGCCTGCCAGTCATTACAAATTAAGCATGTTGAAGAAATGAGACGGCTTAATATATACTATTCACAAGTGCGACCAGTTACGCTAAACGATGTATTGTTGCAAGATGTGGTTAACTATTTAAAATATATGATTCAGTTATGCACCCTGCGGTTTTAAGAATGTATTTCTCACTTTTTGTATGTTTTTATAATCATTTTCTCATTCAAATCTTAGTCCTTAGACCTTACACGGTTTTTTTTTTAAATATTAAAGCACGTTGACTCCACATTGCAAGATTCCAGTACTATTACTACTTAACTAAAAAGAGACTTACTACAGCTACTCTCATTATGAAAACAGCCTAGGCAAACCGAGCTACTGACATACAAGTATACAGTGCGAGCAGCTGTTTACTGTCTTGTCAGTAGATTCCACTGTGTACACCAGGCATAACTTCACACAACTCCCACCGACATCCCAGCCACTGTTCGACGACTTTCTGTCACTATATTGTGGTTTGGTTATGTCCCGTCTGCACAGACTCTAAGTGGGTGAAACTTGGTGAAACAATAACGGTAGTCATATTTCATTGTTTTCTCGTATCGAAGTCGCGCGGCCTACGTTCCAGATATTTGAGCGAAACACATTTGTATTAGTTAGTAAGTTTAATACGGACTTACGGACGCGATGCAGATGCTACTGTGTTTTATGGCCGATTTAACTATTTGTGTGTGTGATGCTTGGAGATATATCAAGTTGTAACAGTGGGGCTTGTTAGAATACTTAATAGTTGTCTGAGGGCCGGTTTTTGAATTGAGAATTTGAAGTATAAAACGTGTCACATCGTGCTGGCAAAATTGCTTAGTGCCAAAGTTTGATAGATTTCCAGGCTAAAAAAGAGTTTGTCAAATACTCAAATCCAAAAATTTATTTTCAAAATTGGGGGAATAGGTAAGAAAGTTTACTTGTTCACATGGGGGCAGAAACTACAGAATATTACTTTTGCTTCATTTATGTTTATATGGCAAGGTAATTATGATATCTACATGGGACGTTTTAATGCTGTTTCCATAAGATCATGACAATAAAGTTACGCATCAAATAGGCATTTTCGACAAAAACTTCCTTGTAAGTACAAAGATATGGGCAATTAAGATAAAGCCCCCATAGTGACCGGTAGACGGCGACACCAGCGCCGCGCGGCCCACGGCCTACGGCCAATCTTCATTATTAATGGACAACACTAACTCAATATAATAACTGTATCGGATTACAGGATATTGGAAGTTGGGAGATTATGATATTACGACGAAATAATGTATTTTTTATTTTATTTTCATCGTAGCTACGCTTCAGTTATTGGATTTTCTTTTTGGAAAATGTTGAGCTTTTAATTAAAACTGTTGTCTTGTTTATGTTAGATTGTTACTTTTGGCATTTGTTATTGGTACAACATTGATTTCTTTTGAGGGTCGTGACTACATACTTTTTCAAGTTTTTCGGCCTTCTGCACTGTGCTTCCATTCTTCTACACCTAAGCACCTTTTTTATAGCGTCTGACCATCTTGCCGGTACTCTGCCTTGAACGCATTTTTCTGCCACCCTGCTTGTAAATGTAGGTATAAAATGTAATTACACTTTTTCATATGAATGTGACAGTTGTTACTTACCAACATCAGTAACTAACATACAAATAATGTACTAAGCTAGAAATAATGCCAGATTTCAAACAATATGCAGTGAATAAGGCCAGCCAAATTGCTCGTACTAACTATTGTCATTTTGCGGTCAAAGTGTTTTTAGTGCACAGCCCTGTCGCACCGTAAATGCTGGACTGACATATGCCGCTACTGCAACATTGTGTTTTACAGCTATTAATATTATGTAAAGGTCATTTCGTGTTGCAGTTTAGGAGCTTTCAAAATAGCAAGTTCACTTTTATTTGTAGGATATTTTTGCAAAAAGTCTTTTTTGTCTGCTTTGAACGAAAGCGATGAGTGATGAATATAAATATAATGAATAAATATAATGAAATGAGCGAACCTATAAGATGTATGTACCTTCTTGCTTTCTTCTACCGCCAAGCAGTGTGTTCTGTTTTTAAGGGTATTGCCGCCAGTGTAAATACAGATACATGAGGAATTTCAGCCTTCTCTCTGGCGCACTTAATGCGTTTGGTATTACTATTGTAGTAAACATATATATCTGAAGGAAGTGACCGCTTTCCATTATTAGTCTACAAATATAAATCTTGCACTTAGTAAAGTAGGTATAAGTTTAATATTTATCCAAGACGGGTATCGCCGATTTTGGCGATAAGTCTGCAAGACTAAGACTGGGCGGGTCACACTTGTAGGATGCATCAGGACCTGTCAAGATTATCACACAGTGGGTGCCTGAGGCAAGACGTCGAAACCGAGGCAGGTTTAAACGCTGGAAAACGAACTGGCTGGTGAATACAAAATTCAGAGAACGTTGGGAGACGTTTGCTCAGTTGTGTTTGTCAATATAGGTTAAAATGTGAAGTGCAGAAATCTCGGTGTTTTGGCGCAAAAATTGTGCGAAAAATATAAGAGTCTGCTCTACCTATTTACGTATTGATTAATGATGATGAACACGATATCCAATCTAGTTATTATAATCATAACGTTACGACGTGCTTAGAGTGCAAAATTATTATTCCTTGGAAAAATTCCTTCGCCAATAATGTTTCTAATATAATAAACGCTCGCAGCTAATAACGAAAAATACCTCGAAGCCGTGTTAAACACGGAGGATCCACATTTTCTAAGCTGCGCAGTATACCAACAAGATATTTTCGTAAAATTAAGTCTGAAAAATAACAACATTGCACAGGGCAGAAAGAATTGTGTCGAACTGAAGTGACATAAGTAGGTACCATAAGAGTAGGCAGAAGACGAAATCTGACTAACAATGACAAGTTAAAAGAAATCTACTGGCTACTAAAGGCTTCCGCAGACAAGGTGGCTCGACAATGCGACAACGCATATAAATTGTTCTTATATAATTCTACAGATTTTTGTGAAAATGCACTGCGTCGTCGTCGTCGCATGGTCATGTCGTCTGCGTCAGCGTTAAGCCAATGTAGACTTTATCCAAAAATAAAGATAGATATATTTATCCCAAGTATCAAAAAACTAAAAAAATAATGTTGCAAAACCCTGTATCGATACAATAGCAACAGATTCAAGGACCTGTCATAAATATCTTCGAGCGAAAACGTAAAGGTTCAGAAAAGTTAGCCACAGCTAAAATATTTGGTGAAAGATTAAAGGCGAACTCCAAGAATTTAGAAAAGGTTCGACCCTCCAAATGGTTCATAAAAATGTTGGTGCTCTTTATTGGATACTTGGTTTTGCCCGCAGCTTCGCCCTCGTGGCATATCTAACTGGAATCTGGAATCGTGGATTTTTTCAAAGATGTACTAAATTCACCGCCAGATAACAAAAAAATTGTCAACACTCTGTCTACCAATGTATACCAATATTTCAACTCGATACCAAAAATTTGTAAAGGCAGTGTCGCTAACACGTATCGCGGTAAGAGGCGTTCATGACCCTTTCACTTGGCATTCAGTAATGAGTTAATATCTCTTAAACGCGTAGACCGATTTACATGATTTAGAGCCGATTTTTCAATAGTTCGCGTACCTTTAATTTGTGACCAAAATTATCAAAATATCTCAAAAATAAAAAAAGGCGGCGCCATTTTGAAAAATTGCAGAAAAGCATCGACAAAAAGTCAATAAGACAGACTCGCGAGGTCTACATTCACAGAACCATTAGTAATTTAGTTTAGATAAAATAAACGAAGGTTCCTCTAATTTTAGGGACGCAATAATGTCTGAGGGAGTTTTAAAAGCGTTCATTTGTTTTTTATTTCCCATTCGTATGCTATGTGGTGGACAGTTTGAAATTAGTGAGTTTCGAACTGCCGATGCACTGTTGAGTTTGTTGGTAAAACTAAATTTGTTTTTTTTTCATATTGTAGTAAAGTAACATTTTATTTTGTGCAAATGTGCACTTATTAAGTAGTTACTTTACCTTTGTCTTCTGTCAATAAAGAGATAATTATGTTGCTGAGGCGTTTCTTTGTCTCAGAAGTGGTGACGAACGTCTAGGGATCGCGTAATTTTGAAAATCAATAAAACCTTTTCACAAAAATAAACCGACTTCCAAAGCAAAACACTAAAAAGAGCAAAAATAACTTTCAGGAGTAGGTGTCTTTGGTGCCTCATACATCTTTTTGTCGTTTTGTGACACTGACTTCTGAAACGAAAGTTATTTTTGCTCTTTTTAGTGTTTTGCTTTGGAAGTTGGTTTATTTTTTGTGAAATTTTTATTTTTCTCGTTTTAGTTTTGATAAACAATCACTAAGAAGTGAGCAAGTTCTCTGTTATGGTGCCGAAAGGATTGACATATTTTGTCATGCCCATGACAACTCAATTTACACATTCGTGCTGTTCGTCGTTAAGGAGTTCGGTTATATGTGCCATATCTTGACTGCTGAACCGATTATGGTGCAACTTTATTTATTCCTTAATTTGAGAGATACCTAATCCGATAAAAAAATATGATTACGATCCGTTTACTAGTTTCGGAGAAATTCGAGGACATATATACAAACAAACAAACATACATACACTTATTAAATTTGGCACACGTGTTTAGAATCACCCATAGAATAACATATGTGAATATTGTGCAATACCAACAATATTGCAATACATACGTGTCGAATTGATAACCACCTTTTTTTAGAAGTCGGTAAAAAAGACGTTTAACAGCCTACTAAATTTGAATTAAATAAATATTTTTTTGTTTTTCTGGTACCATACCTATAAGCGACTTGTATATTACCTCAACGGATACTTATCGTTATTTTAGCGTCAAAGATACACGAATATTTGAAGTGTTATTCTTAGTTAATCAAACAAGAACACAGGCCATCAGTGAATGTAGGTTTATCGTGAAGTTTCCAGAACATGGAACATTCAACACGCTCAGTGAAATGAACTGAAGAAAACCTTCATTACACACAGTAGGTATTAGACTAGAAATCTGCCGCCTTCTTGACTAGAAAGCAAAACACGCAAAATATCAACAAAAAACTAAATTCATGAGAATTTTTACCACTAGCAAATCTTAACTAGATAGACAGATAGATGAAACATTTATTTAGTGTACACAAAAGACACAGCACAGGTACTCAAAATCATAATTAAATTATTACAGTTAACATGTTTGTAAAAACATGGTGCCAACATACAAAAAAAAAATAAAGAAACATACGTACATAAAGAAGTGTCACTTTTAATTCTTTAGTAACATACTTCAAATAATTAAATAACTAATATACACAGTGCAGTGTGCGTCTCAAGGTTGCACCTATTGGGCGTCAATCAAATATACCTGACGTTGATTTTCTGCTGGATACCTGCAGTGACCTACGGACGCTGAGCAGTCGAGATATTTTGGTGTTGTGACATTGTTATGCCAGGAGTATGTCACGTAGGTATGACCCGCAACTTTAATTACAGTAAAGTTTTGCAGTAGGAAACGTTCTAAAGTCGTCACAATCTAAGAAGTCCGTTGACGTTTCTCAATTTACATGCCGCGATAACTTTCTACGTAAGAAATCAAAAAATCAAATTCATAATCCTAATAACTGTTACCCATACATTATAACAACGAGTATCATTCGCAAGCATCGAGTTTAATTATTATTAAGTATTTTTATAGCTGTCAAAACGGGCCTGTTATTTTTTGACAACTTTAGTTCATAAATTACTTGATTAGTTATTTATAAAGTTAAATGTATAAAGTAATAAATAATCCTATAATAACTAATAAATAAATGAAACTATTGCGAATGCAAATATAGTAAACGATTTGCGTGGTCGCGAATCTGTCCGCCGAGCGGATATGCTACTTATTTTCCCAAAAATACGCTAAGCCTAGGAGGTAGACCGTGAAAGCAAAGCCGCGGGGAAAAGCTAGTCGGAAAAAACATAAATGAGCAGTGAGAGTATAATTCAAAGAAGTGGTGGCCCAGTGGTCACGGCCGCGACTTACAAGTTGTAAGTCGTGTTGTTGTGTTGGTCGTGGGTTCGAACCCAGGTAGGCGATTTACTTTGTGTAAATTAATTCATCACCACTGCTCTCAAAACGGTGAAGGAAAACATCGTGAGGAAACCGGCATGTCTTGGAACTAAAAATTCGAAGACATGTGACATCCACCAACCCGCTCTGGTCCTGCGTGGTGGGTCACGGCCTATGTCCTTGCAAAATGGTCCAAATGGGAGTTTAGTTGCAGAAAAGGGGTCCATCTATCCTATCCTATCCTATACTAACATAAATGAGCCTATCAGACTCAGTTTATAAACAAAGACGTATCGAGAAAGCGAGATATCTGATCTAACTTGACTATCTTTCATAATACTTGAGATTCTTGGCAAACGACAAAATGATAAATTAACCAAGTTTCTGGACTCAATACAAGCCAGCTATGATGACACTTTTGTTTGGGTATTTGAAAAAATGGTTCGCTTTAAACTTTTGCAGTATTTGAGATCTATGCCTAGTTCTTAACTGCAAGATTTCATAGATTGATTGATGGAAACCTTTTCTAAAGGAACGTAAACGATGACGTACAATAAAGTATATTCTATTCTATTCTAAGCATCATCATAATCAATCTTTAAACTAAAAAGAAATTTTAAATCAAGTGATATTAAAATTAATTTTCAGTGCTTATTTAAACATCTAAGTTTGTATCAAACATAATTATGTAACACAGAACTTAAAACAACTTAGCAATTACGCTGAAAAAGATAGACACAGTGTTAATTAAATTAAAGTCAGAGTTTCATTCAAGATATCCACTAAAATTAACACAGGAACACGGATGTCGAAGAAAAGTTCTAAAGTAAGCACTTGTCACGCAACACAGTAAACATAATATATCATGCATTCAGTTACATCAGTAATAATAATCACCTCAATACGAAAGTTCCGAACGCCTTCCGTATTTCCACCGTCAGCAAAAGGAACTTCATCATTATTCTAACAAAAAGTTGGAAAATGCATACAATTCTCTCAAAGGCGTGAAAGACAATACGTATCACAAAGTAGAGGAACGCAAAGTAAGAGCGTTTGCTTGCCAAGTACCAGGAATGCAAACATGAGCTGGAGGTAAAGCGAGCAAGAGACGCCGTGTCACCTACAAAACGTCATATCAATAACGAAGGCGACAAACAAAACTCTACCTTGAATATGACAAGGTAAAGTTAAATCTTGAGGGAGGCAATAAGAAGGTCGGATGCTCACATTTATTCGCGCAGTTGGAATGCGGCTGTTCCGTGATATGCTAAGCAAAAGCCAAGCAAACAAATTGGAAGCGACACATGAGAGGTGCACGAATAAAATGTTTCTTAAGAGAAAATACAGAGCAGAAAATTTAAAAACTATTCGCGCAAAAATAAACATTATAGGCTGCTTTTGATATTCAGGAAGCTAAGAGCAACGTAAACAGTATCAAGTTTGAGCGAGCTCTATTTGTTTTTGTTTGGTACGAATATTATGTCGGGCTTTTCAACTTATCCACCTTGGCTGTTTAAGTCAATTATATTGGTTTGGTCCTTTCTAGTAGGCTGCCGGTTTATCATTATTTTACACTTTTCTTAATTTTAAACACCAGTTTGGTTTTTATGAAACCATGCCGACGCTTGGGGCAGGCCTATGTCCAGCAGTGGACGTCTTTCGGCTGATATGATGATGATGATAAAACAATAACATTTATTATTGTATAGGTTTTGGTATCCCTCTTGCTTAGGGAATGCTGTAACGATAGTATGTAGGTAGTTTGATTTTAGCGTTTTTATTTCACTTTGATAGACTCATGATAGCACTAGTTTAAACCTTAGTAGATTTTGGTTGCTATTTAATACAAATAATCCTGTACTCTTTTGTAAAATTTATTAATAAAGGAAAAAAAATACCTTCTTTTTTACTTTATGACATATGTACCTTTACATAAGCCTTCGGTGAAAATAAGCGTTGTTTTATGAACCTTGATTTTCAATTCCAAGTTCAACGTGATTGAAACTAAAAACCCTGCATCATTAGATTGTTTCTTGTGCTCTACATTTCAAAATTGTGTTGTTTGCGCGGTAGTTTCACAAGCCTTATACTGAAGGAGGCGTAGTTAACGGTTTCCCCCAATGAAGCTAATCAGGGATGGAAGCGAGTCAACAAAAGGTTTGTTGTGCTGTCGCTCCTATCAACTCGGTTGCAAACCACAGGCTGGAGCGACTTTGTAAACTTTACATTCAAGTAGCAGGGGTAAGTAGGTCAAATGAAGTAGTAAGTATGTGTGCATAATATAAAACGTTGAAGGGATATTTGTATTCTATGAGAAAAATTGCCTGTTACATGTATGTGAACGGAGCATTTTCCAGGACAAATAGTAGCAATACCCAAAGAAGTGAAGCCTCTAATTAGTTAAAAAAAAACGAAATCGGATCAATACCTTCCGACTTCGATACTTGAACTACTTCTACAAATGAAAAAATACCCATCTAGATTTTTTTAAGGACGCGAATTCCATTTTATTTTACGAAGATAAGCAACTAGAAAACTTGCTGGAGTCAATATCGTTTTAATGTAGGAATTCTGTCACATTTAACTGTAAATTCTGTTTTGGAAATTCTAACTTGTTAAAATTATATTTGACGTTAATCGAGGCAACGGAAAAAGCCACGGGCAGAGTGGTGGAAGTTTCTTTTAAAAGAACTTAATATTTATATATATGACCACGTGATTAATATGTGCAATATGTATAATACCAGGGCATTATGAATAATGCCGTATTAATCACTTAGTCCATAGCATATATATAGTATTTCTCATAATCACACACAACCCCAATTTTTGCTCGAAAATGAAACATTTCAGTGCAACGTATACGGTGAATACGTAGACATATTTATATCACCTGCCAGTTAAAAAATATTCCCCCACTACAAAAACCGAGACTGTAATATATTTTATCCAATAATGTATCGTGTATGTTGTTTTATTTTCAGCGGTGGAAGGTAATAGTATTGGTGGGAGTGACCTCAATCCGTTGATGCGGAAAGTGTTCTCCGTGCCGAGTTACCGAGTAGCCGACTTTTTAGATTTTCCCCGAACGTAAAACGAAGATTATTGTTATAGTTATTATGTTCCACTATTGAGTTTTCCTGTTGTCGTTGTTTTTAATTGGATCATGTGTTTTTGTTTGTTTGTTATTGCTGTGATCTGTCGGGTCACCCCTTTATAGCAGAACTTTTTATGTCATAATATTATTTCGCATAACAGCAGATAGCATAAACCTCATTTCGCATTCAATCGTTTGGCGTTCACTCATTTATCACATTCAAAACTCATAATTTTGTTATTCAGTATCATCTTTAGACATAAATTTCATATCCATAATAATTAAAAAGTATAACCATCAAATCGCAGAAACTTCACAGTCAGAATCGCCTTTTGGAATACATTTCTTATCGATAGTCATTAAAAGGCAGAACTATCATATCTGAGAAAGTTTACAGTTAGAATCATCTTTTGGCATACGTTTCATATCCACTCATCTATCACATTACAGAACACCACCACTACACACAGAACACCATGCATGCAGCATGCATGCAGCATGCAAGCAAGCATACCTCACACATGAAGCAAGCATGCAGCATACAAACAAGCATACACCATGCATGCAGCATGGAAACATGCAGTAATCATTCAGCATGCAAGCAAGCATACATCATACATGCAGTAAGCATGCAGTATGCAAACAAGCATACACCATGCATGCTAGCAAGCATGCAGCATGCAAGTGCGCATGGAACATGCAGCAGGCATGGTTTCTGTCACGACTCCGGCGCTGCGGGGCTCCGGCGGTCCCACACGAGCTTATCGTCGCTGATGGTTTCAACTCTCACCACCTGCTCCTCAGCTCGCCGCCTCGCTCCTCCGCGCCTACGCGGGCTTAAATTACACTCTAGGGGTAGGGCAGACAAGACTACTTGGAGTCGGTTTTGCAGCGATTCATTTCTGTCACTAACTTTTGCAGCTCAACATATTGTCTTTTTAAGACAATATTTTAATTTGAATTTTAGGGTTAAAAATGCTTTTTTTTTTTAAATATGACATATAAAATTATTCCAAATGAAATTCTGCTATCTCCATGGTATGCCAAGTGAAATTATACCAAATAATAGTCGCATTAAATGAACGTTATGCTAAACGAAATTATGCAAAATTTTAACTTTGACACATTTAGTTATACATAATAAAATTCTGCCATATTAATATTATGCCATTGTATATTCCGACAAATAAACATTTGGCAAAACAATAATTATATTATATAATTTTTATGCCTCAAGAATATTCGTTTAAAGAAGATTATGCCAAGTGTGTTATGCCAAATAAATTTCGGAGCATCAAGATTCTGCCAGATAGAGGGAACCCGTGATCTGTCATGTGAGTGGGGAATTAATACGTGTTTTCATATGTAACTTTTATGTTGTTTCTTTAAATACTAACCTTGTTTTTATTCAAGTTATTAGTTCAACATTTTAAAGACCTAGCTTTCCAAGTAATGTTTCTCACTTTTATGAGAAAAAATTATCCCATATAATAAAAAAAAAAACCCAAATGCTTAAGAAGCGGACTAAAAAGACGTAAACAAGAAGAACATCATGCTATGCAGTAGGAGGATACATATGATTTTGATCAGTCAGCACGTGATTATGTCCTCGGGACCCCTACAATATGGCGCCCGTAATCCGTCACTCCAATCTTTTTTTACATTTTAACAACAATATCAAAATCGACCAGCGCGTTTGGTCTCTAGAACGCCACATAGGAACAAACATACATCATAAATAGACAAATAAACACATAACTCACTTTTGCATCGCGCAGTCGGGTAAAAAGAGTTAGTTTCAAGAGTTCAAGAAAAATTAAAACTTCATAAGTCTTCATTAGTCGTTGGCTAATAATATTAATCTTTTCATTGCTTTTTCATGACTAAGCAATATTTAAAAGCTCCAACCATAAAGCAGCTTCTTATAATGTATTGAAATCTTAATTAAACAGCAAAAAATCGCCCCAAACAAGAACAATAGCGGCATTAAAACATAGATCCATCAAGTCACCAACAAGCGCCGACTATCAAGATTCCGGTGTGTGTCAGCGAAATCACCGCGGAAGTTCCTCAGCAGATTTATTCATGACTTGGCCAAATATTTGATTGATTAACGTGTCTAAAGCAGTTCGGGCCTTCGATAAACTTGCCGACCACTTCATTTGGTGAAAAAGGCTCTTGTTTAAACTTCCCAAAGTGATGCTGCTCTTTTTTACTTTTTTCAGTTTATAGACCAAGAAAACATAAACTCCATTCAATTTCGTTAAAATAACGCTCGGAACTGGAAGAATTATTGCAACGTACATAAAAGCCGGCGGGCTTCCATTACGCCCGATATATAAGTAATACAATAACGGCTTAATGTATTTGTTGATAAGACTGATGTTTTTCGAACGATTTTTCATGTTTTCCAGAGTTGTTTGGGGACTGTAAACAATGTCGATAGAATATGTTTTCGTCTTGATCGCTTTACTAGTACAATCGGCTTATTCATTATTTTGTTTGGTCCTCGGTTATGAATCGCATCGTCTATTTTTTTTGCCGTAGTTCTTTATCAAGAACTGAAACCTCTTACGTCTAGATAACTTTCAACTTTAATTGAAACTATAACTTCATTGATGAGTACAAGGTTCAAAAGTGCAGTCACAATCATCAAAAGCGAGTGTCTATAGTTTCTTTGTAGAATAAGTTCAATAGTCAACAATTAATTTAGTCTGTAGTATGGAATCCAAATCGCTGGATGCGAGACACTCAGAACCGGTCGATGAAGCACCACTTGCCTATGTTCAGCAACAAATAATATAATACTAGGATACAGATGCCTCATTCCATAAAAAGAAACCTATTTTTTGTAAATCGAATGTGTTCGGTTCCGTATAGTATATTCTACAGATATATATGGTGATCTGATGAAACGCTTCTGATGATAGAATCTCAAGTATTGATTAAAATAGTCGTAGTCCTTGACTGCACCTAAAGCTAATTTCAAATTTAAAACCTTCTCAAAAAAGTAAAAAAAATCGAATTGTATGCTGATTTAAATAAATACGTTAGATAATAAAGTAGATAAACAAACTCAGACGTTAGAGAGTTCGAAAGAAATTAAGTTGTTGCTTTTTAGGATTCTTAGTAAATTGCGAGCCGTGGAAGGGAAACTTTGCGAGATGAATCTTTAGGTTGGAGCAAAAAAGATCTCCGCTCTTGGCGATGGCAATGGCGATTTGACAGCTTTAAGGGATGAAGATACTTCTAATACAACATTTAAAATGGCACCCCAACCTGATTTCAAAGTCAAAGGTCAAGGTAGAAGTTGCATTCATGAGTACATCCACTCCCTGAAAGTTCTCCAACGAATTAAAGGTCATCCAGTACATTAAATAAAAAAAAAATACATGTTGTAGATAATGCGCTCTAATTTTGAAGATACATCATAACTTCTAAATCCAACCATAAAGTATCAGATATCGAAGTTTTACTCTCTAAGGACACAATCTTGCAGACTTACCTATTAGAGTTTGCTTGTGTGGAATATTCTTCAATGTTATAAAGTTAAACATTTTGAAAAAAAAACTAATATAAGTAAATCTGTAATAAATAAATCCTTTTATGTTGCCATCGATAGTCTGAAAGTTATCTGGAATTTACCAATATGAATACGAGTATATTAGGTTTCGTAGTACCCTATCCTAAAACCTTGCTACACAGAGCCTAATGTTCGAGGAGCTTATAATAAATACACTTCGAAATTAGAACGGTGTCGAGGTGTGGTGGATAAAAAAAAACAAACGAGTTCCGTTTTTTAACTGTTTAGAAATTTAAAGTGAACTTTAATTTGACCGATACATAGTTTATTTTTCGCGTTCTACGAAGAAATATTAGAAAACACAGTGACCACTATTACTGTACTATAACAAAACATCTGTCGGGTAATTCTCCAAACATAAATGATTTCGATATTCGAATGTTTGAAAATTAATGTCAAGCCAAAATGAAATTTCTGTTACGTTACTCTTTAAACATAAATGATTACGAAGTTCGAATGTAGCCCAAGAAATTAACTGTAATTAGAGACTAATCTGAAAAAAATCCCAGTTAATAACATTACTACTAAAATAATGAACATAATGCTGATGAAGCATTATGTTCATTATGGTAATGTTGACTGAAAAGTCCATAAAAATCCCAACACAGGAAAAAATAAATATTGTAGTTAATATTTATTTAAAAAAAAAATAGCTCACTTTCGGATTATATGCGGCCACATTAATGAGATTCGAATTTCGAAGAATAATATTTACAGTTATGCTAACTAACTGTTAATGTTTTCAAAATGTCTTTCAACAAAGTGCTCCCAAGCCATGCATTCCTAGTATCGAACGTTTCTTACTGAGGGATATCGGTGGCATTTGACGCGTATTGTCAGCGCCGACAGATGACATGAATTCGCTTTAATCTCTCGCCGTCGAGATGAAAGTGATACAGAGTCAGGCGCTCGATTGAAATATGGCTTTGGAGATGATTTTTAGAAATATTTCTTGTAATTACTGTTATTCAGATATTCTTTGAAACTTCTTAGTTGTAAAACCCTGGTCACTCACTTATGGTGTAAGTTAATATGTTGAGGAATCGGAGCAGATGCGGGAATCACAATTTAGGGCACATACCGCCTTGTATAGAAATCCAGTTCCCTGGTCAGTCAGCTTCTCTGCAACCCAAAGTTCTTGGGTGCTCTATTTCATATTCTGGCAGTTTTGAATGAGATGGCTACTTTTGGATAAGCGTGCACTGTGAAATTGTTCCTAAATTGGTCTATAGATCAGTAAAAATCTTAGAAAACGAGAAATGAAATGACGAGCTCATCGTTGCCGTTGGTGTAAATTATTTCACCACCACTACTCTCAAAACGGTGAAGGAAAAACATCGTGAGGAAACCACCATGCCCTAGAAACAAAAATTCGAATACTTGTGACATCCACCAACCCACATTTGACCCGCGTGGTGGATTACGGCTCATTCCCTCTCACAGAGAAGAGGCCTGTGTCCCAGCAGTGGGAACATTAAAAAGGCTGAGGATGATTATGATGATCGTTGCCGCTATGTCACGTAAAACCTAGAACCGTTTGCATTTTATTCCTTTTTGCAATTTCCCAAACGAATTATTCAAATGTTTTCTAAAATCCCCACAGCTGAAATTATTAGTAAAAAGATAAATGTAACATTTAAGGCGAAGACTCTTGTATTCTTAATACGTCCGGGCGAGAACATCTCTCTCACGTCCTCCGATACCCGGCTTAGCACAAATCCCACTAATACATTATTTTTGTACCTACCCTCGTGACGGCTATTGACCAATGTTTACGTTAACGATAACATGATATTATGTTATTTATATCAACTGCGATTTAAAAAGGTTACAAGTTATAATTAAAAAAATAAACAAAATATTTGAAGATTTTTGGATGGGTCTACTGCCTTGCGGGTATGACGAGAGTCATTTTGATATTTTATAATTAAAAAAATAAACAAAATATTTGAAGATTTTTGGATGGGTCTACTGCCTTGCGGGTATGACGAGAGTCATTTTGATATTATGGAAAAGATGGTGTTAGTTTTGATCCAATTGTTGTTAAATATTGCTTTTACATTTTTTTCACTGATAGCGTGCTACAATATCACTAATTACCATGGGTTAATTTTGATCCCGAAAAAACTTTTGAAATAATAACAAAAGATCTAATGATCATATGACCTAATTTCATTTAGTAATATATTTTTTTAATATAACGATCAAATGATATAATGAATCATTGATATGATTTCATTTGGATTCCCTATAAGTAACTGGCAGAATCTTGATGCTCCGAAATTTATTTGATAAAACACACTTGACATAATCTTCTTTAAATGAATATATTTAAGGCATAAAAATGATTTAATATAATTATTGTATGGCTGAATGTTTATCTGTCCGAATTTACAACGGAATACTTTTAAGATGGCAGAATTTTATTTGGATTACTTCACTTGGCATATTATAAAGATAGCAGAAATTCATTTGGAATAATTTTATGGGTCAATATTATTCGATCTTCTAAAATCGAATTGATCTATTGTAAATGAGCACTATTAAGAATATTTTTTTTTATATTTAATTTTATATTAATTGTTGCGTTTATATTAGTTGATCTACAAATAAATTGTAAATGAACTGCATTCAAGGTAGCATGATAGTTATGTTTATACATAATCAATTAATATTTGGTATAAAGTAAAAGTCAAATGTATTTATTACGACTAGGCTATTAAGCGACACTTTCGAACGTTAACAATTAAAATTAACAAATAATAAAAATTGATTCTACCGTGCATTCGAAGAAGACAAGAAAACAACGCAACGTGAGAAGAGCACAAGAAACTCCATACTTACTCTTCTTAAAAATACAAATATAATATTTGATCCTCTCTGTTATTTATTACCTAACGGTTGGGCAATTTGATAATTATGGTCAATAAATCAGTCCAAGAGCGAGCGAAGCGAGCTCGGGAGCTTAGGGCACCCCGACACGGATAGATTAGGTTCGAAGGATATGTTAGGTTACTTTAGACCCTGTAGACAGAAACAGGATCTCCGTGCAGCGGGGCTCCGTCGACTTAGTTGCTTAAAAACTAATCGTACTTATCTTTCTATATTAAAACCAAAGTCAACATTAAAATAATAAAAAAAAACACTTAATTTTAAAAATAACTATGAATTTATTTCAATTAATATGGATATGAAATTTATGTCAAAAGACGATTCTGACTGTGAACTTTCTGCAATATGATGTTCTGCCTTTTTATGACTATCGATATGAAATTTATGCCTAAAGATGATTCTGATTTATAAAATTATGAATTTTGTATGTATGATAAATGGGTGTATGCCAAACAATTTTCTGCGTAATGAAGTTTATGCTATCCGTTGTTATGCATTATAATATTATGACATAAAAAGTTCTGCTATAAAAGATAGACCCATTTCATTTTACCTAATTTCAAATGGTAGATATAATGAACATTTTATGTAATGCACATTTGAAATTATATTCATTTAGTTACTATAATATTCAAAATCATTCAGTAACGTTTAATAGAATCTAGAAACGTATACTTTGTTTTTTATATATTAGCAAAATTGATTAGATTTTAAACACCTACTATTGTCGTGCTTGCAAAAACAAGCACCACATAAATATTGCTTATTTTTAGTTTGCTTTTATGCAGGTGGACGGATATTTTTATATTTTCTCGCGTCAAATCTGTTCCAAAATCGAATCGGGGACCCGACTTCATGTAGTCTTTTGGCTGCTACCCCTAGAGTGTTTATATAAACCGGTGGCGTGAAGGGTGTTCAAGCCTCGCCTCAGCCACTACGGCTCATATCCTGGGCTTCTATCGTATCCATGGGTGCCTACCCTTTGTTACGTAAGGGCGAAGAGGTTGCACTTTCCGCAGCGCTGAAGACGATGCAGAAGCAACTTAAGTGTTTTGAGGTTAGGTTACAATATTTTGTCTCTAGAGCGGTGTGTTATCTTAGAAAATTAGCTAATATGAAAACTATATGAAATGAACGTTATACTAAATGTTATTAGAGCAAATGAGAGTTATATGAAATAAAATATTGGATCACATGAAATTAGTTTATTTGTTTTTATAGCAAATGAAAGTTATATCATGTGAACGTTATTTTAAGGGTTATTATACTATCTGTTATTATACCATACATGACACACCCCCGGCTGAAATTCGGCTGAAATGATACACACCCCTGTGGAATATGCCTCGTGAGCGAAGCCGCAGGTAAAGCTAGTACCTTTTGAGTACTGCGTTATCATCAATTTCGGATGCACATTACAAACAAAACAACATTGTATCAACACTGAATTCAGTCCATTACTCCGAGTTCCAACGGAAAAATCCTGGAAAAATAAGTATTTGTGTCGAAATGGAATCAAAATATTGTCACTTGCCGAGTGTTTCCTCTGAATCGTATCATGCTACGAATTGAGTTCAGCCAAAGTCACCGCCAGATAACAAAAAAACAAAAGTCGTTAACACCTGTCAACCAATGTATTCCAATTTTAAAAACGATACGGAAAAAATGTAAAGGCAGTGTCGCTAACACGATCAAATCAAGCGTGTCGCGGTACCATCTTGACATGAGTTACAAACCTCTTGGTCAAAACCATGTTCAGTCGTATTTATTGAGGAAGGTACCTACTTACTAGTATAATGAAACTCATATACCAAATTATAACTTTTATTTGACAATTATTTTCAGCAATGAGTTAATATCTCATAAACGCGTGGACCGATTTACATGATTTAAACGGATAAAATGGTTCTACGCCTAAATTATCTAAATTATTCTAAAATATCTCCATAAACAACAAATCATGTTTTCAAATTACGTAATTATTCTTTTTGGTACAAGTCGGATCAATGACTTTTTTTTTTGTTATCTGGCGGGGACTTTACATACATGGAGGCCCAGTGGCTAAGATCTCGCCTCTCGCGCTTGATGTCATGGGTTGTAATCCCGGATTATTATGTACCATCTAAGTTTATCTTGAACATCGCCAGCAACGGTGAAGCAAACCATCGTGAGGAACCAACCCACTTGAGCTACCGTGATCATCAATGCTCGTGCCTTCTCTGTATGAAAAGAGGTCTTTGCCCTGCTTTGGTATAGTTACAGATTGGTATTATTCTGCTACATTATGGAAGCATACATCATTTAATTACAAGTAGTATCTGCTTTGTCACTGCTTGTATTAATTAGCAACTGGACAATGCAGTATGCTCTGATTTGATCCATTGTCCTGCAATCAACAATACAACTCTACTTAAAAAGGAGTCTGTTCACTACACTGCATCATACCATTGTTACTGCCTCGTTGGTCTCGCGGTTGCAAGTACGACTGCTGAGTGTGTGGCCCCGGTTTTATTCTCAGGTCACCGGAAACTTAGTTATTGGATTCTTCTATTAGGAATTTCTCAATGGCAGCCTATTGTTTGGAAATTGGTGATATTTACCCCCGTGTCTCGAAAAGCATGTAAACCCGCGCCTGATCTCTCTCCGGTCGTGTCCAGATGCTGTCCCAAAAGACAGTGAGATATGTTCAGCCGTGGACGTGTTTTGTCTGAAATGATGATGATGAAGCCTTATGCACAGATATGTTACGCTGTTTATACGTTCACTCTGTTATTTTCTGCGCTCATGTCGTGTTCCTTTCCGTGCGTAATACTTTCCTAGCACGATACGTACGCGTACGTATACGTTTTAGTGATCAGAGTCCTCAATGTTTGTTTGTGAATGTTCCATTTGATCGACAATGCTAACTTAGCCCATGGCGAATATTCGTTGATCGTGTTAACGTTAAAGCCGATTAGAACGTTAGGTAGTCGGATTACGGGATACTGGCTTTTGCTTGCGGTTATGTCCGAACAGAATAATGTTATTTTCGTATTTTTCTGTGTTGTTCCCGGAAAATTGTATCTATTTTTCCTACCTCGTGAGTACTGCTTCTTTGATCTTTCTTTTACTGTATTTTGTATTTATAATGATTTCGATCAGTAAAAAGGAAGCCGGATTGATGGATTTAAAAAAACATGTCGCCATACGATCCAGATTTAATTTAGACACCTTTTTTGAGCTCTGGTTTGTCGACTATCTTACTGATGAGCAGTTGCCAACGGTGCACGCTTGCATAGAAAGAACTGGAAACTTAAAAACATCCAAGTATTCGAGCTAAATGGATAAACGTGTCAATCTGACCAATATCTATATATATAAAAGAAAGTCGTGTTAGTTACTTCACTTATAACTCAAGAACGGCTGAACCGATTTAGCTGAAAATAGGGAGGGAAGTAGTTTAGAGCCAGGAGAAGGACATAGGATATTTTTATCCTTTTTTTTTAATTTTTTTTTACTTTTTTTCATATGTTCGTCATTACGGTCGGCCAGATCTCTTTATTACTTTTACCCTACCAATTAGGGTAGGGTAGGTAGGGTAGGTAGGGTAGGTAGGGTAGGTAGGGTAGGTAGGGCAGGTAGGGTAGGTAGGGTAGGTAGGGTAGGTAGGATAGGTAGGGTAGGTAGGGTAGGGTAGATAGGGTAGGGTAGGTAGGGTAGGGTAGGTAGCCTAGGGTAGGTAGGATAGGGTAGGTAGGGTAGGGTAGGTAGGATACGGTAGATACGGTAGGGTAGGTAGGGTAGGGTAGGTAGCCTAGGGTAGGTAGGATAGGGTAGGTAGCCTAGGGTAGGTAGCCTACCATCCGCAGGCCACAAAGGGCCATTGCACAGCGGGTGGCGAGGGCCTACCGCTCAGTGGGCTTCTCGGCGGCGTGCGCTCTGGCGGGCACCCCTCCCTGGGAGTTGGAGGCATGGGTGCTCGCCAGAGTGTACGAGTGGACGGCGCGGCGTAGGGCGCAGGGAGAGCGCCCCGCCGCAGAAGAGCGGGAGGCCGTGCGGCGGGAGGCGAGGGACGCCATCGTCCTCCATTGGGCGGAGGACCTCGCCACCGCCGCCTTTGGACGCCGGACGCTGGACGCGCTCGGGCCAGTCTTTCAGGGCTGGCTCGAGCGGCCACATGGTTTCCTCTCGTTCCGTTTGGTGCAGGTGTTGTCCGGACATGGTTGTTTCGGAACGCACCTGCACCGGATCCGGAGGGAGGAAACCCCGGCGTGCCACCACTGCGGCGCGGCAGAGGACACGGCGCAGCACACCCTCGAGGTGTGCCCAGCTTGGGCTGGGCTGCGCCGTGCCCTGATCGATGTGATCGGACAGGACCTCTCGCTTCCCAGCGTGGTCTACTCCATGCTGGGGAGTGAGGAGGCCTGGGCGGCGGTTGCCTCCTTTTGCGAGGTCGTGATGTCGCAAAAGGAGGCGGCGGAGCGGGCGCGGGAGGACGATCCTCTCGCGCCGCCGCACCGCAGGCGAAGAAGGGGTGGGAGAAGGCGGTTGTACGATCGTCTCCTCCCACCTCCTGGTGGTGACTAGCGGGCGACAGGCGCGGGGGCGCCTTCGCTCGCATTGCACGAGTCACCACCCTCGTCGGGCGGGAACGGCCGAGCACTCGCGGTCGTTCCCGGGCCCCTCCACTGAGGGAGGGGCGTGAAGGCCCCGCTGTAAAGGCGGGCGGTCGTCGGCGGGGGACTGGACGTAAAGGCTCTGCCAGTTTCCCAGTCCTCCTCCAATTCAAGACGATGCGGGAGTGCCGCTGGGTTATTTTAGTGGGTATACCAGATTCATTCCGGGGAGTCCCACATACCCCCCCCATTCCCCCAATGGGTGGGTATGCGTAATGCATTTTTTCCCAGCGAGATCAAAAAAAAAAAAAAAAAAAAAAAAGGGTAGGTAGCCTAGGGTAGGTAGGATAGGGTAGGTAGGGTAGGGTAGGTAGGATACGGTAGATAGGGTAGGGTAGGGTAGGGTAGGTAGGGTAGGGTAGGTAGGATAGGGTAGGTAGGGTAGGGTAGGTTGGGTAGGTTGGGTAGGTAGGGTAGGTAGGGTAGATAGGCAGTTGACGGGAGCGAAGCCACGGGCACAGCTAGTTTGTCATATATAGCACAAACATGGCACAAATATTAAGCCAGCTGTTTAACCTGGAAGTCCTGTACCCATCTGTTAGGGGGTACAGGACATATCTGTTGGGCAGTAATTGGGACAAATACCAGATATATACCAGGACATCTTTCTCGAAGGACTGAATTGCTTACCATTTGAGAGAATAGGGACGTCTAAGTATATCGTACACTACTTGAGAAAATAAAATTAATCAAGGCTCACTTAAGCGTTTGAAATGAAGTAACCAAATTGAAACGTGTGAAGCGTTTGCGTAAGCATTATGCTTTTATTTTTGTTTCCATCAATCAAAGTCAGCCAATTTATTTGAAACCTGTTATTTGATAATATCAGCTTGTTACGGTCCCATTGCAGGGCAAAAACCCCTTCTCAAATAGAGAAGGCACGAGTATGATTAGGCTTGCTGAAGGCATGTTAGATAACATTATGTTCACGATTTCCTACCACGAGACTATGAATGAGAAACGATGCCTTAACCATTTTTACACCTGTGTGGTTATAATGAGTTCTTATAATTAAGATAGATCTTTTTTAAGACAAGTACAATTAATTCCATAATTTTACAGAGCTTAATAACTCAGTTGAGTTTTGGTATATCCTTGGCCACTTCACTTCCCGGGGGTGTAATAAGACTCGACTAAGGGATTACGTCGGCAGGATGGATAGCAGTCATTTAATAGCAGCTTTTCATCTCACATACATTGTAAAACTCGACTTAGAGAGAGGTTTCAGTAAGAAAACAGCTTTTTCAGTGGAAAAACATAAAATAAACGATAGTGTCGTGAACCAATTAAACCGCGTATCCAATAGCCAAACGGTTTTTCAACATCTGTAAGTACATTTTTTTTTGTAAATCTTGTACGCAACTTTTTGGAAAGTCGGAAATCGTATAAATATCAGTTTATAATGTTTCCACTGCAAAGACACAGGCCTCCTCTCTTTGATAGGAGATCAGGGTGTAATCCGCCACTCGGGCCCAGTGCGTGTTGGCAGGTCTGCGAAAAATACATGCTTTGCTTTAATTAAAATACAAATTACAAAATACTATCTCGCATTTATTTAAAACTAGCTGACCCGGCGAACTTCGTTCCGCCTAACAAATTTCTAAAATAAAAGAATTTTTCTAAAATAAACGTAGCCTAAGTTACTCCTTATTACATCAGCTACCTGCCAATAAAAGTCCCGTCAAAATCGGTCCAGCCATTTCAGAGATTAGCCGGAACAATAAGACAGACAGACAAAAATTGTAAAAAATGTTATTTTGGTGTATGTACTGTAGAGCCTTTCCACATAGGACAAGCAACCTATTCGGCCGCTGATACCTAATGCTGGCGACTTATATTTATCTTAAGTTTGGAAGGAAATCGAATACAGAATATTTGAAATATATCGAACGCGTGTAGTTTTTTGTTTAGCTGGTACTTCTGTGAGGGCCGACCTACGGGCGGCACGTTTTGAATGAATATACGTCGTAGAAGTCGAATAGTATTTTTTTAGCCTCTAGCTGCATCCCCCTTTTACAGTACCGTATATATATTCATAAACATGTAGTAAAAAACGGTTATTTCAATATTACAAACAGACACTCCAATTTTATTTATATGTATAGAAAATACGAAATACAAAATATTTTTATATCGTGTACCTATTTGAAATAGAATACAATAAAGTATTTTGACTATTTTTATTTAAAATACAAATAGCAAAATACAGTCAGGTGTTAGGTTATGTAAACAACTGTTGAAGAATGAAAATGGCAATTGATAAGGTACTGGACAATTTGAGATACACTAAAAATGCAGTGTTGCCAACTTTAAAGATTGACATATTTAGCGGTCGCCGTTTTGCTTACGAAAGATATCGAGCGCTATTTTCTGCAGAACACACCCATTAATAAGTTCGATAAATCTGTTTATGTTTAGATGAATTTTGAATATTTGGAATATTAACTACAAAACACCTCAGCGTCAGGTATTTGAAATACTAATTACACATATGTATTTGTATTTTGATAACGTATTTTAATTACAATTAATTCAAATACCGCCCAACCCTGCGCGTTGGAAGATGTCACGTGTCTTCGAATATTTGGTTCTAAGACATGCCGGTTTCCTCACGATGTTTTGAGAACATTGGTAAACAAATAAATGACACTAAGTAAAGTGCCCTATCTGTTCGTGAATCTATGAACTACAACTCGTAAGATGGGCCGTTACCACTGCACCAGCACTGCTCTCTACAAAAGAGATAGATGTTCTGACAAAAAGCGTCGCAGATATACATGATGTAATTCCTAAGTTTATTTATATAAATCTTGAATTCGTGCGAGTGTCTAATATAGACATAAAATGCCAAAAAATAAGGTGGCTTGATTTAAATGTCAAGGAGAGACTATATGTGGAAGTTTGCTGAGAGTAACCTTTATGTTCATACATATTTATTTACTTAGGCATGTCCAATTTCATTAACAACACAATGCCATCGCCTGTATTCCACGAAGGATAAGGCAGAGTTTTACCAATATTACCCAATCATACAGCTCGCCAGTTTTGATATTTTATAGAAAGGGCGAATTTGCTGCGATTCAACTCGCGCGAATTCATAAGCGCGTTGGCGAGATACTGGGCGCCAATAAATTGCATAAACAAGTATCCCGCGAATACAAATACGCTCGTAAACAGCGAACAAATGCCGGACTCTCGACTTGGGCGTGCGCTTAGCGCGTAAGTTGAGGTACACGCCTTGTCGTGTACACTCAACGCGCGAACTTCAGAGCGAGTTCACTTATCAAGGGAAATGGAGCTGCAAAATTTTGTAAAGAGTTGCACAAATAACGGACGCAACGTACGCGCGTATTTAACGCGTAGTAATACGCAGTAGCAGAAAATTAAGTATGCATCTATTTCGCCCTTTCTGGATAAGGTCTAAGTTCACTGTTATAGGAGATGGTCCTACTGCCATTTACCAGACACAAATCAAACATAATACATAACATCACGCCTGTATGTAACCCTTCGCGGATAGCCAGTGGTGCAACTATAGTGCACCCACATTTTGCTAATTATAGTACACGAATCAAAATAAGTACTTAATAAATCCTTATATTTTAAAGTAACCTATTCTGTCCCACAGCTGAGCAAAGATCTCCCATACCACAGGGTCCCGGCGCTAAAAAGATAATTTCGTTGAAATAAATCTTACTAGATGGCCCGACATGCACAGAGTTGTTATTGAATTGTGTGTAAAATTAAAATTTTCTGGAATTGAGCATAAAAATTGCATGTACTTGTTTAACCAACTCTCCTAAGCACAAAATCATGGAATATTGGGCTCTTAATTCACATTTCATAGATTATTTGAACGGATCATTTTCTCTCAAAATTGATGCCAATAGATGGCGCGGTTTTGAATATCGGAGGCATTCCACTCGATTGTTCAAATTTGTATTGTAACACATTTTGGTGTAATGAAACTGTAAAAATGTGCACAAAAATACTATAAAACAAAACTTCACTGTACTTAAAGAAAAAATATTCATACACCGAGTAAACCCTTTTACTTGCAAGTCGCTGCAAACACCATCTATCTATCGCCATGGAACGGAACCGAACGCGAACGATGTACAAAAAATAATCGGTTTAATCAGACGAAAAACGTTAGTTACGTCGCGCGTCGTCGCGGTTTCTTTGTATGGGATGAGGCATCTGTATGCTAGTATTATATTATCTGTCATCATCATCATCATCATCATCAGCCTATAACAGTCCACTGCTGGACATAGATATCTCCAATTGCACGCCATTTGGTCGATTTTCGGCAACTGTCATCCAGCTGCTACACACCTAGCCTGAGGGCTTCCTACCTTACGTTTACCAGTTTGCGGTCTCCACTCAAGAACACGTTTACCCCAACGGTCATCGGTTCTACGACTTATATGGCCGGCCCATTGCCACTTCAGCTTACTTATTCTGTGAGCTATGTCGACAACTTTGGTTCTCTGCCGGATCACCTCGTTTCGGATTCTATCCCTTAGAGAGACTCCGAGCATAGCCCTTTCCATAGCTCGCTGACCAACTTTCAACTGATAGACCAACCGTATTGTGAGTGTCCATGTCTCGGCACCGTAGGTCATAATAGATAGGACGCACTGGTTGAAGACATTAGTCTTCAGGCTTTGTGGGATACGCGACGAGAAAAGTCGACGAAGTTTTCCAAACGCCGCCCGCCCAGCCAAGCTGTATTCTTCTGCTAGCCTCCTTCTCAAAGTTTTTCTTACCAAACTGCAGAGTTTTCCCGAGGTAACTTTGAGAGCACCGCCATTGACCACAATCGATCCCGGAGTGACGTGTGTATTGAACATAACCTGGGTTTCATCCAAGTTCATCCGGAGACCGATGCGTGCAGAATTATCTGTGCCTATACATAAAATTAAATCACACTAATATTATAAAGGCGAAAGTTTGTGAGTGAGTGTGTGTGTGTGTGTGTGTGTTTGTTACTTCATCACGCTCAAACAGCGGGACGGATCTGGATGAAATTTGGCACGCAGATAGATTATAGTCTGGAACAGCACATAAGATACATTTTATTCCGGGAATATGTTCCCTCGGGATAAATTTCGACATTTACGTGGACGAACCCGCTGACAGAAGCTATTTATTCATAAAGTTATACAAAATAAACAATGAGTAAATATAATGGCTACTTTTAATCAAAAGCCACTTAGTCCTGTATTATTTATCGCCAAAAGAAAGGGAAAAAAATGAATAAGTAACAATATACATTTAAAACTTTATTCACTAAAATGTTGTGACAGTGAATTCACATTACGAGTTTTTGTTTCACTTGTCACAAGCTTCTATTTTTATTTTATATTTTCATTTTGTTTCTCTGAAATACAGGTCGCAAATTGTTCATGATATATCTTTTACATTTATTCTGTTCCATTGTTGTACACTTGGTGTACAAATTACTTACAGCTCTCGTTAATATACTTATGCATTTGATTCTAGACAAGCATAAATAAACTGCATGTTAAATTGGCATATTCAGACAGTTTTAAGGCAATTATTTTAACCATCACTAAATAAAATAAACAAATTGTCATACATTTGTAATGGCAAAATTTAAACGATTTATCTCCAAAATAATACATTTGTCACCAGAATAGAATCTCCAAACAATATCAAAAAGCTAACCTTAAATTAATTAAAAATCATTGTTTTGTGAATCGATCTCAGTTATTAAGACCAACTTGGATGTACCGCTCGCCGGCCGCTGCCGCAGTACCACTCGCTTCGCTCGCTCGGCTTGCGCGTGTTAACAGTTTCAAGGTCTGACCAAACCTAATCCATGTAGTCAGTGAATGAAATTGGTAATTCTGGAGACCCTTCCGATTTATTTGATAGCAAAAATATTTGCCCGGAATAAATATTTTAACTTGGGCATATATTTTTGTGACGAATGTAAACTTTGTTGGTATAAAATAATATTGTTTGCATTTTTAAAGCATGTTTTAACACTTAGGTATTTTTGTACTTATTGTAAAGCATATTGTAGCTAATTTTATAAATCAGTACAAGTAAAAATAATCCTAATAATAATTCTAATTCTAATATTAGATAAAAAGCATTTTAAATGGCAACACAAATCTCATGAGAAGACATAATTTACCTGATACTCTTTAATATCTGGCCGCATTGTAGTATCTAGGATTCGTTTTTTATTGCTAGTGCGTATGCCTTACAAATAGCGGCTAACTACGGTCAGACCTAAATACTGTCGCCAGTGTAAATCATCGGACAACAGTTGTCTAAAGATTGACTGACGAAACTATTTTCATGAAAATAGTTGCATGAAAATAGTGTAGTCGAAAAATACCACAGTTCAAAGGCCGGGCGACACCATACTCAGTATTGCTCAGTCCAGATTAGCAATCAGGTAATCAGCACCCTAATTGTGACAGTTCAAAGAGTAGCGCACGGTATACTTTACTTTACTCGACAGCGTAAAACTTGCGTTGAATATTGTTGAGTTATAAAAATCAAATTATTTATTTTGACATTCTTGTATTAATTTGATTAATTGACATTATCCTATTTTTATTTTTTGACATTTCTGAAATAAATGGTTGGTAGGTACTTATTTTGACAATGTAGTTTTTATTGAAAATTAATTAATTATCAGGAGAATAATAACTATATTGATTTATCCAATATAGTTATTATTATATTTTATATTCCAATATCTCTTTCTATAATATTTATAGAATATTGTGAAATGAATAATGAAACATTTGTACGCCTAATGGCAAAGCATAGAGAACTTATAAAAACGTAACATCTCACACACATGTGTATCTGTAACCTATGTTTACAAATAAAGAATCTGAATCTGATAGGGAAGGTGTGTGCTTCGTGCTGTTAAAACAGATAAGTACACAATTAGGGTGCTGGTCATCTTAAACGTTCGTTAACGCTCTGTACTTACATTTTGGTGTCACCTATCCTAATCCTTATTAGTTAATAAACTTAATAAAAAAAAGAACTACACAAATAAAGCCATTCTTACTCTATGAAGGACAAGGAAAAATGTCCAATGGTCAGATATTACGTGTATTTATTTGGGCTGTTTTGTTACTAAGGAGATTTTCCCTGTGGGTCGCTTCTTGTGTTTGTCTCGGAGTAATTTCTTTTCATAGCCGTAGACGGAGTAGTAGGGCAGAGGCATCACAGTTGACGACACTGGCAACAGATCTGAAATATGAGAAGTTTACCTGTAATTCATTTGTTGTATAATTGTGGCTGGGGTCACCCGCGGGTAAGAGTCATTAATCTATTGGAAAAAACTTTGTAAGCTTAGGGACAAAAGTTGATTCAAACTGTTTTTTTTAGACCATCGAAATTGGCACAACATACAAAGGTACATACATAAACTCACGCCTTTTTCCCATGGGGATAGGCAGAATCTACAGAACGCCACCTGCTACGATCCTACATTGGCACAACATTTTTCGTAGAAATAAATTGTGCATTTTAACATTTCAAAACTGCAGTGGCCTAGGTAGGCCACTACAAACACAACTTGGTGAAATAGGGTTTTATAGACCCGTCTGATACATAATGAAAGCGCGGTGCCCTTTGCAGAATATGACACATATGCTGGAATGCCTCAAGTGCCCATACACCCGCAATTTAGAGGATCTAATGAACGCCACTGAAGCTGCGATCGGCGTGGCTGCCTGGTCTCAAAATATTCAAAGAGTTTTCCATCGACTCGTAAATAAAAAGAAGCATTTCATACAATTGCTTACTGCTAACTATATGCTTTTGTACTAATTTTGCGTTTATAATATAATTTTTCCATTTTTTATGCAACTGCCATGCTATCTCTGCACCGCCCTTGGTTGACTGGTAGAGAATGCCTCAGGCATTAAGTCCGTCTATGTACTTTTATGTTGCATGAAGTTTTAATAAATAAATACTGCAATACTAATTACATCTTCGGTAAAAATCTATAGTTTTAGAGTTTCCGCAAATATTTATTGACGTCAGAAATTATAAAATGAAGCTGAGTGACTTGGCGAGCGGTAAATTCGTTCAGCGCACTTCCGCTGGCACTGTCGGCCTCCTGTGCCACACGATGCAGTGTTACTTAAACTGTTGTGTACACCATTTTATATTTGACCCAGCAAATTTCTGACGTACAACATATGAAATACCCGGTGTGAAACTTGTGGTGACTCAATAATTTATGGCTAAAATTCAGAGAGCTTTCAACTTTAATTACAAAAGAAACGCCGAAAAATTAGTACCACTTTTTAAGTTTGACTACGTTTTGTTTATGCTATCACGGGGAAACGTTTAAAAAGCGCCTGGATATTTTGGACAAACCAGGAATGTGGGCATTTATCTCACCAAAACCACCCCGGTTATCACCATCAGCACATGGCAGGGGTGACTGCGTGATCTCTTAAAAGATCTATCTTGATCTTCACTTTGAATATCTAAAGTTTAAATAAAGTTATCTTGTTCTTGTCAATATTCCAAGCAGTATTTTACATTATTAACTTACTTGTTCTTTACTTGCATAGAGGCACTTATTTTTTTGAGCAGTAGTTTTTAAATAACGAAACAAGTTTCTGTCAAAATTCAATTATAGAATTTAACTAATATAATGGTAGATAGTAGTTATCGTTCCAAACAGACCGATTTAGCCGCAAAAAGCTCACATTGTTGAAGTGCACCGTGGAAATCCAAATAGGTGAAATAGATTTCTGATGTGCGGAGCGCAGTGGTAGCGTGAATGCGTGGCGAACGCGGAAATCCGTTGTACGGACGAAATGGCTGGGAGGCATTTTCCAGAAAATTCTACCTACTGCGTAGTTGCGTTATAGCGTGGTAATAGCGGTCATTGACCACCTACTTTATTGATATCTTTTCGTCATAACTTCAGCCAAAAGACCACTGTTGAACATAGACCTCCACGAAGTATCGTAAGTGTATAGTCTATGGTCCCATCGACTGGTCCCGTGCGTCTCGCATCCACCCGATTCCCACAACCTTAACCAGAGGCCTTTTACTCACGTTCAATCGCGTTAACGTAAACGTCAATTTGTATTGAAACAGAATAAGTGCCGTTGACAGTAAGTAGAAACCTCTTTTTGTATATATTTTGACATAAAAGATCGTTTACTTTATCACTAGTGAGTACGTTAAAAAACTCAGCATAAGCTCACTGGTCATCGGTCTTCCTAGTGCGAGGCCTTCCAACGCAGCGTCTTCCGGTACACGGTCGCCACTCCGGACATTTCGCCCCCATCGAGCAACTGTTCTGCGAGCAATGTCCTCTGCCCACTGCCACTTAAGTTTGGCAATTTTTCACGTAATTCTTTTAAATTTCCCACTGCTGCGACACAGGCCTCCTCTTATAGAGAGGGAGTGGGCTATAATCCACCACGTGGGCCCAGTGCGGATTGGTGGATGTCACATGTCTTCGAATTTTTGGTTCTAGGACATGCCGGTTTTCTCGCAATGTTTTCCTTTACCGTTTTGAGAGCAGTGGTGATGAAGTAAATCAGAAAAAGTAATGCGCTTACTCGGGTTCAACCCACGATATACAACTCGTATGTTGGGCCCGTAACCACTGCGCCACCACTAAAGGAACCTACTACTCTAATAAAAGTATTATATGTCTTGTATCCAGGCTATAAACTATCTGTCTGCTAAATTAAAACCAAATCCGTTTAATAGTTTTTGCGTGTAATTTATCCATCCTCACAAACTTTAGTGTTTACAGTAGTAGTTGCTGTTAAAAATAATAAGTTGATGTTCACATAAAAGATAATTATGAATTATAAATTAAAGCATTTATGATAATGGTTTTAACACAACAAAAATTGCTCAAATTTCAAGCTTGATACAAATCAGGAACATTTACTGTCTGACAGGTAAACACAGGTCAATAACTTAGCTACCTACTATTGATTTCAAAAAGTGCCTAATAGCCCATGACCATGAACAGTGCTATGAACCCATGACTGCTAAACGCCATAACATATGGCGCAGAACAATATTAGTCATCGAATAACTTATTAAGGCCTCCTCACGAGAATAGCCCGATGACTGATACTGACGATTTACATAACTGATGTCCGATGACTAATACAACAGTCATCATCACAGTTTGAATTTATTTCTATCAAAACTAAAATAAAATATGAGACGAAATAAGATGCGAGAAACACAAAAGTGGTGAATGTGGCGACGACTGGGTCAGACCACGTGACGATCGTTACTTCTTATAAAATCTGATATTTTATAGAGTCATCTGATTTGTAAGAATCTCCTAGATCCTCCAGTTTTGGCCCCAATGCTTAACATGTTCCTTCAAATAAGTTAATAATCAAACTACCATCTTCCGATGTATGTTATGACACACCTTAAGCGCCGTCGAAGTGTCGTTTCCCACAAAACGAATAGAATCATAGTATATAGTTTGTGTAAACTAGAATAAGTAGTAACCGCTTTATATACTCGGCAATAGAACATAAGTACTAGATTTAAAGTCCCAGTATACTGTAGTGAGAGGTGACTCGCTACGTGTGCCATTACTAACCCGTTTTACTGCGGAGTCTTAAAGGTTACAGAATAGTTCTGTAACATGTTTTTTTGCTGTTTTGTTATCACTTTGTGATTATGGAAGAAATATATAATGAGCAAATTACATAGGCTACATTATCTCTCACATCATCGTTAACATCATTGTTCCCACACTGCTGGGTAGAAGACCTAATATCTTAAGCTTTCTTGGTCTGTGGGTGTATCAGCCTTTACTTAATGGCATACATAGTTCGGCGTATTATATTTCTATGGTTTAAATATCTCACAGGGATGACAAAAGAATGGACTTATGTGAAAATACTTTTTACCAAAAAATTAAAATCGACATCCAAAACCAAACGTTGCACAAAAAAAAAATAAACAGACTTTCAAAACAAAACACTACAAAGCGAAAAATAACTTTCTTTTTCGAAGTCGGTGTCTTTCTATTGTATTTTTGTTTTTCGACACCGAATTCGAAAAAAGAAAGTTATTTTTCGCTTTGTAGTGTTTTGTTTTGAAAGTCTGTTTATTTTTTTTGGTAAAAAGTTTATTTTTTATTTTTCTCTTTTTAGTTTTAGTTAGTACTCAGCTGAATCCGGTAAGACTGGAAGCCGACCCCAATATAGTTGGGAAAAGGCTAGGCAAGAGAGAGAGAGTTTTAGTTAGTACCTCAATTAACCATGATCATTATTTATAGCACAAGTACACCTTATGACGATTCCAATAAGCGCAAACAGGACTAGGATTAATTTTATAATTTCGGAGATCCAGTTCCTACCTTCCGGCTTCATCATCAGATCAGTTAGATAATACCATATTCAAAAAAAAAAAAACAAAATAGTTTATTTCAAATAAACCTTAAAGGTACTTTTGAATTGTCAAACAACAAAAAATATGACTCTAGTTGCAAATTCGCAAACGTCAGTAGATCTCAATGGAGAAGAATTTGCAAGAAACTCCACGGACACTCTTTTCCATCAGTTTCAATTACAAGTTTTTGGTTACATCATTCTTGTTAAAAAAAAAATACATATATGTGAGAACGATGCAAAAAGACGTGCACGTAAAAGCGTCTAGAGTAACAAACAATTTCAACATAAAAATGCAATGACAGGCCGAGGCAGCTAAGTTATGACCAATCCCAACTGATGGCGCCCGTTCACGAACATGACGCATGGATCGGCACCACTCAGCTCAACCATTATGGAGGGAACCGAATGATCCAACACATGTGCCACCATCAGAGAGAAATTAGAGAGAGCATGACACACTCAAATGCCAGGGCACACAGAAGTCAACCAACGACACATAGGTAGATTTACAGTCGGAACATAGTACTCACACATGTGCTGTGCAGTTATATAATACTAAAAGAAATTGAGTTTATACAATACAAATATATTCATACAGTCTTCAGCAGCTCCAACAATACTGCAACACTTTTCTGCCCATCACTAATTGTTTTTGCGCCCTAATGGCTGCGGAGCGGGACCAGCATTTAGCCAAGCATTTTTATCAGCGATGTAATCCCCCAACTTATAATATGCTTGCCTGCATAGTGTGCGTTTTATACAAGTTTTAAATTTTGTCTCATTCAGTTCTAGAATGTGGGGAGGTATTTTATTGTAACATTTTATACAGTACCCCATAAAAGATGATGCTACTTTAGCCAGCCTGAAACCTGGCTGGATTAATTGGTTCCTATTTCTAGTAACATAATTATGTCTGTCGCCGTTTTTACTGAAAAGATGTAAATTTTTTCTAACGTACATGATGTTTTCATAAATATATTGACAAGGTACCGTCATGATGTTAATGTCCTTAAACAGTTCCCTTAGAGAATCGCGCCGGCGAAGATTGTATATCGCTCTGATGGCTCGTTTTTGCAGAATAAAAATTGACTCAATGTCTGCAGCCCTTCCCCATAGTAAGATACCGTAAGACATTATACTATGAAAGTAGCTAAAATAGACTAGCCTCGCGGTATCTACATCAGTAAACTGACGAATTTTTCTAACAGCATAAGCTGCCGAACTTAGCCGCCCTGCAAGTGATATTAAATGAGGACCCCATTGCAACCCTGAGTCTAGCGTGATCCCCAGGAATACCGTTTTATCGACAAATTCTAGCTTCTCCCTACCCAAGATAATGTCACAATCAGTATAGAGCAAGAGCCCACGACGGCCAGACCTTCCTTATTTTATAAAAGTTGAAATTTTCTCTGTACATGTCTCCTATACAGGTAAGAACGACCAGCGACTATAGAGTTTGGGTTGTGGTTACCTGGGCAGGTAACAGTTAGTAAAGGTGTATAAAATAGTACTTAAAATTTGTTAGAGCATAAAGCTCAATTTTTTTATATTTTCTTCGGGATAACTTTAGAAATCTCGTCATCCATTGCCGGACACTAATGACAGTTGCTACCCCTTGCCAGATACCCCTAAACTTTGATAAATTACAATTATACTTTCGTTATAGTATAAAAGCTAAATTTTATATATGTTACTTGGGGACCTATAAAAAGATGTTACTTCAATAGCCGGACAGTTTTCGTGGTTTTTACATCTTGCCAGACACATTGAAAGTCCACTGTAGGTGCGAGCGCAAGGTAACAACTCTGATGAAATGTCTAGAGAAAGAGGTCCAACATGAGCAACCACATCATATAGATGTTATAATAATTGACGGTTTCTTCCTACTGCATACAATGAAAAATGTTCCAAAAACATTTGGAAATATTTCAAAAAAATTGTTGCAAATGGCTACTCAATTTCAAGCTTCGAGAATTGATGTGATCTTTGATAAATACTTTACTCCATCGAACAAAGATTATGAGCATTCCCAACGGTTAGAAACCGCGCAATTGGAATACTCTATAACTGGGCCCGAACAAATTCGACCAAATGATTTCGCGAAAGAGTTGAAAAATTTTAATTTCAAAGAAGCTTTAGTTAATTTTTTTATTTCACATTGGGCTACTGATGAAGTGGTGCCATTTATTGGCAACAAAACAATATACATCAATTTCAGAAAGTGTCATTCTTTCACTGTTGATAATTCCAATAAAGTTGTCTCAAGGATTGATGAAGAGTTGTCATGCCCAGAACACGAGGAAGCAGATACGAAGATAGTATATCATGCATGTAACATCAACTTTCCAGCAGAAATAGTAATAAGAAGTGCTGATACCGATATTGCGGCTATAATGCTTGGTAACATGCATCACCTTAAAAGTGATTCGGTTGTTTGGATGCTTACAGGCACTAGCAATAATTTAAGGTATCTGGACCTAACCAAAATACATGCAGAGTTGGGACTGTTAATTTGTCAGAGCTTACCTGGATTTCATGCCATCACAGGTTGTGATTTTAATCCTGCGCTCTTCAGAAATGGAAAATTAAAACCATACAAGATATTAAAAAAAGATCCAGAGTACCAGGAAGCTTTCAAGAACTTCGGCAACAACGAATTAATTGAAAATTTAAATCATCAACAAAACATCTTTAATATTATTCAGAGATTTATATGCAATGTCTACAATGTCTCTAATGTAATTGATGTTGATGCCGCTAGACTTCAAATATTCATCGACTCGTACACAGTCTCCGATGTAAACGAAGCTTTTGACCGAAAGAAGTTGCGAAATTTTGACGCTAGCAACCTACCACCTTGCAAAAGCGAGCTACTGCAGCAATTTCTGCGAGCAAATTATTTATGTACCATTTGGAATAATGCTCATTTGAAAAATCCAACCGCATATCAACCAGACAATAACGGCTGGGTATTAAAAGATGAAAAATATCAGTTCAAATGGTTTGAAGAGGATCAACTACCGAGTTATGTTAGTGATTCGCTCAAAACTCAATCAGGTATATAATTATTATGACAAATTATGATACATAATTTTTTAATTATTCATAATTGCATAAACTTGCTTATTTTTCTTTCAGAAACTGACGAAGAAGGTGATGTTGAGGACGATCATGCCATCGACTGGAGTAGTAGTGATGAAGAAAATGAAAACATCGACGACAATGCTTAAATGAATAAACAAGTTTAAATATTCTTTTTACCTGTGATCATACTTTTTATTATATTTTTATGATATTAAACTAATATTTTTACTTTATACAACATGGCTATGAACGTAATAAATTTATTTTTTATTAGATATCTTAAAAAATAGTAATCGACTAAGCATTCGCGCTCGCACCTACAGTAGCTTTCTATGTGTCTGGCAAGATGTAAAAACCATGAAAACTGTCCGGCTATTGAAGTAACATCTTTTTATAGGTCCCCAAGTAACATATATAAAATTTAGCTTTTATACTATAACGAAAGTATAATTGTAATTTATCAAAGTTTAGGGGTATCTGGCAAGGGGTAGCAACTGTCATTAGTGTCCGGCAATGGATGACGAGATTTCTAAAGTTATCCCGAAGAAAATATAAAAAAATTGAGCTTTATGCTCTAACAAATTTTAAGTACTATTTTATACACCTTTACTAACTGTTACCTGCCCAGGTAACCACAACCCAAACTCTATAGTCGCTGGTCGTTCTTACCTGTATAGGAGACATGTACAGAGAAAATTTCAACTTTTATAAAATAAGGAAGGTCTGGCCGTCGTGGGCTCTTGGGCTAGTACTTTTGACATTCGGCAAGGCAAATTTTACGCACTTAGTCTTTTTAGCATTTAAAACTAAATTATTAGCCGTGAACCAATTTTGAACCTGTCGCAAGACGTCATTTACGTCGTCAACGTTACTCGTACGATTACGTATACGTATTTCATCAGTAACATTTACTGATAAGTATTTGCTTCATCATAATCGGTTAAAACTATTCGCGATATCTTATACCCGTGACATACTTATCATTAAGGAGTTCCGGTAGCTATCTGTGGTCTTCTTCATCACTTCCACTTCACAAAATGATACTTTCTGAGTGCAAATGATTGAGTTGTTGATTAAAATACCAAAATCGCCATATCTATACCTATAATATTAGAGGAGTTCCCTCGATTTCCATGGGATTCCATCATTTGATTCTGACTTGGTGGCAATGGGACCACCTCGGGAGTAAACGCAAAAATAGTTTTCAAAATCGGCCCAAAATTGACGGAGATATCGGTGAAGTTGATAAAAAAAAAGAAATACATTCAGTCGAACATAGAAACTCCTCCTTTTTGGAAAGTCGGTTAAAAACTATATTTTGCTTAGGAGATTAAGGGCCTACATCCGCTTTAGTGCCGTAAAACGGTAACTTTCTAAAGCATTCTCTTTAGTAACGGCTAGGTTATAAGGTTTGAAAAAATATGTATTTATTATTGTTTCATGTACATTATTTTTTAAACATGTTTTTTTCGTATAACAAATAGTATTGCTTTAAAAAAATAATTAGCAACACGATATTTTTCGCAACTATTGGATACTCCTCCAAAGCGACTTGGATGTTTAAAAATATTATTCAGAAATAATAATGGCTGGAATTTCTTCATAACTGAAATAGCATATGTAAATCAGTAAATGTTTTGCAAACAAAACTGTTCAAAAGGAGGTTTAATATTGATATTTTGGTAGGCTAGTACTGCGTTAACATTGGGGCGTATATATCGCCTTAACAAACAGTAATCCTTGCGTAGATGTGATAACACATTTTAAGTGCTGAGTCAGGTACCAACTTATTTAGTACAGAACTTTTCTATCCCATTTTTTATCAGAACTTAACTTGATTTTCAGCCTTTGATAAAAGACTTCCTTTTCCACTTAGTGATAATTTTCTCAGCAAAAGGTGAGTCCTAAGTCAGGCCTTATCTCCATTATCCGATCTCGGAGGATGTTCGTTATCCCTGCATAGAAATAAAAGCACCTTTCTACATGGTGCTCACACATTTTAGCGATAAAGAGGGTCCAAATTGCAATAAAGGTTACTTTCGCTAGGTTATATTTCGTGATAAAGTATCCGAGGTAACGTTAAGTATGGCTACAATATTTTTATTTTGGCTTATTTTAACGCTTGCTGGTGTTTTGGTCCAGACGGGTCAGAAGTGAAAATCTGTTGTATTATTAATTTTATATGTTATTATTAAACTCATATTCTTTTAATGATTTTGATTTTGTATTTTATTGGCTTTGTTTTTTGACTGGATTATTTTTATTCGTAAATGATTTTATTGACTTAGTTTTTTGACTTTCTTATTTTTGATTTTACATTTTATTTCTTAATGACTTTGTTGCTCTTGACTTGTTGTTTTTTGTATTCTCTTTTTTGATAATTTGGTATTTTTTTCAATTTTGATTATCATTATGATTTTGAAAGACTTTTTATTTTATCTTTTAATTTAATTATAATAATATATAAAAAAAGGAACTTAACTTTTTAAATTTTATTACGAATTTAAGAGTAGAATTTATCTTAAATTAATACTAGAGATTTGTTATTACTGGGCGGCAATGTTATCACAAGTGCTATGTACGCCGTACATGTCATTTGCATTGGTCCTAAAGTTGTCTACTTTGTTCTTTCGATGTGTAATGCATGTGCTGTGACTGTGCTATTTTAAAGAAATAAATAAAATAACCCCTGTCACAATGCTCTTTAAAAAGTATGAAACACTTCATACTACATTATTATTTCTCAAACTATGTTTGAACTAGGTAGGTTTTGATAAGGAAAGTCAAAAAGCTCAAAATATATGGCACCTAAATATCATGTTGTCAATCCCAAATAATTTGGTTTTATTTTTCACCAATGAAACTTAACGCGTATCCAAAGGCCAGACCCTCGATCAATAATACACTAGATACAGAATTCTAGTTGAAATAAATATACATTAATGCAAATTCAACCTTAATTTCAATGCTTAAAGTTGCATTCATAAAGCTATGTACAAAAATCATTATTTATTTACGACTTTTTTTCGCTGCTCGACACACATATTTTAAAGTCTAAATTACAAAGTGCCATTTCCTGTACTAGAACGGTTGATTGTCGACGCAAACGTTGGTCACACACAACAAAACAAACAACAACAATCTTAATATTTGGTCATTGTTTCATATTTACTATTTAATTCGGTTTACTTTATGAAAAACACTTAATGATATAAACTTAGCGAAAAAAAGATTTTCCTGACAAAATCTCGGTGTTACGATGGTTATTTGCACAATCTTTAATAATAATTTATTCATTCAAAGCCTAATACACATTGAGAGAATTGACAACAGAAATACAATAAGTAGGCTAAATTAGTACATGCAAAAAATAGAAAGTTATCGATCTTTGAAGGCACACTGCGGCATGATGCACTATGATTGGACCATACTCATCTATACATCTATAAATATAAATAAAATTGGAGTGTCTGTTTGTAATATTGAAATAACCGTTTTTTATTAAATGTATATTAATAATATGGTACATACACCAAAATATATTTTTTTACAATTTTTGTCTGTCTGTCTGTTTGTTCCGGCTAATCTCTGAAATGGCTGGACCGATTTTGACGGGTATTTTATTGTTAGGTAGCTGATGTAATGAGGAGTAACTTAGGCTACGTTTACTTTAGAAACAATCTTGTATTTTAGAAAAAAATATAAAGAATCGACTGTTAGGCGGAACGAAATTCGCCGGGTCTGCTAGTTTTAAATAACCGTATTTGCTTTCATTTCTCGGCCCGTTTTTGAAGCGCTTACCGGGCATCTTAGGTATTATTGATCGAAGGCTTAGAAAGATACGTGTCGCATTATCACATCGCGTTTTATGCGGTAGTCTTAAACCACGTTTAGAGTCATTGGTGTAATTCACCACTAGAGCTTGTAAGAACTATGTATTAGAGACATTTCTCAAAGTATTTAGCTACGATAGCAACTTTATCTTACAAATATTGACAGGATAAAGCATTACCTATATTGTTATCTCACAGTTTAAAGTCTTGACCGTGGCCCGGCGCATGCGCAAGGCCGCTCACTTCGCAGTTCGCGACCACTTACTCCGCTATACGGACTCACTTGAATATGCATTGTGTTATTTAACACACCTGCCATTTACTTACAATTATATATCCGATGAGACTTTCAACAAACTAGCTTACCTAATAGTGAAATGTTATATGTAAGATATATTATTAGTAGATGCATCTTAATGGCTTTATGATTGTAGTAAACAGATAGATTACATAAGAGAAGTTTAAATTTTAAACCGGTCTTCAGTAAATTTGCTGTTTTGTAGATCCGGTTGACAAAGCATAGCGATACGTTTAGACTAATATATAAACAAAATTGTTTGTATGTCTGTTTGTAGATGATAATGATCCGATACCGATATTTTACTAATAGAACGAGACTGTGCTCCTCAAACATCTCCCTCCGGCTGACAATATTGAAGCCGCAGAAAAACTCCCTGAGGACTACCAACTTCCAAGGCCCACCTGGAAGTCTCTAAAACGACTCCGAAACGACGGGCGCTGCTGGCTCAACTTAGTTATATAGGGGTACTCCAAAGACCCACAGTGTGATTGCGTGGCTACGTCCAAGACAATGCCTTACCTCCTATCATGCTCTCTGTGCAACAACACCTACAACTTTGTGAGGCATATGAAAACACTGTTGACGTGGCTGAATTCTGCTAATAACTTGTAATTATGATTGTTGAATTATCGATACGATGAAGAAGAAGATTAAATAGAAAGCAACACTATTGCTGGGGTTACTTTTTAACCTGAAAAATGCACTGTTCCTGTGAGATACGCCACAGGAGTGAACCCGGGTATAAGCTATTTATGTATTCGTAAATATATTTTGAAATAATACTTATACATCAACCATATAATGCGAAAGCTTGGATGGATGCTTATTTGTTAAACAATCACGCGAAGTCTGGAAACCACTTTTTATTCCAGTATAATGTTCCCTTGGGATAAAAAAATGACTTTTCAGGCTGGCGAAGCCGCTGGCAGAAACTAGTTCTCGTATTTTTATAAATTCGTGTGGGATCATAAAATTTGTGAATCCTCTCTTTAAAATCATGTGTTGCGCACTTTTAATAAATACTCGAGTGCCTTGCAAACAGCAGCTTTGTGTTAATCAAGGCCTGCTACCAAATTGGATGAACTTTATTGACTCCTGGCATTCAAAAAAACACAGAAGTGAATTTTATATTTTTAAGTGAACGTAGGTAGAGTTTCAACTTAAGAATTAAGATTCAGATGGTTTCGACGAGGAAATCTATTTCTCGAAGATCATGTGGTGCGATAAAGTCTTTATATGGTTAGGAAAATGTAGGGAGAGGTGGGCCACGAACTTACTGGAAGACGGATGTCCAAAAAAATATGAAGAAGTTAACAACATCTGATGAGGCTAACCAGTAAAATAAGTGTTGCTCTAGATTAAGAAAGTTGACTCCATCTACCAGGAAAAGGCGGGCATAAAGAGGAAGAGTGCTTAAAGAAGAGCGATAATTTTAGATATTGTAAAAAAGTATGTTTTATCCTTCTCTTGGCCTTCATCTCAGTAGACATGTCTCCTTTTGGAGACATGTATGTCATATTTCACGCAGTTCATCTATAGTTTCTTTGGACATCCCGTACTCTTATAGCCATCTACATTCATACTTATAACTTTGTTCACAACATTTTCCTCTAAAAAAGTACGTTTATTAAAATAAAATTGAAAACAATTACGAAACTTACGAGGTCTGGAACCAATAGATAACGTCCAAACCAGGACACCACCACAGTCCAACACCATTCGAAAGTGCACCATTCTCGTATCGTGCGCAGTTAACTGATCAAGGTAACGCAGTGCAACCTGTGCCTGCGTCACTATCACTATTGATCGCTATCAACACATATACATATTTTTGTCGTGACCTTCTCTCCGTCTCTTTCTCACCAACTGTTATTTGGTCGTGGTGATAGAGACAGACGTCCTTATAAATCTCTTAAGATCGGTCTCTTTTTGACATGTGTTTTTTTTATTGCATGTCTGTGTTTTGTTTTCCGGATTGCTACTGTGTTTCAAATTAATTCGAGAATTTGTTTAAAATTATTTGCCTTATAATTTTCTGGCGCGTCTCTCGGTGTAGCAAAAACGAAAAAAAATGGATGGACTATATAAGGAATGAGTGATGAAAAGGAATCAAAGATAGCGTGATGGTCGACAGACAAGAAAGGACGATGAAAAGTGTTCCGCATGATATGAGGGCAGAAAGTCGACCATGACCTGGATGTGGTGGAACTGGAATTCTTAATTCGAATTGGACGAAATTCTAGAAAGTGTCGAAACATTGTTGGTCCGCTGCGTGACTAAGAGGATCGCGCCCTGGTTTCAGGAAGATGCCTATGCGCAATAGTAACGCACGATAGTGCAGTATGAGCAATATTATATGACGTAATTTGTACCAGCACTGCACCTGTGAGCTGCATTTTAATATTATTATTAAAGTGACTTAGGTCTAGAAAATATTTCATTTGTGTTATTAAAACAATTTTTTTACTAATAATTCATCAGTTTATTTTTGAAAATTTAAACGTTTACGTTTAGTCAAAGTCAAATTCTTTATTTCAATTAGGCCACTAAGCGGCACTTTCGAACCTCAAAAGTTTAGATTAAAAATAGTAATAATTGATTCTACCGTCCCGTAATATAAACGGACTTCTGCCTAACCCATTGGGGAATAAAGGCGTGCTGTTGTTTGTGTTAGGTTAAATATGTCAGAGTTTATCTAAAATCATTTCTCTTCCTGTCTTACAATGCGGTTTAGATTAGTAAAAATTCAATAACAAAATTATATAATTATCTAAATAAATGATAGCGATAAATACTAAGTAAATAATTAATTACAGCTTGCAGTTAAATAAAGTAGTATTTTGTTAATAATCTGCGTCATATTATGCGGAACTGAATATTACGAAATAAAAAAATATTTAATCTACAATTTAAAAATCGAACACAGAAAACACTGAACTGGGATAAGGCGGGAATTTTAAATCTTGAACAGGAATAAAAACAAAAATATACCCACCAGGTTTCAAAACATTGTCAGAGTCTCGTCGGTACAGCATCGCAGCACTCCACGTGAAAAAATAGGCGAACAACACGAAAACCAAACAAAAATTCATCGTTTAAATGGCACGTATATACCAGGATCACAGAACGCGACAGGATATATATTTCAACCTGTATTTATTTGACACTCTTCCGTGTCGCGGCGAGCGTTCTCGAGCTCACTCGAATAAAGTATCGAATGTATCGGTGACATTCTCGATACGGCCGACTGGCATTGGAGCTCGGAAATCTAATATGAATACGCTTTTGGTAAATACGTTCTAGAGTCGCTGCCGTCGAATCCGTCGGAGGCGTATACCGTTGGCTGGGATCACCGACTCCTCTGTAAATAATGTGAGACATGTGCTTAATAAAATTGGGATGTACGAATTCGGAGGTGCATTTTATATGTGCTGCCGTCTTTAAAATGTTTTACTGTAGGTACTGAAATGAACCTGATTTTCAGGAGAGTAAACTTCAACGGGTAGACGACGGAGGCCCTTACAAGGTGGATGGACGACCTAGTGAAGGTTGTAGGACAATGTAGGATGCAGGTTGCGCGAATCCGGACATTGTGTTGATTCACTGGGATGATTGTATCCTGCTGTAGATGTCTTTTGGTTGAGATAGGGACTCCACTAGTTTATTAATACTTGTATTATAAACGCGAAAATGTGTGATAGGATAGATGTTAGTTACACTCACGCAAAAACTACTGATCTGATTTTGATGAGACTAAACACATTTATTATAGCTTAAGCTTATACATCAGAGTACCATAAGGCTATTTATTATATGAACTTAATCCGTACGGGCGGTAGCTAATGATATTTATTTTGTAAATTGGTTGAAACAAAATTTTATTTTACACAACATGGTTATTTACAAACCAGATTCCTAGTTAATAATGGCCGGTTGATATAGTTACTTAAAATATAAATATTACAATTATGTAAATTCCAAGTAAGATATAACCACAAGTTAAACCGGAGTAGTAAAAGGTAATTTTAGCTGTTTCAAGAAAACGTTCTTGCTCTATTTGAACTGCTTGTTTTGTTTTAAATAATATTATAACCACATCCCTTCTCACATATTTTATTATAGGTACTGAGATCCCACTGCAAAAATCTGCAGTTATTTTGTTTTTGATGAAACTTCATTTTTAACCGACTTACCAAAAAGGAGGAGGTTCTGTGTTCGACTTCATGTTTGTTTTTTTTTGTGCATTTTCACCGATATCTCCGTCAATTGTGGACCGATTTTGAAAATTCTTATTTCATTATTCTGTACGAAAGAGTATGTTTCGAAATTGGTCCCATTTTAATTTAGTGAATATCTGATGAACAACATCGAAGATATACAACAGAAGTCTTCAATAAATAACGGCAAATCTCTCGAGATTGCTGCAATCGCATGTCTGTTTATTGATTGTATCATTTAATAACATAACATCACGCCAGTACGCTCTAAAGGGGTACGCTGATGTGTACATTTCATCTTGGTAAACTCTCAGTTCAGCGGTTATATTCAAGTTTCATGATTTTCTGGTAATCTATTCTGGTATTATAGATACTTACTAAAGAACTTGCCCATTAGGTACAAATAAAATGTTAAAAATAAAAAATTACAAAAAAGCTTTTTTTCGACAGTACATTTGGCATATACTAGACTTATATTCGATTATTTAGTGGGTGTTTAATGGACTTTTGTTCTTTTGTATATTTGTTGTTTACTGGACTGTTATCCGACTGTACATTTGACGTCTCTTGTGTTTTTATGCTTTTCAAGGACGCGGCTGACCATGCTTAACTCATATCAAATATAATATATCCATCTTCTTTTTAGGGTTCCGTACCCAAAGGGTAAAAACGGGACCCTATTACTAAGACTCCACGGTCCGTCTGTCTGTCCGTATGTCACCACGCTGTATCTCAGGCAGTTGAAATTTACACAGATGATGTATTTCTATTGCTGATCTTTTCATAAAACTTATTTCTGCATTATCAGCCCATAAAGTTTCCATGCCTCTTCCTGCTAGAAGGAGATCTAAACTATTGTGTATACATACTCTCAAATTACACATTGTCCTTGTAAATAGTGTGCTCAGTGCTCAATAAAACCTGTTATCTTATCTGTGATGCTGCATCCCAGGCATCCGAGAGTAAGACATGTGATGTGTCTACCTCACTCCGTGCCAATACCAATAGCTTTTCTTATCTCGTACGAGAATAAACGAAAGGAGTATTCTCGAATTCTCGTTCTGGAACTTTCCGAATTGTCTAATATTTTCTTTCGGCGTTGAAAACTGCTGTTCTATATAATATTATGCTGATCATTGATCTGTATATAAAATAAAATTATATCAGGAAAAACAATCGTCAAAAATTTGAAATGATTGGGATTGGCTATGTGACATTTCATTTTGGACTTTTCAATAATTCCCGGCTAATATACGTTATATATTAATTCCTTTTTTAATTTATAGTTGTCAAATTTGTACACTAGGCCTCTGTTGACATCGCAATTTTGGGCATCTTTTAAGGGTTCTAGTGCTTCTAAAGATAATGTATCTTCAAAAAGGAAAACATAGGGGCACAGTATATGTGTTTCTTCTCCAGTTTACGGAACACCTTATAAATTTCTGCGACCGCATTTCCTCTTAAGTTTTGTAAACAATATGTGTGATTTCCAAAATACGATTTTTCTATGCTTTGTCGATAGCGTCGTGATAGCGTTTGGAATAATGTCAAAAATGCATGGCATTGTCAAGCGCTATATAAATGTCACGTGATCAACCCCTTACGTTTTGGCATTTCGATCATCGCCATCGCTGACATCGAATGACACTTCTCTAGAGCCTCAGGTACAAGAATTACAAATTTTAGACTTCAGTCACACTTTGTGCTGTTAATGTAAAACTTTATAAAGGAAAATAAAGTTATTTTTCACTTTGTAGTGTTTTTCTTTGGAAGTCGCTTTAATTTTTTTGTTAAAAGTTTTTTATTTTTATTTTTTTAGTTTCGGTATATACATCTAATTGCCATGAAAATCATTTATTGACAAAGTGCGTCGCACGACGATTCCAGTAAGTCCAAATACGATTAGAATACATTGTTTTATTTCAGAGTTCCAGTGCCTACCTTCCGGCTTCATCATCAGCTCAGTTTGATGGTACCATTTTCATTAGTACAAATTATTTACAAGTATTTCCTCAAATATATTCGAGATGTCTTATATCCATGATATACTTATCATTAAGGAGTTCCAGTCGCTTCAGTGGTCTTCTTCATCCGTTCCACTTCACCAAATTAAACTTTCTGAGTGCAAATGCTTGCATTGTTGATGAAAATACCAAAATCGCTATCACTATAATATTTGAGGAGTTCCCACGTGGGCAATCGAAATTAACTCTGTCTGTCTGTTACTTACCCTTTCACGCTTAAACCACTGAACTGATTTAGATGAAATTTGGTATGGAGATAGTTTGAGTTCTTGGCAAGGACATACGCTATTTTTTTAATTTGAAGAGCGGGGAATGGGAAGGGGATTAGTTTAGTGTGAAACTTTTTATCATGGCTTAAACCGCTGAACCGATTTAGATGAAATTTGATGAATTTGATAAAAAACGAAGCGGGAGAAATGGTGGTTGTTAATTTTGTATGAACATTCTTTTTATGTTATTCGATTTGCTTCAGAATTTTGAAGTTAAGTTTATAACATATAATTAAAGATTGGATATTTGATTTTTTTAACTATCCCTAAAAGGGTGTTGGGGTTTTCAAGATAAGATGCAGAAATTCTCTTCATGAAGCTGGTAAATTTGGCAGATGGGTAGCTCAATGTAAGCTAAGCTAAGGTACAATGGGGTCCTCATTTAATATCACTTGCAGAGCAGCTAAGTTCGGCAGCTTATGCGGTTAGAAAAATTCGTCAACTAACTGATGTAGACACCGTGAGGCTGGTCTATTTTAGTTACTTTCATAGTATAATGTCTACGGTATCTTACTATGGGGAAGTGCTGCAGACATTGAGTCAGTTTTTATTCTGCAAAAACGAGCCATCAGAGCAATATACTATCTTCGCCGGCGCGATTCTCTAAGGGAACTGTTAAAGGACATTAACATCATGACGGTTCCTTGTCAATATATTTTACATCTGTTTAGTGAAAACGGCGACAGTTATAATTACGTTACTAGAAATAGAGACCAATTAGTTCAATCAGGTTTCATAATGCCTAAAGTAGCCTCATGTTTCATAGTGTACTGTATAAAATGTTACAATAAAATTCCTCCCCACATTCTAGAACTGAACGAGACGAAATTTAAAATTTGTATAAAACGCACACTATGCAGGCAGGCATATTATAAGTTGGGAGATTACATCACTGATAAAAATGCTTGGCTCAATGCTAGTCTTGCTCCACAACCACTAGGGCGCAAAAACAAGTGATATGCAGAACATTATTGTTTTGAAGTATTGTTGGACCTGATGAAGACTGTATTTGTATTGTATAAACTCAATTTGTTTTAGTATTATATAACTGCACAGCACCAGTGTGTGTTCTATGTACCCAACTGTAAATCTACCATTTAGTGTACCTATGTGTCGTTCGTTGACTTTTGTGTGCCCTGGCAGTTGAGTGTATCATGCTCTCTCAAATGTCTCTCTGATGGTGACGTGTGTTGGATCATTCGGTTCCCTTCATGATGGTTGAGCTGGGTGGTGCCGATTCATGCGTCATGTTCGTGAACGGACGCCGTCAGATGGGATTGGTCATAACTTAACTGCTTCAGATGTTAATGTTTTTCTAGTACCTATTATATAACTGCACAGTGCATGTGTGGTTACTTTTAATACTTTATACCTTTTACGTAGTATAGTGTGTAGTGCTATTCTGGGTGCATCGTCCTCACATACATATATTTATTAATGTTTATACTTATGTGAATATTGTAAAATACTTTTTTTTTTTAAACAGTAAGTATGGAGTTTCTTGTGCGTTCTTATCCATATCAAGCTACTTTTCCGAATGCACGGTAGAATAAATTTTTAGTACTTGTAAATTTTAATTGTTCGCGTTAAAAAGTGCTGCTTGGTTGCCTAGATAGATATATTTGACTTAGACTTTGACTTTGAATGGTTCTGAATATGACCGGCCCATGGCCACTTTTGCTTGCTTATTCAGTGAACTATAGGTACCGAAAAGTGTTGTTCTCTGCTTGATCAATGAGACTCAACGAGACTCCAAGCATAGCGCTTTCTATAGGTTGCTGAGTGACCTTAAACTGATGCACCAGCCGTATTGTGTGTCCTTGTCTCTGATACTAATAAATGAAAAAAAAAATTAAGTGGTATTAAAAAAAAATGGGTTTGGGGTCGCCAATAATTATTATTTTATAAATACATAATTATAAATAATATATAACCATAACTAAATGATTACATTTGACGATCAGATTATAATCAAAACATTATCTTTCACCTTCGTTTAAAGTGCATGTTACTTACAATATAAAAAGCATTTGTGGTGATTTATTTTTTAAAAACCGGCCACGCGCAGTAATAGGGTTCCGTAGTTGCACAACAATGCGGACTAAGAAGAGGGATAATTGTTGTTACATGAACATTGAAACGGTTTCAGCGGCTCACGTCTAAAAACGGGCTCACATAGGACGATAGTAACTGGAGAAGGAGTTATAAAATTTCTAACTTCACAAGTGAAGTTAGAAAAAATATTATCTAAGTATTTGAGTACCACCGCCTGTAGAGGCAAGCGTTTGTAGTAAAGATTGATAACCACCGTCACGTTATAATTTGAATACTGCAGAATTACCGTTACGGAGATAATCTTCATTAAAATTTCTAAATATTAGGTATGCAATGGCTGTTAAGCGATAAAAAACACGTTCGAAACCTACTGCGACACTGTTAGGGGATTTGTATGATCTATACAATGCTGCAATCTTCACATTGTTTATTTCTACAGATACTGCTTTACAATGTTCATCTCCAGCAATGTCACTGCAAGATCGCGGTTTGCGTCGCGTAAAATGCGACGCGGAATTTACGCTGTATTCGGTTTTATACTGTAGTCCTGTTTGTGCCTCACGGCGACGCAGAATGAGTTGTCTGCTGACTCACACACATTATTTCAACTAAATTGCGCTCGAGGTGAGGGAGTGGAGCGATGCAAGTGTTTAAGCCCCGTACAAACGTAACAACTGAAATTACGTCCATCCATCTGCAGCCTAACCGAATTTCAGTTTAACGTAAATTTCCACAACTCATTTTACGCATCTCACAACTCACAAAATTACGTCCGTTTGGCCTCATCCTAAAACACCGACTCAATATAAATTTAACAAAACAATGAGAAGAATAAGTAAATATAATAATTGCAAAGTTATTTACAAACCGAAAACAAATATTTTTATAAGAGTATTTTCAAACAACCTACTCAACTACCAAAAAGTACGTAAAGTTAGTTGACTAGTAGTGAATGCCTAAGGAATTGAGTCTGGTGTTATATCTTTGTTTATGAAGTCTGAATTAATAATAAAAACAAAAATGAAGCTTTGTTTTAGTTTACCTATTCTATTAATCTAACCGCAAAAAACTGCTTTAACACAAAGCGTTTAAAATAAATAATTGTTTTAGTCCATAAGTATTAGTAGTAGTTATTTAATACATAAAAGGAACTGCAAAATTATTTATAAAGGTTATTTATGCGATGCAAACCACGTTATTGGCCACAATTGGCCGTAAAACATAATTTAGTTTAATATGATTGTTGCAATAAAGATCATAAACGGTGATACTGTTTAATGTAAACTGCGAATGCAGTAATTTAAAAAAGAAGGTTGTTTAACCTGGGTCAGCCGCACGTCCTTGAAAAGCATAAAAACACAAGAGACGTCAAATGTACAGTCGGATAAAAGTCTAGCAAACCACAAATATGCAATAGAACGAAAGTCCATTAAACATCCACTAAATAATCGAATGAAAGTCCAGTAAATGCCAAGTCGAGAAAAACAGTTTTTACAAAAAAATACTACCGACTTCTAAATAAAAACACTACAAAGTGAAAAACAACTTTTTTTTTGGAAAATAGGTAGTATTTTTTTGTAAAAAAGTTTATTTATTTTCACTTTTTAGTTGTAGGTACCTAGTAAACAAGTTTTAAGGAAAGATACCTATAATGCCACAATAGATAACCCGAATATCATGAAACTTGAACATAACCGGTGAAATGAGAGTGTGCAAAGGTGAAGTGCACACATCTGCGTACCTCTTTAGAGCGTACTGGCGCGATATTATGTTATATAAACAATAAACAGACATGCGATTGCAGCAATCCCGAGAAACATGCCTTCATTTATTGAAGAGTTCTGTTGTATGTCTCCGAAGTTCTTAATCAAGACTCACCAAATTAAAATGGGACCAATTTGGAAACACACTCTTTCGACAAAAAAGAATTTTCAAAATCGTTATAAAATTGACGGATAAATCGGTGAACATACATAAAGTCGAACATTCTCCTCGTCCTTTTTGGAAAGTCAATTAAAAAGAATAGCTTACGTCTAAATATGAACAACGGAATAAAAGTCCCGTAAACGTCAAGTGTACTGTAGAATAAAAGTCTAGTAAATAAAAAATCCAGTTAAAACAATACTCAGCAATGACATATCAAATTTTCCTCTCTCTGACTCCTTAATTTGCTTGTGCCTTATTACTGCATAATCAGCCCATAACGTTTTCACGCCTCTCCCTGTAAGAAGGAGACCTAAACTATTGTGTATTATAATAAAATACATACTCTCAAATTACACATTGTCCTTGCAAATAGAGAGTGCTCAGTGCTCAATAAAACCCGTTATTTTATCTGTGATGCTGCATCCCAAGCATCTGAGAGTAACACACATGATTTGTTCCTCTCTCAATGCCAATACCAATAGCTTTTCTTATCCCGTACGAGAATAAACGAAAGGGGTATTCTTGAATTTTCGTTCTGGAATTTTCCGAATTGTCTAATATTTTCTTTCAGCGTTGAAAATTGCTGTTCCATATAATATTATGTAGTTTCATTGATCTGTAGACAAAATAAAATTCTAAAAGTAACAACAATCGTCAAAAGTCGACCAGCTCGCCGGTTGAACGCGTCCCAAAGAGTCATGGCCAATCGGCTGGTCCGGGGATACTGCATGGGCTCCGGTGAGGCGGCGAGCCTCCTTGCCGGATTGCCCGCATGTGATCTGGAAGCAAAAGCCCTCGCCAAATATAGAAGTGGCGCGAGGAGGCGAAATGCCGGAGCGAAACCCCGTTGCCGCGACAAATCGCGCCTCGGCGGACAGAGCTACGGCAGGATCTCATGGCGACATGGAGAGGGCGACTGCTGCAACCCAGCGCTGGGCACGCCACACAAGTAATGGGTAGCTGCAGTAGTACGTAGTGTTCCACGCGCGCCTCAAAGCGAAGTCAGCAAAAGTGACGGGGCCCGCTAGGGCCAATGCCTGTCTGGGTCGCGGTTAAATTTGAAAGAGAGATACCGCGGTCCTGGCATAAGCAACTGAAAGAACACGTGTGGGTTTTAGTCAGTAAAAGTCTGACACGCGCTTCCGCTTCACCCAGAACGAGAGAAGTCATTGGATGAACTCCCACGCCAAAAAAAAAAGGCATCAGAGAGTATCATGTGATGTGTCTACCTCGCTCCGTGTCAATACCAATAGCTTTTCTTATCCCGTACGGGAATAAATGAAAGGGGTATTCTCAAATTCTCGTTCTGGAACTTTCCGAATTGTCTAATATTTTCTTTCGGCGTTGAAAACTGCTGTTCCATATAATAGTATGAAGTTTCATTGATCTGTAGACAAAATAAAATTATATCAGGAACAACAATCGTAAAAGTTTTAAATGATTGGGATTAGCCTTGTGACATTGACTTTTCATTTTGGACTTTTCAACAATTACCGTAGGTCATCGATTACACGACTAATATGGGTAGCTCACTTCAACTTGTTTATTCTGTGAGCTATGTCGACAAGGTTTGTTCTCTGCTGGATCACCTCTTACCGGATTCAATTCCTCAGAGAGATGCCAAGCATAGCGCTTGCCATAGCTTGCTGAACGACCTTGAACTGATGAACAATCCGTACCGTAAATGCCCTCGTCTCCAACAATTATTGAAAATCATAACTGAAATGATTTAGTTTTTGTCACGATATAAACATAACACGTCATTCGTATTACAAGTTCACTTGATTTCATTGCAGGGGCAAAAATGTTAGATTAATGCGCTGATATGATGTTATTTTGTTACAATTACCATTTACCTCCAAATAAATACATTTTGCGTGATTTAGTTTTACAAACGCTTTTTAAGTTTTGTAAACAATATGTGTGATTTCCAAAATACGGTCTTTCTTTGCTGATTCGATGTAAGGTCATTAGGTTGAATCGAGTTCAGATTAAATACGCTAGGATGACTTTAAACTTGGGGATGATTATGGACTCCTATTTATCGTGGACTGCCCGTGTCGCTGAACTCTATTAAAAAATTGCACATGTTCTCATTGTATGAACACATTAGTACGGCAGGAATTCCAATTGCATGGCAATTAAATCCTAAACAAATTACCCCCACGGATTCGGAAAAGAAAGTTATTTTTTGCTTTGTAGTGTTTTCCTTTAGAAGCCGGTTTATTTTTTTCGTTTAAACGTTTTTTATTTTTCTATTTTTAGTTTTGGTATGTACCTCAAATTACCATGAAAATCATCTATTGAAAAAGTCCATCGCACGACGAATCCAATAAGCCCACGATGGGGCAAACACGTTTGGGATACATTGTTTTATTTCGGAGTTTCAGTGCCTATCTTCCGGCTTCATCATCAGATCAGTACGATGGTACCATTATCATTCGTACAAATTGTTTATAAGTATTTGCTCAAATATATTCGAGATATCTTATACCCGTGACATACTTATCACTAAGGAGTTCCAGTGAGCCTCTGTGGTCTTCTTCATCAGTTCCACTTCACCAAATGATACTTTCTGAGTGCAAATGCTTGTATTGTTTATGAAAATACCAAAATTGTTATGCGTATGCCTATAATATTTGAGGAGTGCCCGAGATTTCTCCAAGATCCCATCATCAGATTCTGGCCTGGCCACCTGGGAAGTAAAACCTATCAAAAAAAAACCTAAACGGTCTAGGCGTCTTTGAGTAATCGGGGTACAAACATAAAAAACAATAAAAAAGACTCCGACGATTAAATACCAATTATGGGTTAAGCTCGCCTTTGTACATAAGCTGTCCATTGTATTTGTATCTTCATTTTATGTTTTGTGTGCAATAAAGAATAAGAATAAGAATTTTAGAACCACCTCCTTTGTTTTGAAGTCTATTCAAAATTTATGGAATTTAATCTGTTGTACCCTTTTTTTTCGTATCCATAGTCCATATTTAAATTATATTATCCATCAATACTCCATACTAATATTATAAATTCAAAAGTAACTCTGTTTGTCCGTCTGTTACCTTTCACGCTTAAAACACTGAACCCATTTAGATGGAATTTGGTATGGAGATAGTTTGAGACCCTGGAAAGGACATAATATACTTTTATATCACAAAACACGAAGGGGGATAAATGGGGGTGGGGTTAGTTATCTATGGAACTTTTTACTTTGGCTTAGAATAGAATAGAATATAGAATAGAATATACTTTATGGTACACCAGTAAAGAGTTACACATCTGTTTTACAAGATCACTTATTTCTACGGTCTTATCGCTGACAGCGATATCACCAGGCAACCTTTAGGCTTAAATTGCTGAACCGATATAGATACAATAGGAGATAGTTTGCGTTCCTGGCTACATCTTTTTGCATTAAATATTAAGGGGGGAAATGGGGGGATTAGTTTGGTGTGAAACGTTTTATTATTGCTGCAACCGCTGAACCGATTTAAAAGAAATTTGGTATGGAGATAGTTTAAGTCTCTGGCAAGGACATAGGCTACTTCTTTTTGCATAAAACACGAAATGGCGGAAATGGGGGAGGGATTAATGTTTGACAAACTTTATATTATTGCTTAATTCGCTGAACCGATTTAGATGCAATTTGATATGGAGATAGTTTGAGTCCCTGGGAAGGACATACGCTACTACTTTTTCCATAAAACACAAAGTGGAATATGGGGGGAGGGGATTAGTTTGATATGATATTTCTTATTACGGTTTAAACCGCTAAATCAATTTAGATGAAATTTGGTGTGGAGATGAAATTTGAGACACTAGGAAGTATAAAGACTATTTATTTTTGCATAAAAATCGAAGGGGCGAAATGGGGTTGTTAATTTTGTATGAAACTTCTATTATGGCATCCGATATGCTTCGAAATTTGGAAGTAACGTTTATAACAAATAATTAAAGGGTGGCTATTTGATTTTTTTAAGTACCCCTAAAAGGGTATAGGGGTTATAAAGATAAGATAAGCTGAAATTTGGCAGATGGGTATAATCTTATAGATAGTAAACGTAAGATAAGAAAGGATTTTTGTAAAATCACATTTTAAGGGGCTAATGGTGGAAGCTGAATTTTGTATGAAACTTTTTATTGCGGCTCTCGATTTGGTTAAAGCTTTGCAGAATTGATTGAGTCTAAATATCTATTTTTTTAAACTACTCCTAAAAAAAAGGGGGTGAAGTGGGGTACTATAGTTTATTTAGGGAAATTAGGATTACCAGTTATACTTATACGAAATATTGATGCACCCCGGTTATGAAATGGGATGAGCCTTTGTATTACACAATAAGGGCAACATGTAATTGATGCCACTATATTATTAGGTATGGAAAAAGGGAAAAGCGTGTTCATACGTCGAGTCATAATAATCTCCACTGACCTAACATTTTAATTCAAAAGACTCCAGTTGCCAATAAAACTTAGTTTTGCTATTAATATTAACAAAGCTCGAGAGTAGCAGGGATGCAATTGGAAAAACCATGCTTCAGCCACGCCCTTCAGCATCATGTTCGCGTATATCATAGGAAGGACACACAACATAGTATTTCGCAGCCTTCTAAAATCTTGTACGCACGATTAACGGCATAATTAAGGAATATTGTTAAAATTTAAGATTATAATATAAAATATAAGAGTGGTATTTTCAATTCGCGGGCAAGCAGAACCTATGACTCTGTAGTTAATTTGTTTCCTTTTGTAACTGTTTAACCTCTACCAGTACTGACCAAACGTCTAGAATTATATAAGTTAATCGTTCGATTGCGTTAACACTTCTTGCACCACCACCAATCTATACAAGCTAAGTTTTCCATGTTGGCGTGGATTGCCAAATCAGACTCTATGAAGAATAGCGAAAAACAGTCACAGGAGACACGGAACCGATTTTGATAAAAACTAAAACTGTAACATTGGATTTTTCCCAACCTGTATATCGACAACTCGAATGGATTGAAAAAATCTATATTAACTCGAGCAAAGCCGCGGGCAATAGCAAGTATATTATAAACGCGAAATAACTTTGTCTGTCTGATACCTTTTCACGCTTAAACCGTCAAACCTATGATAAAAGATGAAATTGCATAGTGTTTAGATGTTGTTTGATAGTTTTTACCGCGGAAATCATCCATAAGGGGGTTATAACGGGAGTAGAAGTTTCAGTGGTGAACCAATAATTTCTCAAGTAAGGCGGCCCACACACCAAAAACATTATTGTGCAGTATTGAAGTTTGCGCAAAGTTGCGAAATCGCGGCCAAAAAGTAGTTCTTTATAACTTTATAAACCAATGCAATCTCTTCTGTAACCACATTTTTAAAACGATAAGCTGCAGATTGCAGCACTTTCATAACAGTTTACATTCAACATCATCATGGGATTAGGCTCTCCATTTATACGTCATACAGTTTCATTCTCGACAACTGTCATGCAGCTGCAAACAAGCCTGCGAGGATCGCCGCTCCACTTAGTTTGGTCGTACCATGTTACGTTTGCCGATTCGCACTTTCTTTTCTGGAACTATGCAAATAGTCTTCTATGCTTGTGAATATGACCGGCCCATGGCCACTTTAGCTTGCTTATTCAGTGAACTATAGGTACCGAAAAGTGTTGTTCTCTGCTGAATCAATGAGACTCAACGAGTTTCCAAGCATAGCGCTTTCTATAGGTTGCTGAATGACCTTAAACTGATGCACCAGCCGTATTGTGTGTCCTTGTCTCTGATACTAATAAACAATAAAAAGAGAAAAGATTTTTAAACAAAAGAAAATGATATGATATTTTATACAATTGGTTTGGTGTCAATTGATTTGACGATCAGGTTACTATTAAATCATTGTCTTTCACCTTCGTTAAAATTCATGCTACTTACATCTGCAATGCATTTATGGCAATTTATAAAAAAAAAATACTATCAAATGTTATTGCAAACAATATGTGTAATCTTATGGGCCATTTTCATTTTTTTTTTAATTCAAATTAATGCATCAGATCAAATCATTGATGTTAGATAAACTGCCACACAGTACTTATACATGTGACGTGGAACAGATACTACAGTCGTGTGGCATCTTTCTTTGTGTTTTTTTAAGAATGAGTTACTATACATTTTGTTTCTGGGTATTTCTATTGTATTTTTTAATGAGTAATTATCAAGTAAGTTTATTAATTTGTTTTGTTTTCTTGTTTTAAGTCTGTACATAAGAAACAATACTAATCTAACCCAAATCATCCACCATTCTTACATTCAGCTAAACTTTGTTTGCGTGACCTGGATCATAACTCATAGGGTTGGGTACATGTTATTCTTTAAATATATAATTATTAGCATCTTCTGAATATCAAAATGCTTGCAAAATATTGACACGCTAATCAAAAATATTGTGTACTTACTAGTGCTTATTTATAAAGGAAAATAGAGAAATGACCGAACACCCGAAATATGAAAAAAGAATTTGACATTGAGTATTTGCTCTTTAGGCTGAAACCCTATCATATTATTAGGAAAAATTACTTGGCTTACTTACTATTTCTTTACCAATATGCTTCTTTTTTAGTGCCTCAAAGTAATACCGGAACGAGCGGCAATTATATATTTTAATAAATCATACTTTGAAGATAATATATCATTTAAAGTGAGACGTTATAACCGAAAAGCAGATTATTATACGAACGCGTTTTTTGAGAATAAAGTTGTTATAAGCAACACAGCAACGGTAAGACATTCTAGAGATAAATGTTATTTCTGGAAATTGGTTTGAATAATAACTTTCTCAGATCAAATAAATAAAACAAATATTTTAGAGGTCGGTGTTTGATATCTGACTTCTTGTTCTTCATGCCATTGGCATGACAGTTATTGACATTTTTCATGCCAAAAACTTTGCCACTTCCACGGCATCGTTGGAGGCCGCGCGTAAGACACTTTGGATGCAGAACAAATCTTGACCTGTGATTGTGCTTGATTGCTCAGATTAAAGGCTCCCATAGACATTAGAAAACGATGACGATGATGAACATTTTAATACAAGTAAAATATTTTTCTTTTCGTTTCATATTGTCAGCGGGAGCCTTAAGGTGTTCATGTGTGAACAATCTAGGCTGGTAGCCAGACATTTTATCTTTTTATTTCTATTTCTGTACAGTTGGATGTCATCTTTTACGAATATCTCCACAACGAATTCAGAAGGTCATTTCCTGAAATGCACTTCAAAGTATGCGATCTCATCAACAATGATCCTTATCTTGGTAGAACTGTAAGACTAGCAGGCCTGACAAGATGCCCTATTCAACCGGTAAGATTGTCTTCCTAAAAGTTATTGCAACACACTCAAGTTTGTCTCTCACTTAAAACTGCACTGCTTTTTTATACATTACATTATTCTCAGCCACTGCAACTCCTCAAAACCAGACCTGCCTACGGCAGCTTTTTACAGAGGGAACCTTACTACCAATATCTCTCACGGTGGCAAATTGCATCAAGATAAGAAAAAAAATAGTAGGCGCAATTCAAACCCGCGTCGCAAAGTTTCGTGAAAATGTGATTTAAAATAATTACAAGTTTATCAACGTTACAGAAGTTGTTGCATAGTTTTATTTAACATGATCGTGCGTGAGCGAGCGCTGGCTTATTTATCGAGGTTATTTAAGGCGAGTGGAACGCCCATTTTCAACAAAAGCGACCGCTGCGTTCCTTACGAGCCGAGTGAGCAAAGCGAAGCCTCACTTTAACTGACCAAGCGAACTGTGCGAGCGAAGTGAGCCCACTCACAAGTCCAGCTCGCGAAACAGTCACATAAACACGCTCTGCTGGCCGCTAATCGGTACAGTCCGTACGTTTAGCTCTAGTGAAGTATTAACAAATACATAGGGCATTAGAGCTTGATTTGTTAAGGGCTTAGTTTGTGGTTGGGCTGGCTCATTGAGCAAATTTGCTCGCTTTACTAGATCGACTTGTGTTCACCATTTTTTTTTTCATTTTGACATCCTACCATAGATTAGCGCGCTCTGTCGTTTGTCTACAGTTTAGACAAATGATCATTGAGCCGTCGAGATTTCATTGTTTTTTATTTAGGTATATATTTTTTTATACTTTTTACACATACATACTGTGATTCACCTTCTGTGTTTATACTATTTCGTTATTATTTATTTTATTCTATTTTATTCGTCAAATATTGTATGTTCCGTTTCCGTGACGTGGCATCAACAGTGGGCCCTATCATAATATCAGCGCAGCGTTATTTTCTTTTAAATATCGTTGCACATGCTGAGATAGGAGCCTTATTGGTCTCGCATGGGGTTATTAATTTTATTTTTATTATTGTTTTTTTTTGTGTTTTGCTCATCCCGTCCTCCTGTGCGAGTCACAAATTTATTTTTTCTTACTTCTTTGAGTGCGACTTATTTATTTGCGTTTCAGGGAATACATGACATGAGAAACGTGTCTTTCAACCAGATGATACCATCCGTGTGGCCTTTTGAAAAAGGAATGGCCGAGTTTATCATTAAGAACCCAAATGACGTGTTGTTATTAAAAGCTCAATTAGTGGTGACGTTTAAACAAGACCTTCTCAGGCATAGAACATGATTTCTCTGCATAGTTTTACTGGAATTATATACCTAAAAAAACCGTCTAAAATGCATTATTTTATAAAGAACACTAAGAAAGTATAATGTTATGTTTCTAAATGATTTTATTTGTTATTTGTTCACTTTGAGTGTTTAAATGGGGAACTTAACCAATTGCGTATTTGGAAATAGCTTAGGCTAAACCTGGTAGATTAATTGGAGATTGGGGTTTACTTGCAGCCTAACTTGATGCAGCTGAGCATCAGGGTAGTAGTATTTTACACGGAGCGACTGCCTATCTGACCTCCACAAGCTAGTAACTGGGTAATACGATATCCCTTTGGCAAGACAAATGTCAGATTTTCAGAAAACTGGGAGTATGAGCTGTTTATCATTGAAAATAATTGGTGTGGCAGATATTCGCCCCATATTAGCCTATAGCATAATATTTATTAGTAATAGTCTATGTGATGGCTTGGGCGACCTTTGACATCTGCCTTGCGAGATTTGCTATCGTAAATCACCGAGGGCGCCCCCCTAGCTGAATCGAATAGGTGCATGTGACACCCCTCTTTACCTGACTTGTTGAAAACTCACCGCGCCGCACACGCTCGCTTTTTTGAGTGTCGAATTTTGGTTTTCTTACTACTTTGAAAATCGTCTCCTTTTTTGGAGCTATAAACAGCAAAAACTAACAAGATTTAACCCGCAACAGCCTAGATATCAACAGTGTATGTTTGACTAGATATTTGGAACGCTGTTGGCCACCGAGAAGATAAGAACAACGGGAATTTTCTAGCATCTGGAGCGACTCACTCTGAAGCAGCCACGGTATGCGATTTGCAATTTTCTCGTTGGTTTTCTCGTCGAATGGTTCCCCATGTCTTTTCCATAGGCTACGTATAGACGAAGTTGGACTTGCACGCCTCCACGTATCGCGTCGTAATAAGTTCTCATCTCGCCTTAGGAGCACGGCTATTTACACGTCTGCCCCTACAATAACCTTTAAATGAATAAACGAAAATGGCTGATAGACGGACAAATACTTTTAAATAGTCAACAATGCCCAGTTGAAGAATTATAGGTTTATCTCAAATCTCAGATGGCTGAAAATTGAGATAAACCAATAATTCTTCAACCGGGCATTGACGATGTCATCATCTTCTCGCGCGCAGGGTTGCTGAGTTTCAGCCTCCCGAACAAGCCGGATACCGAAAAGGCATCAGCACCGTAGACCAAATACATACGCTGCGGCAGGTTATACAGAAAACCGAATAGTATAACTGCCTCTATGCTTAGCGTTTGTGTACTACGAGAAAGTCTTCGATTTGATCGAGACTAGCGCTGTACTGCAGTTGCCCCAAAGGTGCCAAATCGACCAAATCGATACATCGAGGTGCTGATGTGTTTGTACAAAAACGCCACCATGTCAGTCCGACTTCAGGGTCAGACCTCGGAATCTATCCTTCTGTAGCGAAGTGTGAGACAGGGAGACATCATATCTCCGAAACTGTTCACCGCTGCACTGTAGGATGTCTTCAAGGTTCAGGACTGGAGAGGGCTGGGCATCAACGTCAATGGCGAGTACATCACTCACCTTCGGTTTGCCGACGATATAGTGGTCATGGCTGGGATCATGGTAGACCTCAATACAATGTTCGATGACCTCAGTAGAACTGTCGAAAGCTACAATGAACGTGGATAAAATAAAGGTGATGTTGAATACTCATGTTGCACCTACTCCTATCAAGGCCAGACACTCTAAACTCGAAGTTGTGGACGATTATGTCTACCGGTCCAGTTAGGTAGGTACAACTTCGACAAAAAGGTCAACCATCGAATCCGACTCGGCTGGACAGCTTTCGGGAAATTGCGCGGTATCTTCTCGTCTAATCTTCCACAGTGTCTCAAGACGAAAGTCTATTAACAGTGTTTGCTGCCAGCGATTACTTACTGGAAAGAGGTGTGGTCGCTCACAATGGGCCTCATCAGAAGGCTTTGAGCCCCCAAAGGGCAATGGGGAGAGCTATGCTAGGAGTTTCCTTGCGTGGTTGAATCAGAAGGGAAGTCATCCGCAAATGAACCAACATCCGCAACATAAGTGGCAGTGGGCAGGGCACATTGCTCGCATAACGGATGGCCGTTGCGGCCGAAAAGTTCTGAAGTGGCGACCGTGTACCGGAAGATGCAGCGTTGGAAACCTTCCTCTAGGTAGAGCGATGACCTGTTCAAGGCTTCGGAGTCTGGTGGATGCAGACCGATCAGTGTGGCGACGCTTGGAGGAGGACTATGTCCAGCAGTATATGTCTTTCGGATGAAATGATGCTGATGATGATGATGAACATAATGGAGTACTGTTACGAGCACTGCTGCGTTATTATGAAGCTGGTTCTACAAGAGACGAGTAGCTTATATATCTGAAAACCTCTTTTTTTACTTAACTCAACGTTATTTAAACAATGTTTTATCAGTTAGAATAATGAGGAGATACTTTTGTGAATATGAATAAAATTAAAACATTTTATTTGGCGTTCCGTCTTAAGTTTTCCGATTCGCGGTCTCTACTCTAGAACAGGAATAGTCCTGTTATCAATACCGATAGTTCTCCGGTTAGTATGGCTGGCTCATAACGACTTCAGCTTGCTAATTCAGTGAGCTATACCGAAAAGTTTTTTTCTCTGCTTGATCAACGAGGCTCAATCAGACTCCAAGGTTAGCACTTTCTATAGCTTGCTGAGCGACCCTCGATGGCCGTATTGTGAGAAGCTCCATCTCGGAGAGCATAAAACAATAAAAAATACTTTTCTCTTTCATTTAAATGATAGTGTGAGCATATGACACAATTATTATAAAATAAACGGCCAAGTGCGAGTCGGTCTCGCGTACGATGGGTTCCGTAGCATTATTGCAAAATAGGGAAAAAATACGTTCATTGAATGGGAGCCCCACTTAAATATCTATTTTATTCTGTTTTTAGTATTTGTTGTTATAGCGGCAACAGAAATACATCACCTTTGAAAATTTCAACTGTCTAGCCATCACGGTTCATGAGACACAGACTGGTGACAGACAGACAAACAGACAGACAGATAGACAGACAGACAGATGGACCGCGAAGTCTTAGTAATAGGGTCCCGTTTTTACCCTTTGGGTACGGAGCCCTAAAATGCACATGTTTAGTTTTAAGATTTTTAAACTTAAAGTAATGCATATAAAATCTGTGGGGCGAAGTGTAGGGCAAGTATGAATGTTATGCGTCACCGTTTTGTAGGGCGAAAGGGATGTGTGTGTGGTACGATTGCCCGCTACAGCGCACTGGCCGATCTGAGTGCTTGTGTTCGAACTTGGGATTTCGGGAATAAATAAATATTATATAGTAATCAAACAGAGTTTTATTTAATACATTAGTGTCGCAGTAACTCTCACACAAATCCAGTAGACCTAGACACGTATGCCTACAGTATAAAAAAATTAAACCAACGTCTAAAGCAATACAATACAAAGGGTTATTTTTTCGAGGGAACAGGTGTCTTTCGTACTTTTTTGGCTTTTGAAGTTGGTTTAAAAATTGTTATGCCAAAGTGCTTCTTATGACGATTCCAATTAGGCTAAACACGGCTAGGATATATTGTTTAAGTACGGAGTTCCAGTGCCTACCTTCCGGCTTAATCGTCAGATTAGTTCGATGGTACCTTTTTCTTTAGAACCACTTAATTAAATTTGCTTCGACCACGCCTCCTCTTTGTGAGAGGGAGTGGGTCTTAATCCACCATGCAGAACCAGTGTGGGTTGGTGAATATCTTCGAATTTTTGGTTCTAGGACATGCTGGTATCCTCCTAATGTTTTCCTTCACCGTGGCAGCAGTGCTGATGAAATAATTTACATAAACCCACCACCACCATAACTTATACCCTTAACACGTTTATCATTAAAAAGTTCCAGTGGCCATTTGTGGTCTTCTTCATCAGTTCCACTTTATAAACGATACTTTATTTGCAAAGGCTTGCCATGTTGATGAAAATGCCAATAAAATTTGAGGAGTGCCCTCTATTTCCATGGGATCCACTCATCAGATTCTGATGTGGTGACAATGAGAACACACATCGAGAGTAAGTAACCTTTCAAACGAAAAAATAATTTTCAATCGAACATAAAATCTCCTCTTTTTTGGAAAGTCGGTGGAATTGGATTTTTCTCATCCCTGCAGAAATATAAAACATTATACGTTTAACAAAAGAAAATTGTTATTACAAATGGGTTTCAATTGCAGGGGCTGCAATGTTAGTTTGTTATGATGTGTAATAATGCAAGCCTATAGATAAATAAATTTTTGAGCACATTTATAATAATTCTAATAAGACTTACATCACCAAAAATCACATGACCAAATTACCTATTTGATTTGATCATAACCTGCCTTTGTTAAAATTTTGGCTACATATCTCTGCAATACATTTAGGGTGATTTATTTTCTAAAAGCTGTCTAAAGTTATTGCAAACAATAAAACGTGTAATTTTATGGAAATTTCCAACACATAGTTTTTCTTATTTAAATTAATGCTGATTTGATGTTAGATAAACTGCCTGACAGTACTTATACATGTGATGTGGAACAGATACACTAAAGTCGTGCGGAATCTTTCTTTGTGTTTTTTTTTTTTAAGAATGGGTTACTCTACAGTTTGTTTCTTTGTATTTCTGTTGTATTTTTTAATAAGAAATTATCAAGTAAGTTTATTAACATGTTTTAATCTCTAGTTTTAGTCATGTTATTCCTTAAATATATAATTATTAGTATCTTATGATTATCAAACTGCTTCCAAAATATTTACACACTAGTCAAAAATGTTGTGTACTTAGTACCTTGTTAAAAAATGAAGATAAAGTAATGACTAAACACCCAAAATATGAATTAACAATTTAACGTTGAGCATTTTTTCTTTAGGCTGAAACCCTATTATATTATTTGGATAAACATGACTTGGCTTATTCACTATTTCTTTACCAGTATGCTTCTTTTTTAGTGCCTCAAATTAATACCAGAACGTGCGGCAATTACATATTATAATAAATCATACTTTGAAGTCAATATATTATATAATGTGAGACGTTATAAAAGAAAAGGAGATTATTATGTGAACTCATTTTTTCAAAATAAAGTTATTATTAGCAACACAGCCACGGTAAGACATTCCAGAGATCAATTTTATTTCTGTAAATTGGTCTAAATAATAACTTTCTTAGAATAAATAAATAAAACAATTTTTTAACAGGTCAGTGTTTAATATCTGACTACTTTTTCCTGTTATTGTAATGTTTTCTGCCTAAAAATTTGCCACTTCCACGGCATCGTCGGTGGACGCGCGTAAGTCACTTTGGCTGCAGACCAAATTTTGGCCTGTGATTGTGCCTGATTGCTCAGATTAAAGGCTCCCATAGACAATACAAAACGATGATGAAGATGACCATTTTAAAAGAAGTAAAATATATGTCGTATCGATTCGCAGTGTCGCGTCGCACCTGTCAGCGAGGCTGTTCATGTGTGACCAACCTAGGCTGATTGCTAGAAGTCATCTTTGTTTCAATTTCTGTACAGATGGATGTCATCTTCTACGAATATCTTCACAACGAGTTCAGGAGGTCATTTCCTGAAGGGCAATACAAAGTATGCGATTTAATCAATAATGATCCCTATATTGGTAAAACTATAAGACAAGCAGGCCTGACTAGCTGCCCTGTTCAACCGGTAAGATTTTCTTCCTAAAAGTCATTTCAACACATTCAAATGCTGGCTCTTATTGCACTACTTTTTTTCGCGACAAGCCCACAACAGTATTGCCAACCACTGCAATGCAACTACTGAAAACCAGACCAGCTTCCTAAAGAGGGGAAAAAAAGTTGTGTAGGCGCAATTCAAACCCGTGTCGCAAAGTTTTGTGAAAGTAGGTACGTAATTATATAATTTTAAAATGGTCGTGCGTGAGCGAGCTAGGGCTTGTTTAACCGAGGTTATTAAAGGCGAGGGAAGCGAGCCCATCCTCACAAAACGCGACCACTGCGATATTACTTACGAGCCGAGTGAGCAAAGCGAGCCACTTTAACTTAACAAGCGAGCTGTGGAGCAAAGTTAGCCCACTCACAAGTCCAGCTAACAAAATGGGCTACAAAACACACTCAGCTGGCCTGTAGTAGGTACGGTCCGTACGTTTCGCAAAAAAATAACAAATGCTTAGGGCTTGCTTTGTTTGTAGTTTGGCTCGCTCGGTGAACGAATTTGTCCGCTTCACTAGCTTGAATTGTGTGTGACTTGTTTATTTGCGTTTCAGGGCAAACATGACGTGAGAAATATGTCTTTCAACCAGAACATACCATCCGTGTGGCCGATTGAAAAAGGAATGATTGAGTTTATCTTTAGGAACCCAACGGACGTTTTGATAGCAAAACTCCAATTAGTGGCGACATTCAAACAAGACCTTCTCAGGCATAAAATATGATTTGTCTGGATTTTATTTAATGCAGTATTTTTTTTATTTTTTTGTTGTCTTTATGCTCGTGCTGGACCACTATGTCACCTGACATGACATAGACTAAGAAATATAGAACCGTGTGTTGACCATGGTCCACCCGCCAGTTCACCTAGGTGGACTGTGGGAAAAAAATAATTTTCGATAGTCCACCTAGGTGAACTAAGCGGGTGGACCATGGTCAACACACGGATAGAACGTATTGTTTTAAATGATGTAATTTGTGTTGCTTTTTTACTTTGAATTTTTAAATTGTCAACATTGTCAACCTGCCTAGCCTTTTCCCAACTACATTAAGGTCGGCTCACAGTCTAACCTGATGCAGGGGAGTACTATAATATTTTAAATGGACGAACTGCCTATCTGACCTCCACAACCCAGTAACTGAGTATAACCCAAACCTGGTGATACCCCTTAGGCAAGACTGATGTTATATTCTCAGATAACAGCGTATATATAAAACTGCGTGACTGTTGTGCTGAGGCTTAGAGCTATACTCCAGATATCTGACATTTTGTGTGGAGCAGTGTTTATAATTTACACTTTTATTTTTAAATCAATGATACTCATACTAGAATTTAAGCTTTTTTTTAATATTATCCAATATGGATCACTGTTGTCCGAATTAAATGAATTTGAATTTGTATATCCAGTTAATTAAAATTGCCACTGCACTTTGGCCGCTAATGTTTATTATTGAAAATAATAATAAAATAAATAAACGAAAATGGCTGATAGACGGACAAATACTCTTAAATAGTCATCCCTGAACATAATGGAGTATTGTGAGGAGCACTGCTATGTTATTATGAAGCTGTTCTACAAGATACGAGTAGCTAATATTATTAAAAAGCTCATTTTCATTAGCTAAATGTTGATATAACAATGTCTCATAAGTTTTGAATCATGAGCTAGTCATTTTAGTCTAATATGAATAAGTATTAAAAAGGTGGTGTCGCTACGACCTTCAACATCATCATCAGCCGAAAGATTTCCATTGCTGGACATGACCTATCCTAAGCGTCGTCATATCCATCGGTCCTGTGATTCTCGCATCCGGTGGATGCGTTGCGGGCTAGTTTCATTCAGTTAGCTGATACGATACAACATGGTAGTGTTTAAGCCAAGAGTGAATAGGATTCTTCTAGGCAAGCTTCATCGTCGACCACATCATCGCTTACCATCAGATAAGTTAGTCGTCAAAGGCAAGCCTTCCAATAATAAATTAAAAAATGAAAAAAACGATATAAGAAGACTTGTTTTTCACATAAAAGCCAAAAGTAAAAGTGTTCTGGGATAAAAAAAAAAGGTTTATAATAAATATGTATCATGTACCTACAATAAAAGGTTAATTAAAATCAATGCAAGAACTGATCCTTTCAAGCAAAATTGTCTTCTATAATTCAGGTTGAGATTTAAGGGTGTTTACAAAAATAATCATGTCAAAATTTCATGGTGGCCCAGTGGCTAAAAACCAATCCAGACAGGCACCAATGTAACTTTTTTCAAATTCAAATGTACTTTCTCAGTTTATCGCTGGCTAAGGCTCAGTAAATGGCCATGTTAATTACGGCTTCAGAGACGTTGTTCAGATCTTCAAGAGTGCATGTGAACGTATATTTGGGATGCTCTAGCGAAGCAGTTATAATGGAACACCGCACTCGTTAATTCGTCAGATTATTTCTTCAGCTTTCCCACGTCTCGAGTACAATAATTCTCGATCTTCCCTCTTCTCTTTTTTTCGCTTCAACTAAATGGACATGAAGCCTAACCCTAAACTATTCATAACTAGCTTTTACCCGCGGCTTCGCTAGCAGTGAAGCCATTAAAAAAACTTTTTTTTTCATCCTATGTTACTTCTAATACCTCCAAGAATATATGTACAAAGTTTCATGATGATCGGTTCAGTAGTTTTTGCGTGAAAGCGTAACAAACAAACTTACATTCACATTTATAATATTATAATATTACTAGCTTTTACCCGCGGCTTCGCTCGCAGTGAAGCCATTAAAAAATATATTTTCCTAAATAAAAAGTATCCTATGTTGCTTCTAATACCTCCAAGAATATATGTAAAAAGTTTCATGATGATCGGTTCAGTAGATTTTACGTGAAAAAGTAACAAACAAACTTACATTCACATTTATAATATTAGTATAGAAGTATATAATTATGATGAAGTGGGAACCCGTCGCGGCGAGTCGTTGACGTAGGTCGTTTCCTAATTTGATATTGAGCTATACAAACTTCAAAGACGAAATTAGATGATTAGACCGCCGGAGCACTTGAATTCTAAATACGTAGCAAGAGATTTAATTATACATTGCTAATTATACGTTATACTTATCTGTGATACAGTTCCAAATTAGAATTTGTCGGGTGACTGCAAGGGAGTTTAAACCTTACTAAGTGAATGGTAACATTGAAAATTATATTGGGTGAGTTCTGTAAGTCCAGTCTGCGTACCTGAGTTCCTTGCTGAACGGAACAATTAATGATAATTGGAAGATTTCTAAATTGGAACACTGGGAGTGTGTTTACATATGTTTCGAAAGATCTCTGTCTTTTATATATTTTCTATCATCATTGTATTATTGATTACGTTATAACATCACGCCCGTATTCCATGAAGGATTAGACAGGGATGTAGGTGCTTATGGTATGAGTACAGCCACATTTCACCAGTAGTATTTAATTTCCTTAAAGGACGAGCCAGATGCCCTAATTGCTCGCTGTTTGTCAAAGTCACTTTATTTCTAAAAAAAACAGCCCAAATCTCTAAAACTTTTGCGCTTAAATCGCTATCGTTTTTAACTCCCGACGGAAAAAGCGGGGTGTTGCTCTCTGTGTATCTATGTATCTGTCTGTCTGTGTATCTGTTTGTCTGTATATCTGTGGCATCATAGCTCCTAAACGGATGAACCGATGTTGATTTAGTTTGTTTTTGTTTGAAAGGTGACTTTGTCGAGAGTGTTCATAGCTATGTTTGATTTTAATCAGCAAGACGATGTCATAATTACGTCTCTTCTTTGAAAAAGCATGAAATTAAAATTGAATTTAAAATTTATAAAACCTCCGACACCAAAACCTCGGAGAACCACTAAGTAAATAAAATAAACTGCTGCAAGTGTTGACGGTTCCCCGACGCGAGTACAAGCCTTATTTTTTTTAGATGTTTTGGTTGTCGGGTTTTATAATTTTAAATGTATGCTCTTGCAAGATAATATGAACAAACTTTCCTCGATTATTGCTCTTTCTATTATGAAAACTGCATAAAAATCCGTTGCGTTATTGTGACTACCGTGTCATTTATCCTAAATTAATTATCAGATATAATATTTATATTTAAATAACCACGTGCAGGCATAGCAGGAAGGGCATTCGTTATAAAAAAAAACACCTTAGGATGCCGACATCTGGCAGCTATTAACGTTGGACTGGTCGTCGCCGGGCGCGCAGACAACAGGACAAAGAAATTGACCATTTTACCATAACACGTGTGGAGTTTTGTATAGAAGAGGTTCGCTTAATGGCCAACCCGAAACAATGGAGAGATGGGGCAAGTGGCTGCAAGCCGTGAACAGAATACCGTGATATTTTTTAGAAATCTCAGGCGCCCGAGGGGCAAGGGTAGGAGAGGCGGAGTCCAGGTAGCTAGGAGTGAACCCTAGGATGTTTAGGAGACGAGAGACACTTAGCTTTAGGCAGGGAAACAGGACGGACTGATTTTGAGAGATCAAGAGAAGTCGAGTTATAGGGTATTACTTTGGAACCAATAATTGAAAGTTGTGTCGTTGTAAATATCGTGGTAACGAGTCTAATTATTAATTTAAACTATAATTTAGTCTTATTTCGTAATAGTATTGTGTGAATGAGTGCCTGAATGATTGGGTAAGTTAATATTTATATAACGTAGTTAGGGACAAATCACTAATGTACACTTTATTCTAGCATGGCGAGAACTTGTATTTAACTCCTAATCCACACCTCGACAGATATTTGTCACTAGCATTTGGTCTAGGGAAGCGGTGAAGTCTTCCTTCACACTTACAAGCGCTAATTTCATCAATTGTTACACTCTACAATTACCACTTTGATTATGGGCCATTATTTAGAGTTAACTGACATAACACACATGGAAGGCGGAACCGCTAATATCCACTATTTGTATAAAATAGGCTAAATGGCCTCCCTTAATTGGGAACGTAGGACAACCAATTGTTTGTTGACAAATACTGGTTCCTATAGAAGGTCTGGCTCAGAACACTTTGCGTAATACTTGCTGTCGCTCAGATCCAGGGAGGGGGGTAGGCTTCACACGGTAGGCTTCACAAAGAACCCCAGACTACATCGTCTAAGGACGCTTAGGGAACGTGTCTCGTTAAAACTAACCCACGCCGTTTTGTAGGCAGCTCAAAATCGTCACTATTTAGCGAGACATGACTTTGGATGGGTACCGCTCCTTAGCGGTCCCGAAAATCCACGCAATGGGTAGATTAAGGAAATGAGAAGCGACGAATAAATCCGCTCCGACGTACAGCAAGTTTTGGCAATGAATTCTGCACCAGACCGAGTCTGCGCTACGCCTGCATAGTATTGTATTGTGTTAATAAATGTTGTGTAGATCGAGGGTGAGCTATTTATAGTGCGCGTCCAGTAATTCTGGGAGCATGTCTTGTTCAATGGCAGAGGCGCTTAGGCACAAACTGTCCTCTGTCTTAGGATTAAATAAGACATGTTCAAGTTTAGGGAAACATGTATTGCTTGGACCGTTGCGTAGCCTTCCCTAAGGCCTCGTGTTCTAGGTCCAGCATTACACGTACGACGTGCCTGCTGTACAGACGGTCTCACGTCACTCGGGTGGGAAATCTAGACTATTATCAATGAACTCATTAACGTAAATCAAGTAAACATATTTAACGCAAGCGTAGCGTTCCTATCCATTTCCTTCCGTTAGGTAAATAATGCATTTTGCAACCCTTTGTCTAATTAACTTCATACATTAGTATTGTTTTACTTAAAGTCCTTATGGCTAACAGACAGAAATGTGTGCTGGGAGTTTGTTTCATCATTTCTTCTTACCAGCTATTGCACATAGGAAATGATGGCAGGTTGGGCGCTTTTGGGGCTGTCATTAGGAGAGTTGATCTAATCAACTGCAGTTATTTCTAGAGTTAAAACTCTCTGACAAATTATTTAATTGTATTTGTATTAATTCTTGAATGTATATTCACTACCCGTGACCACTATTCGGTCTTTGATGTAATACTCTATACATTAGTGTAAAGGGTTTCTCACACAAGATTCAGTTAATTATAACAATTTAGTTTATATTCCCTTAGTTACGTTTTATCCTTCTAAACCACTTCCAAGTTATACATTTATAACTGTGAATTCCAAAACAAAACAAAACTTAATTTGGTATTCACTATAATCGGAAGAGAACCGTCCAGTCAATGGTGCGAGGTTCATTAGACAGCGCGGCATGGCGGGGCGCTGTCTCTCTTTCATCAAAAGAGCCGACTTTAACTGTAAATCTAGGACACGTTTAGGAAAAACGAAATTTTGATCAGCCTAGGGTCGATTAGGAACCATCACATTATCTAGAAAAAGTAAGCGGAATTAAACAGACAGAGGCAACAACGACTTATTTTTAAATATTATTTAGATTAGAAGATAAATAATAAGCATTGAGACAAAATCTTGATTAATTGGACCATAATGTTACACTAATCTTGATAGGTAAGATAACTAATTCCAGGCGTAATAAACAGGCTTTTCTGTCAATATAATTATTGGAGCATAAATCCTAAATTATTTCTAGTTGAATAAAAATGTCTGGCCCATTGTTATTACTTCTAGATCTAATTGCGAACATTCATTGAAATAACTATTCATATTACATTATAATTATAATATTCATAAACGTATGTCAAACAGTTCGTTATTATTTAGAATATTTTTTGTTAAGTATATTATTTTAATAGGTACTCCTATTAAAATAATATACTTAACAAAAAATTTTGATCGCAATAATTTCTACTGCGCACTTTATTAAAATTATTCATCTACAGATTTTTTGGCTGATGATAGTCAAGTTCAACTACGGTACCCTGGGTAGCCAGCCAAAATATGCGTACGGGTATGGTACATTTAAAATCATAATTGACACCCGAAACTAACTGACGAACGATCCGCGGCGAATGAGTCTTTTTGATTTACCCAACAACGATGCTATGCAACTACTAATCGCTTGCTCAAATGTATGGGTGTAACCCCTGACGGAAAAAGAGGGAAGTTTTTAGTTTGCAGTGCCTATGTGTTTGTGAATTTGTGTTTCTGTCTGTGGCATCATAGCTTCTGAAAGGATGAACCGATTTTGATTTAGTTTTTTCTTGTCTGAAGGTTATCCAGATTGTTCTTAGCTATGTTTGAAGAAAATCGGTTGAGCCGTTCAAAAGTTATGGGCATTTTGTTATTTAAATCGGGGTGTTTTTGTAATTTATCATGTCATAATTAGGTGTTCAATAGATTTTAGTTCGAAACATGTGTCGGGGGTTTTATATATTTTTTAATTTTACTTTTACTTGTTATTCATTCGCTGCGCATTAATGTCAGAATGAAAATGAAACAATTGATTATGTACGGGTTTGCTCGTACAATAGTAGGTCCTTTTATAAGCATCATCATCTTCAGCTTCTTGCTGAGTATTCATGTCATCACATTTTTTGTTCTGGAGTGGTGACCGCATACTGGAAGATGAAGCATTGGAATATCTCCCTCTAAGTGGACCGATGACCTGGTCAAGGATGCGGGCATTCGCTGGATGCGAGACGCAAAGGATCGATCAATGTGCTAACATTTTGGGGAGGTCTATGTCAGCTGTGGACGATTTTGGGCTGAAATGTTGATGTCGATGAAGACATATAAGGTGTATACTGTTGACGAAATACTCAGAAGATTTTATTTCATAACTTACAGAATTTCACGTAAAAAGTCCACTTTTTAAGGCCAAATCACAAAGGAAACGTGCTGGCTTAGTTTGCATTCAACTTCGACCACATCATCACTTACGATCAGGTGAGATAGTGGTCAAGCGCGAGTCTATTCTAAATTTAAAAAAAAAGGACCTGCATAAATAATATAACATTACATTTATTTTCTAGGTAAGCATGCTTCACCGTCGACCACATCATCGCTTACCATCATGTTTGATAGTGATCAAACGCGAATAGGCTCGCGATTATAAAAAAATAAAATACTAATGTGTTGGTAGAGATGTCTTATTCACACAATTTGACAGTTATATGTATGTCTCATGATATTAGAGTCATCATCGTCATCTTCCTGCCCTGAACCCATGTTACTTGGTTTCGGCGCAACATGTTTTCTCCATCCATTCCGTCTCCGCATTCGCCATACTATCACTGACTCCTTAAAGACGAGGCTATAGCGCAGGAGACACCAAATGGTGTACCGCGTTCTGTATCCGGACCACCGATCATTTTGTTGTAGACCTTAAGTAAACAAGTACAATATAATTTACTTCTGTTACTTGAGTACGTAATTTAATAATTTCGACGACGACGAATGAATCATCTCATCAGAATCTTCATTGATGTTGTATCTATATTGCAATGTTTACGTTTATTATTTTAATCTTAACAAAGAAAGATCGTGGTGAAGGCCGTGGCCGAGGGAGGGGGTGGGGGTATGTGAATTTTATATCTTACGGACCGCGACAGTCTCCAACTGAAAGTAATTGGTGACCAGGAGTCACCTATAGGGTATATTAGTCATTAACAGTCATAAAACGAGACTCCCAATAAGAAATTTCAAAAATACTTTTCTTGGATGAACTCCACGATCAGTGTTCGCGCTTACAATGTACTAACTACTTGTAGATCTATAAATACAACATAACATAACATTACGCTTGTAATCCCCGATGGGTTGGGTAGATGAGCACCTATAACACTTTGCCCGAACCGGGCATCGAACACAGTACCTCATGCCTTAGCTGCAGAACTTGTATCCACTAGACCGACGAGTTAATAATATTAATTAATCGGTATTATTAAGACTTGTTTTAATAATAAAAGTGTTATTCACATTTAATGGCATCATTTGTATGACGTGGGCGTTTCAATAAGGAAATGTGTCTGAGACAACTTTGCTTATAAAGGCGTACTACCGTTTTTAGGAGCCATTATCGCAAAAATAGCTGTTGTTTTGGTACTTTTAAGGTATGTTTATGAAGGTAAGTTTTCAATGATTTTAGGTATGGTAACGGTTGCCAAAATGTTTGGGATCTGCAATATTTTTGTTTTAATCAATCTGCATAGCCTTTTTCCCCAACCATACTTGGACCGGTTTCCATTCAAGTCAGATGCAGCGGAGTACCAGTATTTTACATAGAGCGACTGCTTATCTGGCCTCCACAACCCAGTAACTGGTTAAATGATAATGATAAATGATTTCATTTCTGTAAGTTGGTTTGTACAAATACTTTTACATGTCGCTCATATTTTTTAAAACTAGATGAGGTCGGTGTTTCCTATCTGACTACTCTGAGAAAAAAGGCCGAAAATATGATATCCATTCATCCAATCCACACTGAAATCTTCACACTTAGCACTTGGGTTACTTACATACGAATGGATAAGGATATTGTGGATAATTAAGAGTGCATTAAGTGTCCAAAAAAGAACGAAGATCTGGTATCTCTTAAATATCATGTAATTGAAGAGCTGCATAGGAACTATATTGATTGACGACGCCTTTATACTGATGATTCTAAGGCCAAGGATGATCGCGGAGTCGCTTTATTTGATCCAGTAACTCAGTCTTCATCAACTCTCATGTGTCCATTATGTCACTGGACCTCATAGCCATTTCAGAAGCCCTAAGTCTATACGGTGATACTGAGCAAAATATCGTGATCTTATCTGATAGCAAAAGTGCTCTTCAATATATGGCTCGAAGTGCTTCTGGGTTCACAGGTACATTGATAGCCTACAAAAAATTAAAAAACATTTATGAATTTAACTTACGGTTAGTATATGTGATGTTGCAATGGGTTCCATTGCACATAGGATTGGCAGGTAACGAGGAGACTGACAGGTTAGCAAAATTGGTAATAACAGAAGGTACAGAAATAACAATAACGCCTGGTTATACAGACGTTCTGCCAAAACTTAAAACAGCTTGTTTTGAAAAATAGAATCTTTACTTTCAAGAACTAAGTAAAGTCAAAAGGATCTGGTACAAGGTCATACAACACCAGCCTTCTCGCATTCCTTGGTTTGTGGGAACCAAAATGAGCAGAATGTACATTGTAGCGGCTCTAAGACTTCGTTCTTGGACATTATCCCACCAAAAGATTTGGTCAATCTGATGAAAAACTAGGTGTGTGGAGTTATTAATGATGTCCAGCATCTTTTGGTGGAATGTGTCAAGAACCAGACGGGTAGGGAGCGATTGTCAAGATAACGTAGAATCAACATGGATAAACTCAGCATGGTTGATTGGTAGAGAATGCCTTGTGGCATTAAGTCCGCCTATGTACCACTATTGTAGGTACATGAAGTTTAAATAAATAAATAAACATTGGTACGTTTTTTGAAATCCTGGCTGATCCAGAAAGTGATACTGCTAGATTTTTTTATTACATGCCAATGTGTCAGTAGAAAAACTTTTTGTTAATGTCAAGATAAGATAAGATAAGATATATTATAATTTGAAATATAAAATAAGGTTAAGTTACGGTGGGCTGACATGCCTTTAAAGGATCAAAGCCCCTGAAAAAAAATCCCAGTGTGGGGCAATATAAAAAAAGTTCACCACAGCGACAACCAGACACCATATTTTCAAAACGAAAAAGAAAGTCAGCGAACTTTGTCAAGGGGGTATCGTTGAATAGGTGTTTAAAATCATATTTTTCTTTTAAATAACGGTTTAGGTAATATAACAATATAAAGTTGGTTAACAACCATTCTCGCTAATTACCAGATATCTTCCAAACCACTAGACGGATTTATAGAATCACAACATCGTTAGAAACGTCGGGACGTTTTTTTTGTCCTTTTTTTTCTTTGACCGCCAAGGTGGTTTTAGATAAGTGACGTAAACAAAACATGGCGAATTTTGGGTGCCATATTGAGGGTGTCCCAGTTTTTAGGGTTCAGAAGTCAACAAGGAACCCTTACAGTTTCGACATGTCCGTCTGTCCGTCCGCAGCTTAGCTCAGAGACTCTTAGTACTAGAAAGCTATAATTTGGCATGGACATACACATTAATGATACCGACAAAGTGGTAAAATAAAATCATGAAAAAAATCGGTTTCCCCTATTGACGTAAAGTGGCGATGTATTTTTTATCTTCTATGCCATGATGTGGGGTATCGTTGGATAGGCCATTCAAAAGTAGTACGGGTTTCTTGAAACCATTTTTCGATTCAGAGATCCGTTTGCGTAAAATTAAGCTTTAAATTGCAAGTTTTCTGTGTAAAACAGATAGAACATCATATACGTTTACGAACCATGTAAATATAATTATACAAAAATAAAATCATATCGTCCTTATTCATAATGATGATTCTAAACAAATAATGTTTAAGCTCGAATAACGCATTGGAGTGGGCGGAGTCCTTGGCAGTACCGGACTACCGGTCTTGTAATCTAAAGTCAAATTAGATTCGATTGCCAAGCACATTCCGCTACCCAACCATATCTATGGTTACACACCATACCCAACCATATCAGTTTATAATTGCGAGCACTGAGAAAATCGCCAGATGGCGATTTTCTCAGTGCTCGCAATTATAAACTTAATTGCGTTTACCGTAAGCTTGACATTCGTGTCATAGATCGGTATTTACTACGACTCAACCATAGTCACATCGGCGCAGTATAACACATTGCATTTTTAATTACATTATCGATATCGAAAGATACCCGATTTATTAATTCGAAAAAAAAAGACTTTTTTTATTGAATGCTTATATATATATATGTTTTTTAAATAAAATCAATTTGAAATTATGTTTAATAGAGTAACCTCGGAGTTTCTTGCCGGTTCTTCCCCATAGGAAACGACCAATCCGAACCGTGCACCTTTTGGCCTATGTTTTCGGTTTAAATATTTGGAGATTTTAACGAATACTATCTCCGTAACGGCAATACTGCAAATGATTAAGTATTCAAATTATTTTGTGACACTGGTTATAAATCTTTATTACAAACACTTTCCTCTACCCGAAGTGGTAATCAAATAGATAATATTTTTCTAACTGCACCTGTGAATTTGAATTTTTAACTCCTTCTTCAGTTACAATCGTCCTATGTGGACCAGGTTTTAAACATTGTGAGCCACTGAAACCGTTTTAAAGTTCATGTAAAAACAAAATACCCTCTTCTTAGTCCGCATTATTATGCAACTACGGAAACCTATTACTGCGCGTGGCCCGACACGTACTTGGCCGGTTTTTTTTTCTTTCAAACAAAGGTATCAAAATAAGGGGTTTTTAGTGGTAATCACAAGAATATATACCACTTATATGTTTAAATGTAATTCGAAAAAAATTATAACGATAATTATAATATCAGATAGACACAGCGATCATTGTACCGATAGTCGTGTCGGCCAATGGCTTAATAATAGCCACGAGCCTCGACCACCGTCTTAGGAGGCTCTCGTTAGGCGGCTGGGTCAAGGGCCTGATCCAGAAAGCAGTATTGCTGGACACGGCTCGTATTGTTAGGAGGTTCCTCTCTCTGGAGCCCTGACCGCCGGTAGCTTGGACCCTGTTCCCGATACCGGTGGGCCTCTATTTTTTATATTTTTAAATGTTTTTGTATGTTTTATAAAAATATTTAAAAATGTATTTAATAAGAAACTAGATAAATAAAGATTATAATATCAAGTCAAGTGAAGTAATTATATAATCAATTCTCTTACTACGTATTTAGAATTCAAGTGTCCCACTTACCTAATCGTCTAATTTCGTCTTTGAACTTTGTATTGCTCAATATCAAATTAGGGAACGACCTACGTCAACGAGTCACCGCGAAGGGTGCCCACATTATTAATAGTTTGTGGTGAGGCTCCGTGACCATTTGAGTGGAGTGAGAAAACTAGAAGAGGGAAGATCGAAGATCAAGATTCATATGCTCGAGACTTGTAGTAGGCCTCTGCAGAAATAATGGGGTATTAACGATACATCCAACAACCAATTTGAGTGCGGTTTGCCTTTATGACTGCTTTGCTGGAGTGTACCAAATGTTTGTTACCTTCACCTTGGATGATCTGAACAATTGCAAAACCACTGGAAGTCCGAAAGTTCGCGGCATTTTCTTAAAATACATCTAAGTTTTAAGGAAAATATGCCGCGAACTTTTGGACTTCCCTATGCGGCTGGGCCCATATATTATAGTAGGTAGATATATATGTACGAAAAGCGATACAAGCGACAAAACTCATTACCACTCAACGTAACGGATTCGATGTTAGAGAGCATGTAGTACTTGTCTAAATTCCTTTACGTATTGAAACTGGCATGGCAACCAAAAATTGGAAGATATTTGACAACCACCAACCAGCACCGGGCCCACGGCCCATTTTCTATTCCAAGGAGGCCTGTGTCCCAGCTGTAGGTATAGACTGATTTGATGTGAATTTACTGGTTGCCTATTGGGTAATACTTTCCTAGCTCACCATATCGCCGCTTAAATGGAATGGATGTCAAACAATCTACTCTTAAAGCTGCTTAGCGTTAACAGTAGATTGTTTGACATGTCCGTTCCACAAGATACTTGACAAAGAACGACGAGACGAGGTCCTAAATATATAATCCAAATTAAATTTTATAGATTAAAGTCGTCACAATCTAAGAAGTTCGTTGACGTTTCTCATTTTACCTGCCGCGATAACTTTCTACGTAAGAAAATGAAAAATCAAATTCATAATCCTAATTAATTACTATGTTACCCATACACTATAACAACAAGTATCATTCGCAAGCATCAGTTTAATTATTATTAAGTATTTTTATAGCTGTCATAACGGGGCTTTTATTTTTTAACAACTTTAACAGTTAGTGATAGAAATTGTTAAATGATTTGATTGTTTGGCAGGCGTGTGTTACCTTGTGATGTTGAAACACCTTTAACACGGGTGAAGCTGCGGGCAGAAGCTAATTAGTTCTGAACTAGGTACGTAAGAATCATAGACAATGAAAATATAATTACATAATTATATCGAAACTCATGTCTGCTTATGGATATTAGGATGAATCATGATGTTGCCGGCAATTTTTCGTAATAAATATGTATTGTTTGCTTTGATTGACACAGACATCATTTTGATGGACAGTTATGATACAACTATTGAAATATATCAACTTTTTAAACCATACGTCGGCGGTCGGTTTCGTTTTTCCGGTCGGTAACTAGCTTGTGGACGTCAGCTTATAGTCAGTTGCCATCTAAAATAACTAACATTCTGCTGCATCCGTGCATTCTAGAAGCTGACCCGAACATACTCGTATTTGGTCAAAGGCTAGGCAAGTATTACTATGCTTTTATGGTAATTTTATTTTTACCCGACTGCAAGGAAAGTCTTATGTTTTTCGTGCGTATCTTGTATGCAATATTCTTTATTAACTCATATATTTAAAAACGCTTGGCGGATTTATATGTAATAAGTAAGACACCGTTAGATCTTGACCGCCCAAGTGTTCATAAATAAGTTACTTTAAAAAAACATTCTTGGTGGATTTTGGGCGCTATACAGAGCGGGCACAAAATTTTTATTTTCTACCTTACCTATAGAGTGATCAAAATTAATTGTTTTAACAAGTGTTTACAAAAATGTATACCAATTATAGGTTAAAAAGTTATTCGAAAAAAAAATATAGGTAGGTAACTAAAAAGTTGTAAAAAAACCGGACTGTTTATCGGATCAGGTGGTCGGCCAGCTCGCGAATATATATCCAACAGCACAGCATGATTTTCTTCTTGTGTACATCTTTTTAGTTCGACTTTTTGCTCAATATTTTATATTGTTTTATAAACATACAAGTAAGTTATAAAAACATAGTCATTTAAACGCCTGCGTTTAAATGACTATGTTTTATGTATTAAAATGATAACTTACATTTTGTAAAACTTTTACTTATCTGAATGTATATTCTATATCCAAAATTGCTTTTTTTACCGACATCAAAAAGGAGGTTATGAATTCAACATGTATGTATGAAATATTGTAAAATTGCACAATATTTACATACTTATTTTACTCTATGTGGGCTTTTAAACAAGTGTACCAAATATCATAAGTGTATTTATGTTTGGCTAAGCATTTCACCGATTTTTTTTTATTGGATTATGTATCTCTCAAAATAGAGAACAGTGCAAGTTGCATCAAAATCGGTTCCGCAGTTTTCAAGATATGGTATTTTTTTTAATAAAGCCCATAGGTCCTTATTTATAAATCAGATCTCAGAGCCTACATATATAAAAAACAGTTTAGCTTTCACATCACGGCCACTAACAAGTAACACAAATTTTCTCACATAATATCAGTGACTACAGGTGCAAACTATAACCCATAGGGAAAGAGACCCTCCGATCATGCCACCAATTATTGATGAGCCCTCTGAATATACCTATAGTATATAGCCAAGGGTATATTTTTGAAGTTTCTCAAAGGTCAGTGTACATTGGTGGTAAGTTGCAGTAATATGGCTGCCGAGGGAAATAACCCAGGCTTGTGAGCGAGGGATGTGCCGCGTAAGATAGTTCCTAACTATACAAACTGCTACTTTCGACATTAATTTTGATTTCGTTGCTGTTTACAATTTTTGGTGTTATATATTAGGGTTGGGGGTTTATCAATTAAGTGGAAACTTTTTAGCAAAAAAATCAAACCGACTTCGCAAAAAAACACTACAAAGCGAAAGATAACTTTCTTTTCCGAAGTCGGTGTCGAATAACGGCAAACAATGGGTACAAAAGACACCGACATCGCCAAAGAAAGTTATTTTTCGCTTTGTAGTGTTTTGTTTTGGCAGTCAATTCGATTTTTTGTTAAAAAGTTTTTTTTATTTTCCTCTTTTTAGTTTTGGAAGGTACCTCCTGTTAAAATGAAAATCCAAATAGCCAAAGTACATCTCATGACGATTCCAATAAGCCCAAACACGACTTAGATAAATTGTTTTATTTTGGAGTTATAGTGGCCACTGTAGTCTTCTTCATCAGCTTCACTTCACCAAATGATACTTTGTGAGTGCAAATGATTGCATTATTGATGAAAATGCCAAAATCGCTAAATGCATCCCTATAATATTTGAGGAGTTCTCTCGATTTCTCTAGGATCCCATCATCAGATCCTGGTTTCCTAATCATGGTACCACCCTCGTGATATCACCAACAAAAAAATAATCAGCAAAATCGGTTCATAAACGAAGAAGTTATCCGCGAACACACATAAAAAAAATATATATATACAGTCGAATTCAGAAACCTCCTCCTTTTTTGAAGTCTGTTAAAAATAATTTTATTGTAAATAGTTTTGAGTCTGATTTTTGAAGTTAAAGTTTTATTTAATCTACCGACCGTAGATAGATATTCGACGGAAGGTGAGCAGACGACTTGTTGTCTACACGGTTAGAAGTTGGGTTTAGTTAACACCGTAACCGATTTGCACAAGTAAAAGGTGTCTATATCTACTGTTATTGCTAACTGTGATCAAAGTCGATGGTTATTCAAGATCCATTCATATTACTGGTACGTTCTAAAAATAACTATATGCTCATGAACTCCACGACCTCATCCCAGCGGCAGCGGCCCCCTTCTACCATTGGACACCTAGACGCACTGCAAGTTACCATCCCCACCTAGTTGCCATCCACCAATTCGTACCAGAAGCTTCCAAACATCCTTTATAATGCGCACAGTGAAAGACTGGAACTCACTGCCTGCGTCTGTGTTTTCGATCACATTCAACCCGAATCTCTTCAAAGTTAGAGTGAACAGGCTTCAACTGGGCAAGCTCACTCTATCGTCGACTCTGTCTATACCACCTCTGACCTAGGCTACAATCAAGGGTAATCCATCTTAAATAATAAAAAAATGACGTTACGCTTATGACAAAGGCAAGTGCTGGCGAAATTTATCAAGTAAATAGTGGTAAATCATGGCATCAAAATATGTAGTACATAATTTAATTGGCATGGCATTCATATGTGCAGTACAGGTCTACCTAATGGCAGCTCAGCACACACCACGAGTTACTGCGCGGTGGCAAATTCAATTCGTAGCGTAAAGCAAACTTCATAGACGTAATTAACTTTAAGTTGACCATACCTACGTTATGCCCTCAATTTTCTATTAAATATTATTCACATATAGCTATTAGCCATGGAAACCGAGTCTTCAATAGTGCATAATTAACGTTATTAGCACGAGAAATTACTGAGAGCGCAGCGGCGCTGCCTGAATAAAACTCCCTACAGACTTGACTCCTAATCTAGGAAGGAGACTAAAAAAGTGACACTCTATCAGTTATATCAATTATCTAAAAGTCAAAATGCAAGGTTTTACCTATATTGTGATTTTTAATTTCGTGGCCTAAACTGACAGCTGCCAATGATCTTATTTTTTTTTATGTTGCAGGCGCGATGCATAGTGTTTTAGGTAAGGCTCAATTATAAGTGACACTTCGAGTCGATGTGACATAACTACTCAATTTAATTTTACTAATTGGTGTAAATAAATGTTTTATGAATATTTATGTAATATATTTAAATATAACAGTATTAATACACAATGATAAACTTGAAAAAAAAACATAAACTATTATTGCCTATCATTTACGGCATTTGATCCACCCGTGTGCCAAAATTCATCTAAACCCGTTCCACCGTGTGAAAAGTTAACACACAGACATAATTATTTGCAATTGCTCGCGGCCCTGTCTTTATAAAGCTCTCTACAGACTGGCCACCCCTTCTTTTATATAAAACATCGAGAGCATAATAGAATTCTCTTCGTTTATTTCTATTTAGCAAAGTATATAAGTGATCGGGTTCCTAAGAAAATATTGAATGGTCTAGAGTAGCAGATTACTTATTCATAAATAGATAAGTTTTTCTTTATATTTTCGTGCTCAACTCAAATTGAGAGAAAAAATATGTGAAAAACGTAACTCTTCTGGGGCAGCCGGCTTAAAAGAAATAGAATAAAATGATCTTTATTATTATTTATCTTTATCATAATTATGAATAAAAAATTATGTAGTTAAAGTAGGTAAGTAATACTTACTTACCTACTGTCTGCGCCATATTAAAAATATAAATTAAATATTATAAATATTTACTCACGCACTCAAATTATTAAAATAGCAACACTTACATTCATTTCACATCATTCAATCAAATACACGAGGACCAATCCTTAACTCCCGCGCACACCCATTCCTACTTCCATCATCCGCTGTTCATCTCATTCCGCTGTTCAGTTGTCAAAAAATCGCAACTCCGGTAACGCGTGTGCGCTCCCGTTCCTCTCGCTCTCAAAGAAAACTCAAATATAAGTGTTGTGTGTGACAAACAGACCCTGTGGGTGGCTTACCAGCATTCAACTATAGTGAAAACTCCACTGCTAAAACTATCGAAGGACATTATTATTCAAAGCTCCAATCGTGCACCCGTAAGTACCTACCTACTGCCTTTTTTCCGCTGCGCCCACAAGTTCTGGTCCCTCTCGCCGAATTAAAAACATAATATACTCTCTCAATCACACATCTAACCACACACAATACGCAAACGCTTTCCTCACACAATTATTATTTCGAAATTACGGCAGCCATTGTCGCATTTCGCACCGCATCAGCAACCTCGCTAAATCACATCCAACGCACACTCTTTTCAATATTTAATTATTTGTTTATTCATATTTTGATATCCGCATATATATTTAACGCTTATTTCACGCATTTAAAAACATTTAACGCATCCACGCACGTTATATTATTACTACCTATTCTCAAAATGGCGTCAACAAGACAACCAAAAAAGAAGACAGCCTGATGATGATGAACACGAGGTTTACTCAAAACTATCTCTTCTCGAAGCTAAGATGGAGAATCTTTACCAGATTATGCAGAATATATACGATCTTAGCCTAAAGGTTTCCGATCCAACATTTCAATCGCAATTTCTAGCACGCATTCAATCGGTAGATATTATACGATCAAATTTCATGAATACTCTGGACTCGTGTGTTATGGCTCGATTAGAAAATGATCCATCCGCAAAACCGAACTACGCCGCCTTACAATCCTTTGACGAACTGTATTGTTACGTAAAACATGCAGCATCCACACTCACGCAAAATAATTCTATTAAAAACACTCAAGATAATTCTCATAAATATGATTTGTTGAACCGCAAGTTACCGCCCCTTAAGTTAGTTTCGTTTGATGGATCGCCATATAATTGGTCGCCATTTTACGAGAATTTTAAAAGTCTTATCCACGATAATCTGCATCTCTCAGACGCCGAAAAAGTTCAATATTTAATAGGTTCTTTGTCCGGCAAAGCATTAACCGTTTGTTCAGGTATTACACCTACCGCCAATAATTATCTTATAATTTGGAATTCTCTATTAGAAAAATTCCAAGATACTCGAGTACAAGCTTCCATTTACGTACAACAAATAATTAACTATAAACCAAATCAATCTATCGATACATTTCTCGAACAATTTTACTCTGCACAAGCCGCTTTACGCCGTTTAAATATTGAAGATCTCTCAGATTTTATTATTACTCACGTCGCACTTACTAAACTCGATAAGGAGGTAGTGAACTTGTTCGAGCAATCGCATAGATATATTCAAATACCTACATTCGATCATCTTTCTAAATTTCTGAAAGAACAAAGTAAAATACAAACGCTCCGTAATCCTAGCTCAAATACAAAACCTTTCTGGACTCAACGCTCCTCAAATAATTATAATAATAATACATCAAATTCTAAAACTACTCGAGCATTCTTCGCAAATACTCATTCACCCGCAATACAAAAACGCTCATGTAAAATATGTAATGATCCTAACTCGCATCCTCTATATAAATGTTCATTTTTTGTTAATCAAGACCCGCGTACTAGATTTGAACTAGTAAATAAACATCGTTTCTGTCGTAATTGCTTAGGATTTCATGATACTAAATTCTGTAAATCAATAAATACTTGTTCCACATGTCAACGCAAACATCATACGCTCTAACACGTAGAAAACTTTCATAATAATTTCAAAACCAAACCGATGTCCCCGCGATCGGAAGTCGAACCTAACGCACCGCCGCTGAGCCATCAGTGTGTTAACACGCAGCCCGCGCCCCGCGCCGCTCCCCTCACTACCGCTCTGCCTGCCGCGATCGTGTCGAATGTTTCTTCGGTCGCCGCCGCCGCTGATAAGTTTGCGCGCCAAAATTTAAATGATCTCGCGTTATCAATGACCGCTTCTACTTGTAATATCGATAGTAATAGTACTACAGTTTTATTACCTACTGCTTCTGTGTACGTTTATAAAAATAAGAATCCAAATAAGGTTCGCGTGTTTCTAGATACAGGTTCAATGAGTAATTTTATCACAAAGTCGTGTTGTGAACGCCTTAATTTAGTCATTACTCCTGATAACTCAACCATTCTTGGTATAGGCCAATCTAAAATATCTGCTATTGGATTTACGAAATTTAAAATATTTTCCGGCTTTGATTCACGCTGCTCGTATATTATCCATGCTCGCGTAATAGAAAATATTACCGACGGCTTACCTAGTCTACCTATAGATACGTCAAAACTAATTCACTTACGCAACTTACCTATGGCTGATGATGCATTCCATTTACCGGCCGAGATCGATTGTCTAATTGGCAACGAGTTATTCCCGTTCCTATTAGGAAGTGGAAAGGTTACAATACCCGGTTCATCGGTCGTCGCTGTACAGACTACACTAGGTTACATTGCCATGGGTAGGGCAGATTGTGATAACCGCTTAGATACTCGCACTCCTATCTTCCAAAATAATAATACATATAATAATAAATCTTTTTTCTGCGCTACCGCATCTAACTCACTTGAAAATCTCACTCAACGCTTTTGGGAATTAGAAAACGTCCCTGATAAAGTTCACAGGAGCCCTGATGATGAGGCCTGTGACCTTATCTTTAACGCTACGCAATCACGTGATGGTACTGGCAGATATACTGTACAGTTACCGTTTAAAACTCCATATTCTGTATTAGGAAATTCTTACGCTGTTGCTCACCGACGTCTCATTAATTTAGAAAAGAAATTAGATTCGCATCCCGATATTCGTAAAAAATATAACGCCACTATTCAAGACTACATAGATCAAGGATCAGATATCCTTGATCTATGTAGTCTTGAATAGTTGTTAAGAAGATAATCCCTCCTTTGAAAGTTGATAATCCCTTCTTTGAAATTTCGCATTATTATATTCCGCATAACGCTGTTTATCGCCCTGATAAACAGTCGTCTAAAATACGCGTAGTACTTGATGCTAGTTGTAAAACTTCATCAGGTAAATCTCTTAATGACATTTTATATATTGGTCCTAATTTACAAAGTAACATATTTGACTTACTCATAAATTTACGCATGTTCTCCGTCGCTGTTGCAGCTGACATCGAGAAGATGTATTTTCAATTAAAACTCGACTCTAAACATCTCGCCTTTCAACGCATTTTATATAGGTTCGATAACGCTAGTAAACTAGAAACTTACGAATTCAATAGGGTTTCTTTTGGTGTTTCAAGTTCGCCATACTTGGCTATGAGGGTGATTCGCCAACTTGCTGCTGAAAGTAAAGATCAGTACCCACTAGCCGCATACGAGGCTGAAAATCATATGTATATGGACGATTATATATGTTCATTAGATAGAGTTGATAAAGCCGAAAAAAACTCACCGCGAAATGGTCGCTATGTTTAAGTCCGGAGGTTTCAATCTTATAAAATGGGTCTCAAATAGCTCTCAATTAATGGATAAAATCCCCGCTTCGGATAAAAATCCACAAAATATTAATTTCGACACTGACGCTAATTCAAACGTGAAAATTGTAGGTATGCAGTGGAATCCTGTAGAAGACACCTTTCAATTTAAAATTAACGCTATTTCTCTCATATGCACAAAACGCACAATTCTCTCCGCAACCGCTCGTCTTTTCGACCCGTTAGGTCTTATCGCTCCCGTGACAGCATTTATGAAGTTACTCGTTCAAGAATGTTGGAAACATGAACTTGACTGGGATAGTCCAGTACCTACGCATATTGAAAATAAGTGGAATCAATTCCACAACGAACTCACTTATCTCGAACAAATTAAAATCCCGCGTCATGTAGGTATAACTTCGGATACAAAGGTGACACTCCTCGGTTTCGCAGACGCTAGTGGTGCTATGGTGCAGCCGTATATTTAAGGGTTAGCGCTAATGATATAGATCACGGATGTGTTACTCTACTCACCTCGAAATCACGCGTCACTTCACTCAATAAAATGCCGCTGGCTCGCTTGGAACTATGCGCTGCACTCTTATTAGCTAATCTTCTCACCGCTGTAAAGGATACTCTAAGCAAACGCTGTCAAATTGACAAAATTTACGCATTCTCTGACTCAACCGTAACACTAACGTGGATACACTCACCCGCATATAAATTTCACACATTTGTCGCAAATCGGATAACGGAAATAAATTCTAAATTACCCGCTAAACATTGGTTTCATATTAATGGACAAGAGAACCCCGCTGATATTGTTTCTCGTCCTATAACGCCGAAATTACTTTCAAAACTAGAATTTTGGTTTAACGCTCCTCATTGGTTATCAACTCCCATATGGCAATGGCCTATTAAAACATTTGAAATTAATTCTAATAATTCGGAATTCATGGAAATGAAAACTACTACTCTATCCGCTAAGGTCATTCAACCTGAAACTACTCGTCCTATTCAAGAATTAATTGATCGCGTCTCAAGTTACTCAAAATTACTTCGCATCGTAGTATTTATTCTACGCTTTTCTAAACGTCTTAAATCTCATGGATCTATAACAGTCTCAGATTTAGATACCACTGAAATATATCTCATAAAATATGTCCAAAATTTACACTTTTCGGAAGATATGGTCAACTTAAAATTAAATAAACCAATAAATAAAAAAGTCTTAAAGCTTAATCCATTTATCGACTCTTCTAATATCTTACGAGTAGGTGGAAGATTTACTCACTCTCAACTCGATTACGGCCAAAAGCATCCGATATTACTAGCGCAAAAAGATCGCGTAACTAACCTCATAATTGGTTATTATCATATTATCGTTAATCTTCATACAGGTCCCGCTCTTTTATTATCTATGATAAGACAAAAAATTTGGATAATTGCCGCTAGAAATTTAGTAAGACAAATAGTTCACAATGTAATAAGTGTTTTAGACTCAATCCAAAAAATACTTACCCTCCAATGGGTGATCTGCCCGCTTTTCGAGTTTCAGACGTGAAACCATTTGTTCACACCGCTGTTGACTACGCTGGTCCTTTTTTCATAACTCATATTCGCAAACGTGGAATCAAAGGCCAAAAGGCTTATATTTGTTTATTTGTATGTTTAACGACTAAAGCATTACACTTGGAACTTGTTTCTGATCTTAGTTCTGATTTATTTCTCGCCGCTTTTAAGCGCTTTATATCTCGCAGAGGTCCTGTTTCGCTAATATATAGCGATGGAGGTACCAATTTTATTGGAGCAAAACATTCATTTTGGCAACGCTGGAATAAAGAATATCTTACGTCTTTGCAAGAAAGAGAAAAATGGAACTCTCCCTAAAAACCTATCGAGTTAGGTACTATTGTCGTAATTAAAGAACCCCTCTAAATGTCAGGCCATTTTGATAGGAAGCTCACGTATGTTGGGTAGAGTGGCGGTTAGCTCTCTTCCTCCTCTTATTTTCGATGGTACCGTCATTCCCATTAGCCCTAGCGTAAAAGATCTCGGTTTGCATCTTGATTCGACACTTGGCTGGCATAGCCAGGTTGCTAGTGTCAGTCAAAGAGTCAACGGCACTTTACGATACCTGTATCGTCTGAGAAACTTTTTGCCCGCAAAGACAAAGACTATGCTTGTGCAGACTTTAATTTTCCCTATAATCGACTATGGTGACGTGTGTTATTTTGACTTGAGTGCGGTTCTGTTGAATAAGCTTGATAGGCTCTTCAACCAGTGTATTCGGTTTATATTTAACTTGAGGAAATATGACCATGTTTCGAGCTACAGGTCTGAGCTCAAATGGATGCCCATTCGCCAGAGAAGAAGTTTTCGCGCTCTAACTACGCTTTTTTCCCTACTCAACTCTCCCAACCCACCTTCTTACCTTATGTCTCATTTTCAATATTTAAGTTCTTCACACGCTAGGAATCTGCGTTCCTCCAATAATCTTCTCCTACTGTGTCCTTCTCATACTACTGATTTTGTTCACTCTTCCTTTCATATTCAGTCTATTCTTCTCTGGAACGCGCTTCCTCTCGAAATCAGGACGGCCACCAGTAAATATGCTTTCAAACGTAAATTGCGGGTTTATTTTCAACGGGGAGAGGGGACATCTCGATAACTTCTATTCCTTACTTTATTAAAATATATATATTATTATTTAGGTACGTATTATACAAAATATATATGTATGTGTATTTTAAGCAACTTATTATTCGTATTTTTTTTGTTTTCTTTTTTGCTGGTCACAATTTAAAGAATGCACCTGCCATGTTATCTCTTCACCACCCTTGGTTGACTGGTAGAGAATGCCTAAGGCATTAAGTCCGCCATTGTACCTTTGTGCATGAAGTTTTAAAAAAAAAAAAAAAAAAATACAATCACTCTCATCCTCTTAGTTGGCCTCTAGGGGTAGTAGATGTAGTTTATCCTGGAAAGGACAAAATTATAAGAACAGTTAAAGTAAAAACCGCGACTGGTTCATTTATAAGGCCAGTAGTTCGGATTTGTCCGTTACCTTCGCAGTAAATTTAATATTACTCAATATATTTTTTTAATATTACTACTCTTATTCTCTTTTAATATCTTAATTCTTAAATTGTTTAGAGGAAACCTCTAGTCCGGGGGAGTTGTCTGCGCCATATTAAAAATATAAATTAAATATTATAAATATTTACTCACGCACTCAAATTATTAAAATAGCAACACTTACATTCATTTCACATCATTCAATCAAATACACGAGGACCAATCCTTAACTCCCGCGCACACCCATTCCTACTTCCATCATCCACTGTTCATCTCATTCCGCTGTTCAGTTGTCAAAAAATCGCAACTCCGGTAACGCGTGCGCTCCCGTTCCTCTCGCTCTCAAAGAAAACTCAAATATAAGTGTTGTGTGCGACAAACGTGTGAGGGCGTAGCTCAGGGAGCTCAAATAATAAGCAGAAATTACTTTTAACTTGTATTGAATCAACCACGTGCCTGCCCTCAGGCGGCTTTTACAGAAGTCCCCGCTAAACAAAAAACTACACGCGTTCGATATATTTCAAATATTCTGTATTCGATTTCCTTCCAAACTTAAAATAAATATAAGTCGCCAGCTTTAGGTGTCAGCGGCCGAACAGGTTGCTCGTCCTATGTGGAAAGCCTCTACATGAGCTACGCCCCTACGAATAGATGCGCAGAATCATGTGAAGCGCAGCTATTCTCAACTTTGGAAGGAAAATCACTCTTACCTAACACCTCTACCTAACGGAGGAATTAATCTGAGGTCCTTCCCTTACAAGGGGAAGGCTCAAGTCATGGCAAACGAATTACCGGATTCTCCGATATTTACTTAACAAGTGCACATGCATTAACAAGTCAACGCCGTCATGCTTGAACCTCCTTGCACAAAACCTCCGAAAAAGTAACAAGGCGGCCTCTTCTTCCTAACAGAAATGATGTGATAACTCACATCCACCCGGATGGGGTTTAATTATGTGAAATTCAAACGTGATACAATATTTCATCCTCAAGCATTTATCAGGCCAGAGAAGGAAAGGCTGGATCGCATCGAATCTTCTAAACCTATCATTGAACTTTATCCAGAGCTTAACACACTTAACGTATTTAATGTTATCAATAAGTTATTAATTGGACCAATGCCATAAACAGTCATCAACTGGACCAATGATGCCAAATCAACATCTTTTGCGAAGGCCATGCCCCGTATGCAAAGTCGGTTTCAGTTATGACCAAGACCTCTCCCACTCTTGAAATGCTTATATCATCAATGCACTGGATCAAGCTCAGCCTAGCTGAATTAAAAAAAACAAATATTGCTTCGATGCGTAGTCAGCATTGCCAGCCTTTTCTTCCCCCGGCAGCTTACATCAGCTCATGGAATTGAAAAATAATTTATTTTAATCACATCGATATACTAATTGCAGCAAAAATCATCGATAAATATATTTTCTGCTTGCCCATCCCTACTAACTATGACAATATGTTAAATCTGAAAACTGTCTATCATACATATATTTTTTTAACGTACTTAGACATTGACGTTACATAACCTTGCCTACCAGTATCTACATTACCTTTAACTAGCCTACTCTAACATTAAACGGTTTTAGCCTATTTATATGTACAATATCCCTAAATCTCCTATTATTTAACTTTCTAATTACATAATTAACATCAGATAATCGCCTAACTATTTGGTAGGGGCCTTTATATAACCTACATAGTTTCAAACTCCTATTTATGGTCCGTCTGGGCGTGTAGAGCATTACCAACTGATTCGGCGTAAACTTTCTGAACTTAGCTTTTCTATCATATCGCATTTTCTGTCTAATTTGTGCCTTTTTTATATTGGCTATGGCACATCGTGTCAGATTATGCGTCATACGATCGGTTACCTATACAAATTTTAATAAATGGAGTTTGATCACCGTGTTTATTGTTTTCAATCGGGAATTGCTCTTTCATGGACACATCCTGCAACTCCTCATCCATCTTTTTTGACTGTGTCCTGGTTCGTTTGGGTGATCGGTTGGTAGTGGGCTTCTATATCTATGGGCAATACGAGAGCGGTTAGTTCTGTTCTCGAAGCGCTGCCTTGGGCGAAAATCGTACCTCGGCGTGTGAAAGGATTCGCCATCGCCTCCATTTGTAGATGAATTTAAAATAAGCGAGTGCCGGGCCGTCCAGGTACACTCCCAAAATGAGCCCTAAGTCCTGTTCTTGCCATTTATTTATAGCGGCGACAACCTTGAACTGCAAGAGGAAAGCCTCGAAACTGGACTTTGTTCCGGTCCCCGTAAAAACTGGCTGTGCCATTTTTAATTAAAATAGACCACTTATCTTTATTTTCTCTGCGTTTGCTCGTCGGCTGGGGTTCTCGTCGACAGGACTTTCGTTCCTCATAACGACGCGACGTACACTCGTTGATAGGGCTTCGCGCACTGTTCTCGCCGTGCACACGCGAAAATATGTTTTTTCGTATTTTTTCTTAGACTTTTACTTATTTACCCGGATTTTCAGTACCCGGCGCCTCCACCAATATGTGAGGGCGTAGCTCAGGGAGCTCAAATAATAAGCAGAAATTACTTTTAACTTGTATTGAATCAACCACGTGCCTGCCCTCAGGCGGCTTTTACAGAAGTCCCGCTAAACAAAAAACTACACGCGTTCGATATATTTCAAATATTCTGTATTCGATTTCCTTCCAAACTTAAAATAAATATAAGTCGCCAGCTTTAGGTGTCAGCGGCCGAACAGGTTGCTCGTCCTATGTGGAAAGCCTCTACACTACCTACTGCCTTTTTTCCGCTGCGCCCACACCTACTTTAACTACACATATCAAAAGTGTCTAGAGTTCACGTATATTTTAGAGTATCAACGCAATTGACGATTATAACTTTAACCGTTTTGGATAATTACCTATTGATTCTTTTTAGGTAATTTCACTATTTGAATTAAGAATTTTGTTTAAAAATAGAAAATCAAATGTCAATCAGGATTCCTATCAAAATGTGTAATAGCAATAGCGTTTTCACAAAAACATTACAATTTCTGCATCGGAACTGAAAAAAAATGCATCAATCGACAACTTCATTTGACACGAGAAGAGATGATGAGAGCCGTCGGAATGTTGCAAGCTGGTTCCATGCAACGTACTGTGGCTTTTGCTCTTGGCACTACACAGAGCGTCATAAACCGCTTCTGGACACGCTATCGTATCACAGACAGCGTGGCCGAGCGACATGGAGGACGATCTCGTATTGCCACTCGCAGACGGGACCGTTACATCCAAAATAATGCTAGACGGAATGGTATTATAACCGTCTTGATGTTAGCTACGAGGCTCCACAGCTCTTCAGGCTTGCTGTTAAGCAACCAAAGTATCCAAAATCGTTTAAGTGAAGTGGGTCTGCGTTCCTGAAGGCCGCTGAGATCGCGATTCTCGTCAATGGTAAATAATGGTAAGTATCAATGGATCGTGTGAAGATGAGATTCGCAGGCGCATTGGAATGGCAAATAGTGCCATGTCGCAACTCGAGAGAGTATGGAAGGACCGCAGCATTTCGAACAAGACAAAACTGTCACTTGTCAGCTCCCTTGCTTTCTCCATATTCTTGTACGGAGCAGAGACGTGGACTCTAAAGACCGCTGATCGCAAACACATCGAGGCTTTTGAGATGTGGTGTTACAGGAGATGCTGCGTATCTCGTGGATGGCACACAGGAGGAAAATCTCGATATTGCAGGACCTCAAAATTGAAAAAAGAACTAGATTGTCGAATGTGTGCCTCCGCAAGATATTTGACTTCTATGGCCATATTGCCCGTAAGCCTAGTGACAACTTACTAAAGGTAATTGTCACTGGCAAAGTCGAGGGCAAACGGCCAAGAGGCAGAAGTCCTATACGCTGGTCAGACCAAATCCGAACCACGCTGAACATCAAAGCCTCAGAAGCCGTGCATGTTGCTGAGAGTAGGAGCGGGTGGAGAAACATCATCAAAGAGAAAGTTCTGAAACCATGATGAGGTCACGACCCCCAGCATTGGGGAATCGACGCGAGGAGGAGGAATTCCAACAAAGTGGTAATATAAAATCATGTTTTTTTTTTCCAATAGAGGTGAATTGGGGATGTTGATTGAAGATAATACCTCAGATGCCTTTGACTCAGGTGTCGTTAAAGCGGGTGGCCAATGTGGAATACGTCTCTTATCCCACAGGCATCGCGCGTTTATTAGTTAATAGTAGCAAATGCCACACGACAGTGTGGCTTTCTACCAGTGAAAAGATTTTAGTAATAAGAGCAGCACTTCCAAAGATTACCTTTTCAAACATAATATAATAAGCAGACCTCTGTATAAATTAAAACGTTAAGATTATATTATATTTTCATCCCATCTATTCGAAAAGGACGAATTGGTTCGCCTTTAAGTGGACAAAAGGTGGTGTTATCTATAAGAAACTTTTAACGGGCAGTAATGAGTTTTTAATCCTCTTTATAAGTGCGCCGCAATTATCTTTGCCGTGCACTTTTTGAATTTGGAACATCTTAGTGTTCAGCGCCAAAGAAATCGAACGCAAATACTGTTTGAATAAAATCTGGCTGGAACGACGGCCCATAGTCGCGCCGCAAGCTGAATAAAAAAAAGAGAAATCAAATTAAAAACGCGCGAACTACATCCCGCGTTTTCGTCAATTTTCACGGATTGTTAGAAATTCATGGTTTTGTTTCGAAAAATGAGTTCTTCAAGTGACAGTGAAAGTATAGAATTAAATCCTGAAAGTATAAGAACTGACGCAAGAAATGTGATGGATAATCTATTACCTGCAAAATCCGGGAGAAATATATGAAAGCCTATGGTAATTTTTTTAATGAAGAATTGCAAGCGGCGCCAAGAATTTTTCAGAATCTGTGTTTTTGGCCTACTTCCAGTACTTAGCTAAAACTAAACAACCTTCCACTCTTTGGAGTACCTATTCAATGCTAAAATCAACAGTCAGTTCTAATAGCGACGTAAAGCTGGACACATATTCGAAATTAATATCGTATCTGAAGATGATGTCTGATGGATTTAAACTGAAAAATCCAAAGTATTCTCAGTCAAAAACGTGGAGACTTTCCTTAATGAGGCACCCGACAAAGTCTTTCTTGCCGTAAAAGTAAGTAACTATGTACGTGGGACACTCAGAAAGTTTTGCGAAACTAAAAAAAATTGTTCTATACGTACATATATTTTTATTAAATCTTTTCAAAGTACTTTCCACCAGCCTCTATACAAAGATTCATGCGCCTAAACCAGTTTTCAAAACACTTTTTCCAGTCCGCCGCAGACACCTCGTTTACAGCCTGCTCGAACGCAGCCAGCGCATCTTCCGGCGACGAAAATTGTATCCCTTTGAGCTGATTTTTTATTTTTGGGAATAAAAAGAAGTCACACGGTGCTAGATCAGGGCTGTAAGGAGGGTGACCCAGGAGTTTGACTGGCGTGCTGTCCAGGAAGTCCCTCGTTTTGAGTGCGGTGTGCGCAGGTGCATTGTCGTGGTGGAGCAGTAGCCCGCGGAGCCCTGTGTTTGGTCGCTTGTTGCTTATAACAGAGAAAACTTCTGGCAAACATTTGGTAGTATACCATTCGGCATTAATGCTTCTTTGATCCCGTAAGGGAATTGATACCAAGTGGCCAGTCAAATTAAAAAAGCTAGCGATCAAAATCTTACCCCCGCTTCTAGATCGCTTCACTTTGGTAGGCGTTGGCTCATTTTGAAACACCCAAACAGTCGACTGGCGCTTGGTTTCTGGGTCGTATTGATAAATCCAGGACTCATCACCTGTAACGATGTCGTAAACACGCCGAGACGAGCCTGCTTCAAATTTGTTAAGCATATCACGGCACCATTCCACCCGGGCCTGCTTCTGAGCATCGGTGAGGTTGTGCGGCACCCAGCGTGATACTATCCTCCTCACGCGAAGATGGCTGTGTAGAATCTCGTGAACGCTTCCCGATCCAATCTTCAATATGTGTTGAATCTCCTGATATGTAATTCGCCTATTGTCTTGGATTAAATTTTTCACTGCTAGCACGTTTTCTTCGGTAACAGCCGTCAAAGGGCGACCGCTTCTTTCGTCATCCCCCAAAGTTGGTCGACCGCGCTTGAATTCGTTATACCAACGATACACGGTTGCCTTGGAAGGGCCTTCATCCATGAATGCCATTTGAAGTCTATCGTACGATTCATCCGGTTTCAGGCGACACTTGAAATCGTATAAAATCATAGCTCTAAAATGTTCCCGGCGCAGATCCATATTTCAGTGAGACACAATACTTTGAATTAACTCGCAAAAAATGTGGAGGGAAATTTTGAAATTGGAACTTACTTATTTTTACTTATAAATAATCATATTTTCGAAAAACATTATAACTGGCCAGTCTCCCATATATAAAAACTTTTTTTCGCAATACTTTCTGAGGGGCCTGGTATATGGTGGATTAGTAAAGTATATAACCATAGTGTTTTAAAATGCGCATTGTATTGTAACCTTCTATAGATACTTGTTATTCACATTCGGTTTTGTTACAAAACCGAATGTGAATAAGACAAGGCTTTAATTTTCGGAGTACATGGAACTTGTCGTGGCAATGAACTTTTAAAATAACTGTTGATGATGTCGAAAATCACTCGGATGATTTACTGTTAGTAAAGCTGACAGACACAAAAACAAAAATTAACTGATCCTTCGTAATCCCAGGAGAATACAAAACTATTGTACAGAAATACCTGGACCTGAGTCCTGCTGATATGAAGACCAATCGGTTTTTCATCCGTTATCAAAATGTGGGATTGGTGGGACCAAACACACAACATGTCAACTCACAGGCCTTGGCAATCAATCTTACATGTCGACACAGGATAAGACGGCTTAAGCCGCTAGCCCGCTACTCATGTCGGACTTAAAACTATTGAAATCGTAACACGCCGTAACAGAAACAAAGTAAATACCGAGAGGGTTATCCACAAGGAATATATCGGGCGTTTTGGCAAAATAAATTTAACATACAACAACCAAAAACCAACTTTAACATGCTTGGTTTAGAGTGTAGATTTCGTTGTGTCGGATAAAAAATCGCGTACCAGAATATAATGAAAGGCAGGCTAACATTTTTATAGGGGTTTCAACGACTCTCGGAGTGGCACCGTTTTACATTTAAGGAATCCTCATTGTATTATGTGTCGGGCTACACATCGTCCTTTATGGTGACAACTATCTTTATGCCATGTTTATCTCGCGCTGTTTTATGTTTGTTCATTTAAAGTTTCGTATTAAAACTGTCGTGTCTGTCGGTTTTAATTTTCTTGTTGTTAGTTAAATAGAAACTCAGATAGCTGTTTTCTAAATCTATTGAAACTTGACTGAAATGGAGGGTTTTTTCGCTTGTCTAAACTGCAGAGTTTTAATCAGTGATACGTCCATACCATCAGGTGAGACAGATGTCAAACGCGAGCCTTTGATTGTTTTGACTACTGTCTCACCAGATGGTAAGCGATGATGTGTTCTATGATAAAACATGCTTGTCTAGTTACTAATTTAATTTTTACTCAAAGACCACCAGGTTCAGGGCCCTTCTCAGTCCAGATATGATGTCAAAAAGGTGATGATGTTGAAATGGCTGAAGGCATTTTCGTCATCTACCTGTTTTTCCAACTATATTCCTTTTATAGAGTCTAATTCCAGTCCAATGGAATGCAATTAAAAAAGACCAAGACAATATTGCCCAGAATTTTAAGTAAAAAAGATTTACAAAAAATCACGTTAAAATCGGTACTTCTGTTTATGAGCTACGATATCACAGACAGAGCGCTGTTGAGTCGAAATGTTAAATTAAGTTGATACACGGAAACACTCACTCACTAAGGTTGAAACTATCTGAAAGTCACATATCATATAATATATAGCTTTTAATTTTATGACGTGCCATAGGGTTTAATGTCACTTTCACTTCCATCATCATCATCCTTTTTAATCCTCTTTGTGACCTCTCTGTGAGAAAGGGAATGGGCCGTAATCCACCACGCGGGCCCAGTGCAGTTTGGTGGATGTCACCAATCTTCGAATATTTGGTCCAAGTACATGCCGGTTTCTGATGGGGTCGTCACGGCGTGCAATGTGTTCTGGTGCGCCGGTGATGGTGGGTACCGTAGGAGGGTCCGGTAACGGACAGCCGCGGCAGACACCGAGAACACCGTGGAGTTTTAGTGTGGTGGAGAACTGCACTATCTCCCGTAGAAAGCAAGAGCATTTCAACAAACAAAAAAAAAGGTCATGCCGGTTTCCACACGATGTTTCCCTACACAGTGGTGATGAAAATAATTTACACAAAGTAAAGCGCCTGCCTGAGTTCGACACGAAGTCGGGGCCACCACTGCAAATTTCAAGTTCAAAACCGCCAAATCGCATCGCGTTGCGTCCATGTGAACGTGCTTGCAATTTCTCTTATTCAAAATCACTTATACACATAAATCAAATCGCGTCAAGCCTACAGGAAAATCACTAATTGTAAATAATGTTTATTTAAGTTTTCCTGTTTAAATCAAGCTGTTTGTATTTTTAGAACTTCATTGATTATTTCTATTGAAGCAGGGAGCGGGAATTTATGGCCTGTTTCGGAAGCCATGTTGGAAGTCAACGTCACTTTATTCAGGTGTTCATCAGTAGATTGTTAATTAATTAAGTGCTTGTGATAATTTTATCTGTCTATTTTAGAACGCATTTATACTACACCCGCGTTTTGCTCGATATGTTTTAGTCCCACGTCTTGGGGTGCAAACCTATTGTCATCGACCGGGCACAGATCCAGACTCCGGGTTAATGTGGGAAAAGGTTTTGTTGGAAAATCCAATAACACTTTTTCTTCAGCAGTAGTTTTTATAACAACTACACAAATTGATAATTTATTTAAAATGATTTCATTTTTAACCTTCGACGGAATAAGTTTGACGCGTGTACCTAAGTGTTTGTGTATCTGTCTGTGTCATCATAACTCCTAAATGGATGGATCGATTTTAATTTCGTGTTTTTTTTTTGTTTTTAGGTGTCTTTATCGAGAGTGTTTTAAGCTATGTTTGATGAAAATCGGTATAGCCGTTCAAAAGTTATGGGCGTTTACTGTTTGAATCGGGGTGTTATCGCAAGATAAGAGTACTGTGTCATAATTACGTGTTCAATGGATTGTCGATCGAAGCGTGTCTAGTACTAGATATAATATGTAGCATGAAATAAAAGTTTGTCGGGGGTTTTTAAATTTTACTATATTATTCTTGTTATCTCTTTTTCTTCTTTTTGAGTCGATAAAAATCTCTTTACTCCACTTTAGGGCTGTAAAACGTTTACTTTCTAAAGCATACTCCTAAGTAACAGGCTAGGCCAAAAGTTTAAAAAAAAAACTTGATTCGTGGACATTATTTGTAAAACATGGTTTTTTCATATGACTAAAACTTTTGCTTAAAAAATTTAATTATCAACACGATATTTTTTCGCTTCTTTTGCATTACTCCTCCAAAATGGCTTGGATGTTTATAAATACACAGTGAAATTGATTGTTAGAATTTCTTCTTATCCTATATACGATATGTAATTCAAAAAAAAAATTGTAAACAAACTGTCCAAAAGGAGGTCCAATAATGATATTCTGGCACCGAGCGGGCGCATGGCCAGTACCGCTTTAACATTGGCGAATAAAATTATACGCCTTAAATATTTTGGGCCCAATAGGTGGCCACGTTAATTGCGGTATCTGTGCAGGCACTCATAAGTTTGGAATTAATTATAGATATTATGTACATCATCATACATTTTTATGTTGAAAGTAAACAGGTACTGATAAGTTTACGAAGCTACTTATGAGAATAACTTACGAAGTTATAATTTCAAAGTAAGCAAGTTCGAGTAGACTAGAGTGTTTGTGCAAGACTTCGTTACTATGAATACTGCGGCGTATCTAGACTTTGTTGCTATGAATACGGCACCTTAACGAACTATCTGTACAATTTTGCACATTCCAGTCAATATAATAATTGGTTCAGTGGTTCTCAAAATGTATCTGCTATTTAGAACAGATAATTTTTTTGATGATGGTTTGTATTTAGTTAGTTGGTGGGGCTCATTGGGCATCAAAAAAAATCCATATTTGTCAATTAGCAAATTGACCAAAACACTGACAGTATTGCCATGTTAAATAGCAATTTTGATTCACTAGCCGAAAAAAAAAACCCTGTTCACTGGCCACGTAACGAGCAGTTGTAAATAAAAAAATAAAAGACGTTACTTGGTTAGTTTAACAATAACATTTTTTTTTAATGAGTCATGTCGCTGATAATTTATAAATAATTCTTGGAGATTTTTCGCCCAAAGTTGGATCTAGATGCTAGTCATATTATTATGAGGACGATGAAAGAATATAAAATATCAGGCAGTGAGTGACGTCATTAACATCATTATTCATCTTATTAATGGTTTTTTTTTAACCCATTCTTATGATCCGTACTTGATTAAGTCTTGGCCAAAACTTTGGCCATCAAATAGATCGTATGGTGCTAAAATCTGGGCAATAGAGTAGTTTTCTTAAGAAGCAAGCCAATCAAAAAAAGAAACTTGCTTCAGTATCCCTGGCATAAATAACTGGACTTGCATAAATTCAGAGATTAAGAGCGTACACTAGCCAGCTAAGACAGCCTTCGTCAATCTCAATATTTACTAATAAGTATTATGTAAACCCGTGCTACTAATTCTCATGCACTTGGCAATCAGCTTCGACCACTTATAGCTAGCATGTAATGCTCCACTTGCTGGGCAAATGCCTTTCTTCAACATTTACTAATAAGTATTATGTAAAACCGTGCTACTAATTCTCATGCACTTGACAATGAGCTTTGACCACTTATAGCTAGCATGTAATGCCCCACTTGCTGGGCAAATGCCTTCTTCCAACATTTACTAATAAGTATTTTGTAAACCCGTGCTACTTATTCTCATGCACTTGGAAATCAGCTTTGACCACTTATAGCTAGCATGTTATGCCCCACTTGCTGGGCAAATGCCTTCCTCCAACATTTCCAATGTTCTCGGTTCTGTGCGAATGCTTTCCAAGTCTTAAGGAAGACGTACCTATTGATCAATGTGCTGATGGTGATGACCGGGGTGGTTTTAGTGAAGTAAAAGCATACACTCCTTGGTCTTTTCCCCAAAAGTCCAGGCGCTTTTTGAAGGTTTTCCCCCGATAACAAAAAAGGGTATTCCTACGGTCTCCATTGCAAACGCGCGGAAATACTGAATACAGTACCGTAAAGTAAAAAAAATAAATATAAAACAACCTAGCTATATCCGCTTCAAACATTACCAAAGAAGCTTTTTACCTGAATTTTATGTAAAGAGACTACCGTTCAAATCCGGTGGAATACAGGTACCTTTGTTGCAATATAGTCGTAGCTGCAATAACCCGCATTTGTCTTTGCATAGTGAACGGATCAAACATGGAACCGCATTGCAATAAACTCTTTGTGTGCGTTGCGTTTGAAAAGATTGTGCGAATATTCGAGTTGCAACACTGGGGTCACTGTACAGGGTATTCAGAAAGACTAACTATTAACAGAACGATAGCAAAATCCTTGACCCCTACTTTTTCTGCCTTTTCATGTGTCGATGGCAAATTGCATTATTGAATCAGTCCAGGGGTGTGATCATAAACTCTTAGAGTAAGGTTATTTTGAGTGTATGTAAGGGACAGATGTATATGACTAATATACATCTGTCCCTTACACACACTCAAAATAACCTTATTCTAAGAGCTTATGGTCACCCCCTGAACATTTTTCGAGTTTAGCGAATCCTGTGTGTAGTTACAGGACCCAAATAGGATCCTATCAAAAACGTAACATGTAAAAAACACTAGTCTCGCGGCGCGGTTCTTCTACCGCAAAAAGTGGTGATATCGAATGTATGTAAATCCATGTCGCAGAGTTTTTACGGTTTTTACGGTACCTTAACAATTAGGTAACAAACAAACGAATTAATCGAATTGGTTTTACATTAGAAAAACACAATAATGTAGACACCTTATGTAAAAGTAAAACCAAGCCGGTTAATGTGATCTTGTTAGTTAATGATCTCATTTCTTTTTGTACGCATTTCTCCCTTATTTCTTTCCGGGTTCTATTTCCGGTGATTCAGGTACGGTCCATGTTCTATTAGTTAGGTACCTACACTTGGTGCCCAGTCCATTTGTACTGTAAATGTAGGTAGTTCAGGTAACCAATAATTTTTCAAACCATTTATGAAATTCAAATTCAAATTCAAATACTAACCTAACCTGACTAAATTTAGTCTGCTATAATATCGTTAAGATCACAATCTCATAACCTGCCTTTGACACACTGCGCCAACTCATAAATATGGTATAGGTATTAGATATATCAAAAGAAATATCGTCTATGACTAATTGTACCAACCTATATTCACTATTTACCTACCTACACAGATAAGTAGTGTGGGTGACGTTAAAATGGTAAAAGTAACTTTGTAATCCCATATGACTATTTATATAGGCCTACAAAGTTTCTTATGCAGTTCGTATACCTAGGAAACGGGACGAAAATTGCGGGATGTTTTAGTTTTTCCTTGCATCATAGTGAAGTGTATTAGCCTTAAGTAAATCTACTTAGTATTACCCTTAACAAAACGGTATCATATTAATGCTTAATATGTACTTTACGTAACGCGCATTATTGTAACTGTACTGTATGTTTTAATGAGACATTCAATAAATCCTACTTAGACCTACTGGTTGTCTGCTTTGCGAAACCCCAACATTACATGGCGACCCTGCCATCAAGGCCTGCCAAGGGGCTCTAAATTTTTTTAGACTGTCGCGTTTTCATTTAAAAGTTTTCGGCGTTATTTTCGGACAGTTCTTCTCAAGTAAATTTTTACGATGTGTCGATCAAATGTGGAGAAAGAAGAGGTTTTCCTTAACCAGAATGCTGCTGGAGGACAAAATGACGGTACATTGAAGATCATGGGAAGCAACCTTGAGCACTTAAGCATCGTGACCTACATCATTCTTGCTGGTATACTGGTACTGGCCATCTACATCTGGATACGTGTGTACAAGAAGTGCCATCGCAGATGGATGCAGGAGGAAATTGGGCTCAGCACGATGCAGAGGATTAGAGCATCCATACGAGGACGAGTCAACGAATCTTCACCTGCCAATTGAAATTGGCCCGCCCCATTTGTTGCCGTACAGACTCAATTGCAGAATGTGCAACAAGGTTCAAGGTCTGTCGAAGTATATGGCTCCGAAGTGGAAAAATTATTCACCGAATTAACAATTTCCCAAGCAGACGGAAATTCGGAAACGTTCAAAGTTTTAAAGCCATTGAATGAAAAACTTGCCCTACAACGTTTTTCAGGTGGTCTGCGAAGTTCCAAATTAGGCACAATTATCTCCGCCCGAAACTACACTAGCCTGAAAGACGCCATCCAAGCTGCAAAAGATGAGGAGGCTACATCCTGCCAGTCTTCATCAGGTAACGTCATGCATGTGTTTAAGAATGGACATGGTTATCAAAATATTAGACGACCAAATGGTCAAGGTCATGGTTCCCGTAACCCAAATCAAAGAGGTAGAATGCGTGGTCAATATAGCTATTATAACCGTGGTTCTCGTCACCAATATAGTGGTGCTTACCCACAAGCATTTCGTGGTAATTTTAGAGGTTACTACCGTGGGTCACCAAACGGTCAAAGAGGTAATAGAGGTCCAAGATATTTTAGAAATCAAAGACAAGGTCCAAGTGTATATTCTATTGAACATGACCCTGAACGCCAACGTGTTCATATTGACAATAATATACCACAGGCACAATCACAAGGTGATAATAAATCCAAGCCAGATTTAGAAAATCCAAATCAGTTTTTTCGATTTTAAAAATTTAATTCTATCTTGTAATGGCAATGCTAAATACGTAGCGTTTAATATTAATAATGTTAAATATTATTGGCTAATAGATACTGGCGCTACATTGTCTATTATAAAATATGAAACAGTACCGAAAAATTGTATTACTCATGGAGACAACACTTTAATAAATGGAATAGGAGGACAGCGTAGATCTAAAGGTTCAGTAGATTTAATTCTGAGAAATGGCAACGAAACGTTTTCACACAATTTTTTTATTTTTGATTCCTTACCATTAAAAGCTGATGGAATCATAGGATTAGATTTTCTAAAAAAGTTTCAAGCAAATATTAATTTAAATTCGAATATTTTATCATTGGTTAAGAATGAGAAATTATATCATTTTAGTTTAGTGGATGAAAGTGATAGGATAAGGAATACTTTAACTATACCAGCTAGGTCAGAGTCAATACATTTTATTTTTGTGGATCAGATTATGAATGAAGATGTGATTGTTTGCGGAAGAGAGTTAACGAACAATGTATTTTTAGCAAATACGATAGCAAAAGTAATAAATAATAGAATGCCTGTTAAAATACTAAACGTATGTGAGGAAGACATTACCTTACCATTCTTTACTCCTGATTTAAAATCTTTGAGTGAGTATGACGTTTGTGAATTTAGTCATAACAACATTAATGTTCCTAGAGTTCAATCGTTATTATCGGAATTGAATTTAAGTCATTTAAATGGAGAAGAAAAAGAATCTATAGAGGCGATATGTACGAAATATGCGGATGAATTCTATGTAAATGGAGATAAATTAACTACAACAAACATTTATGAACAATCTATAATTTTAAAGCCAAATTCAACACCTGTTCATGTTAAACCTTATAGGTTGCCACATGCATTGAAACCAGAAATAGATAAGCAAATTAGTAAAATGATAGAAAATTATATTATAGAAGAGTCGAATAGTGAATGGTCAAGTCCAATTTTATTAGTACCAAAAAGAAGTAGCGAAGGAAGTGAAAAGAAATGGAGGTTAGTGATAGATTACAGAAAATTAAATGAAACTATTTGTGATGATAAATTCCCGTTACCCAATATAACAGAAATTTTAGATTCCCTATCTGGTGCTATTTACTTCAGTCATCTTGACCTTCACCAAGGTTATTATCAAGTGACCTTGGAACCCGAGAGTCGTAAAATTACAGCATTTACTACGAATTCAGGTCAATATCAGATGAAACGCCTACCTATGGGCCTTAAGACAAGCCCTAGTGCTTTCAGCCGTATGATGTCTGTAGCAATGTCTGGTCTAACCAATGAGAAATGTTTAGTTTATCAAGACGATTTGATAATATTTGGAAGAAATCTATATAATCACAATCAAAATTTAGTTAATGTCATGGAGAGATTAAGAAAAGTCAATTTAAAATTGAATCCTCAAAAGTGTCAATTTTTAAAGAAAGAGATTTTGTATTTAGGCCATGTTGTATCTGAAAAAGGAGTTTTGCCTGATCCAGACAAAACTAAAGTATTAGTTAATTATCCAACACCTAAAAGTTCAGACGAAGTTAAACGCTTTGTAGCTTTTTGTAACTATTATCGGAAATTTATAAGGTCATTTTCAGATATAGCAATGCCATTGAATAAATTATGTAGGAAAAATGTACCATTCGTTTGGAGTAATGAGTGTCAAAGTGCTTTTGAGTTTTTGAGAAATGCGTTAATCTCTTCACCTATTTTGCAATATCCAGATTTTTCTGATAACAATGAATTTGTGCTACAAACAGATGCATCAGGCACAGGTATTGGTGCAGTGCTGTGTAATAAAGATCTTCGACCAGTTGCTTATGCAAGTAGACCGCTAAATAAAGCAGAAAAGAATTATCCTACTATTCAAAAAGAGCTTCTAGCGATAGTATGGTCCTTAAAGTATTTTAGGCCGTATTTATATGCAAGAAAATTTACCATAATGACGGATCACAAACCTTTGGTTTACCTTTTTAGTTTGAAAGATCCTTCTAGTAGATTACTCAAATTTCGATTAACTATGGAAGAATATAATTTTAAAATTGTTTATGTAAAAGGAAAAAATAACGTAATAGCGGATGCTTTGTCTAGAATGTATATGACATCAGATGAACTAAAGAGTATGCATGAACAAGTTGTAGCTGTGATGACTAGAGCTCAGAAGAAGAGAATGAACGATCTGTGTGATGATAATAAGGATGAAACTGAGACAACGGATCCTAGTAAATTCACTAACAATAGGTCTGATCAACCAAGAGTTGTGGATATATTAAGAAAACCGATAGACTCCGTAGAAATGTGCTTAATTAAAGGTAATGAATTAAAAAAGCTGAGAGTAAAAAACCAGATTCAGAGGAAATTGAATGTTTTTCGTTTATTGCAAATAAAAAGGAATTGTTTATAAATCTTGATTTCAAGGTACATTTCTCGCGAGCCGAATTTGTACAGAAATTAAATGATATTTGTAAAAAGATACGTATCGATGAAGTTTGTATAATTAAAAACGAAGAGAATATTGATTTTATAAAGAGTATATGCGATGAGATATCTTCACTCACGCATTGGTCCGGACCACGAGTATGTATATTGCGAGGAGTTAAGAAAATAAATGACGACAAGGAAAAGACAATTATTATGAACGATTTCCATTTGCTACCATCCAGTGGTCATGCTGGAGTCCGTAGAATGGTAAATACGATTAAAAAACGATACTACTGGCCAAGTATCGATAAGGACGTCCAGAATTATGTCAAAAAATGCACGAAATGTCAGAAATCGAAATATTTTCGATATATTAAACAGCCGATGGAACTAACCACAACGGCTTCCTCGGCATTTCAGAAAATTTATTTAGATTTAGTGGGACCTTTGGATAGAGACATTGACGGTAATTGCTATATATTGACTATGCAATGTGAATTAACTAAATATGTGCAAGCTGTTCCCATAAAAAATAAGGAAACTGTGTCCATTGCAGATGCATTTGTAAGATATTTTATTTTAATTTTTGGCATTCCTGAGATCATAGCGACTGACCGTGGAGCAGAGTTCATATCAGCAACTATGGAACAGGTATGTAAACTTCTTAATATTGAAAAGTTATCCTCAACAGCTTACCATCACCAGTCCATTGGAGCTCTTGAAAATGCGCACAAAACCCTGGGTTCATTTTTAAGGATTCAGTGTGAAAACCACACAGACGGTTGGAGTTATTGGTTACCGTTCTGGTGTTTTAGTTTCAACAACACAGTCCATAGCGAAACAAATTACACTCCACATGAGCTTGTTTTTGGCAAACTTTGTAGAATACCCAGTAGAATTACTGATACGTTAGAACCATTGTACAATATTGACAACTATCCTTTACAGTTAAAGTATAGATTACAGTTAGCTCATGCCGATGCAAAGAAAAATTTGTTTAATAGTAAATTAAGAAGAAAATGTTTGTATGACAAATCCATGAATCCATTCATATATGACAAAGATGATTTAATTTTGTTGAAAAATGAGACAGGTCGGAAATTAGATGCGATATTAGAAGGTCCTTATATAGTAATAGAAGATTTAGGTTGTAATGTTAGAATAAGTAAGAATAATAAAATAGAATTAGTGCATAAGAATAGGACTAGACCCTATTATGAATAAAAAAAAACTGTAACTAAATGAGAAATTTGTGAGCTAGATTAGAAATAGTTATTATTTTACTTAAGATGTTAACTTCGGTTTATGGTATATTGTTAGTAAACGGAAAAAAAAAAAACTATGTATGATTTTTTTTATTTTTTTCACTTTCGCGGGAGGTGAAGTGTTCACTTTCGCGGGAGGTGAAGTGTATTAGCCTTAAGTAAATCTACTTAGTATTACCCTTAACAAAACGGTATCATATTAATGCTTAATATGTACTTTACGTAACGCGCATTATTGTAACTGTACTGTATGTTTTAATGAGACATTCAATAAATCCTACTTAGACCTACTGGTTGTCTGCTTTGCGAAACCCCAACATTACAATAGGCTAAATACTAATTGTGTTCAAAATTTAAAGTTTGTGAGTCTACAAGAACTTTGATGATTGGTAAGTGAGTGAGTGAGTCAGTCAGTGACGAAATTATGGAATTTTGTCTTGCAATAAATTATTGCAAGACAAAATTCCATAATTTTGAAATTGAACTCCTCTTCCTAAACTACAAGTTCAAATTGAATATAATTTGGGATTATGTCTAGTTATATAATGTTCTCTTAGTCAAATTCAGGGTTCTAGCTTTATCCATAACGAAGTTACAGGGGGCTCGTAAATATCCTGAATGGCTTCGAGAAAAAGATGGTACGGTTGTGCCTTTGTTTGTTCAACTTGTTGGGGACTCTGCCGTGCCCCCAGATGTCAAGGCCATGGCAAGCAGCCTGGCAATTCTCGCTGGAGGCGGTCTATCCTATACTGCCGACTTAACTCAAGGGCTTCGTCCATTTCATCGGTTCTCTGACAACTTAGCTTGCTAGCAATATAAGCGGTACGTTGGCAGAAGGGTTGTCATTGACTTAGCTTGCCTTATTAAAAAATATAATAGAAACTGATGTTGGTTGCTCTTCTTCCGGATAATTCTGGAGAATTTCATTCAGATTTTATCTTTTGTTGCGGTAACTAAACGACCCAAGGCTATTAAATTTTAGTTTTTTCTAAAATGCTCTAGATTTAGTGTTAAAGTCGGCATTTTTCATAAAAGAGGGACAGCGCCTCGCCATCCGCGCAGCCCAATGAATTTTGCCTCCCGACTTCGATAATTCCCTTCCGACTATAGTGAATTCCAAATTATGTTTTGTTTTCTTTTTGAATTCACTGTAATATGATTATACCTTGGAAGTGGTTTAGAAAGATAAAATGTACCTAAATAGTTAAAATTAACTAAAGTTTTTGAGAAACCCTTTACACTAAATTTAAATCAAAGACGGAATAATAGTCGCTGATAGTGAATATACATTCAAGAATTAATACAAATACAAGTAACTAATTTGGTAGACAGTTTAAATCGAGAAGTCACTGGAGTTGGTTAGATTAACCCTACTACAGACAGCCCAAAAGCGCCCAATCCGTCATCATTTCCTAGTGTATAAGCTGGTAAGAAGAAATGATGAAACAAACTTCCCAGCACATATTTCTGTCTGTTAGCCATAAGGACTATATAAGTAAAACAATAGGGATGTATGATGTTAATTAGAAAAAAGGGTTGCAAAGTGCATTATTCACCTAACGAAAGGAAGTTGGTAGGAGCGCTACGATTACATTGACAGATTCGTTTACTTGAATGTTTACGGGAACTAGACTGAGTTCTTGACAATAATCTCGTTCCCAACCTAGTGACGTGAGACGGTTTTACAGCAGCAGGCACGTCGTACGTGTACTGCTGGGCCTAGAACGCGAGTCCTAGGAAGAACTAGCAGCGGTCCCAACAATACATGTTTCCTATACTCCAGCATGTATTACACAATCCGAAGGCAGCGGACAGTTTTTTGCCTAATTGCCTTTGCCATTGAGTGAGACATGCTTCTAGATGCACTGGACGCGTGCTATAATAAATTGCTCTCCCTCGGCCTATTCAGCCTTTACAAAGACAATACAAAAATAATGCAAGCGTACCGTAGACTCAATCTGTATCATAACTCATTGCGATCGAAATTGCTGGGCACCGGGTCAGATTTACTCGTCATTCCTCATTGCCTTAATCTGCCCATTTCCTGGATATACGGGGCCGCTAGGAACGGCATCCATCCAAAATCGTGTATCGTTAAATAGTGACGATTTAATATTGCCTAATGGCTTGGTGTAGTTTTAATGAGACACGTTTTCTAAGCGTCCTTAGACGATTTAGTTTGAGGTTCTTTGTGATGCCTACCGTTGGGAGCCTACCCCTTCTCCCTAGATCTGTGCGACAGCAAGTATTACGCAAAGTTTTCTGAGCTAGAAAACTTTTTAATACTCGCAAGTACTTTCTATAGGAAACAGTAGTTGTCAACAAACAATTGGTTGTCCTACGTTCCCAATTAAAGGTGGCCATATAACCTATTTATACAAATATTGAATATTTACGGTTACGCCTTTCATGTATGTTATGTCAGTTAACGTTCAATAATGGTCCATAATCTAATGAGTAATTGTATAGTGTATAAATGATGGATTAGGGCATGTAAGTGTGATGGAAGACTTCACCGCTTCCCTAGACCAAATGCCATTTATAAATATCTGCCAAGGTGTGGATTAGGAGATAAGTACATGGTCACACCAAGCTAGAATAAAAGAGTTTCATGCTAGAACATTAGCGAATTGACCGTACCTATAAAATATAATGATTAAAGACTTACCCAGTCATTCTGGCACTCACTCACACAATATTAATATAAAATTAGACTAAATTATAATTAACTTAATTATTAACACTCGTTTCTACGATAGCTACCACGACACGACTTTTGACTGCTGATTCCAAAGCTATACCCTATGACTCCCTAACACTCTCGTATCTCGACCAGTACCGACATCTCCCGATGCCAGACAATAAGCGACCCTAAACCTCGTAGGTTTCGCCAGCTACCTGGACCAAACGACCCTCGCCCCCTGGACCGCTACGATTTCTCCAAATTATCACGATATCACGTCTCCACAGCTGCGGGGTCATTTTTATTGCAGTTTTTGTACAATTGCTCAATTGTTTTAAAATAGTTCGTGTTAGAAATCGGATATTCGAAGTTTTTTTTTAATTTCGTTGGAATATTACTTTTGTCTTGACAGCTTTTACATTAAAAGGCAATTTATGAGTTTCTTTAAAAGGATCGGTATTTTTTATCCTTTTAAAATATATAGACTGTTTCATACTTTTTTTAGGGTGGCTGTCAAGTCCTAATTCAAACCTGCATGTTCAATATTATTCCACACATGTGGCGGTCATTTGCAGTTTTATATAGTACCAGTATGATGTTATGTTATGAAATAGTGTAAACAATAAAAAGACATGCGATTGCAGCTATCCCGAGTGATTTACCGTCATTTATTGAAGATTTCTGATGTATAACTCCGAAGTTCTTCATCAGATCTTGATGGCAAGTCGGTTAAAATATAGAGATAAATGGCGTGTGTAACACTTTCAATGATATCTACATCTACCTAATATTGTTTAATGTTTGATCCTTCTGCATTTCTGGACTTAGCGCTGTTACCAAGCATTTGACAGTGTTTTAACTGACCGAATTGACGGCCGCACGTTTTTATATCGCGCGGAGAATTTTATTGTATTTCTGAACGTATTTTGTTGGTTGTAGCAATTCACAGCCAATTGAGGCTCGGAGATCTATTGGGTAACAAACTAACAGGTTGGAGTAGAACGTAAACAAATGCTTTACTGATTGAGAGATACGTTTTAGGATATTTATTTATTGTATTAGGTAGTGTTTGGGCTAGATATTTTGCAATGTGCTTTTTCGGCGTAGCACAGATACTCAAAGATATCCCGAAGTCACTCTGCCCTTGCTGATGATTTCCGCAGTATCTAGTGGTTACAGCTAACCAGCTGCTAACTAACTATGATTATAGGTGTCTCTAACCAGAGACACCTATAATCTTTTGTCTTATCTTGGCGGATACCATGCCAGAGATTCTAGACAATATGATATTTATTCTATCAGCGATAGCGATTTTCAAAAATAATAAAAATATGTGATTTACCAGAGCTATGTGGCACTTTGAGTGTCATCAATCAATCCTTTTCCCAACTGTTGGGGTCGGCTCCCAGTCTAACCGGATTCAGCTCCGGTGTTTTACACGGAGTGACTGCCTATCTGACCTCCAAACCAATAACTGCGTAATACGATAAGCCTTGGCAAGACTGGTGTCAGATACCAGGCTTTTTACTACCCGTAACAACTGTCAAAGTTCTTTAAATGACAGTTGGGTCCAAAGGTTTAACTTGCTTTCTGAGGCGCTATAGAAACTCGCTATGTAAAAATGGTCACCTATCCACGGACCGACCTTGGCAAGCGTTGCTTAACCTTGAAGATTACCCTGTATTGGTGTTATTATTAAGTCACGTGTGCCATCCTATCAGCTATGGCGATGGTCGAATGCCGAAATAAAAAGTTTTGAGCACGTGACTTTTCGATAACGCTTGGCAACACCAAACATTTTTGATATTATACCAATCCCTATCGCGACGCTTTCATTGATGAATGTCATTTGTCTAGCTATATTATCACGTGACATTTTGATAGCGCTTGGCAACACCAAACATCTTTGATATTGTACCAATTCCTATCGCGACGTTTTCGTTGATGAATGTCATTTGTCTAGCTAGATTATCACGTGACACTTCGGTAGCGCCTGGCAACACCAAACATTTTTGATATTATACCAATCCCTATCGCGACGCTTTCGTTGATGAATGTCACTTGTCTAGCTAGATTATCACGTGATATTTTGATAGCGCTTGGCAACACCAAACATTTTTTAAATTATATCTACCAATCGCTATCGCGAAGCTTTCGTTGATGAATGTCATTTGTATAGCTAGATCATCACGTGACATGTTAGCGCATGGCAATCCCGGATATTTGAAAATCGTTAGGTAAAAGGTATCGCTAGACAACTGACACTCTATCGACGACAGCGTGGCGGTAGCGATTGACAATGTACAAAATTCGGGGAATGTCAAACGCTATCGAAATGTCACGTGATCAATCCCTTATATTTGGCATTTGGACTAGGGATTTTACGGAAGAGATGATACTGGAACCGAAGTCGGAATCGGAGGTTTTAAATTTGGAGTATCGGGATCGGAACCGGAACTGAAATCGGTATCGGAGGTGGTGGCTGAAGATATATTTATTAAGAGAAATTCTTCTCTTCTTAGTCGGCCACTCTTGGCAGAGTGGTCGTAATCATGGGTGGGTACTGCATTCACGTCACACGTCTCCATTCGTTTCTATTGGACTCTTTGTGGGAACAGTCGGTCATCGTAGCTTTGGTGATCTTTTAAATAAGGTCTGCCCAGCTGGTCGGAGAGCTACCAGGTTTAATAAAGTAATACATACATTGTTAATCAGCCTTTTTAATTTCAGTTCAAACAGAATTCAAAACAAACAAGTTTTCTAAAATCGCAATCAGTATTATATAAACAAGTTTGTACGCGTTGACTGCGGCTGCGTGCCTTGGCCACCGCTGCACATCGACCTCCGATAACCTCCGATTTAAATTATTCGGAATCGAAATCGAAATCGGAGGTTAAAACAATCGGAAGTTCCAACTTTTCGGTATCAGAATCGAACCTCCGTAACATCCCTAATTTCGACCATCGCCATGACTTAGACAAGTTAGATCCTCAGCACCTCTAGCCAAGTTGATAATCTACAATCGATAACGCTATTAGAAAACGAATCTATGTATGGGAATGACTCATCTGAACGTTAAGTCATGTGGTCAGACCATACAAATACAAGGTGTTAAAATGTGGTAAGAGATTTCAAACAAAATTAATTATTGAATTATGTTTATTATTAAACTAGCTACCCGCGGCTTCGCTCGCAGTGAAGCCATTTTTTTTTTAATAAATAGTATCCTATGTTACTTCTAATACCTCCAAGAATATAATGTACAAAGTTTCATGATGATCGGTTCAGTAGTTTTTGCGTGAAAGCGTAACAAACAAACTTACATTCACATTTATAATATTAATATGATTACTTGTTTTAAATTATTGTTAATGTATTTTTGATTATTTAGGCTTATTGAAAATTACGTTTTTATATGTGTTGTTTAATATCCTCTGACAAATTATTGATGTTATATGATTGTGTAATAGGGAATTTGTTGACTCTCTGCACGTTTTGGGTCAAACTGTAAGCGCATTGAGTAATTGAGATAAATAGAAAGATAAAACGATTGTAACTTGGTTAGGCCCGCTGCACGCTGGTCTGTTGTATTCCAAAACCACAACACCACTCGTCATTCAAACCAAAAAACCTGCATCTTAACACAGCAATATAAAATTGTACCTACTTACATAAAAACTATGCAGCAAAAACCCGTCGGCTACAGAATGATCCTATTGGGATTGGATATTTTATCTTTCTTTCTTTCTTTAGAGTTATAGTTAGACGGACGGCCGGCAATACTGGACATCAAGTATTTTATTGCGACCCTGATTTAGGTGGTGCCAACGATAAAATAAAATAGTGGTTCGAAGAGTTAGGCGGGTTGTACAACATGTGAAAGATGAAAAGCGAAAATCCTGTGAGTATTTTTTTATATTTAGAGTGTGAATGAATTATTTTATAGAGTAAAAGTAATGAAATGTTGTTTGTTGGTAAGCGCCCACTTTAGAAGAATTATTTGAACAGGACAACGGCTGTCGAGTTAGTTAGTAGTTTATTAAATTTAAATTTAAAGCAGTATACAATGATTCCTAGCTCTTATTTTTAAACATTGTCATCGAGGTAAAAATCTTAAAACTTTTGTACCCATCTTATTTCAAATACATTTTTATGCACTTGCCACGTTAACTCTCCACCGCCCTCGGTTGACTGGAAGAGAATGCCATATTTTTTTTTTTTTTGGGTGGGCAATCATCCAATGACTTCTCTCGCTCTGGGTGAAGCGGGAGGGCGTGTCAGACTTTTACTGACTAAAACCCACCCGTGTTCCTTCAGTTGCTTGTGCCAGGGCCGCGGTAACTCTGTTTCAAATTTATCCGCGACCCAGACAGGCATCGGCCTTAGCAGACCCCATCAATTTTTGCTGACATCTCTTTGAGGCGCGCGTGGAACACTACGCGCCGTCGACTCGGGCCTGGTCCTTATCGAACGGCAAACTACCCATTATTCGCCGTCCGCAAGCCCGTGCCTACGGTGGCCGGGAATCGGCTTGCGACTCCCGACGCCCGGGACGTCTCCTGCGGTGGCTAGGGGCGTGAGGGCGTCTCCGTTGTGTTTCCCTCACGCGTTCCGCCTCCTCCTTCGCGAGCATTACTGCTTCACTGAAGGAGGTGACAGCTTCCCATGACTTCTCGCTCCGTACCATGGCCTGAATCAGGGCTGGAGGTCGCCACCGCTGATCGCCTCCACGAGGACACGGCGGTGCTCCGCCCAGGTGGGGCAGACCTCCACCGTATGCTCCACCGTGTCCTCCGGGCGATCCACACAATGGTGACACCCGGGCGTTTCCTCCCGCCTTATCCTGAACAGGAACCTTCCGAAACAGCCGTGTCCGGTGAGGACCTGCGTCAGGCGGAAGGTGAGGGCGCCGTGACGCCTCTCAAGCCACTCCTCAAAGAGGGGCCCTACCGCCGCAATTGTGGCGCGCCCATGGTAGAACATGCCTAGGGCACTAAGTTCGCTTAGGTAACTTTATACTGCAAGAATTATTAATAAATAAATAAAATCATTTTGTGAACCTTCGACCCGGACTCAATCTAGCGTCCTTTGGTTTGAACTCTATTGGTACCTTCAGCCAAGACTATCGTTTTTTTATCCTCAAAAGTGTACTAACTTAATTATTCCTAGTTCTTTAGCGTCCGTGCCTAGCAACCATCAACTAAGGATGACAAAGTAAATCATCCTAAGCCGAGCTTAACTTATGTTTAGGGAAAAGAAAGATACTCATACAAACATGTAATCCCATATAATATTGCGTTGTTCGTTATTTAGTCAACGGTTGTGACCAGGAACTTATGGATTATCTTTTTATCCGATTTAAGGTAAAACAGCAATGGCTACTGGCTTACTGTATGTAAGGGCTTGTTAAGTTTTCTAAACCGATTATATGAAGAGGTAATATTGTTTGTTTTTGAAAGGTAATATCTAAAAGTACTTGCTGACCAGATTTAAAAAAAGCATTATTTGATAATAATCTACGTTTCACCCCATAAAATGTACAAGGAAAAGCTAGTTTTTTTTTTAATATTTTGATCATTTGCATCTTTTCATTTCCAAACATTGCTGACGTCAGGATGAAAAGCCAACTGAATCAATATTAAACTTTTTAGAAACTAAAACAGCAATGGCCATAATGAATCTAATATGAACCTCATCAAAGTCTTAAAATGATGTCTCTCTGCAAAAGTTTCATTAATTTATTAATATTAACGACTAGCTGACCCCCGGGGCTTCGCTCCCGTCAATTGGCTACTTACCTACCTACACTACCTACCCTACCCTACCTACCCTAGCCTACCTACCCTACCCTACCTACCCTACCTTACCTACCCTACCCTACCTACCCTACCCTACCTACCCTACCCTACCTACCCTACCTACCCTACCCTACCTACCCTACTCTACCTACCCTACCTACCCTACCTACCCTACCTACCCTACCTACCCTACCTACCCTAGCTACCCTACCTTACCTATCCTACCCTACCTACCCTACCCTACCTACCCTACCCTATCTACCCTACCTACCCTACCTACCCTACCTACCCTACCTACCCTACCTACCCTACCTACCCTACCTACCCTACCTACCCTACCTACCCTACCTACCCTACCTACCCTACCTACCCTACCTACCTTACGCTACCTACCCTATCCTACCTACCCTGCCCTACCTTACCCAACCTACCCTACCCTACCTACCCTACCCCACCTACCCTACCCTACCTACCCTGCCCTACCTACCCTACCCTACCTACCCTACCCACCCTACCCTACCTACTCTACCCTACCTACCCTACCCTACCTACCCTACCCTACCTATCCTACTCTAGCTACCCTACCCTACCTACCCTACCCTACACACCCTACCCTACCCTACCCTACCACCCCTACCCTACCTACCCTACCCTACCTACCCTACCTACCCTACACTACCTATCCTACCCTACCTACCCTACCCTACCTATCCTACCCATCCTACCCTACCTACCCTACCCTACCAACCCTACCCTACCTACCCTACCCTGGATTTTCTTTGCTATAAACCTCACGGAGCCCGAGACTTTTCCAACGAATGCAAAACCGTGGAAATCGGTTCGTGCGTTCTGGAGTTATAGCGTCAGGAAGGAAAACCCGACTTATTTTTATATAGGAGATTAAACATAGCCAGAAACTTCAAAACGTCCAAAGCAAAGTGCTATTGTCACTTGTGGAAAGAGAAATAAGAAAAAACTTGGTTACTTTTTTTATTAGCCTATATAGTCCCACTGCTGGGCAAAGGCCCACACGCATAGCTTTCCAACGTTCTTTGCATTTTGCCTTCTCCAGCCAACCCGTCAAAAACGAGTCCAAATAATCACGCCAACGTTTCTTAGGCCTGCCTCGGTTATGACGTCCGTCCTCAGGCACTCACTGTGTGACAATCTTCGCCCATCGGTCCTGATATATCTTACAAGTGTGACCCAGCCAATCTCACTTTAGCCTCGCAGACTTATCGCCAATATCGGCGATGCCTGTCTTGGAGCGTATTATAGAGTTGTGAATTCGATCGATGAAATTGATTTTTAATAAGCTACGCTCCATCGCTCTTTAGCAAACTTTGAGTATGGACTTCTGAGCCTCGTTCAAAGACCAGATCTGAACACCATAGGTTAGGATAGGTAGGATACACATGTCGACGAGCTTACGTTTAAGCAAGATAGGAAGAGCGCCCTTCATCAGCGCCTTCATGGACCTGGAGCTACAGGCATTTTCGACACGACTTAAGATCTCTTTTGTCGGGTTTGAAGTTTTAATTTTCCACTATCATCATTTTTAAAGTTCCCAATATCATCTTAGGAACCCAAGCCAACCTCACCAGCTCGTGGCATACCCTGTATTCGACCAACGAGGCTCTGGCGATCAACCGCCTACAAGCACGGGACCAGCGAGGCGGTTTTATGGTCCAAATCTAAACATGGCAAGTACAACAAGATATTTTTTTTTATATAAATAATAATTTGGTTTCACTATGTCTATATATAACAAACAAACATTTAATTTCTCTATAGCAAAAAAAACATAAAAACACGCAACAAAATCCTCGTACAAGTATTTAAACTTGCGTTACACAAATGAGAGCAACTTTAAATATTGCTTTACAACAAACGGTTTTAAATTGAGCTGTGCGAGCTTAGAAGGGGACGGGAGGGAGCGGGCTTAACGTGAAGACAAACGACCGAAAAAAGACCATTGAAATGACGCAGCGTTGCAAAACAGCGGTGTTGCCAAGTTAGCTGCTTTATAGCTGGATCTAGCTATTTTTACACACTATTCAGCTACAACTCAGAAAAGATGCAGTTTCACTATTTAGCTCTTTTACAAAACAATGACGAAAACCATGCTCCACTTCTAAACCTACCCTCTTTGCTCCATAGTATTTAGCCAAAGTGACATATGCGGTGCCACCAACGATGCAGTGGAAGTGACATAGTTTTCGGCCAGACAATCTGAATTACCGTCGTGCCAGTGATACGAAGAAATCACAAAATGACAAGAACTGTGAAATAAGGGCTACCGTTTTTGTGCCCACCAGTTGTCGCCACTGGCAAGTAAGGTCCTTAAATATAGCTGTTAAACGTTTCTATTTCGCGCAGGGAAGCGAAGTTTGATTTTAATTCTGCACCGTAAATTCAAATGCCGTATAAATGCGATTAAATATAACATTGAGTATGCTGCTGTTTTGCACAGCCCATTTTTTCCGAAATAAATGTAGGATATAATTTTCCGAAACATGAAGCTCCATTAAAGCAGTGGTTTGTCAAATCCGTACCTATTTTAATCATCCTTATTTGGAAAATATTCACAACATTAAAAAATTACTTAATAAACTCGGGCTAAAAAATACAAATCTATGATTTCGAAGACTTCACTCTACACCAGCGCCCCAGTGGCAAATTCAAACGCGATAGTCCTCATTAACATAGTAAAAAATAAATAGAGGAAGCAAATGAGTCTGATTACTCTCAATTCGATTCCCTGAATCTACTCTTTTAGCAAACAAGGCAAACGATGCTCCAACTATACTTTACTTCTAGCAGTTTGCAAAACAACAAAACCGTTAAAAACACACAAACACTGAATAGGTATTTTTTCATTTTTATTATAGATAGGCTTGCGTTGGTCTACTATCTGACCATATGTTAAGCGATGATGTGGTCGATGGTGTAGCACGCTTACCTAGAAGTAACCTATACACTCTTGACTTAAAGAGGGATTTGATTGTAGCTATCGGGAAACACAGACTCCAGCAGGCAATATCACTCCTTAGCTGTAAGCCTAATGAAAGTATTCCCAAAACGTTTAGCGCGTATGGGTGGGATGTTCACCATGTACCGATAGCGTATCTTCGTACGTCTTGTAGTCCGAAAGGATGTACTGGCACAACCCTTCTATAGATTAAGCTATTAATGAAAGCATTCCAACCATATCGAATATAAGGCGCCTTTGACAAATGGTATTATTAAAAACATTAATTTTCTTAACTACTTCTAGCAACTTTTGTGGGTAAAAATCTGGCAATCTAGTTAGTTTTTACAAGAGCTCTAGCTTCAAAGGTAATGTAACAGTTGGCAACATTGCAACACTGCAAAACAGCCGCTCAGACGCGTCCGCGGAACAGCAAAGGAAACTTTGTGTTGTTCGGGAAACACCACTTCGACTACTGTCGTGGTTTTGTTTCATACGGCTATTATCTGGCATTCTTGGTATTAAAACGCGGAGGTGAGAGGGAGGTAAAGTTTTTTTACAGTCGGCCTATTTGTACTGATGTGGCTGTTGAATAGGTATCATTGTGCTACATATCATGTTATCATGCATGCCTATAAGGACGTACTCAGACCTTGTTACTTCAGAATGTTCAAGTGCGTATTACATACAACCGGGTTGCAGGTATGACTAGAGACTCCCTTAATGATGATGATCAGTGACCAGCTACTGATGTATGAACTTAAATGAAGCAGCTAAATAACCTAGTTAGGATCGTGGTAGATAGAGTTCTTTAGCTTCAACCTTTTTTTAGGGATTTTTGATGACAAAAATGCGTGAGTTTATGTATAAGTATATGTTCAAAATTATGTCATGTTTAACGTTGTCATGTAGGACTAAGTCTACTACAGAAGGATCATGAATTTATAATATAATGTGTTTAACAAAATCACAACCACTATACTATCGGTTTTAGATACAACAGGAACTGACTGTATTCCCGCAACTTTACCCGCATGTAAAGTTTTCAATTTTGAAACGACAACGACTCTACATAACAATTACATGATGATCTTGAGTTGCTTAGCCAAAAGCTAACTTCTATAAATATCCCTACACATTATGTTGATTCAATAATGGGATAGAAAACAATAACTTGCCCCGATATTCTAAAATTAATAAACTTTTATTAGGAGGGTTAAGCTTTAAACTAGCGGCCAAGGTAATAACTTAAATTCCTGCTAGATTTAATATAAATTGTTTGTTATTAAGCAAGTTTCCACATTGATAAGGGATTGGCTATAGATTAGAGCAGAAATAAGAAAAAAATAGGTTGGGTGGGTGGTGACTGGGTTGACAAGTCAACAGATGCATTCGGAGTGAATGCAGCTGAATACCAATTGAAACCGGCAGCCTAGTTGGGCAAAACTAGGCAGTTGATAATGATAAATATGAAAATATGTTCATTTTAAAGAATTATATCAGTTTCTGGTCGCTCTAGTCACAGATAATGTAATACTAGCATACAGATGCCTCATCCCATACAAAGAAACCGTGCCGATGTAATTAGCGTTTTTCGTCTGATTAAGATGCTTATTTTAATAAGTTCTTCGATCGCGTACGGTTCCGTTCCACGGCTATATATGTTTTCTCGGTTCGTGATAATTTATTTTTCTTTTAATACATTGACGATTTGTTTTATAGTATTTTTTGCCATTTTTACAGTTTCATTGTACCAAAATGTGTTACAATACAAATTTAAAAATCGTCTGTTTTGCCTCAGAAATTTAAAAAACGAAAAATTTAAATTTTATTTTATTTGTATATGTGTATTATTAATATTTATGTATTAATTTATTTGTATATGTGTATTACTAATATTTTTGTACCCATTCCACAAAGTTGTCCTTTTTAACCCAATGGTTGACTGGTAGAGAATGCCTTGTGGCATTAAGTCCGCCTATGTACCACTATTGTACATGAAGTTTAAATAAATAAATAAAAAGTATCTACTGGAATCAATTTTAAATGATCCGTTCAAATAATCTTTGAAATGTTAATTAAGAGCCCTAATTCCATAATTTTGTGCTTTGGAGGGTTGATTTAAAAAGAACAGCCAACTTTTATGATAAATTCTAGAAAATGTTAATTTTACACACAATTCAATAACGAATCGATGCATATCAAGTCATCTAGTGACATTTATTTGAACCAAATTTTCTTTGTTAACGCTGGAACCCCGTGCTCTAGTGGTCGTAAGAACTACTGTCCTGTGTACGCGGTTACTTTCTTGAGGATATTCTCAAAAGAAGCAGGAAGTCTGAACCTATCCCCAGTTGAGCTCTGGGCTCTTTATTTTATGGAGTACTTGGTCACATAGGTACTGAAAACAACTGGTAAATATAATGTGGATCGACTAGTATGTATTGTAGTAAAGCAAAAGTGTCTTTGTTTACCCTTCCGTGGAGAACAAGCATAATGGTATGTTACTCTCTTTACTTTTTCCTAAAACAAAGCTTAACAAAAATAGCTGACACACTGACAGAAATTTTGTTACATAGAACAAAAAAACATATTGCCGAATAGACAGAGGGGTTCTCGTAAAATTTCTGTTTTAAAACGACTGCAGAATTTCTGAACATTAACTTAAAAGGTAAAAAACGTATTTTCGACGTTACATTTCTTTTCGGCGCAACATGTCTGTCGACATTTTACGCTGCAGTATTGCTATTTTGTTCTTTTATTTTTTGTTAAAATTTTACATACACGGTCTACCTAAAAAGCTTAAGAACTACTTAAATATTTTTTGATTTTCTTTCTTTCTCCTTATTCACATTTAAAAGGAGCGTGCAAAGGTTGTTGTCTTTTCTTTTTTTGTTTATTCCCGCATTGGAAAACGTTGCAACAATGACTCTAATGGAGCACATATTGTCAGCGATGGCCAAGATAAACTTAGGAAGTACATAAGTTATCTTTGATATAACGTAAATTATTTAACTTTGAGTGAGGTGAACCGATGGAATACTCTTTTAACAACTATTGGTTGTGAAATGGGTGAACTTATTGCTAAAAGATCAACCTTTTGATGGGCTTGGTAAGGGAAGTAAGCAAAGCTAATACATACAAAATATGTTTTCACAATATCTGGCTAAGTTTCGAAATAAATTAGTTCCCGTATACACACACATCGAAACTGAATCTATACTAATAATAAAGCTGAAGAGTTTGATTGTTTGTTTGTTTGCTTGCTTGTTTGAACGCGCTAATCTCTCGAACTTCCAATTGGATTTGAAAGATTCCTGTTGTGTTGGTTAGCCCATTTATCGAGGAACGTTATAGGCTTTAATGTTTTTGAGAGCTTCTGTTGCGTGAGCTGCGTAAACGGTTAAAGTTACCCAACAATCATGTATGTAGGGTAGGGTAGGTAGGGTAGGGTAGGTAGGTAGGTCATGATTCTAGGTCAACGGGAAAAACTGTGTGTGTGGTTTTGATTCACTTGAAAGTGTCAAAAATGTATCATAAACGGCTGCATCTTTTACGTTGCGTTGATCTAGAATTTTGTTTTTGCTCAGCTGCAAGAGGTTGCAGACTTAAGTATAAGATGTTAATTTGAACCTGATACCTCCAGGCGTTCCTAAGAAAAAGGTCTTGACATACGGACAGATAGACAGACGGTCCTTTTTTTCCTTTTGAGGAACGGAACCCTAAAAATGCTTTGACCAGATACATCGATAGCGATGCAATAATGTGCTCGCCAAACTTAATAGGAACATTGTTTACTGTACCTACTAACTAGCCCTCACCCACACACATACCACATTCAGATTATCGAGTGCCCTAGGGAATCCCTCGGCCAGACACAAACACACATACCACGGCAAGTAGCAATTTAGTCCATTTAGCTGCCATGTCGACCACGCCTTCGTAATTACTGAATTAATTCAAACATGGCGGTGCCTGCATTTTTTTTAAACCGGTCGTTATTACTGGCAACTAAATTATTAGGGCTGGTATGACTGTTAACAATAATAATACCAGCCTGTAAGTGTCCCGCTGAATACCTATTATCATACAGAGAAGACACGAACATTGAATACCACACTTGCTCAAGGCGGGTAGGCGATTTCAGTCCAGGTTTCCTCACGATATTTTCCTTCACCGTTGTCACCAATGTCCAAGATAAACTAAGAACGTATTACATAAAATATGAATTTGCAAAAGTCACATTGTTCTTGCCCGGATTTGAAACCAAAACCTCAAGCATGAGAGCCGAGATGACCAGTGGTCACCACGGCATTTTGGCTGTTAAATTGACTAATAATTGCTTGCCTAGAAAAACCAAGCTATGGGGCATTATTCGTATAACATTGAATAGATAAGTCTCGCTCATTCTATCTTAGATTTTTCTAGCGTTAATTTGAACGTGTTCCGTCTGTGTGTGATTTTGCTTGGATGAACTGTTTTACATTGGCTAGAGGCTATATTAAAACTACCCACATTACTCAAGTGATATTGAAGTTATTAAATGATGTTGATGAATTGTGAACGACTACATTTCAATTTCATAATCATTAAATGGAACTCACTACCTACGTCTGTGTTTCCGAACGCATTTAACCCGAATCTCTTCAAAGTTAGAGTGAACAGGCTTCTTCTGGGTAAGCTCACTCCATCGTCGACTCTGTCTCTGTCATTGACCTAGTCTAGAGTCAAGAGCAAACCCATCAAAAGTAAAAAAAAAAAAAATTACTAGCATCACACCGTGATCGTAGACTCTGTTACTTAAGTTGCACTTGGCTAGGCAATGTGCCCTGTCTAGTGCCACTTAATTATGACCCTGAACTATGTAGTTCGCTGAGGATGGTCAATGGAGCTAACAAGTTCAGGATTGGCGACCTTGTACCGGACGACGCAGCGTTGGAAGACCTCCCACTAGATGGACCTGGCTGCGGGAATCTGCGGGATGCGAGGTGCACAGAACCGGTTGAGTTGGCGACACAAGGGGAGTTATTCAAACGTCAGTTTTTTGTTTTTTAATACAAGAAAAGTTCGGTGTGTCCTAGCCGATTTATGATTAGAAAACAAAGGAAAGGTGCAAACAATTTCTCCCATTTTAATAGATAAGGAAACCAATGCGCGTACTATCTGGTAAACAAAATAACAGACATTGAAACAAATAAATTCAACGCTAAAAGGTGAAATTTATTATAGAAACTATATAAAAATATCCGACGGGTCCCTCGATTTGTTCCATTTTATAACGACAATAGAATCCTTTAGGGTGTGACCAGGGTAAGTTACGACACCCGTGATGTATTTATGTGCGAGAAACAAAAGTTTCAGAGGGTCAAATGTGGGGCACATTTATTTATTTGTTTCATTAATTTACAAGCCCTTGTCTTTGCGTTGGTTATTGGCTTGTTTTACAAGTTCACGGTCTTTTGTAAGCTTTAAATGTGTTATAGTTTCTTTTGTATGAAATTTTGCTTTCAAATGTTATAGGTTGAGCAGGGCCAGCTGTTCTATTCTGCATATTTACGCTGAGGTGCCACAGGATTTCATTTTATTTAGTCCGAAAGACGACGTATATTTTACGAATGACATTTCTAATGGAATCTCTATTTATTTGTGTTTGACATTTTTATTTAGCATATCTGTATATTATAAGAATATCTGTTTGATAACTTTGAACACTTGTCTGACTACTTGAAGTTTGAAAGAGAAGTGTATTATTGTTTAATGCAACATTTTGGCTCATGGTCTTGTAATTCTATAGATATTAGTTTTACGCTACGACCGAGTTCCATAAAGATGTAGTGGTGCTTGTTGGCAATTATGATTTTCGACATAAAGTGAAATTTGTTTGGAATATTAAATTTATTTAATTTAATATTTTAATATTAATTTTATTGGTTAAATTAATTATCTTTTTTATGTGTCGACGGCTAATATATTTTTGAATTATTAAATGCTGTGTTTGGTACTGTATTTAGGATATATACGTTGACATAATTTGCTAACGGAGTATCCCCATAGTTTGCCAAAAACCCAAAACTGTAGCGCTTTTGACCACAAGACCAACGAGGCAGTCAATAAGGTGCCTTAGGGCTTATATTTTAATATACTCTGGACTCAAGACGGCCCCAAAGACTATCTCCATAGGTGGGGTTCTCGGTCGTTAATCATCTTTAGTAGGGATGTTATGTAAGTGATGATATCGGAACCGAAATTGAAATCGGAGGTTTTAAATTAGGTTATCGGAATCGGAATCGGAAACGAAATCGGAATCGGAGGCGGAGTCTGAAGATAGATGTGTTAAGAAAAAGCGGGTTTAATAAATTAAAAAAATACACACTTTGTTAATCAGCCTTTTACATCTCATCCTAAAAACAATATAGGTACTAATTAGGCATTGAAAAAAAACAAACAAATTTTCTAAAATCTATAATTTATGTAGGTTGTACGCGTTGATTGCGGCCGCGCCTCCGATTTAAAAGTTTCGGAACCGAAATCGAAATCGGAGGTTTTAAAAAGTCAAAAATCCCTAATTTTTTGTGTTCATGCGGTGTTGATCCACAGATCAAGGCCTACCTTTCATTTTTTTTTACTGCGCCTACCTCTCCGCGCAAGGCGGAGTCTGCGAGCCAAGAGATTTCTCGACACCATTGAGGACTTATCTTTATGTCTAGGTATTTATTTAACAAGTCTTACTTTCTATTACATTCCTTATATCTATGATAATGACAAGTATTCTATTCTTATGTTATATGGTTCTAACTACCTAGGTATCTAAACAACACATTTATTGAAATCTTATACGTCTAATCATACGTCTACTTACTTAATGCTACCTATTATATATATAGATCATATGTAATTTCTATACTTATTTTAGCTAATTTGACAAAATATTTTATGAAATCTGTTCTGTTTTCTTTATGTGTGATTAATTTATTAAAGTTTTCGGTTTTTATTTCTAGGTTAATCTTTTGTTCGATTTCGTATCACTCCAAGCCTTAGGCCGGACAGTCGGTCAATAAGTGAGTCACTGTCTCGTCCTTGTCAAGGTCACATATGCATGATGGGCTTCCCTTGCATTTAATTCTGTAAAGATACTCAGAAAACCCACCATGCCCCGTGACTATTTGCGTTATTACCCCCGTTGGTTTCAGCTTTCGAACGGAGCTGAAAGCTTCGACAGCGTCGGGAAAGAAGAGTTTAGTGGTCGCGGCTGTGTCACCCATCCTGTACCTCTGGTTCCATTCGGCAAACGAATCCTTACGGATTTGTAGCTTGATGAATGAAACCGGACACTGGTCGTAGCCCGGTCTCTCTTCAACTTAAGCGCCGCATCCTTAGCCAGCCGGTCTGCTCTCTCATTCCCCTCCAGTCCCGCGTGAGCCTTTATCCAGGACAAAGAAATATTTTTGTCCTGTGACATGCATATCCGCAATTTTTTTTTGCTTTCGCCTGCGAGGGGTTGAGTAGAACGGTGGTTTATGATCGTTTGCAGTGATAACCTAGAATCACTGTAGATACCGAAGGAATCTTCAGTTCTCTTTAGTATCTCCCCATGTCTTTGCATTTGGCCAGCAGTTCGGCCTGGTAGACAGTGCAGTATGACGACAGCTTCAATTTATGGCATTTGGTTTCAGCGCCGTTGCTCCAAAGAGACAATGCCGCCCTCACCTTGCCTTCAATTTTGCTGCCGTCCGTAAAGATCTGCACTGCTTGTGGTTCGCCAGTTGTTCTTGATCTGCCAGGCATATGAACTGCAAGCAGGTTCATATGTTCTGCTGGGTGGGTTATTGAGGCAAATGTGGTACGTCGCTCGTTGTCCCCATCTCCTGGCACTGACTGAGGTACCCCCCTCCTCGCCTCATACAGGACAGCTGCCTCTCGTATTCGGAGGTCGAGGGGCAGTCTCCCAGCCAGCAACAGCCCCGAGTGTAGGGAAATAGTGTGATAGGATTTGCACAATTTCTGCGCAAACCCTCTTTGGACCACATTTAACCTCTTCTGTACATACAACTTAGTGGCTGCAGATGCCCACGCACTTGCCGCGTACAACATGGCTGGTTCGACTACTGCCGTGTACATGGTGCGGATGACGTCAGTCTTCCCAGCTGATCTTTGCAGCCCTCGACAGCTGTTTGTAAAAAGGCAGTGCCTTTTTGCACACATTAGCTGTGTGTTTGATGAAAGTCAGCTTGTTGTCGATAGTTAGTCCCAGGGCTTTGATTTCTTGCGTAAGTAATATACGTCATAATACCTTTCATATTGCACCGCATGCCCAGACACATGTAGGTATATGTGAAGGCGTAGTGGGTCAGCAAACTGTGTAACCGTATCTAAATACTGGGGCAAATTAACAATCTTACTTTAGCATAAATATTATATTTGTCATAGATACGCTAGGAAGAAGACTCTTGGAGCAATTTGTCTATGAACCTATCAAATAATCGAAAGAAAACACATTCCACTTCCAAAATAAGTCTATAACTCAATACTCTCAGCTCGTATCATCTGTCACACGACACGGAACCGTCTCCTTCGTAAACACAACAGTACTTACATTTTACTTTGAAAATAACCCAATGAATCATCGTCGGATTACAGTCAAGATCTTGTTTTAAGAAGACGATCTCTGAAATGAATACTTCAGTCGTTTTCAGCGTAATTATTGGGTTTAATTAAACATTTGATTTAAGCGATGTGTTTCAAGAAGAATTAAATAAATCAATTAGTGTTTGTTTGTTTTAAGGCGGAGGAGAAACTCGTGTAGGCAATTTGTTATTGGAAGTAGATGTTTTTTATGGCCCAGGGCGTACTTAGGTAGGAGATACGGGGTTTTGTTGATTTTCAGATTTCTCTTAGGTTCTGAAAAATGTATAAAGCAAAACTCAAGTAGTTTTTGTTACAGGTGTTTTTGGTGCTCCATGATGGCGATTGGCCGCCATTATTATTTCTCGGGACTCAAACATAACTGGGAAAATTTGGATGAACTTTTTTAAGTGCGCCTCAGACAAACCTTTCGGCGAATATGGGCAGTCTGGCGAAACTCCTGTACAAAAAGAACGATGTATGAAACGGACGTCCTTTTTAATGGCGGCTATAATCCGCCTAAATTACGAAGAGCACTGAGAGCTCTGGGGTTATATCGGCCTTGACTCTTCAACACATGGACGAATTACATCGACCGCCATTTTGACTGTCACTAGATTCGTTAGCGTTTGATAGTTAGTTTGTTATGGTTTTCTAAAGTTATATTTTTGCGTTTATATTGATTAAAAGTGTATTAATAATCATTTTGTTGGAAGAAATTTGTTGTCCGTTTGCCATGGAGTGTTTCTAAAAAACAATATGAGAAAAATAACATGCGAAATATGTGGTTTAAAAACATGCCAGGTTGGTGATAATTAGTTATTTATTTCTATTAAAAAGGCAATTCCAGTGCAATTTCTAAAGGTTTAGTGCATTTTTCCAAAAAAAAACAACCTAAACAAAACATTACATAGTGTTTACCCACCCATCAACCTGGATTTATCGACATCGATTTTTAGTTAGTTATGGAAATGACAACAGAAGCCTATGTTTAGCAGTTGACATCTACTAAGCTGATGATGATAATGATTTTAACACCAACTGCGAGACAATAAGGCACAATATAAAATATATTGTTTGTCGGTCACCTGGCAGTTAATGTTCATGTCAATATATTTCATGTACGTATGATGCACAGCCTTACATTAATATATCGTTTTTATGTTACGGATCCTTCAACATCGACCTCACACACAGACATCATACTGGAAACTGATTCTTCTATTGCAACTTAGGGAACAGAGCAAGTTTCAGTAAAATCGGTTCAGTAGTTTTTGAGATAGAAAGTCAAATGTGTATCAGTTACTAGGAAAACTTGTCGTTGGCTTAAGTTATTACTATTTACTGTTATTTTTATGTAACTGTTTGTTTGCCCAAACTTAATAAATAAATAGCATGGGTAATTATTGAATTCGTTGAATACATATGTATTAAATAATCTGAGTGTAATTTTTCTTTTATTTAATTATTATCTGAAAATAAAATCGAATCCCAGATTTGCTGCTGTAGCCAATATCGATATCGACAAATTTTCACTAGTCACCATAGTCCCATCACTAATAATGTCATTATGTTGGCAGTATGTATTACACTGTGGTTTTGTTAGGTTGGTATTGGTTTAGGGTGCACGTTTCATACATTTTGCCTGATCCTGTTTTTTCTATGGCAGTCCCGTCTCTTAAACGTAGTGTTACATACTCTTTGAATACGGGCATGATGTTATGTAATTTATTTTAGACTTGTTTTCTACTTGTACCTACACAAATAAAAAAACAGTTTATAAAAATAAAATTAAACATTTACCTTACGGAAAAGGGATTATAATGGAGGTAAGTATAATAATTAAAGTTCATAAAGAACACTAAGAAACACCATGCTTAAACCAAACCCACAAAAATACCATTTCAAATTAAAAAAAAACCTCATTGTAAGAATGTATCACCAGAATTTAAGTAAGTATAAAAAATAATCAAACACGAGTTAACCCTCGCACGCTTCCGCTCGACGCCCGCAATGAATCGCTCCTTTATCGAGAGGGTTATAAATTGACGGTTCGAAAGTACGTTTTTAAACGCAGAAAATGGGGGAATTTAAAAGTGGGCTCTTTAGGTAAGTGTTAAGTATGGGAGAACCGTTTTTTTAGGTTCCGCTTGTAAATTGTTTTTCCTTATTGACAGGCTCTTGTTTTCCTTTTCAGTGGATTTATTTGCTGGTTTATTGAGTGTCATTGTAATCTGCTGTTGAATTTAATTTTGATTTGCGTTGCAGGGTTTTCCTGTTGAAAGAAAGAAAAAAAGATAAATAAGTCTGTTGGCATTACAAAACAAAAACACCTTAAAATTAAACAAAATATTTTTTAAACTATTAATGCCAAAAGGGCCTCAGCTCAGCATAATGCCAAATGGAAATGTTGCAGTTTGTCCTGCGAAGGGTCAACTTTATTCCGTCCGCATAAGGAAACTAGTTTCTAAAAAGTGTTTTCTTATCCCAAGGGAACAATTATACCGAGATGAAAAGCCTATAGCAGATAGTCTGTGTGCTATTCCAGACTATAATCTATCTCTGTGCCAAATTTCATCCAGATCCGTTCAGCCGTTTTGGCGTGATTGATTAGCAAAAAAACATCCATCCATCCAAACTTTCGCATTTATAATATTTTAATATTGGGCATTCCACTCCTTAGCTGTATGCACAGATGGCACTTGTCTGAATAGAAGTCATCATCTGATTGGCCTATATTGGGGTGACTTCAAGAATATCCAGATGTATCATCTGAATAGGGAATTAAAGACCTTGCGAACAACTTGTACTTAGAGAGTATTGTTTTTACAATAGTGCTGCGGCCGTGAATGTGGGTGGATACTCTTGAGAAATTGAGTTATTTTGGGTATTGAAGATTAGGTAATATTTTATTTCATATTTGGTAATTTTTCTTGAGAAATTGAGTTATTTTGGGTATTGAAGATTAGGTAATATTTTATTTCATATTTGGTAATTTTTTTGGTAACTTTAATTTCAAAAAGCTAGTTTTTAAAACACAATTTTTACTTAATACTCTAATTTTGTTTCTCTTCTCGCGTCGCGTGCTTGAGGTCGTGAGTTCAAATACAGGCAAGTATTATGTGGCCTTTTCAAATTAATATGTAATTTCTAAGTTTATCTTGGACATCACAGACAACGTTGAAGGAAAACATCGTGAGGAAACCTGGACTTACAGTTAATGTAAGTCTAAATCACTGACCTGCATTGAGCAAGCGTTGTGATAAATGCTCGTGCCTTCTCTGTATGAGAAGGGGCCTTTGCCCTGCAGTGGGATAGTTACAGGCTAGTATTAGTACCAACCTACATCGGGTGTTGCATTTGTGTGCCAAATAAATATGTCTCCTTTCTTTCTTTATTTCTTTCTGGTTTCTTCTTACATTCTTCCTTCTTTCTTTCTTTATTTCTTTCTGGTTTCTTCTTACATTCTTCCTTCTTTCTTTCTTCTTTCTTTTTCCTTTCTTTCTTCTTCTTTCTTTCTTCTTTCTTTCTTCTTTCTTTCTTCGTTCTTTCTTCTTTCATTCTTCTTTCTTTCTTATTCCTTTTTTCTTTCTTTCTTCTTCCTTTGATTATTTATTGCTTCTTTCTTTCTTCTTTCTTGCTTCTTTCTTTATTTTTCTTTCTGCTTTCATCCTACTTTCTTTGTACATCACCTGCCTAGTCTTTTCAAAACTATGTTTGGGTCGGCTTCCAGATTAGCCAGATGCAACAGAAGGAGCGCAATTAAACTATCTGAGTACGGAATGATTTAGCTAGCGAACGAAGAGTACTCGGAGCGTATTGTTTTAACTGAGCTGCTGATCTGTGTTTCGTACCTCGCGGGATTCTAACTAGGGATTTTTAGAAGTGGGGCTATCAGTTATAATAGCTACTACATGTATAGTTTAAAATCTTTTTGTTAATAGGATGTAGGTAATGAATTTGTGTGAATGGTTCATTTTCTCGTCTATTTCTTTTCGTATCGATAAGTGATAACTTATTTTCTGAAAAATGGACAAGAAGAAATTTGTCTGATTCTATTCAGACAAATTTCATTTGTCTAGTCTTTTCGTACCAACAAACGTAAGCGTCAGCTTCCAGTCATAACGGATACAGAAGAATAAATAAATAGAATTTCACAAAGTACAATGGTAGACTTAACGCCTTAGGTATTTTTAACCCCCCCGCATTGTCGAGGCGGGGGGACTCAGTAGCCGTAGCTTGGTCACCCACGGTAAAGCGCAGAGGAACCCGAGGAGGGGCCGCTCGTCAGGGCTTTTGCCGATTAAGCCGACGACGTAGCGGCCCACAAGTAGGTTGCGGTGCCGCTTGGTAACAGAGGCGACATCGCAATTGAGGAGGGCTGCGATTTCGTATGGGTTGTTCCAGGTCCCATACGATATCGCGGCTGAGGGTTGGAGGCCGCGGCGGGAGAGGAGTGCCGGTATTGCGGTGCGCTGCTCTCCTTGCCTTCCGCGGCCTGAACGGTGTCGCCACAGTTTGTTGCCAGACGCGGTGGGGCCGCGTGGTAATTGGTAGATAGCGGGGCCACTGACCTGACCCGTCACAGGGAGACCAAAGATGCCATACCGTGTTCTCACCATAAGCGCCACAGGAAGACATCGTAAAGTTATAGCGGGTTGGAGTCCCACATAACTGCGCTAAATCCCCGTGGTAGCGCTCAGCATGAGCATCCCGAAAGAAAAAAAAAGTTTACCATTCTATCCTGTTTTAAATCTGAATCTAGACAGAAGACAATACTTGTCAAGATATGATAAATACAGGACATTAAAATAAAATTTAAATAAGGTAAACGACGTACCTAACGTACTCAAAAATTTTTCACTGGAATTTCTTTATTGTAACGCGCCAGTGATAAATGTCTGAATACAATTTTGAATTTTCGATTCGACATCGTCGTGCGATCCGCCGGTCGTTTCGCATCAGCATTCAAAACATGCACTTAATTAAAGAATCCGCCATTTTTAAAGACCGTACGCATATTTATACTATATCAATTTCGTCAATCGAAAATTTCAATAACGAATACGAAATTAATTTTGCTGTAACACTGGATTATTTCACAATTTCGGGTAATTTCATCTGGCGATTTATTAATCCTCTTAAAACCAACGTTGGTATATTAATGTGAGTCGTCACGGTTGGATTAAATCAAGCAATGTAATTCGTGAGTGAAATAACTGATCACTTATTTATTTTAACTTCCAAGTAACAAAATAGGAATGCAGAAAATCTGTCGTACCTACTTAAAATCTATAAAATTGATTTTGCTAAGTCTTTCACCTGAGTCAACGAACAGTCAGCTTTTGAAGTAGTTAAGTTAAAACCTTTTAGCTGTCGAAAAGTTCGCAAAACAAGAATTTTATTTTCTACTTCCACAACATAACTGAATTGAACAATTAAATCAATTCTGTTAGATTAGGTTGGTATTAAAAATATTGGACACATAATTTAATTTTTTAACGTAAACAAAAAAATACGTCGATACAGTGAGTTGAAATTTCATGTGACGTCATTTCTTCGTACACCTTAGCCTAGAAGTGACGTCATAAGCTCATATTGATTTTAATAATTCTAACTGACGGACTAACTAGATTTTTTATGATCGAATATTTTCTTCTCACTTCCACGTAATTTCTTTATACTTTTATGAAATAATTGAGTTTTGAGTTCAAAAATAGAAAATCAGGTATCAGGTGGTATTATAGATATCTATTATTGCGTCATCATTATCAGCCTAGCTTTTACTCAACTATATTGGATTCCATTTCCAGTATAACATGATGCTCAGTTAAGTAGTGGAATGCCTTGCCGGAGTGTGTGTTTCCCGATAGCTACAATCTAGGGGTCTTTAAGTCAAGAGTGAATGTTTTTTTTCTAGGCAAGCGTGCTTCACCGTCGACCACATCATCGCTTACCATCAGTTGAGATAATAATAAAAAAATGCAGCTGAACACCAGTCAATCAGTGACTGTCTATTTAACATCCACAACCAAGTAATTGGGTAACACGATACCACTTGGCGAGAATAATTCCAGATTTCCTGGCTTCTTACTACCGTCTTGAACATGTGTGAAGAAGCAGAAGCTACATTACTACTAGCGCTACTTATGTTTCGGCACAGTATCGAATATCTAAGTCGTGTTTACTTTTGGGATATAGAAGGAAACTTCATCGGAAAGTTAACCGAACTCCGTGGAACGATGCAATATCTTCGAGGTAATATTAACTTATAGGTTTAGTGAGGTGACATCAGCTGTCAGGAAGGATTAGGGGTGAGCGTTGATATTGATATAATTAAATGGTGAGTTACTCTTTATTAAGGTTTGGATTATACAGAATGACAGTGGAAGACACAGTACACAAAACACAGTTGTATCAATAGAACGTCAATCAGGAAAATGAACCTTTGAATATTTAACAGAACAAGATGAGAGATGTTTGAGGATGTAAAGGATTCGTATTTAAATTAAACAAGTTTTTATATTAAAAATTGCATTGTCACAAGATACCAGACAAACGCCTGTGCAAAATTTCAGCTCGATCAAACTCGGGTAAGTAGGTCATAGTTAATTTGTGTTTTAACTTAAATTTAATTAAATTTAGCTTTGATTACATACACACAGATAGCTGGTGAAGTGAAATAGCTTGGAAATCCGGTGGGGGTGAGACGCACAGGACCAATCACGGTGGTGACGTTTGGGGGACGCCTGTGTCCAGCTGTGGACGTCTTACGGCTGAAATGATGAATATGATGAAATTCACGATGGTTGAAAGCTATACCAATACCATTGATTTAGGGTGGTTATGCACTACATCCGATCCGTGTAACGGCAATTTCGGACACGGATACGGATCCGTGATCCGTGTCCGTGATTTAAGTTCCGAGTTCAAAATGTTCTGAATTATGTTAGATTATGTACAGAGTTCGGATGTAGTTCGTAAAGGTGAGTAAAGACTAGAGCATTTACTTGTAACAGAACATCGAGCACTCGCTGTTTTTTAAATTTTCTCGAACCACACTTCGAACATGATGCTCTATGTCTTGTTATAACCTGATTGACACAACTAGCGTTTTGGTGTAACCTTTTAAAAGGCATAAGTGCGGGTGGTGAGCGAGGTCAATAATGAACGCAAGGTACAAAGAAATATTACAGGTAAATGCTCACTCGCCGTGAACATTACGACGAATACAGCGTCGAACATTCGAAAATGGTTTAGGCAACTGGGCATTTAGCTGTATTGTTCCAGTCGTAAGAACGTTACATTACATTGTAATGCCCGCGAAAATGCTCCAGCGTATACTCATCTTAAGCTTCCCTACAAGAAGTACTACGGCGACTTCGGAAGCGAAGTTTTATGGACATGGATCGGATGTAATGCGTAACCGCCTTTATAAAATGAGATAGTAAACACTGAGAATGCGAAAAGGCAAATAAAATAACACAACGCTATCAAGATACCATAAGCCAACAATTATATAACACTCTCTCTAAATAAACGTTAAAGCGCAGATAAACAGAAAATAATGCTTTTAATTATCGAAGTCTCGCGTCAACAACACGCTCTCGCTTCGTTTCGCTCCAAGTCATTTATAAAAGACCAACACACAAGGCCGATTACTCCAACAACAAAGTCGAACTTCCTTAATTTGTACTCAAGTGTACTTATAATAAAGTCAAGTGTGAAAGTCAGAAAGAAATTTGATTTTGCACAAGCAATTGTGAAGCTTTTGAGCTTGAGAATTCGGTCTCAATTGTTATTGGTAAGGAGGACGTAGGCCCGTGAGGTGGGGCCCATATTATAGATATACAAAGGAGGTTTTGATGCCAGTTAATTAGTACACTGGGTGGCGCAAATGTTTGGCTGTGAAAACGTTCTGTATATTTTTAAGAAAAATAAACGTTATTGCTGCTGAAAATTTAGTTTTCATTTTATTAATTTTCAGTGATCAATCAAGTAAAATGTTTGCTAGTTAACATGACTACGAATTCTAACGTTGTGTTTTGAATAGAATTCAGTATTATACACCAAAAAAGTAAGGCACGATACCGGTCTTTTCGCTGACAGCCATATCTACCAGACAACCTTTGAAGGACTCACAAGAACTTAAAAAGAAACCGGCCGAGTGTGAATCTGACTCGCTCACGGAGGGTTCCGTTTTTACTTTTCCAAGTATATTTTATAAGTTTGTCGATTATTACTCGTAAACGTGTAAAGCCTACTTAGCTGTGATAGTTTTCCAAAATCGTAAAAAAAAAAACAAATCGTCTCTTGCGACCAAGGAGGCGTGTCTTCTTCCATCTTCGGAACACACGTCCGAATTGCCTCCCAAAACGGTTCCGCAGCACTAACAAACAACAAACGATTCTTTAATGCATCATCCATAGACTCATCCAACTCATTCGAAACAAATATAATTGGACCCTTAAAAACTAATAACATGTCACATTCACACTTCACAGGATACGCATATTTACGTCCTTCTAATAACCTTTTCAACATATTATGTACACTAAAATTACAAGAAAATTCTTCAAACAAAATAACCTTATGATATCCCTCCCGAAACACTTGCATAAAAAATTTACCCACCCCGGAATAAAACACATACTTCATATTAACACGACCAATTAAACATTCAATATATGATGACTTTCCAACATTAGAAGGACCATACAGATACAACTGTCTACGTTTTAAACCACATGACTCCGGTATCTCCGTGTGGTAGTGCAGTATGCATGAGCATTACTCCGCGGTAAAAAATAAAACGGCTTTAATTTATGAAGATATCGGGCGAAGTACTAATACCATAATTACCTAAGTAGTTTTACATCATTCCATATTTCTGCTACCAAACAGAATCGTTTCTATATGAAGGGTGTCGGTGAAATTACAGACACGTGACGTATCAACTTTGTCTCTAAGGGTAGCAATACATCGGAAAACTCCCCGCGATCCCAGGTGTCAATAAGCGACGGTAACTACTTCCCATCGGGCGTGCTGTCAACCTCTTTGTCAATCTAGAGGTAACAAGGAAAAGAAACCGGTTTATCAACCTTTGTGCTATATGTACTTACCTCGTAAAACATCTCATAATATAACATAGCAAAGTTCAGAGGAAATGAGACTGTTTGATGCTTATCTCAAGAAAACATAATATCGGGATGAAAACAATAATCTGTGTGCCAATTTTCATCCAGATCCTTTTAGCCGTTCTGGCGTGTTTGAGTAACAAACATACATCATATTTGTGCATTTATAAGACACGCTGGCGCCTGCGTGGTATTATTACCTCTTCCTATATCTTTATAAATTATAGCTTATATTTTATTATATTTTAATAATTAAAACATAAGACCCAGATTCATCCACAATAATTGTAGATGAATCTGTGTCTTGTGTTTTAAGTTACAATCATACGAGTACTATCATACGAGTACTATCATACTAATATTATAAATGCGAATGTAAGATTGTTTGTTACGCTTTCACGCAAAAACTATTGAACCGATCATCATTAAACTTTGTACATATATTCTTGGAGGTATAAGAAGTAACATACTTTAGGCTACTTTTTATAAAAAAAAAATACTTTTTACGAAAGATAAAAAAATCGCGGGTGAAACCGCAAGGCGCCAGCTAGTAATATTATAAATGTGAATGTAAGTTTGTTTCTTACGCTTTCACGCAAAAACTACTGAACCGATCATCAACAAACTTTGTACATATATTCTTGGAGGTATTAGTAACATAAGATACATTTGATTAAAAAAAAAAAAGGCTTCACTGCGAGCGAAGCCACGGGTAAAAGCCAGTTATTGTATAAATGTTCATGTTTAGAATGTATGTATTTTGAAATACATGAACGTTATCTTTATAAAATCGTTTGTTTATTTGGTGATTGATTTTATGTTCAATACTAATACAAATATTTTTCTGTTCTGTTTACATTGAACGTATTAATCTACACAATCAACGAAGTATTAATCATGTATGTTTGACTTGGTATATGGTTTTGTTTTGATGAATGATTCCTTATTTACCATTATGGTAATTTCAGAGAAACTAATTACAAAAGTCTAAGTAATTGTTCCACAGAGATACACAGATATTTTTGCAAAAATAAATCAATTGCGAACTTTACAATGTATGTACCTATGTAAAGTGTTGTTTACAAAAGGAGAATGGGATGTGTTTATTCAATGAATGGAAATAAAACTTTACTTTCAACATTAAATTATAACGATCTATCACAAGATAGTATTTTGGTTGTAAACGGTACAGTAAATTGGTAGTTATTCGTAGTTTTATTGTTAAAACAAGTGGGCATTTTACGCGTTTGTTGGGAAACTGTAACATCGGCAGAGCATGGTTAAAATAGGGTTGAGAGTATCTAAAGTAGAAAATAAGCATTTGCAATGGAACTGTATGCAGTAGTAGGCATTAATGAGAAAAGCTAATTTTGAAAATATTAAACTAAAGGTTGTTGACCAGGTAACATGAAGGATTTCAATTTATACTAATAGTGCTCGTAATGCTACATTATTTTATTCCGATTAAATCAATCAGTAAATTCTAATTATAAGCGATCAAAAATCCAGAACTTCACACGTGTATTGTCCAAAGGGTAAAGCAGAGGTTTTGCTGTTGTTCCACGTACTGGGGCTCACGAGCTGTTCGCCTATTGACATCAACCGGACAGAAATCCGGACTCTGTAAGCTATTAAATATCGTATATTATCATCATTTTAATAGTTAAAAGTCCACTTCTGAACACTGTCTTTCATAAGTGTAGCCACATCGACCGATCCTGTGCGTCTCATATCCAGCGGACATATCCTTGCGGGAGGAAATATCGTACAGTTCTATGTTTTAAGATATCCAGCTGAACTGAAGAAGCAAACACCATTTTAATGTACAAATTAGTTTTAAAATAACATCCAACATCACACGTCTGCGTTTTAGAGCCGTCACAGCTCAACAACCCTACGCAAAAGGCAGTTAATTTAAACATTGGCTGTAGGAACCAGCTGTTCGCCAATTAACGGGTCAACTCATTAAATTACTCCGCACTGGCTCTGCGAGCCTCGTACTCGCGTCGTAATGTTGCCATGTTGATTTTAAGTATTATAAACAGTACATATATGAATAAGAAGCGTATTGTTAAAAGGTATAGGTGACCCCTTACTCTCAGAGTCAAAAGAAGTGACTCGGGGATCGCGAAAAGGAACTTTTAGTTAGATCCCTTTCACGGTAATACAAATATCATTACCATGTCTCTAAATATTTTAGCTGTGATTTCACACGAGTGCGATTTTGTCCATATAGTTGTAAATTCTCCAGCCAAAAATTTCGTAACTCTGACAACTATTTAGCTATCAAAAAATGTCAGACAAATCGGAATTTTTCAAACTTGCGAAGCGTGAGTTCATTAAACTTTTTTCCTCGACTCCCCAATTTACTTTCTATCGAATCCAATCTAAATTCGTTCAATTTTTTAACATAATCACCGATCGGATAACGCTGATATTCGCGAGACAAGAACGGTAGGACGGGAAAAAACGGGAATTGTAATAAACGATTTATCGAAGGAATCAGAGGGAGTCCCAGGAGACACGGGAATTAAGAACTCCGCTAATGAGATGTTGATTGCATCCAGTCCCGTTTGTCGCCTGCCTGTTTTGCATTAAATCTCCTTTTTTTAATATTTTCTCTCGTCTGTTAAAATGCGGAATGCATCTCGTGATGTTTTGTTGCTCCGCTTTGCATTTCTTATTTGTTTTTGTGTTCCTTGATGGAGAAATTAAACAGAAATAAGTCCGTGCTTTGAATTCTTGTTATTTTTCATGCTGGTATGCTCCCAAGAGAAATGTCTAGAATATCAGATCCTGTAAAGTGTTTTTTCTATGAAGCAGTAGTTATTAATTCATTTTGTTTAGTCAGCTGTAAAGAAGGCTTACTTAGCAAAATGAAAGAAATGCGAGTCATACCTACTTGCACACATAATAAGGGTTCCGTCTGCGCCATTTACTTATTTGCCCCAAAATATTCTGCTAATGATTGAGGCGGCAATTCAGCGGGCGGTTTTAAAAGTCTTTGGGTTTTCAAAATGTCTCATGCAGCTTGTAAGAATACTTCGTAAAAACCGATATCCATTCTAAAGTGTTTAACAGAGTGACCAATTTAAGCCATACAAGTTAGAAGTTAACAACCGTCCAAAGAAATTCCAAGTCCAACATTCATAAGAACAATTTTCCTTTCACACAATCAAACGCCATATCAAGATAGGTTTTATACACGACTACGCCACGGCGTTACCTGTTTCCCGGCGTGTTCCGACTCTCGCATGACGAGCCGCGATAAACTCAGCAACGTACGTGAAAACGTTCCGATAATGTGAAAATTTGCAGTGTGACATTATTAGCATAATGCCATAATGTTCCCAGGTAAATTAATCGCTGGCTGTAGCTTTTCGCGGGAACTGAGGTTATTGTTTGTTTGCATAAATGTTGACTAACGTATATTTTTGTTTTTCTTGATTGAATCAGAAAAGTAAAGAAACTAGTGACAGATAGGTTTATTGGAAATATTTTCACCACCTTTATGTCATCAACATGCAAGAAAAAAAAAGAGAGTGGTGTCTTATGGACACCCGGTTGGAACGGAGTTGATTCATTAAATTAACAGTCTTTCAGTTTCGTAAAATATGACGAAACTGAAATAGCAACAACACAGCTGATGCTCAGTGTAAACACACAATAGCGGCTACTAGCGTAGGTACTGCATGTGTCTAGTCAGCGCGCGCTCGTACGTCTTCGGTTTTCTTCGTGCGCCTCCGGCTCTCTCCTCGACGTCTCCCTTTTGTGCGCATCTTCACTTGTGCAATCCTACATGCAGCACGCTGTGCCTAGCACAATTTATCGCGCAAAAAATATTATTTATATTAATAAAAAGGGTATTCAAACGTTAAAATTATAAATATTTTTGCATATTCTCAAAACTGACGGCAAACTAAATCGATTGAAAAAGGTGGTTAAAGTTTTAGTTTCTTAGGTGATCGGGCAGTGCCTCAAAAAACATTGCAAAAAGGTGTCGGTTTTTGGTATGGTTTTTTTCATTGTTACACTTTTTCCGGTCTAGCCCCTCAGCCCGCAAACAAATCAGAACTATAACGTGCAATAAGGAACACCATTCCAAAAACAACCGGGTTAGACTGTAAACCAACCTCAACGTATTTGAGACGTTGAGGTTCGCTTACATTCTAACCCGGTTCAGATAAATAACGCTGTTTCATCAACAAGCAAGAAGCTTTATTTAAAAAGTAAAAATTATATAAAATATGACACTATTTCTAAAATCTACAGCGCAGATGGCAACATTGTAACTAGTGTCTTCCTAATCATTACAAAACACAAAAAAAAAAACAATATTTAACAGCCCTCACATAAAACAAAAAACGAAACAACCCAACCGGCCGTTAAATTGAATGAAAGAAAAATCGCTTACGTCGAAATTCATAACACTCGCGCACAGTTATATTTCTCGTCACACTCCAAGAATACGGGCTAATCTAAAACCGTTAAGGGTTAAACCCGGACGGCAAGACAGCCGGACAGAATGCCGGACACGTACGCGAACCATCTTCCTTGCGAAAACACGCTGCCCGGACGTACGGCACGACCCTTTTGAGCAAGCAAACTGGTGTTGTCTTTGGACGTGTGTTTTATGTTAGTTTTTATAGCCGGCTATGAATTAGAGACGGCAATTGGATGTTAGTGATTTGAATTTAAAAAATTGGGATGAAGAGCTCGAGGCTAAATAATAACAGCCGCAAACGTTGCTTAACCCTGAAGACGAGGTCAGTTCTTGGATGGGTGACCATTCATAACATTACATTACTTTGGACTTCCGTGCCTCGAAACGCACGTTAAACTGTTAGTCCCGCAGTCTTATTGCGTAAGTGAATTCGGCAAGGCAAAGCGTTTGACCCCATGAAAGCATATGACAAATTCTCTTCAAATAATTTTCGTTTCGGAAGCCGGTGTCTTTGGTACTTCTTTTTCTAATCGTTTTTCGACACCGACTTCCGAAACTAAAATTATTTTGCACTTTTTTGTATTTTTTTTGTGAAAAAGTTTTTCATTTATTGTTGTCAAATTTGTTTACTAGGCCTATGTTGACAGCGCAATTTTAAATATTTTTTGAGAGAATAGTATAGTTCTTCTAAAAAAAAGAAAAAAAATGTTTTTCCTTTTTTTTTTACACACAACAGGATTGACAAAATACCGTGTTCTTTTTTATGTTCGGTTTTATATTCCATATTTTGAAAACTGCTGATCCGATTTGATGAATCTTGCACTACTCCCTAAGTTCAGAGATACTAAATCTTAAGAAAAAAAATGATCACGATCCTATAAGTAGTTTCGGAGATATGCGTGGTAAAACATACAAACATACACTTATGAAATTTGGCACACGTATTTAGAAGCCCATACAGAGTAACTTAAGTAAATATTGTGCAGTTCCAACAATATTAAATACATACGTGTCGAAAAACAGAAACACAACCTATCTTTTTAATTCAAATTATAGAATATCTTTTAAATTTGTCTAATACTGGAGGAGGAAATAGACAAGAACCAACATCGAAATACGACTTTTTACTAAGGAAATTCGGACGGAACTCTTTGCCCTCAATTCCTCACAAATAATAATTTATTCTGTCTTACGTAATACTAGTAACAGTATTAGAGCATTTAGTAAGAGACTTCTCTCGGGGAAAAACTAAATATAGCTATATACAAAAGCTCATATTCGCTTAGACCTAATTCTGTGTACCAATTTTTCGGTGAAATAGCTAACACGTGTATCTTTGGGACCTTGGCTACTTAAATTCGCCGCCTTCTCTTTAGTGGTGTCCTAAAAATCCGGTGCTCGCTTTCCATCAAGTAAGTCGTTAGCTTTATTTTTAATCCGGCAAAAGATTGACCTTTTATACGGCTAATCTGACTTACTTAGATGATTGCTACACTTGCGTTGACTAATAAGCACTAAATCTCAAATAATAATAAAAGCAGAGAATTTGAATTCAGAATCGGCTAATCGGTGTTTAAACTACAATTTTTAAAGACATCTGAGCTTTTTAGCAAATATTTAGAAGATCCTTTATTCAAAATTTTGAATTTAGAATGTGCTAAGCTGTCGCTTAACAGTGTCGAGATTTTTATAAATAAGGGTATATTGTATTTATAAGTCCCCGTCAAGAGAAGCTATTTTGTAAGAACTTTACTAAGTTACGTAACGCCAATTCAATCAACAACAAAAATGATAGCAAATTCAATCAACTCAAATTAAAATAAGTGTAATACGAAACTAACGAGCAATTTCACTTGGTCGGATTATATTTGTAATTGCGCTGTTGTCTAATTTTTTGTGGTACTGGAACGCGTTTGACTCATGGAACGTTCCAGTACCATATTTACAAAATTTATAGATTCTCGTGTTTTTATAAATAAGGCATAATAAGTGGTTCTCAAGTAATAAGCAAATTAAGGGCCACAAAAATTGCAAAAAGTAGATAACGTTATACTAAGTCAACAAAGAATAATAATCCTTAAAAAATCCGCTCCACAAAATGAGCAATACTAAAAGTAAGCCTTCGCAAACGAAATAAAAAAAAATAGCTACGGAAAAATTTCATAGTAAACTCTTAACTTTCTCCGCCCATAATATCCTATTTCGTGAGTTTAATATTCAATAACCGCTTTTATATACAACTATTGAGAGGGGAATGTAAAGGTTGTTCCGATTCCGATCACGTACGCCGCTGTCTTAACATCTGGATTGTTTTGTAACATGCTGTAGCGTCTTGAACTTTGTTTTAAAACTGACATCTATCTGGTCGCACTTTTTGAAAGTTATTCGGCGGTATTTACGTGGGCAGGTCGGACAAGTTTGAACTACGGTACTTTAAAATGTTGGCGATGGCTGTGTATTTTAAGCTCCATTTGTGGTGGTAAAGTTGTCCGCAGTTTTAGTATTTAGCAGTAGGAAAAATGGCAACTACTATATTGTTAGGTACAGATTTTTAAGCATTTTCAATTAAGTAATTATTAGGGCTTTATAAAAAGTCTTTCTAAATTAGATTTCGTGTCCTGTTGAGTGGAAAGATAAAATTGTCTGCCATTCAGACAGTCAGTGTTGTCGTGGCAGTCAGTAAATCTTATCTTACTAATATAATATCTAATAATAATATTGGGCGCACGGTTGGCGCAGTGGTTGAGATTTGACTGACTGCTGCGCTGCGTGTCGCGGGTTCGATTCCCGCCCGGAACAAATATTTGTTTGACCTACAGTTAGTTGTTCCGGCTCTGGGAGTTGTGTATGTGAGTTTATATGTTTGTAGACGCACCCACGATACAGGAAAAAATGTGAAAGTTTGGATGGATATGAGTTTATGTATTTGTAAATCTGGATGATATTTGGCACAGAGATAGATTATAGTCTGGAATAGCACATAGTTAATACTTTTTATCCCGGATTATGTTCCCTCGGGATGATTTTCGACTTACACGTGGGAGAAAATAAATACGGTATAACTATAAGAGATAAGCCATAGAATAACTTATCCCTATTTGAAAGTCCAGCTTCAATACCTTACGTGTACCGATAGATGTTGCCCATGCAGTTTACGACGTACACACAAAGCATTCCACCAATATCGCAGACACTCTAGACCTGAAAACGACCATAAAATTTTAACATCGTCTTGCTCGTTTAATCCATAGAAAGTTTTAGTAAACGAGGCGTTACATACGCCGGGCAAAAACGAACGGGGCTTAAACTAGTTTGCAGTGTTGGCACACTTTTTGCATCGTGATCTCTCGTTGAAAAGGCTGAAAATTGCCGTGAGGGAAGTACGTAACAGAGTGAAGATGAAAGTTAGGCCGGTTACAGGCCCCAGTCACCGAAGCTATTCGAGCGTTGGCTCAGCTCACTACAGTTTTTAATTTCGTTCCGCAGCCACTCGCGGGAAACCTCGTTACAAGTTTAAATTGGCATTTCTCCGAGTAATGGTTAGACGCCAGCGGATAACTTGGTCGCGGTGCGGGTGTCTCCTTCACTTGGCCGGGTAATTCTTATTTAAAATGTATGAGGGGCTTCTTACAAGGCATTTGTGAGGTGAGTGTTTAGTGCATGCTGATATCGTGTGCTGCTTGCCGGTAATCGGCCTGTAATTGTGTCTGTGTTTTGTGATAAACACAAACTGAAATAAGTTGGTAAAATATCGTAGTAGGCTTCGATTATTGAGTTTTTGATGATGATGGTGTTGAGATGAACTAGACTGCTTCATGAGATTTTTTGTTTTTTTTTTATTTGTTACAGGCTCGCGCTTGACCACTATCTCATCTGATGGTAAGCGATGATGTGGTCGACGGTGGAGCACGCTTGCCTAGAAGTAACCTATTCACTCTTGACTTAAAGACCCCTAGATTGTAATTATATAAATATTACTAGCATCTGCCAGCGGCTTCGCCCGCGTGACTATCGAAAATTATCCCGAAGGAACATATTCCCGGGATAAAAAGTATCCTATGTATTATTTCTGACTATAATCTATCTCTGTGCCGAATTTCATCGAGATCCGTCCAGCCGTTTGAGCGTGAAGAAGTAACAAACATACAAACACACACACACTCACAAACTTTCGCCTTTATAATATTAGTGTGAAGTGTGATTAAGTTGTTACGTACGTTACGTAGGTGAATCGATTGCATCAAATATAAAACAACCTTCGAAGCCATGATAAAAGATAAGTCACCCAGAACAGTCAGCCAAAGACAATTTTAAATCGTAATTTAATGTTGTTTGGGAACTACAGTGCTCCCTACCTTATTAAATCCCTTTACCTGTCACCTTAACCACTTGCGGTTGTTGAATTGATGGTGTAATTTCGTCTGTGCCACCACATGATCTCGCTGCTATTCCTCGTCGTTTACAAGAAGAGCTCCAAGTCATAAGGATTATATAAGATGGCGCGGTTTTAAATTTCTTAGGCATGCGCACTCGATTTTTTAAATTTGTATTGAAACACATTTTGGTACAACGAAATGTAAAAACTTGCATAAAATATAAAACAAATCATCACTGTATTTAAAGAAAAAAAATTTCACGAACCGAGAAAATCCTTTTACTTACAAGTCGCTGCTAACACCATCTATAGCCGTGGAAAGGAACCGAACGTGATCGAAGTACTTATAAAAATAATCATCTTAATCAGACGAAAAACGCTTTCTTAGGCACGGTTTCTTAGTACAGGATAAGGCATCAGTATGCTAGTATTATATTACCTGTCGTAAGAGTAAGATTACGTATCTGCTTCGATACAGAGAAACGAATTATGGAACCCAAATGAATTTGTCTAGGACACGTGGCAAGGCGTAATGATAACAAGTGGAGCAAGAGAGTGACGAGGCAAAGTGTTTTTTTTTGGATTTGGAAATCATCCAATGACTTCTTCCGCTCCGCCCCGATGCGCCCGCCTCTGAATCTGTCTGGGTGCAGCGGCAGGGCGTGTCAGACTTTTACTGACAAAAACCCACCCGTGTTCCTACAGTTGCTTGTGCCAGGGCCACGGTAACTGTCTTTCAAATGTATACGCGACACTAACAGACTCAGAGGCATCCTAGGATTGGATCGTGGCACAAGGGGAAGCTTGTGAATAGGGACATTAGTAGACGAAATATTGCTGTGAATGTTGATAATGAAATATGTAGCAGTATTTTTGTAACATAAAGTTTGAAATGGTATAAAAGACAATGACTGAGAAAAACAAATTTCTATTCTTTAACAATACAAAGTCGAAGTAACACTTTCGAAAACAACCGCACCTGAGCAAATAAAAAATAAAATACATTTTAACATCTGTTTGTATGTATCCAAAACGTTACTAGAAAACAACGCACGTACCGGGGCCAGTGAGATGGGTCTGTTAATAACCAAATTCTGGAGATGTTTTCTGAGCAAAAGCTCCGTGTCGTCATTCCGAAGCAATTCCTGGCTACTCGCGAATTCTGTTAAATTATGTACATGATAATATTATGTCAAGAAATTACGGTAGCCGACTGTAAATTCCTTTGACATATTATTTATTAGTTTATCCTCGCACTGGAACGCCTTGCAGCAATTACACCAATGGAGCAAAATCTTATAATAAACTCACTATAAGTCTAGGTTTCCACACGATGTTTTCCTTCACCGTTGTCAGCAATGTCCAAGATAAACTTGGAAAGTACATATGAATTTGAAAAAGTCACATTGGTACTTGCCCGGATTCGAACCCACGACCTCAAGCACGACTATGTCTTAGAAGAAAAAAAAATGTGTTCTGTCACTCATAAATATATCGAAAATTAATTGAATTAGTCTAGTTAAAAGAAAAACTTGAATTTTCTTCTTTGTGTGTATATTGAACTAAATTTATTCCGACCAGAATGTGGCCACCTGGACCTCTCTGTCGGTTGTCTCGTACAAGTCGTGGAAGGTGCAGGTGGTGGTGGTTGTGCATGTCGAGCAGGAAAAGGAGGTGGAGCATATTCAGTGAAAGGAGCACCTTACTAGCACTGTGTTTGCGATGGGTCAAGAATTACCAGGGTTTGGTGACTAATCCTTTCACCAGAATGACTCAAACCCCCAAAACTAGGATATAAAATACTAACAAAACATTTGGTCTAAGATTATTCAGATATAGCAAGTAAAATTTAAAAAACACTCTTCACATTTTTTTTTTTGATATAAAATTTATCTAGTACTAATGTAATTTCATGCTTCGATCGATAATTTATTGAACACGTAATTATGACACTATATTTTGCGAAAACACCCCGATTAAACAGTAAAATGTCCATAATTTTAGAACGGCTGAACCCATTTTCATCAAACATAGCTAAGAACACTCTCGATAAAGTTACGTTTTAAATAAATTAAATGCAATCAAAATTGGTTGATCCGTTTAGGAGCTATGATGCCACAGACATATACACAAACACACAGGTAAACACGTCAAACTTATAACATCCCACTTTTTCAGTCGGGGGTTAAAAATACCACATGAGAGTCACAATTTTGCGAATTTATGATTAAATATTTTGTATAAAGATAATAAATTTAATTAAAATAACTAAGGTAGTAAAGGAACCAAGATATAAGGCAAGGACTGCAAACATTTTCATTAAAATCGTAAAAAAATAAGAATAGAAAATTGTCCTTATATGTTAGCGTGTCAAAAAATAAACAGTTGAAAACCTACGCGACATCTATTTGAATCGATTTCAAATGTTCAAATAATCTTTGAAATGTGAATTAAGAGCCCAATATTCCATAATTGTGTGCTTAGGAGAATTGATTAAAAAGAACATACAATTTCTGTGATCAATTCTAGAAAAAGTTATCTATACACACAATTCAATAACGAATCTATGCATATTGCGCCATCTAGTGACATTTATTTGAATCAAATTTTCTGTGTTAGCGCTGAGACCCCGTGCTCTCAGTTATACTAATTTAATATTATAAATGCGGCAGTTTGGATGGATGTATGTGTGTTTGTAACTCAATCACGCAAGAACGACTGAACGGATCTGGATGAAATTTGGCAAAGAGGTAGATTATAGTCAGGCATATCACATATGATACTTTTAATCATCCTTATATAAGTTTTTAAACTGTCATGGTCACTAACACTAACATTAACATTAACATTATAACCGGGATATTACATTTCGGATACTCGAAACGAACAGTAAACATGGTAAATATCCCGGTTATAATGTTAATCCTTCAATATGTTACCTCGGGATGTTATTAGAAATTCACACGGGCGAAACCGCGTGCAGAAGCTAGTCTTTCTATAAACAAAACTGTAATACATCCTACTTTATACGACAAAATACTTTATGTCAATACAACCTTGATACAAAAATAATACGTACACCAAACACACGTCGAAAGCATCGCTCCCAATAATTCAATACGCTAAGACATTGAACACGAGCAGTTTATGACGAAAAATAACTTTTACGAAGCAAATGTATTCCGTAGACGTTCGTATACCGGGCACACGGTATTAGGGTGCTTTTCCACTATAAATGTGCGAGACAGCGAAGCGGTGCGAGGATGTGTAGTGGCGCTGTAAAAATGTGTGACTGTTTCTACCAAAGTTGTGTGAGGAGCTTGCGCGGTATGAGGATGCGTAGTGAATTTGTGGAACGGTGTGTAGTTTAAGTGATGCGTAGTGGATTCTGTTTAGCTATGCGCGCACAATTTGCCTAACTTTTTCCCAACTTTGTCAGGGCAGATTTAGCTGAGTAGCAGCGTTTTAAATCGAGCGAATGCCTGTCTGACCTCCACAAACCCAGCAAATTGGCAAAACCTGGAGCAAGACACACGTCCACACACATTCCTCACATATTCCTTGCCCGCGTCGCTCGCACAAATCTCTTACTTTTTGTACGTAAAAACATCTAGCTCGATGAGCCTTTTTGAAGCAGAGCTGCGCTAAGCCTGGCTAAAAAAACAAAGTGATCTCATTGGTGGATTTTTCTTCGCGTACCGCCTACTTCTACATCGCACATCTTTGTTGGAAAACCACCCTTTAAATTCACGAGAGCTCTAAGAAACCACATAGTCTCGATATTGCCTTCACTTCGGTAATAAAACATATTCGAATGGAATTCTGGTGTGGTGCTAATGCTGTTTCTATGATCGGATGAATTGAGTTTAACTTGCAATATTTTTGAGTTTTGAATTTTGAACATATTGTAGAAAGTTTTGAAGATATTGCTTTAATATACAAATTGTTAACCTGATAGTTAAAAATTTGTGCGACATTTTTTAGCGGAATAAATTATTTATATTTCCTTATTTTTAATAAAAAATTGTTTACAATTTAGTTAATTTACAGAGATTGAACATTAGCTTGTATCTGACACTTTATATGATTGTATCTTACTTACAACAACAGTTCAGTTTTTTGCAAATAATTATATCCTACATAACAGAGCAGTGGTGGCCCAGTGGTAACGGCCTCGACTGACGTGAAGGTCGTGGATTCGAACCCAGGCAGGCGCTTTACTTTGTGTAAAATTATTTCATCACCACTGATCTAAAAACGCTGAAGGAAAAAAGGTTGAGGAAACCGGCAAGTCCTGGAATTAAAAATTCGAAGATATGTGACATCTACCAACCCGCACCGGGCCCGCGTGGTGGATTAAGGCCAATTCCCTCTCTCACAGAGAGGAGGCCTGTGTCCCAGCAGTGGGAACATTAAAAGGCTGATGATGATGATGATACGCTACTAATTCTATTAATTTGAAAGTCTGTTTGAAAGATTGTAAACCAATCATGCCTTATCAGATTAACGGATTTAAAAAAAATTGGGCACACAGGTAAACCATGGGCTGAATTTAATAATTAAACCTACACTATTAATAGCTTTGTCTACTCATGATACGTGAGCTGGCGACAGCTAGTATCCGTCACAAGCCGAGTAGGTAACTGTGTTTGTCACACTACAATGTGTTTGCCACCATACACCGAACAGTACAAATAATTTTTGGCCCGGTAATACGTTCATAGGCTTACCAGGCGTCTACTACGCCTGGACAGGAATGGCCTGCACCTGGTGACGGGGACCATCACGGGATATCGGCATAACGGAACACACAATAGGCATAACGGAAAGTCTTCTGTGCAGGGCATGCACGGAGGCTGAGGAAACCGTCGCGCACGTTCTCTTTGAATGCCAATGTCACACAGATAAGAACACAAACTCTCGGGTCACCCAGATCTTACACAGATGTTCTGAGAAAACCAGGAGCTCTAATTAACTTCTGAAGGGAGGTGGGCTGGTTGGAAAAACCACCAAACAGCCGCCATGGCCCACGCACAATGGTCCACCTGAAGGACTAAGTGTGGAAACCAAACCTCTTACATAGAACATACGTTCATTGGATAATGCCAGACATTAAGGCTGCCTGTCCCATTGGCGCGTACTTGAGAAAAGAGGAGCGGAACCAACAAATCGAATTGAATAAAACTGCGCTCCATTTTTGTAGACAGGGATTTGAAAATTAGTTTCAAAATTCATAGGATGGGAAAAAAATCGAAACAGGGCGATAGTTGGGGTGATAAGTAGTAAAAAAAAAAGATTGACAAAAAGATCTTTCTTTATGACCAAATACCACCTAGTTTTGATCCATGATTTTTGTCCAACCCTGTATATTCACGTGGACTGGGGCCGCGGAGGTGAGAAACAGAGCAATGAGGCAGAACGGAGAAGTGGAGCGGGGAAACGGAGAGAAGAAAAGAGCTCCGCGTATGAAAAACATAGTCCACTACTCCAGTCCACTACTCCGCTCCGCTACTCCGCTCTACATTTGTTTCTCGCTCTGCTCCGCTACCTAGCTTCGCGTCTTTGGAGCGATACAGTCCGCAAATCCGCTCTGCATCTCCGTTCCGGTGCCTCGCTCCCCTCCAGTGGACATGCAGCATTAGACGGGCGTAGCCGCTTTCAAGTTAGTTAGTGGGCACAAATGACTACACATCTCACATTTCCATCACCATTAATTCAGTTAACATCCTTTCCTTGTACACACACCACCTCATTATAGTCATAAATACTCGAGAACATACCTTAAACTCCCATATTGTTGCTTCACGCAGTGCCTGGTACATTTTTATAAAATGGGTCGCTACGCCAGCGTGTGCCCCTAATGTGGATCGTTTATTCTTATGCCGTACCCCACTTACCCTCTTTATAAATAGTTACCGACATTATATTTATAGAACGTGCATGTGATAGTGGGGAAAGGATATCGTTGGTATTTTTAAGGGATTTCCGTTAAAAAGTAAAGGGAAGGGAAATAAAAGTAAAATAAAGGGATTTTTAGTTCACGTGTGGTTTTTTTTTCCCATGGGGGTTGAAAAATCTAACTGATGGCCACGTGCTCTGAAAATTACAAACTTTTATCACTTTGTATGTGTTTGTACGGTAGGCATGTAAGAGGTTAAAAAACTAATATAAGTTGACCTCTACGTATACTCCGTACTTCGCTATGCCAGTTCAAGGTCAAAGTGTTGCCCCTGACATGAGGTAGACTATACATCATCAAACATCCACACAGTTTGTAATAAATAGGAACTTATTTTATGTTATCGAAGTACACCACCTATATACACTTAGCTTGTAAATGAACTCTGAGGCTAATAGAAAGTAAGCCGGCGATAAAAAACAGCTTTTGTAATTAGGTCATTGTGGTCAAACGCGAGCCTCTTCATATTCATGTTAATCAATCAGTTATTTCTACCTTGTTCTTTCCCTGAACGGCTGAACCGTTCAGAGCCATCTATACTCTTGAATAAAATAAAATATGCCTGCAAAAACGAAATGCTACGGTGGTCTCTAGTGAAGACCTTGTTTCTGTCAGCTTTTTTAGCGATACTGACATTCGGTTTTTATCTCACGGTGTCATTCAAAAGTCCAAGTTTTAATCATATTATCCAAGAATCAAAAAGTTAGCTATAGAAATGTTGGTGCCTATAAAGCTCCTAATTCCTAATTCCATTATAATTTAATACTAAACCGGGATCATTAAGTTCATAATCCCGAAGTCCACAAGTTACTTCATCGTAAAACAAATTAATGCATTGACAAATTCCCTAGTAAAGTTTTGAAAGTTACGACCCTTGGCAGCTTACAAATTGTTGCTAATTTCTTTAAGTGCAAACTCGAAATCAACCGGCCGATTTAACGAGGTCGATACTGTAACTGAAAATGGAAATACCAATTTATTTTCAGTTTCTCAAGTAGCATAGCTCACCGGTTGTTGGATAAGCGGCTAGCGGGGAATCGATCGTTTCGGGGTTAAGCTGCCTTAGTGGAGATCTTGTGGCAGATGGGTGGTCTTTAAATATTTATAGACAGAGAAAGATGTGTTACTTGAAGCCTGATTTGAATAGGCAATAAGTTACATTTTTTATTAACTAAATTGGTACATGTACATGGAAGTGACTGTCAGTTGGGTTGTGGAGGTCTAATGATACCTGTAACTACTGAGTGATGCCCGCAATAAACGGGACGCAGATACCATTGTTTCTGACTACGGGCATAACAACGACAGCAACACATTTTTTTTTTTAATTAGGTTATTCTGCCGCACTGCTAGGAAAAGTTTTTCCAGCAACTATTTTCCCATGCCTCCTTGAACCAGTCCTCGCCGTACTCGTCCAGATTGTCCGACCACTTCTTTCTGGCTAGGCCTTGGCGGTGCCGTCTCTTTTTAGGCACTCATCAACTTTTGCCCGCCCAGCGGTGATTGTTTTTTTGTTTGAGGACGCCAGAGTGTTTAGGTTGAGTTTTTACTCACGCTCAATCGCGTTAACATAAACGTATTTTTTTATTGAAACAGGATAAGCGCCGTCTGGTAACGGTAAAGGGAAACCTCTTTTTTTGTATACATTTTGACATAAGAGATCGTTAACGTTTTCATGCCAAAATACTTTAAAAAAATTCGGAATAAGCCCACAGATAACTTATCAAAACAGCACTAAAATCATAACAGGTTTACCCCGTACTCCACTAAATAATTCAGTCTTTCCAACCCAAAAATCACTGATCAAGCGATCAACTATTAAGTAGAACACCCTAGATACATAATTGGTTCAGGTGGTAACAACTCCGCCCCGTACCTACCGCCAAAGCCGCGGGAATTTAATGCCCCATTATTTATGGTCTCCAACGCATTATGTTTACAATCGGTGGGGTTTGCGCCTATAAAATAAAAGTGAGCAAGTGCGATCCGGGTCGCGATTTATGTCCTGTACTACAAACAGAGAGAGGTTCTAGGTTTTGTGTAAACACTGTTTTGTGGGCAAACGTTTTGGTGTTTTCGGGGTCCTGGTTTTAGGCATAAAAGTAATAGTTTACCTATTGATATACTACTTATGCCTCCGGTTCTGCTTACATGCTTAGTCAGATAGCATTAATGAAAAGATAAGCCAGAAATAAATAAAACGCGCCAATTGCGTTTCGGACTTCGCATATTTAGGGTTCCGTACCAAATATAGAATACATTGGTATTTGTTAGTAAAATATACGTAATAATAAACATTATCAGCAAATTAAAAGTTCATAGGTTAATCTTAAGTTAAAAACTTCTTCAGTTACATTTTTTGTGACAGACGACAGACGGACATGTGAGTGACAGCCATAGGGCTCCGTTTGGACCCTTAAAATGTTATATGAGACTCTCTGGTTAGACTCTAATCTGAAACATCTCCTCCAATTTGGTGAAACTGTTTTTCGACATAGACACAAAAAAGATTTAATATTTTAATCTGGAATAACTGATAATACTAGAGACCCTTCGTAGGTATTAAGAACTACTAAAACACATTAAAAATTGCTTCTATTTTATTTTAATGTGTATCAAAATTCAATCTTACAGTTTTCACAGCAATGCATTAACTAGCATCCCTCCCTATCTGTTATTTATATCCTTGACTAAGCTTGTGGTAAGCAAGGTGTCGCGACGTCTCCTTTCCGAGACACTCCTCTTGTTTCTGCTCTATTTTCGTTTGTGACAGTGTAGAACATGCCTTACATAAATTGTAATGTTTAGGGCCTGTTTTTATAGGTGTTGTAATTTAATTAAAAGATTCGTTTGTGCTAAGGTGGCAAGTATGCGACCACTGGTTGAAATGTTTCAATGGCAAATTTCATACTTTATTATATGTACTAGTAGAGAAACCTTTCTGCATGAAGTCTAAATAAATAAATATGTCGTTATGCGCCAGCTCTTCCCTTCGACCTCACTTGATAAAAAGTTGATGGCCGCATTAGTGTCCGATTGATGACAATAGGTTTATCAGCAGCTGCAAAACTGCCAAAACATGAGTAAACTATGTTACACAACGAAATATGTTATACAAACCACCCCTTCAGGAAACACAAGCATGATCTTATGTTGATTTCAATTATAGCTTGAACATACGTGACCAGCAGTCCAACCTGATTTACAATATTTATTTATTTCTCACCATAATAAACATTACAGACATTGTTACACTAAACCAGGCGACCTGGTGACCTGAAATTGTATCTAACTGCTAAAGGGTGCAGACACACTCCACAGTTAGATACATTTCATGACAATAAAAAAAAATAACAATTGAGTGTTCACAGAAGAAAATATGCGATTTTTTTTTTTATTATATTTAAATTCCCATCACATACTTCATAAAAGATCCAAAGATTATTAAAATTCTTGATCGAAATCTAGATTGGAACCTAGGTAGTGGTACATATATAATAATAACTAGAAATAACTTAGAATATTAAGACGTCGAGGTGGTAATCCGTAGTGATCCGGTCTCGGATCTAATGCAATGAGAATGAGATGGCTGCAGTGTTCAGTTATTTTATACAGTCTAGTGGAAAATAGAAGATGTTGAAGGTGATTAAAGTCAAACATAATAATTAGGATTATTGGGTCTTATGAATATTCTTATATAATTATGTATTTCTAAGAAAGTAACATTTGCATTAAGAAACTATGTTCTTGGATGTTGAACTGATAAAACTAAACTAAATAGATCCTTTAGTGCAAGTGATGGGTTGGCTTATCATTATCATCCCAATAATCCGTGCCACTAGCATGTGCATTCGCGGCACAAGACATAAATTTAGACCAACAGCCAAGTTATTCGGCTTCGACGATGGAGCAGCCCTACCTAGACAAAACTGATGTGGATGTGGCCGACGAACCAAGAAGATATCGATTGCAGTATATCGCGATGGATAAATGAGCTTGTTTTATAAGATAATTAAACAATAATTTGACAGTACTGTAGTTACATATTATTTTGTATTGTAATTTCATGGTATTTCAAAATAAATATGTAATATCTGTAACCTATATAAAACTCATAAAGCTAAACACGTTTTAAAATATAGAACTAATATTTTGGCAGCAATACATAAAAACAAAAGAAAGGCACAATATTTTTTTTTTTTTCTCTTTATTTATTAGGGACTTGTAGAAAGGCACACTTATTACGAAGCCCACATAGCATACTGCATATCATATACGAATATTGTGCAATTCCAACAATATTACATACATTCGGCTCGAATCAGTAATTTCTTTTTTTAAGTCGGTAAAAATTGTTTACTTTGTTTATAAGTAGAAATACTGATCGGACTACAAAAATTCTTTCACAGGTAAAATGCTGTTTTCCATTTGCTAGTTTTTATTCCAAAAAATATGCACGGTTCCTGTGTGCCGCAAGAAAATCTTAGTAAATGTACTTAACATAATAAATTTAAGTGGCAATGGGCAGGGTACATTGCTCACAGAATACATGGTCGCTGAGGCCGAAAAGTTCTGGAGTGGCGACCGCGTACCGGAAGACGTAGCTTTAGAAGGCCTCCTTCTAGATGGAGCGATGTCCTGGTCAAGGCTATGGGAATCAGTCGAAGCGAAATGCACAGGACCGATCAGTATGGCGATGCTTGGGTGAGGCCTATGTCCAGCGGTGGACGTCTTTCGGCTGAAATTATGATAATGATGACATCATTATTTTACTGGATTTTTATTGCACCTCTAATCTAAAAAAATAATTCTGCTAAGCACTGTGTCTTTATCTTCAATTCGAATCGTGGGTGTCGATTCTGCCAGTAAGCTCCTCCAATGTTTAAGACGAGGTCCTTGCCCCTTACGGAGATATTATTAGCTGGTGGCTATTTATACTGTTTTATTATTTGGATTTTGTTCGCTATTTAGACCGGGTTTATAACAACCAATATTATCGTATTATAGAGTATCGTATCTAAAATTAGCTTGTCGCATGGCTTCTATTGGTCTGTCCAAATGTTATGTATCCATGCATTTTTACCGACTTCGAAAAATAGGAGGTAATCAATTCGACACGTATGTATGTAATATTGTTGGAACTACACAATATTCACATATGTTATTCTATGTGGGTTTCTAAACACGTTTGCCAAATTTCATGTGTATGTAGGTATGTTTGTTTGTATGTTTCGTTATGATATCATAGCCAAGGTACAAACGTTTCGTATCGAATCTCTTTCTACAATCATTAACGACTGCAATTTTTATGGCCTCACCACGTGACTTAACGTTCAGATGTGTACCCATACATTGACTCGTTTTCTACTAGCGTTATTGATTGTAGATTGTCAACTTGGCTAAATGTGACTTCAAGAGATTACCTACTATTAACAAACAAATAAAAATCTTTTTTCGGGGTGGCCCAGCGGCTAAGGCCTCTCGTGCTTTAAATCTGGTACCAATGTAACTTTTTCAATTTATTTATGTACTTTCTGAGTTTGTCTTGGACATTGCTGACAACTGTGAAGGAATGTTTTCCATCACAGTTATCAGCAATGTCCAAGACAGAGAAACCGTGAGAGAACCTGGACTTATATAGTTAATTTAATATAAGCTTGTGCTCCAATGGTGTAATTGTTGCAAGGTGTTCAGTCCATTGCGAGGATAAACGAATAAATAAACAAATATCTGTCTAACATTATCTAAAAGTTTTAACAACAATATCACATTCCTAAAATAACCTCCCTTTAAAAATCTTCCCCGAAGCTATTACACAAATATAACTGCCACATTGAAAGCCAAAACAATAAAATCATAAGCCGTCAAATAGACCATAAATGGCACCCCTAACACTCTTTTAACTATGACTTAGTAGTTCTATCAAAGCTGCACTATCAACATTTACAGCTAAACTAAGAATCGACTTTATGTCAACGTAATAAAGATACCAAGTAATGGGTCCTATTCACGTTACGACCGTCGCACGTCGTAAGATCTGTTGACGATTGCAGCGCACCTGAGATACGTCTACGGTTGAATGGGCCGCTTTAGTAGTGCATTCACCGTGTAATGTCATTAATTTAGTAGATGGTTTTGGATTTATATCCTAATATTTACATGGTATATTTAAGAAACTATACCTTTTTGATCTTCAAAATCAAAATCAAATATTTCATTTGAAATAAACCTTATAGGTACTCGTACTTTTTAATTGTCAAACAAAATATGAATCTAGTTGCACATTCGCAAGCATCAGTAGGTCTCTATGGAGAAGAATGTGCAAGAACCTACACGGATACTCTTTTCCATCGGGTTTAATTACAATTATTCGGTTACATCATTCTTGTTGGAAAAATACATTTGTGAGAACTGTGACGTGCACTTAAAAGCGTCTAGAGTAAAATAAACAATTCAAAAATAAAATAAGTACGTAATTAAAAGCAGGCCGAAGCAGTTAAGTTATTACCAATCCCTAATGATGGCACGCGTTCAAGAACATGACGCATAGACTGGCACCCCCCAGCTCAACCATGATGAAGGGAACCGAATGATCGAACACATGTGCCACCATCAAAGAGACATTTGATAGAGAATGACACACTCAACTGCCAGGGCACACAAAAGTCAACGAATAACACATAGGTACAGTAAATGGTAGATTTACAGTCGGAACATAGTACTCACACATGTGCTGCATGTATCTAGAGGTTGTTCTACTATAAGCACGATGTCCTGGATTCGATGCCGGGATTGGACAAATTGTTATTGGATTTTTGCAGTCCGAAGTCTGGATTAGGGCCCTGTTGAGAGCAATAATCTCGTCTTACTACATGTTTTCGTATAACATAGGACTGAAACATAATTAGCAATTCTACGATAGGTATCAACCTTCCCGCAAATCCTTTAAGGAATTAGGAGTGCTGCTATGTTTGAGTTCATACTGTTTAACATGAGTAAGAACCTGTTTACTTCGAGAATTGGTATTGGGATTTTTGGCAACCCCTAATTGTAAAAAATAAACGTAAATGAATCTACAAGGAGAAGCTTAGTAAGTTCTACGCTGACTAAATTCTTAACAAAAGCGTAGAGGTTTCGTAGCAATATCGTAGCAGTTTCGTAGACGTAGCGTAGCAAGAGTCGTTGCCGTGGGTCAATGACAGGAGTCGAATGCTTCAGTAAATAAAATGAAAGCTTGCAAGTAGATTTTTATTTTATCAAAGACTTTAATAAAGTGATAAAAATAGTAATAAAATACATAAAAGCTCTCTTTGAACATACACTTCACGTGAATATTCATATTTATTTAATGAAACACTGTAGCAGGCTCCTTGCCGCTCTTCGCCAGTAGAAGTTAAAGCGTCAATTGCCACCTGGTTTGTTTTTTATAAGGTGAATAAAAAATGAGCCCCTTTGGACCTTTTTTTATCTTTGAGAAATGCTCATGCATACTGCGCTACCAAGGATAGATAGCGCAGTTATGTGGTACTCCAACCCACTGAAATTCCACGCTGTCTTCCTGTGCCTGTCATGGCGGGAACACGGGCAAGCATTAGCACTCATATATATAGGGGATCCGAAAGTCCTTTTACTTGAGGGTCTCATGGTGGTAGCTAGGAGAAATCACCACAAAATATATCAAAAACCGTTATGTACCGTTCAAATATAACGTTTTTATCCGATCACCTAATGATACAAAAAAGATTTTTAACTAGAATAAAAAATTCCAACAAAAGAAAATGTTTTTTGCTAGCTTTCATTATTTACGTTCTAGAAGTTTTTTTCCGTGGAGAATAAAATAATAATAATTCATGCTTAAAACATTTCTCACTATTATTATCAGACGTTGTATAAAACGAAGTTTAAAACCGACATCACTTCAAAATTAAATTTACGCTCCGAGAAAAAAAATAAGAACATTATTGTACATTTGGTTGGTGTTTCGCGAAAAATATTACATTATGTAGATGAGGCATGTATTAAGCATACGCTTACGTGAATATTTAAAACTCCTACAAATTGTGGCGGATGAAGCACGCGCGAATGTCGAAATAAATTTCACCGGCACGTTGTATAACGAAAGATCATAATTTTCGTAAAGGCCCTTTAGGGTGGTAACAAATGCAGGCGTCATAAAAGCCTGGAATGTTGGCAGCTGGACATAAGTTTACAAATAGGGTCGTGTCAACTCATCCATTCGTACATTTACGTAAAACAGTTCCGTGAATGATGGACAGACATAGCGCAGTCTAGAGTTGACCGTCCACCGCTACTGAAACTGTGGACGGAAAGGATTATTGTACAAGTACGTTAGCAGGACAGTTAATTTATTTGACACACGTCCGTGCGTAACATGACAATAAAAATAAATAAGATAAGATAGCAAATTACGTTTACCACAGCCGGGAGAGTGGAAAGAAACTCGAAATGACACTTATAACTTTTAATTAATAAAGTTAACTACAACTGATTAATCTACGGATGTCCACTCCAGGTCGATGTGAGAGCATGGAGCGGTTACAACTATTATAAAACTAATTATAACTAACTAGCCTACGGGTCTTGATTCCAACTCGAGGTAGGAATATGGAATGCTTCCTTCTTACGAGAGATGCTCTTAAATATTAGTCGGTATCGATCGATTCCTTGACGTCATGGCTGGATCGGTTCCAAGGTGATTGTATAATCAGCAACTTCCTATGTTTATGCTCCGTACGTTTCTGTGTCAGCGAAAGTCTAGCTACGTGCGTTGACTTCGCGGTAACTGCATTGTCATCAAGGTCTGTCTATGTATATTATCTGCAACGTCGGCGGATTCCTAGGCGCTACGTAATTCCTCCACCCTTGGAACGGCAACTATTTTAACACTTTGAGCGAAAAAGTTGCCGGAATGTTGTCGGGATCTGAGTTCTTTTCCAGAATTGCGGTCGGCGGCTGCTGGTTCCTTTGCTTCATCCTTGTGGGGTTGCTACATTTGCATATGTAGCGCCTAGCCATTACGATACTGGCGAGTATGGCTGCACTCAGTAGCACACTGTAGAACGGGATTGTGGTGTGATAGAGGGTGTCTGTCTGCGTGTTGTCCATCTGCACGGGGTTCTGGATCATAACTTTGTCTTGAATGCTATGTAGTCCTTGAAGATCCACAGAGTTCAATTTAACGTGGGTAGTTGAGGTGGCTCCTTTCCTAGAATCGTAGGGTATCTTCATCATCTTGAGAGGTTGGCCTTTGATTTCATCATAAACATTCGCTATGGTGAACTCTTCGGATTTCAGTTGACATCCAACGGGAATGGTAGCAAGATAACTTCCCTGGAGCGAAGTATAGTCCTTCTGGTTGATGATCAGCTCCTGGATGCAGTCAGATTTGGTGCGGATTTGGTGTGTGAACTCTTTTTCGCAGAGGTACCAGCTTTTCGACTTCGGGCATTCAGCCTCCATGTACATGAATGTCAACTCGTTGGTTGCCAGGAATGGGAAGGGTGGAATAAGGGCCTGTGTATGCTTGTTTGGTACTGCGGATAATCTATACAAGTCGTAACTATTCTTAGAAAAAATTGGGAATTTAAAAACGAAAACTATTTGCTTGTCAACGTAGTACGATCCTGGTTTTATGATGTCGTAGTATTCCCTTAGTTCTAAATCTAAGATCTGCTCTTCGGAATACATAGTCTTCAGCTTCCTAACCATTGATGCTAGTATCTCTATGTCGATCATAGAATGATGCATGCTGGACGCATGAATAAAAGCTAAGCTATTTTCTATCCTAAGCAATTCCTGGGTTAAATCCTCTACGTTCTCACTCATTACCTCTAAAAGTTGAGCAAACTTAGCGTACTTTATTAAGCTATTTTCCCTTAGTGCATCGCTCTTTAGTATTGACTCTAGTGTATTGTTAATTTTACTCTGGTTATCAGCTATCTGCGCTAGCACGTCGGTGTGCTTGGACATCCATTCTTTACTTATACTAATGTGGTTATTAACTTCAGTTGCTATTTTATTCTGATTTGTCTCTAACGTTTTAATTGCTGTATTATACCTTAGCGCATCATCGTTATCTAGATTTCCGGTTAGGCTTTTTATAATAGAACCTAGCCCGTCCACGAGACCTCTTTTAACTCTATTGGGTTCCAGAGATTGTAATTGCCTTAAGACATTGCCAAGCTTGTCAGTAAGATAATTTATTTGGATATCATATAGTAGGTAGGTATCGTTGGTCGTTCTGATAGCCTAGCAGTTGAGTCTGTAGTGAGTGGACGTTGTTTTCGATGTCATTCAGACGTACGTATTGCAGGAATGTATGGTGGTGAGATGTGAGTCTCATGGGCCCGAGTTTGTAGGGTAGCAGTCCTGGTCCCTCATCGAGGCTTTCGATTTTTATCTCCTGAGGTCGCATCATTGGGAGAATTGTTATTAGCGGAATCCTGTAACAAATTCACTGCTTTAGGTGTACGCTTAAGTCTTGATTTTGCGATGGGACTACGTTTCTTTGAGGTATAGATGTGAATCGGGAGGTCAGCTAAAACTGTGTCCTGTGTATACCGTGGTGCGGTCTTTTGACGGCTAGCGAGAGGGTTTGCTACGAATACTTGCTGCTGGGGTGCGTATCCTTTCTCGGGTTCGCGGGTTTTATTTCTATTTTCGATTAATGCTGTTCGGTTTGCAAGTGATGAGGCGTTGATGATGTCATATACCCGTTTCATGCGGTCTTTATGAACTAAAACATACTGTTGTAATAGCTGTTGTGTTATGTCAATGTCCTTGCAGTCTCTGGGGTCAAAGTGTCCCGTCAGTAAGTCGAATGGTCTGCATCTTGTGAAGCTGTGTATGGAGCTGTTGTAGGCTATGATGGCATAGGGGACAAGGTTAACTGTGGGTTCATCTTTGTACTGTAGTTTGAGAAGTCTGAGGTGTTCTAACAGTGTTAAATGAAATCGTTCAATATTTCCATTTTCATTGGGTGTATGAGCCAATATCCTATGGTGGTTGATCCTGTGGAGCCGTGTAAATTCCATGAAAAGTTGGTTGGTAAACTCGGTTCCATTGTCTGTGATGATGGTCATGGGGACGCCATGGTGAGTACAGTAATGCAAGAGGGCTTGTAAAATGCTAACGGCTGTTCCATCGCGTAGGTGGTAAGCCTGACCGTATTTGGTGAAGACATCGATAAAAGTGATGTATTTCTCGCCCTGCGCCGTGAATAGATCCATGTGGACTATTTCAAATGGCTTGGAGGCTGGGGGCACAACATTGAACTGAGGTCTGACTGGGTTTCTATCGTATTTGGCTTGCCCACAGATGGTGCATTCACTTATAAATTTGTTAATTTGGTCCTTCATTTTTGGCCAATAATATTTTTGGGACAAGGCCAAATAACACTCGTTGATACCGCGATGGTTAGTTTTACCTTCATGATAGTGGCGGATTATCTCCTGCTGTTGAAGATATTCCTTGACGTTTTCCAGCTCGGCTTTAGTGAGAACGAGGTTTAACGATGAGCTTTTAAATTTGCCTTGAAGGACCGGGATAATGGAATACATGGCCAATGGTGGTTCAATTAAAATAGCTGTTTTGACCTTGGGGTTGACGTACTCCTTAATGGCGCCTATTAACTCCTCTTCCAGGTTGGACTGTGATATTTGGATGCTGGTACGGGTGTGTGTGTCAAATGGTTTTGTCACCGAGGGTCGTTTCCTCGCTTCACTAACAAGGGTAATGTGTATCTGTCGATTAAACTTATTGAGGGGTTCATCCGTTATAGGGATTTCAAGAATTGGGTTTTCATCGCTTGTGTGGGCTGTTTCAGTGGAAGAGTCAGCTTGAGCTGGAATTGTTCCGGATGGGTTGCCCATCAGGGAGTCGAACTCGTCAGTTCCCTCTATTAGAGACCTGGTTTCCTTCGTATTGATTTCCACGCGGGAGAGGGCATCGGCATTGGTGTTCGTTTTTCCCTTCTTATAAATTACGGAAAAGTCATACTCGCTGAGTCTAAGCCGCCATCTTGTCAGTCGAGAGTTCGGCTCCTTTAAATTCATCATCCACTGTAACGGTTTATGGTCAGTGAGAATTTTGAATTTTCGTCCGAAGAGGTATGGCCTGAAGTATCTTGTAGCCCAGACTATGGCGAGGAGCTCTCTTTCGATGGTGCTGTATTTTGTTTCGCTCTCATTTAGAGTTCGAGATGCGTAACAGATCGGCTTATCTGAACCTATGGAACCTTGAGACAGTATAGCTCCTAAGGCTACGTTAGAGGCGTCCGTTGTTAGGTTAAATTCCTTATTAAAATCCGGGTATTGCAGGATGGGGTCATTGGTCAAGAGTGTCTTACATCTTTCGAAACAGTTAATATAGTCGGTGTCAAAAGTAATCTTCCGTCCTTTTTTCAAACACTGGGTGAATGGCTTCGTGATGCGGGCAAAATCTGGAATAAATTTCCGATAGTAACCGAGTAGGCCTAGAAATTGCTTGATCTCTTTCGGTGTTTTAGGTATGGGGTATTTGCTAATGGCGGAAATCTTATCGGGATTCGGCTTTACACCGTCTCCACTAATGATATGCCCAAGGTAAGCCGTTTCGAGCTTCATAAATTCGGATTTGTCCATTTGGATCTTGAAATTGGATTCTCGAAGTCTCTGGAAGACTCTTCCTAAATTGGTCACGTGTTCCTGAAGGGATGTGCTGAATACAATGATGTCATCGAGATATACGAGGCATATCTCATTCTGGAGCCCTCTGAGGACATTATCCATCACACGTTGAAATGTTGACGGAGAATTCTTCAATCCCATTGGCATACGGAGAAATTCGAAATGTCCATGCTCCACATTGAATGCGGTTTTCTCAATGTCCTGAGGATCCATCTCGACTTGATAGAACCCGCTCGCCAAATCAAGGGTTGTGAAGTAGTGGCACTTCCCTAATTTATCAAGAACATCGCTGATATTAGGGATAGGGTACCTGTCGTCCAGTGTTTTTTCATTTAACTTGCGGAAATCAACCACGAGACGCCACTTTTGCTTTCCGGAGGCGTCTATTTTTTTGGCACTACCCAAATAGGAGAGCTCCAGGCAGATTCGGATGGTCGTATGATACCCTGCTCCAGCATCTTTCCTATCTGGTCCCTAACTTCCTGGCGATGTACGAATGGGTACCGATAACTCTTAGCGTGCACTGGCACTTCGTCCGTGGTCCTAATCCGATGTTTTATCTTATTTGTAAACGACAGCCCTTCACCCTCAATATAAAATACGTCCGCGTAACTGGAACAGAGAGCTATGAGGTTAGCCTTTTCCTCCGGGTTTAGGTGGTCCGTTCGTAATCGTGAAACTACATCCTTTGCACGAGTTGTTACTTGTCGAGTAAACGTGCCCTCTGTGTTATATAGCTCCGCATGCGCCGGGCGATCGAGTGAGAATATTACGTCATTAGGCGACGGGTTCTCAACTTCTAAGTAGCCGCGGTTATTGGCAATGGTGGTAATGCATTCGTGGACTATGCAATTACAAAGTATCTGTTCGCTAACAAATGCGTCACCCTCGGTGACATCGACAGGTATGCGGATAACCTTAGAAGTCCCAGCTGGAATTATTTCCTCATGTAAATTCACATTGCATGAGTTGTACATCCTGATGGGATTCGACGCGGTTCGCGTCAATAACTGACCCTCTTTCAAATCTATGCGGGCCTCCCAGCCACTCAATAAATCCAAACCTATTAGCCCGTCGAAATAGTCATGGAACCTATAAATGAATAACTTCATATTGTTAGGGTCATTGAATTCCGCGAAACACGGCAACGTAATGGAGTAATCGTTCCTGCTTGTCGCGTGTATGTTAGTCACTTCGAACGGATCGAAGCTGAGAGGGTAACCGGCAAAGTACCTTCGGACGGCCTCGGGACTTATGAACGATTGATTTGCGCCCGTGTCAATCAGAAGTTTTAAAGGGGGTCTCGCGATTTGTATGTATGGCAGCTGTCTCTGTGCCTGTAGGTTTAACTCTATCCTGGTTTTGGTGACGCTAAAGTCGCCGGAAAATCCGGCTCGGCATGGTTGTCCTTTGTCCACGGCTGAGGATCGTCAGGTTGGTCATCCGCAGTCATAAAGTAAGTCGGATCGCTGGCGAAGCCAAGGCCATAGTCACTGTCGGAGTAGTTGTAATCTGCACAGTAATCGTACACCGGTTCCTGGTAGTAATTGTAACACGAGTTATCATAGGAAGCACATTCATTAACATTCATCTCGCGGGTTTTAAAATAGTTTGTTGGTGGCGGGTTCCCTGACCTATTCCAATCATGACCAGCCAGCCTATTGGTTGGGGGCAGAGGCCTGGTGGTGAAGCGTTGAACTCCACTCATGGGTCGAGGACCTGACGGTGGGTGATTTTGGTACGGTACTCGGAAGACATTACTACGGGGGTTATAGTTGGGTGGTGGTGCACTCAACGTTTTTTGCGAGTAAGCGGGGCCTTGCTGCTGATATTGATTCGGTCCAGCGAATCTGAAAGGTTGGGCGGGGCCTGCAGGGCGCTGACCTACGGGAGCTGGCCAATTGGGTACTGGCACCTGGAAGGTATGCGGTCGCGGGGGAATATTTGCTGCCGGTGGTATCGCAACCCTTGGTGTTGACTGACTCCTCTGGGGTTCACTGCGTTGCTGTAGGTATATGATGTTTAACTCTTCCTGAACATATTCAAGAGCCTTCTCAACGGTAGCCGGTCGCATGCAACGTATCCGAGAACCTAGGGGTTCCTTTAAACCGCGAATAAACGCCTGCATAGTCACCTTCTTATACAGTTCACGCTTTGCCTCAACAGTGGTCGGCACGGTCTCATGCAACGTCACGTATGTCATTATCGTACTGAACAAAGTCTGGCAATGATCATAAAACTCCTGGGGGGTCTTGCCACCCTGAGTGGCTATGGAAAGATCATTGTACAATGCGGTCTCATCGCGTTGGTCTGAGAAATTATTAACCAGAGCAGTTCGAATGCCCAACCAACTCTCCGGTATCCCATTAGAGTTTAAGGTACACAAGGCGGTACCGGAAATCTTGTTGAGTATCCCGTTCAAGAGGCACAAGTTAGAGAATTCGCTTCCGGCCGCACTGCTTAAGTACTGCGTTGCTATTGAATCACAGATTTTAATAAACCGCGTGAGCACGTTAGGGTTCCCATCAAACTCTGGGACAAGGCGAAGGGCCTTGTAAATGGTATCCGGGTCGTGCTGGGCCATGTCTAAACTAAACAAGCTACCTAACTCTAAATTATCTAAAACTATATCCCTATTGATATCTACAGTACGTCGGCGGGCCTGGCGCGATTCAGGCTGCCGCGCTCGAGGCTCTGGGATGGTAAATCTTGAAGGTTAGGATTTAGAAGGGAGCAACACAAGAATAACACTAATGTACCTACAGGTACTTCATTTCCGGTTCCTCTCTGCGAATCGATTTCCAGATTCTTCTCTCGGTCTGCAGCAGGTCCGTATGTTCAGGATATCCGGAACGGTGCTTGATAGCCACCCGGGTGACACGAGACGTGATTATCGATGTGTGATGTGTCCCGACGTCTCCCGCGGATATCCTACCGACTGCGCCAATTACGTTTACCACAGCCGGGAGAGTGGAAAGAAACTCGAAATGACACTTATAACTTTTAATTAATAAAGTTAACTACAACTGATTAATCTACGGATGTCCACTCCAGGTCGATGTGAGAGCATGGAGCGGTTACAACTATTATAAAACTAATTATAACTAACTAGCCTACGGGTCTTGATTCCAACTCGAGGTAGGAATATGGAATGCTTCCTTCTTACGAGAGATGCTCTTAAATATTAGTCGGTATCGATCGATTCCTTGACGTCATGGCTGGATCGGTTCCAAGGTGATTGTATAATCAGCAACTTCCTATGTTTATGCTCCGTACGTTTCTGTGTCAGCGAAAGTCTAGCTACGTGCGTTGACTTCGCGGTAACTGCATTGTCATCAAGGTCTGTCTATGTATATTATCTGCAACGTCGGCGGATTCCTAGGCGCTACGTAATTAGCATGACAATAGGTGGCAGTGGAAGATGCCGCCTACATTTTCATAACAAGTCAAGCTAAGTTTACGTGCGTTGCTTAACTATGGGTTGCTGTGGAGTATTCATTCGACTGTACAAAGTGAAAAAAAAATCTACAAAGAAATTCCAATTTAATATACCCCTAGGTACAAGAAAGCTTTTATTAACACATATATACATATAGTAAAGCCTTTTTCCCATGGGAGTAGGCAGAAACAGAACGCCACCTGTAACGATCCGTACATAGTTCTTTTGCTTCACTCACATTCAAAGATCTAGTCATACACGCACGCCAGTTATGAGTACTGCGCAACTGGCCTTTCTCAAGAATATCGCCAATAAGGTCTATTTATGTCTTTCTAGGGCGTCCCCTCCCAGCGTTTCCATTCACGTCTGCCTTGCGTTAGTCGCCTTTCATTCATCCTCTCAACATGGCCAAACCATCTTAACATACTCTTTTCAATTTTAGTCACAGTCACATCATCTTTTAAACCACAACGTTGACTTATTACATCATTCCTCAATCTATCATTTAAAGTTACACCACACATACTTTGCAAGGAACGCATTTCTACTGCATCAATCCTACTTTCATGTCTTTTTTGCTATACCCAACCTTCACTTCCATACACAAGTTTAGACATCAGCACGCTATTGTGAACGGCAGTTTTTTAATAATGTTTTTCCTATTCCAAAAACCACAATAAGATAATTTAATATCAGATAAAATAATAAAAAATCATTCCACCAAGCAATGTTTATTAAACATTCGATAACTCAAACGCCAAAGCTCCAGGAATGTGTCATTTATACTCAATATATATTTAAGTAATTCATTTTATTGCATTAGGCTTCTGAACAAGATACGCTAATAGTGCGACTTTGCCTGTCCTTTTGTCTGTCTTAAGTGTGCATTTCAGCAAATAAGTAGGAATCACCGTGAGAAATAGTATTTAAATAATATAATTCTTGAAATTGGAAAAATTGTGAGGGAAAATACAGTAAAGATGGATACATCGTTTTAGCAATAATATGACAGAAAAGGCAGACAATATCGCTACGGTTGACAAGGTAGAATGAAAAAAGAAAACGTGTTGCGCCGACCCCAAATAACATGGGCAGGAAGATGATGATGACCGTGACTTTGATATAAATGTACGGTAAACCCGCACTTTTTATAACATTAAGTAGGTAACGCAACATCAGCGTTTGCATACGCGCGATCATTGCGCAAACTAGCGAAGTAAAATAAATCAGTGATTTTACCACACTCAACACGAGCGGTTTAATTTTGGGCGCCCGGTTAGCGCAGTGGTTGAGCGATTGACTGCTGCGCTGCGTGTCGCGTGTTCTATTCCCGCACGGAACAAATATTTGTATGACCTACAATTAGTTGTTCCGGTTCTGGGTGTTGTGTATGTGAGTTTATATGTTTGTAAACGCACCCACGATACAGGAAGAAATTCCTAGTGTGGGGCACCGTCTTTTTTAAAAAGAGAAACAAGAAAGAAAGAAAGAATTCATCATCCCCGGGTTTCCATCATCACAAGTGTGCAGAACAATCATCGTGCACTTGAACAAAGTGTACAAACTATCGCCGTACAATAAATTTTGAAATATAACTCCAGATGCTCTTACCTTTTATAAAAACTATACTATTACGTTTACCTCAGTCAAATTTTAAATCTCACGTAGGAGGGACAGATGTCATCTAACTACAAATTGTCTAACTTCACTGAAACCTGTCTAGACTGTTATGATTTTGTTTTCATAAAACTGTCTTCCATTTTGTTACAGATAAACAGAGACGACGTTTTAATAAATGGCGCTAGTATTTTAATATTTTTAAGCAGATTTTATTTAAAACTTTCTTTGTTAGTTAGTATGTTGAGACCAAAGTCTTGGCCCGACTTATGTGTCGTACCCAGGCAGGCGCTTTACTATGTGTAAATTATTTTCAGCACCACTGCTGTAAAAACGGTGAAGGAATACATCGCGAAAAATCCGGCATGTCCTTGAACCAATTATTCGAAAAAAGTGACTGTCACTTTTCAACCCGCACCGGGTCCGCGTGGTGGATTAAGGCCAATTCCCTGTCTCACTGAGACGAGGCCTGTGTCCCAGCAGAGGCAATATTAAAAAACTGATGGTGATGATGATACGTATGGGTCAAAACTTGCTCTTGATGACAATGCACGGTCATCTGTCGTCATCTTCATCAGTTCCACTTCACCAAATGATACTTTTGATGCAAATGATTGTATTTTAATAAAAATACCAAAGTCGCTCTATGTATGCTTATAATATTTGAAGAGTGCCCTTGATTCCTCCAGGATTCCATCATCCGATCCTGACCTGATGACCATGGGACCACGAAAAAAAAAACAATTCGGTCCAGGCGTCTTTAAGTAATCGGGGAACATAAAGAAAAAATAAAAAACATTCCGACGAATTAAGACACCTTCTCCCTTTTTCAGGATTCCGTACCTCAAAAGGAAAAACTGAACCCTTATAGGATCACTTTGTTATCCGTCTGTTTGTCTGTCTGTCTGTCAAGATCCTTTATCTCGGACACGCGTATAGGTATCGAGTTGAAATTAATATCGTATACTCAACCGTTTGCAATTCCTTGCAGCTGTGAAAAAATTAAACTTCTAGATCAACGCAATCGAAATACTGAAATAAAAAAAAGAGATTCAGTCGTTAATGACGCATATTTTACACTCTCAAGGGAATCAAAATGTACAGGGTTACTACCCGTTGACCTAGAATCATGAAATTTGTCAAAAACAATGTCTTATAGCACGAGTATAGGAAAAACATCCGAAAACCGTAAATTTGTACCGACATCAAAAATAAAGCGCGACTTAGTGCGCGAATCCGAATCGCTCTTGGCCAGTTTTTTTTTTATATTATTTTTTTTTATAATTTACTAAGTCGTAGACCGCTGTCGATGAGTTGATATGAAGATAAGAGGTTTTTGGCGAGTTCACTGGCGTCGCGAATTGCACGAACTCATTAGACTTGAGCTCGGCCCGCGTGCTGTGCTTTAGACGGGTCTCCGCGACAGTTGATCTAGGAGCAGTAATGTAACAAGAAGGGTTCTTGCCGACGAAACGAATTGAAGAAGAAGGGGCCTGCGCAGGATCCGCAGGGCGATATAATTATAGCTGATAGTTGACGTCTGTTAGCCTGTCCTGACATCGTTCAATCTCGAAGAGAGAGAGTAGCTGACATCTGGTACGTGCGCGGGAGAGGAAAGGGTATTGGACTCGAAACAAGCGTAATTATATGTCTTGGTTTTCCTCATACCCGCATGCACGTTACCAATATAATCGACACTACTTAGGCGCAAACATCATTCTTTTTTTGAAGTCGGTTAAAATAAATAATTTGCTCAGAGGAATAAACATTTTACTAAAAAGTTTTTTTAAATAATAACTGTATTTGTCTTTCTTCTACCGATCATAATATTATTATTTTTGTGTAACTATTTTAAAAGACCTCATTTCTGTGTTGGTTCAAGATAACGCTAATTAATCTCTAACTGAAATCTACCTTGTATCCAGATACCTACTTGATTCGATTTCAGCAAGTTTGGGTCAAGTTAAGAAAGAAGTAAAAATACAAAACTACAAACTTAGGAGTTTACATAAACCTTTACGTAATCGTTTCATTTTTGTGTTATGGACTTTCCACCTTTAAAGTATTTTTTTTTTCAGTTCATTTCATTTTTAACGTAAACAAAACTTAGTGTAATTCTGACACTAAAAGACCGTATTCCAATTGATCATTATCGACTCAAACTTAAAATTGGCCCCACCTACCAATCAGTTGCCAACCAATCACAACTCTCGAGTTTGGCATGTGATTCTTCAGCTTGATATATGTGTACCTACTCAATAGAGCAAGAGCCCAGACGCCCCAGACGTAACTGCATTCTTTCTACACAAGAGTGTGGTAGATATTTAATGAAAATGAAAGTCCAAGTTAGGAAGTACGAGTACGTTCCAAGTACATGCTAACATTACTCAATTCTACTGATTTTGTGTTAAATGAATTTGGTAACGTTTGACTTGAACACGTTATCGTCAAAAACAAATAAGCCCACCAATCATAACTTTCCATTGCCAGTATAAGTTGAGTTGAGCATGAGCATCTGGAATACCGGCCTAAGATTAAGGTAAGGACTCTAAAGTTCTAAGTAGCTTTAGAGTGAAAACAACTGTCAAGTACCTACTTTGTTTTATTTGTTGGTTTTGGATTTTTAATATCTTCTCATAGAAAGTGAAAACACGATAAATGATAATAATTTTGTCCAAGACATTGAATAAATCTTAATCTTATCAATTACCAAACAATCGCCCTGTTCCAACAATCGCTTCATCCCGTAACATCACCCTGTATCACAAACAACGCGATCAATCACCACTTTGACACCTCATGAATAACACCTATCCTGAGGAAAGTTTTACAAAAGATTTATTTTATTTTCTTCCGTCAAGCTGGCCCGCCGAGTACCCAGCAAAGATTGATTGATCTCAAATAAATATGAATAAACAAAACATAATGGAGTGGATGGACCGTCCTATTTAAATTTGCGAATAATCTTTTTCGTCTTATCTTGAGGTGAGAGAATGGAGGTCAAAATATGAGCCACAATATGGTGGGAAGAAGATTTAGACCAATTCAAGCATGAGTGAATAGGTTTCTTTTTAGCACACGTGCTTGACCGTCGACCACATCATCGCTTACCATCAGGTGAGTCAGTGGTCAAACGCGAGTCTGTCTATCAATAAAAAAGAGATCAATATCGATAGGGTAAAGCTACCCCGATGGTAAATCATCTAGTTTTGCGGATGAATGACACTTTAATCTATTGAAGAAATCTCCAACTATCACTAAGTTGACCGTGTCTCATGTCTCTGTGCGATTGCATAGGAATACAAAATGCGAAGGCATCTATCTATCTTAACCGTAATTTGCATGGATTATGCCCTTATGTGGGATAAATGTCCCAAAATTTAGAAGACCGCAAAAATCGCTTATATCCTGGTAACGTTAAAATAAATACTAAAATAAAAAGGTTTATTGCAGAAACTTGTACATATTTTACAGTAAATCTTACATAGGGACGGGTCTTTTTAAGTAGATATACCTGTGCTGGGAGGACCCGCTCTTCAATGACAAATTATGAAATGGTAAAAGTAATGTACAAAAGGAAAGCAGAATCTAAACAAATAATTACAAGCCAAATCTCAAATTAAACAAGATGAGACTTGAACTATAACGACTTCTTTCCTCATGGTGAGGGTCATAGGGCAGGACTTTGTGTAATTTTAAGACAGCATGGAGTATGTATAATTTTCTGACTGTGAGAATACCACTAAGGGAGTATAACTCATTGGTTGGGCATCTTTACGGCTTGGTACACATGACTTTGATAAGAGATCTCTGTGCTCGTTCCAGATCAAGAAACTTTGTTTTTGTCGCACCGACCCACACGGGTATACAGTAGGTAAGAATTATTGATTGAGCCAGAGATATATAGATTTCAGTTAACAGTTTTTTGTTGTCATATTTCTTAGGTTCTAAATATCCAGATAAGTTTTCTCATACGGAACATGACCATATCTGTATGAGTATGCCAAGACAACTGCAGATCAACGATTGGATTAGTACTTTGTATGAGTCACTTTTATCAATATGTTTACAAGAACAGTTTGTGCTAGATATATTATGAATATTAAAGATACTTTACATAAATTTGTAGATAAAAAAACCAAAGTACCAAAATACTGCCCAGTATTACAAATAAAGTCTTTTTCTTATTGTACTAAGAGATATTGAGTGATTTCAAAAAGTGTTGCAACTTTCCGGCTTTTACCCTAATACTCCCGCAAATTCAGGGTATAGACTATGGGTATAACCAATTACTTCATGAACTCTACATGAACTAGTACAACTCATAAATAACGGTAAAAAGGAAACACCTTTTCGTCCATTTGAGTGACATACCTACTATGTATCGGGCTACCCTTCCCAATTTTGTTTAAATTTTAACCTTTAACTTGAATCTCAATTAGCAGAGAATGATAACGTGGTAAGACCAGAAAGATATGGATTAATTAGACTCATTCAAAAGAAACCGGGTGAAGTGGAAGAAGGGAAGCCACCTTTGCTCTGCAGTAGGACAACATAGACTCGTAAATACTAATAAACCTTGGGCTCACTGAGAATAAATTAATCTCCTTCCTTGTCCAAGTAAAAGTTATAATGCTGCATCAATGTAGTTAGTCCAGTCTACATCGTAAGTGCTAAGCTAACGTTAAATAGTTGCCAGTCCCAGCTTCTGAAGAACAAAACTCGCGTTGGTTCGTCAAAGCGTTGGCAAACCAATTTAAAGTTGTTGCCGTGTTTATTAAAACTTTTTTTAGAGATCCGTAGAGTACTTGAAAAAACCCGGTTGGCTGCTTAGTGTCCGTCTGAATTTAAGTGTCGAGAGGAGCAACACAAAGCCATAATGATTGTCAATAAGTTCAAAATGTATGGGATTGATAAGCTCGCCCGTAATTTTATGGTATGAACCCCAGATATTTTAACCACCCAAATTTATATTTGGTTGACCCCTTGGCTATTGTTGAGAGTGTGTGAGAACTGCCTGATTATTAAGTACTGCTCTGATTAGGGTAATAGTAAAATAGTTTTTATTTATTCATTTTATTGATGGATGCATTGTGTGGCAGAAGAAATATTTGGAAAGATCATTTTTGCTAACTGAGAAAGCGGCTACCTGAGATGTTCAAAAGGAGGAACAGACAGCACAGACCACAAATAAATTGACATCAGAAACTCTACAGACAAAGTAACATTTCGTCTGAGGTCGGAGAGATTGACAAAATGAACACGGACAGGAGAATGACGATTTAACAATTTATCATACCGTCATAAAAACACAAACCTATCAAAACACGAAAAAATTCTTACCAAAACCCCAAACAAAATAACGGACCAGCTTCATCCAATTTCGATTAAACCTACACGTCTACAAAAAATGAAGTAAGTTTAAGTACACGTCTAATTACCAAAGTTTCGCCAAACCATTATAAAGTATTGAAAAATGAGCGCTGATATTCGATCTTTGCTTAAGAACAAAGTAATTTTAACTCGGGTGGCGTTTGCTCGGGGATTAAAAATAAAAGATGCGGGACTGGTTTTAAACTATAGTTAAGATAAGCCAAGTTTCTGTAGCGGCCACTAAGGCCAGTTTATAGAAAGTTCTAGAAAGGTTTTTTCTTTGAAAATAAGTTTATGTACGAGCTATGAATGTAAAATAAGTAATAGTTTTAGTTGGAGATAAAGTGGCTGCTTTGTAGTTTATGTTCTCTTATTAAAAGTTGATGGGTCTTTGGTTACTGAACTGGAAGATGGAAATTGCAACTTCCCAATACATACAAATAACCTTTATTTCTGATAATATAAATACATTTTAACAATTTGTATTATTATCTACATCCTTTCATAATTTATTATAAATGCTATAATATCATTTCATAATACCATTATACTATTAATAAAAAATTTGAATATTAGGTTTTTTACTTATTATTACCTATATAAGACTAGATTTAATTATTTTTATTCAGTACATTTTTTTAGTTCATCGAGCCTCTACAAAGTCGCGTTGTCGCGCACCACGAGATGCACCACGCACCCGAGGCAGACCCAGACGCCGGTGGTGCGACGATATTGCGGCTGTGGCCGGCCCAACCTGTAGTAGAATAGCCCAGGACAGAGAGAAATGGCGTAAGATGGAGGAGGCCTTCGTCCTAAATTGGGCACCCAATAAATAACTTATAGGACATTTGTTACTGATTTAGATATATACATATTTGTAAACTTTATAATTTATTAATTGATTATTTTATTTTATTTAATTATTATTAATGAGTTATTTTATGAATGTTTTTAATTTAATGTAATTATTTCTAAGCATGTTATGAGTTTAATTTATGTTTTTTTTTTATTTTTTATTTAATGTAATTATCTTTGGGAATAAATGGTTTAATTATTATTATTATATTCCTAGTACATCGGCTACTGGCAGTACGTCAACTTAAATTTGAAAACGCTCTGTCATCAGAGCAACGGTTTTTTTTTTTTAAGTCACCTCAATCTTGATATTCGACGCCGTGCATAGCAGATCTGCTGGATAAGTGGATTGATGCCGAGTCATCGCTTCGAGGGATAAAAATCAGTTCATCCTAAGGATAAGGATCAGTTTATTTTGTGACTTTGTTCTAAATACTCGTATTTCCCTTCTAGATCATTTGCCAACATTTCTTTCGTGTTATTTGCCGTAAAAAATAATCATCCTATGTTTCCACTTATGTTTGAGCCAACACCTGTTTATAGCTATTATCTTCACTACCGAGCTCTGACGAAGACACAAGCGCGTTTCACTTATTTTATTGTAATTTATTTCATTCTAACTATGTTATAATCAGATTATACAGTTCACTGTGTAACTAATTTAATGTGTCCTAGAAAGGTCCCTAATATTCTGTTTGCAGCTTTTCTTTGCCATGTCGTTGTAGCTGTTTGCTTGATGTCATCGTCCCATCTTGATTTCTGACATTTTCGGTCCGATTTTCCCCATTACATATGTAATACGTAATATATATTGGGAAGTTGCAATTTTTTATAAAATCTTTAAACCAACTGAAACAATCAATCAATATTTTGCACGTTTCTAATTTTCAATGGACATTTCTGTAAATAAGTAAATAAAAAATATACTTAATAATTCGCATGCCCCTCTGCCTCTCGGTGAATTCGCGCGTCCTGTGTGGCATTGATCTGCACATGTTAGGCAAAATGACTTCACCCTAAACGAGACGTGCCGAATTGTATCGGGTTGTCTCAAACCGACTCCGTTCAACAAGCTATACCCGTTGGCTGGTATTGCACCACCAATAGTACGAAAGGATGTCGCGTGCGCGCTTGAGAAAAAATACCAGGAATCCGATTGCCGAAATCTCCTCTATGATCGATGATTAAGAGTCGGAAGAGTTTTCTTCGATGCACACGGGCCATTCAAGACCTACACCGCCTATAGTGACAACAAGCTGTGAAAAAAAAAATCACCTACCGCCACCCGACTTCTTGAATCCCCAGAAACATTTGCCACCTGGGAGTGAACTCACATAATTTGGCAAAATGATTAATTTTTTTATAGACCCGTCTGGATACCCAGTGTGAGTACGATGCCCCAAATATGGCAAATGCTGAAGTGTCCTAATTGTATGTCCTAAGTGCCCATACACATGCACTTTGGAAGACCTTATGCTCGCTGAGGACGCCGCTATCGGGATGGCCAACTACTGGGCCTAAAATTTTAAAGAGTTTTCCATCGACTAGAAAAGAAGAAGAATACTGAATTCTGCAGAAAAAAAAAAACAGTGTGGCCAGTAAAGTTTTAAACGTTATTTTAAAGTTGTCAACAAACAGTTAAGTGCAATCAGGATTATGATTATTTTAGTAAACACCCAACACTTAAAATTTTTGATACATAATGTTTTAGGGATTGTACAACACGGGTGAGTGTCCACAGTAATCCCTACTCGAGTACTGCTTCTTCTGGATCGGGGTTCTGGAGTCAATGAAATCGGGTTATGTTGACCGAATATATTTCGCTTGATCCCAGAGAAAGAGACCGTTCGTCCCGACCAGTGCGCAGTAACTGGTCGTTCCCATGCATACATCACGCGCGCATACAATTTGCTAACCTTGCACTCTGCCTTACATATATACATGTGTCCCTACAATGTATTAGGCGTCTTCACAAACTGCATTTAAAACCCAAATCGATCACCATAAACGCAATAGTCATAAAACCGCTTCAAAAGCAACGTGATCGAAACGTAAACCATTACGTTCCAAATACGTACGTTTCGTGTTCTTTCAATAACAAAATAAGTGTTGTAACACGTGATAAAGTCGTTTTCACGAAAACAGACAAAGACTGAAGTCACGAGACACGAATCGCAATCCGTGCTAAGTCTCCCTTTTGCGATTCGGGGTTGTTAGCGCATAAGGGTGCGCTTAGATGGGCATTGTTTTAGCGATGACTATCCGAACAGATTTTTGAGTATATAGAGTAATTTAGTTGGTCTCAAATCATCTGTTTTATCTAGCATTTCTGTCCTGTTTTTGACGCCAAGCTAGCCCGTGCTGGTAATGATACACTAACTAAAGTGGAGATCGATAGGAGATATACGGCAAAGTACTCAAGAAAAATCGGAGCAACATAATTACTGAATAGTACCCTAGATATGGTAAAAGGAATACAGGAAGACAAGGGAAGAGATAAAATTAACAGCTGTTCCCAACTGGAGAAGAGTGGTTAGAGATAGAAAAAAATGGGAGATGTTAGAGGAGGCTTATGCCAAGAGGCACACTGAACTGAGAGACTTTCTGTAAATCATTACAATATTTTAGACAACAACCTTAAAAGTTCAGGGTAAAATACTCATTGATTGATTGATTTGATAGAGTAATTAATGAGGCGATAGCCTCGAAGTATTTCCGTTTGAGCACCTATTTTTAGAGCACCTTTGCTTTGAGCAAGCCATTAAATTGATTGGTGCTCAAATGGGAATACCTTTGGTGCTCAAAGCATAGGTGCTCTAAAAATAGGTGCTCAATCGGGAATACATGTTTTTTTGGAATAAGTAACCTATGACCGTCAGTATCTAGTCCTTGATCAACTAGGCATAAAAGACAGACTATTCACGCTCTGCTACCGAGGGTTTCTAAGCTACTTTGGTCACATTGCCCGTCGGGAACCAGACAATCTAAAGAAGTTGGTGGTAATGGGCAAGGTGGATGGGAAAAGACTCGCGATCGGTCACGTAACCACTGGTCAGACCAGGTAACCGCCTTCACTGGACTCTCAGTTACAACCGCCCTGAGAGAAGCTGAGAACCGAATGGATGGAAGTGGAAGAGCATCGTGCATAAAGCCACGAACGCCTTTCAGCGACACGGCCTTCTGTAATGACGATCGCGACCAAGAAGACAAGATGACCGTCAGCTATTTTATCAGTGATAGAAATTTTCCAGAGATTATATTCTTTACAAAACAGTCCTCGCAATGCTTATGTTTTTTGCATTAATCAGCCTTTGAGGCTGATCAGATGCTCAGATGCTTGATACAGCGAGTGACAGAAGATCAACCTGAAGAAAATGCGCAGTTTTCACACAGAACTTAAACGCAACGATCGTCGTTATAATGTTGAATGAAAGTTGCAGCTTTGAAACAGTCGCTAATAGTAATAGCTTCCGCGACCGAATGCTGAAAGTATCCGACGCAGCATTGTTAAAGTCGCAAAATTGCCGATGCTAAAAGCAGCATGTCAACCAAAGCCTTAACCGTAGGGGAGGGAAACAAAGACACACACACATTCTAAGGCGCGCACGTTACGGGCGCCTTATTGACTAGTTTTAGTGCAAGGCTTGTGCTTAATTAACACTTCTACGCTTGACACATTTACTAAATTAACGTTTTCTACGAAGGTGACTTTGACTTTGCTATTATTTCTTACGTCATAGTACATGCCCATTTCTGAATTAAGAATTTAATTTTGAGTCGATACTGTCAAACTCTTCTTCAGCCTGAACAACTATTAAAATTTGGCTTTGAGTAAGGTTACACGTACACGTTATTGTCACTTCAAATATGCAATTCGGAAACCAGTCCATAGTCTTTGTATTGTGTTGTAGTTCAAGGCTACTTTTAAATGCGCCATTTCAAGAAGAGAAATGTAGTATTATTATGTTCACTTTTCAAAGGGGCCGAAAAATATCAAATCGGTAACTTGATTAATATTTAAATTTAGCGTTCACTAGAAGGACTCGCCCGCAGTTAAAGGGAAGGATGATTTCATGAATTATGAACTTTTTAGTTTTGCGTACCTACTTATATCATTCACATCGTCACATGACATCACATCATCAACCTATTAATGTTCCCACAGCTGGGACACAGTCCTCCTCTCTGTGAGAAGGAATGGGCCGTAATCCACCACGCGGGCCCAGTGCGGGTTGGTGGATGGCACATGTCTTCTAATTTTTGGTTTTAGGACATGCTGGTTTCCTCACGATGTTTTCCTTCACCGTTTTGAGAGCAGTCGTGATGAAATAATTTACACAAAGTAAAGCACCTGCCTGGGCTCGAACCCACGACCTACAAATTGTAAGTCGCGGCCGATACCACTGGCCCACCACTGCTCTTTATATCATTCATAGCCATTTAATTTAAGACAATATTTAAATGTTATTCAAAACAACAAAGTCTAAATGAGAGCAACCCGGGCCGCGGGCTGACTACAAGCGCTAACAAGGCAGACTCAGGAGGCAGAACTATGCTGAAGTAACCTCTTGATTTCCTCGTCTTCCCCTCTCGGGGGTAGTAGAGGGTAGATAGCATTGCAATAATTGATATTCCTTGTCTTTGTTATGAACATTTTGGAACTGTTTTATTCTTTTAGCCTTGTTTAGATTCTTAATTTAAAATTTCTAAGACGAATTTGAATTAAGAATCTGCCAGTCAGTATGTAAAACCAATTGCAGGTATTTTTTAAGGCCCTTATTATATAGTTATTGCAAGTTTTCATATTGTGACAAACTTGGCAATAAAGTACATCCTAATGGAATCACTTCGATGTTTGTGTATCCGTGATCTATTTTTACGTGTTTGTAAAAGGTAACATTAGGAATAGAGCACGGGAGCGGCCACGGGGCTACGGGGCGGTGTGCCATGCTCCTTTTAAGTGTTTTTAGGAAAACTAACAAACAAACATTCACCTTATAAAAACTCCGCCGGCTCCAACTGCTATAGTTTAAGAGAAATCAAGAAAATTGAGAAAAGCCTTAAAAACCATAAAAACGCAATATGTCGTTTTTGGATTCAATTTTTGCACTAAATGTTTTAAGGAACGATAGGAATTCATTTAATGGTTAATTTCAGAACCAATTTTACTTGAAAACTTTAATAATCTTGCTCACCCTGGTGGTAATAATTACTTTTCTATGATTCTTTGATTATTTATCTCTGGCGATTATCTTCAGGGTCGCCTTTTTAATTTATAGATGTTGATTACTATAATAAATATCGCAACAAAAAAAAAGGAACTATCCCAGGATTTCGTAAATATGGAATTTTAAAATTGTGGGATAAGGTTGTCAATCTTACCTGTGTGAAACGTACGATAGTTACTTCATACAAATATTACTTATTGTGATTCATTATTTTTGACTATGTCATAAGCTTTCAGCATTGGTTAGGATAATTGATGTAGTGAAGTTGCTTAAATATTTACTACTTTGTGACAGCCCTAATTCCATAGAAATTAAAAAAAAACTTAGTAACGCAATATCTCTCTCACTAGATACATATTTAGAATTTACTCAAATTAAACGTACTATACATTAGTAATTTAGTATACCAAACAAACAAAAAAATGCGACCAGTAAATAGCTATTTTTTTCGTTTACTATCAAAGTAATTATTTGCACTCGTTCCTGTGACGTTAGGTTCCTGCAATTTTCACAGCTAATATATTTCAAACCAACAATTAGTCTGTATTTTATAAGTGGTTGAGATGTACTTATGCCTCAAAATACAGACGAAATACTTTTTTCAAGAATGTCAATGGCCTTTCAAAAAAATATTCTTATCTCCAAAATGAAATGAAATATCAAAACAGGTAATTTTTAGAATACTTTATTAAGGTTTAACCTATGAAAATAAAAATAAAACTGACATGTCCACAACTAAGGCAAAATAACAGTGTGCGCTGCGATCATTTCCTAAAACGGTTTAGTACAGTTGATTGCTAATTCTTCGATTTGGGATAAATGATAACAATCTGCTTCGATATTTAACCTTTGAAAACGAAATGTTGCCAACGAATAAAATTAAATTATTATTTAAGCCCAAAGCGAAAGTTTAATTTTGCTATCATAATTGCAGTTTCAAGTTGCTTCGCCTGATTTTCAGAGAGCTGAAATAGGCAATTAGTGACCGCGAGTATTTTTCAGATTAAGCTGAAGTATTTTTTGCTGCGTTGTAAGCAGAACGTAATTTAAATATGAGAATAAAATTAATATCGTACGAACAGTATACACCTCGGTTGCAAATAAATTAATTAAATGTATCTGCCTTCATAACTAACTCTATTTAAAGTTAATTCAACATCTATTAAGATGTCGTGACCAAATTGTAGAATTGATCTCTTCATGATCTGGCCGACTATTTCATGAAATATTTGCATTTCATGAAATGGAAAATATCCGTTGCCCTCGTCAAAATATGGTCTGACCAGATCAATGAATAATCAGCGTTTGACGATATGAACAGCTAAACGCACAGCTTCTTCATGATTCTGTTCAAACATTAGTGATTATATCAAAAATAGTTACATCATGAACCGTTAGAGGCGCTAGTAGTTTTTTTTCACTATAAGATATATAATATATTAATTTGCTTAAACATGGGTAACACATACAATATGCATGCAAGATAACAAAACAATAACAAAAGATTCCGACATGTTTGCAGCATGCTATGGCGTGCAAATATTATGCAAGTTAAATTATAAATGAAAACAATGACTAAATTTAATTATAAATGAATTCCATAATTATCAATGCCAACAATAGGACAAAAATAGTGAAAATTAATAATGATAATAACAGTTATCTCAAATATCAACGAAATTAAAATAATAATATCCATCAGAAATGTCAAATAGCAATAACGTATAATTATTAAATCTACGCAGAAAATATAAATCAAATGTCAAAATGTAAATAGTGTATGTCAAATCAATTTAAAAAATAATCAAATGTATCACTATCAAAACTTGTAAAAGAAATACAAATGAAATGTCATATAAATAATGCATGTCAAATATAAAATTTAGTAAAATGTCAAAACAGAAACATCAATAAAATGCAAAATAGCAACAACGCATCATTAGCAAAACTAAGCAAAAAAATATAAATTAAATGTCAAATAAAATAAAATAATGCATCTCAAATGTAAAAATTAATCAAATGTCAAAATGAAAATATCAATCAAATGTCAGATAGGAATAACGTATAATTATCAATAAAATATCAAGCAAAAATTAATATTAGATTAGATAAGATTTTTATATTTGTTTAAACATTGTATAAATACAAGAGCATGCAAGATATTATACATCGAATTAAAATTCAATATTCATAGAAATTTATTATTATTGTCAGGAAAAGATAAAACTACTCAATCAAAAAAACTTTTTCAGCTAAATATTCAGTGACACTAGCACACTATTAACATTCCAGCCTCCCAGGAAAGCTACCACAACAATGCTATCATCACTCTTATCGTCACCGTCGAGTTGCAATAGTAGCTCTCGTCTAATCATCCGGAACGGCCGCCGATTGCTTGATAACGTGTTATTGGTACACAAGCCAATGCACTTAGCTAGTTTTGATGCCTTTCAATCTGGATTGTTTGTTAGGTTTCTCTAGCTTCTATAATAGAACAAAAATCTGTGATATTGCGTTATCAAACAATAATGTTTCCAGCCAAGCCAAACTCTTCTCGGTGTGATGGAGTAGGCCATAACAAGCGGGCCTATTTCCGGTTAGTGGTTCCGATTTCTGGAGTTATGATGCCACCAAAACGAGGTCCAAGTGTAATAGTAGATTGTGATAACTTGCGTAAATATTTGACCAACTGCAGTGAACCGCTGCATTTTGAAATAGGCTTCATAAAGGGCCTTTATTTGTGACTGACCACATTTTCATGCTGTGTTTCTTTCAAAAAAAGAAACACTTTTAATTGACGCTTGAATGCCCTACCATTTAGCTCCTTCCAATGTTTAGGCAATATTTTAAATATAATAGGCGCCATGCAAACGATACTTCTGCGCATTAGTGCCGTGTTTGCTGAATAGCCTTGAAGAATGGTCATATCCCGTCTGTTACGCGGTGTCTTTTATTTTTGTGATGCATCTTGGTGGCGGACAATATTTTTTTTTTTAATCTGGTAATAATGCACCGATCGAATATCAAATTAATGATGTGAAATGTCGTAACGAGACAAAACCACTTGAATTTTACGATAGTCAATCAAAAAACGAACGCAACGTAAAAAAACCTTGATGTTCAGAACATTAATGACATATTGGCCACTGGCCAAACGTGGATTGACTTATATAAACGAAATTATAATCAGTTTTAGCTAGCCATATCCTGAAATACAACCATTTCATAAAATGGTCGGCGACATCATGAAGTGGATTAATTCTAAGATCTGGCCACGAAATAGATACAACTTATTAATAACTGATCCTGAATCATTATTAAAACATAAAATCAATTTTAAATTCAAAGTATGCCGCCTTTTTTACACACAAACGATGTCTTCACATCATTTTGAAATTCGAACGGTATCGAGAGTTGAAGTGCAGTTTAAAACCTTGAGAGCGTTCGAAATATGAAGATAATGAAAAAAAAATTGATTAAATAAAAATGCAGTTGATGCAAAGTTGTCTGTAAATAAAATAATTGTTAAACCTCGAAATTGTTCCAATTCTGAATTATCTCATGCAGTTCTTATAAAAAAAAAACAGCGGAATTCAATTTTGAATGTGACTGAGATTCCAAGTAAACTTGACGGAATATTACAACAGACCACAGCCAACCAAACCGATCACACTCTCCGTAACGCCGTCAGCCACTCCGGAGAATCATCAACATTTATCCGTACATGGTGCTGGCGACTTAACCGATTCAATAGTCACTCAAGCATCGTTCGCCCGACGGACCGGCATGCAATTTCACACACCGATACCCTCTGATATTGCTAACTGTACGTTCTTAGTAACACGTATGACAAAAATTTCTGGCAGATGAACGGCCATGATTCCAATGCGTAGCAAATATCGCGCATCGATGAGCATGGCTTTCTGCTTTGTCTGTTTGGTAGGCTTTTGCGCGAGGTTCGGATTAGTATGGTCTGGTTTGTTAATGGAAATTAAATGCTTTATTATTGTACTCAAAACAACAGACCATGTTTCAAAAAATTTCAGTGTCTATATTCTATTATTTCGGTTGAGTATAGTTATAAATAAGAGACTGTGCTCTGGGAATGGACAGCAGAATCAAGCAATTATTTTTATTGCTTACTTAAAACTTTAGAGATTTAAAAGTGCCGTTTAATTAACTAATTGATTTGACAATTGATTTGAAGTAAAGCTAAATAAAATCTTGTTACAAAAAAAAAATTAGAACCAACAAACCCGACTACTTATGAAGCGAACTAAAAAAATATAAACAAGAAGTAAATCATGCTGTGCATGCAAAGGGTACATATTCACGAGCTGGCTGACTAAACCATAATGTTTCGAATTACTTTTAAACATATTTTTAAGTGACATATTATATTTTTGTAATCACCGCTTAAAATAAGAGTGACTTCTACAATAAGGCAACCAAAATCCACCTTGTTTGTTTTTGTTAACGTCACTTAACTAAATCATATAAATCCGTCCAGTGGTTTGTAAGATATGAGTTAATAATAGTAGATTATTCAATTCAATTCAATATATTTATTTCAGACTTTCGGTCCATATGGTGTTAGTAAATACATGTAAGATAATAATTTAAGAACTATGTTAGTAATGTTATTATAATAGTAGATTATGCACCAAGGGGATAAAGTAGTGTCTTACGTCACGAGCGGCATATTAAACCCTGAGCGTAATGAGGGACTGTAGAGTTAGCTCCCGAGCGAAGCGAGGGAGTAATGTATGTTATGTGTGTTATGTATGTTATGCTTGAGTGAAGCGAAGGGTTCAAACTGCCCAAGACGAAGACTCTTTATCCCTGAAGAGCATACTCTACTTTTCACACCTTCTGCGAGACAATTAAAGGACTCCATATATTAAAATATTTATTTTGTAATTAATATAAAAAGTTTATATTGATGTTGGACACATTAGTCCAGTTATGGAAGGATATAGTAACAATTTTCTTCGGTACCTTTATGGAAGTTGTGGTGGAGTTTATTTCAATACTTAAAGTTGTAGAAACTTGCGTTTGGGTGTCATTTTGGATCGTGAACTTTGGTGACAAGTTTCCTGACGCAAAAGATGAAGAAACTCTGGAGTAGAATCACTACCGCTTGACATTTTTTGTCAACACGAATATTGCAATAAAATTCACTGAATATGACAGCACTAAAATTCGTCTTTTTTATGACATTCTTGGAAATCGCTTGGTTTTTTGTTTGAGTTCTGCCTATGGTGGCCAGTTTGATTTTCGAACAAAATTTTTACAATGCCATATGAGCATGTATTTACTTAGATTTTTCCACGAGTTTCCACCCGAATTTGACGGTCCAAATTCAAATCACTTTACTCCCTTGGGAGTTTCATATAACTTTACCTCGTGTGGTAGGTAATGTTTTACTTTACGTTGAGATTGCATGATTTGTAATTGGATATACACGAGCAGGTGATATGAAATAGTAGATTGTTTATCTAGGGAGCAAACACCTATTTTAAAAGCGAAAGTGTTTTTTTTAATCTAAGGTAGAATTCTGAGCGTAGCGAGGGATTCAAAGTATCACTTGAGCTTAAAATAGTGTTGCTCCCAAGGACACTCTACTTTTTATCACCCTATAAGAGAATATAAGTAAGTGCAACTTATGAACAAGAACGTTACGTTTATTTATTTACATATAATCGAAACCAGAAGAGCTAACGTAGAAATAATTAAAGGATAATATTTATATTTGAACAATTATGGAATTGCAATGTAACAATTTTATTAGTACCATCCGTTACAATTGTAGATTTATTTAGTTAATTTGGCTCGCGCGTGGTTTTTCAGCCAGTCACTTGTTCAATACAGTGTTCCCGTTCAGTCCAAAATAGAATTGCAATCGCTCGTTAGCCATTCATCTCATACATTTGTCGTATTTAAGCGATGTAATCCTATGTTAGGCCGCATGGTTTGTTATTCATCTCTTTGCTGATTGGAATATTTACTATCAATATCCACATTCCGATTTCATATCCCTTTTAGTCCCTCCTAGGGTTTAATGAGCTATTTTATTCCCTGTTTACGAAGAAACTAGCTCTTTTGAATACACGTGATAAAAAGAATATTACATACATACAAACATACATAAGTACATACAAGATACGCGCGAAAAACATAACCCTTTCCTTGCAGACCTTGCAGTCGGGTAAAAAGTAGCTACTTACATATTTATAACACACATCTTACTTCTATTATAAACGTGGCAGTTTGTGAGGATGGATGGATGGACGGATGGATGGATGGAAGTTTGTTACTATTTCACGCAAAAACAAAGTATTGAATGAATTTTGATGAAACTTTTCAGAAAAATATCAGAATAACACATAAGCTATAATTTATAAAGATATTGGGAGCAGTACTAATAGCACGCGGACAGAGCTGCGGGCGGCAGCTAGTCTTATTTAGAACGAACAGTGGGACTGTTTGGTTCTCTAAAATCATAAGAAAAAAAAATACTAAAACATCAGAAGCAAACCTTAAAACGAAATAACACCGACTAATCCACGACTACTTCAAAAAGCGCTAATCGAATTACTCGACAGAACTAAATCAAAATACAGTCGACGTCAAAATAATTCAGTGCTTAGCTCCGGATCCAGTGTAACAGTGCCGTGAAAATACGGGCAGGTGCATCCACGAAATTACGTGGCTTTAAACTTAATAGCTGTACGTATCTGTACGTTACTATACGTATCTGTACATTACTGTACGTATAACATGTCAGTTGACGTAAGACCTCAGTGGGATGTGTCGACGTTCGCACCAAGTGGAATTTGGAATTACGCCGCAATGGCAATGGTTTCGCCTTCGTTTTAATCTGGTTGTAGGTACAAGGGAGTTGTAGCTTGTTTACCAGACCCCCCGGTACAATGGAACACGTAAAACCGTGTAATGAATCAACTATGTGAGAGGTCTGTCTCGAAAGTTGTAGATTTCAGACATGTTTTGGTATGGCGTCAATGTTGTTCTGAGTTCTAATGTTATTTATAAGTGTAGGTGGATTTAATTGGTCTTCAAGTTACGTAGTTTGATTGATTAAATAATTTCGTGTTGATCTTTATAATTTTAAGCTCTAATTCCTTTGAAGTTATTTAGTAATAAGGCCTCTTAGAAAGTGCTCAACTTTTCAGTTTGAGATAAGCCATTCTATATTATTCAAGATGAAAATATTTACTTTAATAACTGAGTATTTACTTTGTAATTTGGACGGCCATGTAAACCTTACTTTTATGATAGGACATCTAAAAGTCATGAATATCGTAAGATGTACCAAAACAAAACAAAATTCAACGTATTTGTCTTCAGTGGCATTTAAATGTAAGTAATACATTGTATAGCGAGGGTTCGGCAAGTGACGGGACAGTGAATATTCCCGGCAAGTTTCGTGTGGAGTCGACCTCTCGCGACATATTGATATTACCTCACCGCGTCGGAATTCGCAATTGCACAAACGTGTAACGGGGAACGGGACGCACGCCAGTACGACAATTGTTCAAGACCGTCCGAAGCGACAGCTCAAACACAATAAACTACGTGAAATTCTGCTATTTGAGAAACTATTCAAATGTTTCTGCTCTAGACAAAACGTACGAAATGCTGTGCTTGGAATATTCCGACTAATTGTAGCTGCTGCGCTAGCGTTGTAGTCTTCATAAAAGCTTACCTGTGTTTCTGGTTCCGCGAATTAAAATAAATGTGGAGAGCTTAAATGCTTCGGCTTTTTTTTTTGTAAATGATGTTGGTCGGTACTGGACTTATTTATTTAATCTTATTCACTGTCCGGTTACAATTAGAAAATACGTTGTTTATTTTAGAACACCTATGGGCAGTTGTCAACGTAACACGAAAAGGTAAAAATAGAGTCTTTTCGAATTTGAGTACATATGATTAAACTTGAAGAGATTTCCTTTGCGCCTACGTTCCATGTGCTTGTTGAAATGTCATTTTGTTTATTTTCCATTATTTAGTTGATTAGTCACCACACTTACACTAATCGCGATTGTTCATTAAGAGAAAGATGTTCATTTTTTTAACTTGTCACCCGCTTAACCACGCAATATGGCTTTTTCTGACAAAGACACCAAATAGACGTCATGTAATTTTCCAATTTCGAACATTATTTTAATGAGCTTCTCGGAATTCAAGGGCATTTCGTGAAGCGTGATTATGAAATTCAGGTGTTACTTGAACATTGGTATCGATGAAGATTCACAGGAAATAAGCTTTTTTCAGGGTAATTGATAACTTTCTTTCTTCTATTTACAAATAAACATATTAAAGTCCTTCTACTACTTTGCAAACTCTCAAAAATTACGATAATTTATCTTTCAAATATATATCATGTAAAAAAGGTTTAGAAAAATAGTAATAATTAATGCATCAAGTGATTTGGTAAAACTAAAGATTAGAAAAAGCCGACATGACAAGACACCAATATAACAACGACGTGTGTAACAGATATGTAAAGTCATATTTTAAAAACATTCAAAATATAACTACCCATTTTTCCACTCTGTTTACAAATACTTTCAAAATCGCTATACAGATATGTTTTCAATAAAAAAGCATCTTCTACAAAAATATTTAACAGTTCAAATCTATATGACGTAATATGAGCTAATCTTAAAAGATTACATATTTTAGCAAAAATTATTGCAATGCTAACAGGATACATTCCTGCCGAAAACTGTTCGAGTACACCATCGAGAGACCTCAAACAAATATCCGCAAATGATGACGTCAATACGGAAATTCTACAAAAACAAGTAATTATGACGTCAATACGAATATTCTACAAAAACATGTAAAAGGAAGACATTCAAAATAATTATGCGAAATCTCATATTAAGTCATAAAGAACCTTTATTACCACGCTCCAGAGAAGGGGCTGAAGAAATCACAGATCAACACTGAAGGTCGGCGAAGTTACTTTGTAAAGGACAAAATGAGTTCTTTGTGTACACAAAATAGCATGATTGCTATCAAACAACATCCTTGGTACGTTTTTTGAGAGTTCACCAAGTGGAAAAGAAACAGTAAATCAACGACATTGCGTCAGACGACGGTTTGTACTATGAGTTGCTCTTTATAAAATATAAACAAAAATTAAATGTGTAATTTTCCCTTCTTTGAGTCAGCCTTTTACCGGGAAGTATTCAGACCACAATAGGACAAACAATTTAAGGACTTTAACCGCGATGAAATGTCGCGTTTGTCTTTTTTACGTTGATAAATTACATGCGAATGTGGAACAAACCCACTGACAACTTGAAGTCTGTGGCTTTCAATTTGAATTTGTGGAGTTGAATGAAAACAGCATTCAGTCAATTACATTGAAACAGATAGACTTCTGTTTAACAATACTGTATATTGAATACCATTTACATTTTAACGACACAAATGCTCGAGTAAATTGTCACAACGTACAATAAGACCAGTGTTAATTTGGAGTTGATTCTCTGTTGTGTTTTGATATCTGCATCCGATCCGTATTGGGGAGTTGAACAATATTGCGACTTTTCGCGTAAATTTTACGAATATTGTTTCCTTTGTACATTGACAGAGTGCGACAGACAATAGGCAAATGATCCCATCCCACCTCATCTTTTTTTCGGTTTCGTAAACTTTTATATCTTATTCCGTTCCAACATTCCAAATAATTGTAATATTTACGGAAATCTTTTCCGCACAATAGAAAACACGTTATTGCGAAGACGATATTTATTTAACCTTAACGGAGCGGAGGAGAGCCAAACAAACGATATTCAAACACGCGAAACACAGGTATGAATAATTCCAAGTGTGTACCAGGGTAACATAAATCTTTACAGATAGTAGCAGCACAGCCAATCTGATGAGTCGCGCGCCGCACCCCTGTCGGTCGACCGCACGGGTAATGAGCTTGTTTGTCTCAGTTAACGTTTCCTAGCACGTTCTGCGCTCCTGGTACAACGCTCTTTGTGTCACTAGCTTCCTGTCTCTTGTCAGACCCCTGCTCGGAATAAGGATAATATTGTTTTAGAATAATAACAAGAAGTTGTGTTTAGCCTGGCAGATGCAGCGGTGAATTAAATCAGCAGGATTTTTATTTACGTTTCAGTGGTCGTAATGTGACCACTTAAACATTTTCTCGGTAGAGTAAATGAAAGAAGTGGGTGTATTTGTCAACTGCAGAAGACAAATAAAGAGAGATTGGACCCAAGAATGTACAGAAAGATTAGTCCCGTCCGCAGATTAGATGTTTGTGACTGATGAGTCCGAAAACACGTCAAACCAGCTTTATTACACTACTTTTGTTAAGTGGTACTAAATATAAACATCCTAAGAGCGCTATAAAACTACACTCAGCGAAGATAGGTGTTTAAGGATAACTTTGGGCAGCAAAAACGTCTTCCTTATTGTTGGAGGCTTTTCGTATGGATACTTAAATAGACGTTGAACGCCTGAAAGAAAAAAAAATGGTATAAACTGAATAATAACGAATAAAATTAAAATTCGTTCGTGCTGATTTTCACCAGACTACCATGTCTGTAAATCGCAAAAAAATATTGAAAAGTAATTATCATAAAAGCTTACATACACCTCAATTTCTTTCGACAGCTCCATATAAAATAATAATATTCTGATTAATCCCCTTTGAAAATGGAAAACGAATTACAGATTTCTGTGGCACGCCATTAAATTTTCCTCTTTCATTTAAGGCCATGACAATACAGCGCTGTCAGTGTCCGACAGCATAAAGAAAAAAGATGCGCGACGATACTAAGCTTGCAATTTAAGAAGCATTCTATCAGTGAGGTCGATTAGATCATTGTATGAGATCAAGGTAAAGACCAAGTATGCCAATCATTTTGTAGTGTTTTTTTTTTTCTAAATCGTTTATCAGAAATAACCAAGTTCTTAGATCACCATCTTCATCTTTGTGCCCTTGTGGCATGTTACTTTGGGTCGAAGCTAAATACTTTTTTTCCATTCCACCCTGTCAACTGCCACGCTATAACTTTTCTTTGATATCACTCTTCACACAAACCATTAAATTCTCAGAAGTATAGTCAAAATTAACATTTATTTTTCCGCAGCCACAAATTAAACAGATCTAGCTTATGTTTTACAAAACTAACAATTTTAGAGTTTTGGCGAACGACATCGCCTTAACGCTTTTATCCTCATACGTTCGAGAGAAGTGCTAATGCAGTATTTTCATTTGACGTTCGAAATCTGTTGGATTCTTTCGGACAGTCCGAATACGCCCGGTTACTGCGAATTGGAGATAAACGTAAAACATCACTCGCTGGAAACGGCTTAGCTTGTTGTATCCTAGATTCCCTTTCGATGCATTCGTTAGTTGGGATTAAAACTGGAATGTTGGCTAAAATATTCTTTGCGGAATCCGATCAACGGATAACAGATTTTGTTTGATGGTTACATATTTTGTGAGGCTTTAGCTTAGCGGTGTTGTGGTGCTATTTGGTAGAAATAAGTTAATTAGTAGATTGTGTTGCTCATAATCTGATGTTCCTGTCACAACACTTATACCTGATATAGGTATAAACGAAATGTTTTCATTTTCATAGTTAAAAGGCGGTTTTTAGGCAAATATTGCAGGAAAGTAAGCCATTTAATGTTTAATAGTTTGGCAAAGGCACTTCTCTACCTCCACTTCACCACCGTGGACCTTGAGCTAGCCTAGCGTAGCAAGGGGTTTCAATAGAATCTTAATCCAGCTAAAACAGAAACTGGTTTTGTCACCACATTCGTGCGGCCTACTGTACTTACATTTGAAATAGAAAAACCAGAATGACTATCTTTTATTTTGTTTCTACCCCTTAGAGCACCAAAACGTCGCAGTACATCAAATAGATCGTTACCGGCGCCGTTGACGACAATCATTGTGTTACTATGCTAATGTATTGAATTAGTGTAGCCCCGCCGTCTGAGGATTAATCACGAATCAATAGACATGACGCCAGGAAATCAAATTAATTATTACAGATAGAAGCTGAGACTTGTAGCTATTAGAAATGCATTGTGGAACGCAGTCATGAATTTGTGGGGCATTAAAATGGCTTCCGTGAGAGATACTTGGAAGTAAAGTGTCGTCTGTGATCACACTGAAATCTGACCACACTTCAGTGCTCTGTTTTCACTGACATTTTAATCCTTTTAGAAATAAATAGATTTTCAGGACAATCAAGACCGAAGAATTGCTTGTGATATGTGGCAATGAATAAGCTATTTTGTTCGCAGAGCTGATTGTTGATAGAGCCGAAAGGTTTTTCAGTGGCGACCGAGTACCAAAAGACGCACCGGTGGAGGCCTCTAACGATATGGACCGATGGCCTGGTAATGGCTGCGAGAGACTGCTTATTTACTGAATGAGAAACATAGAACTGGTGTATGTGGTGTGGGGAGGACTATGTGCAGCTATGGGATGCCTCTATCCTATCCAGGTCAATCAATTTACTACTAACTTGCTTGTATGGCCTATATATTTACTAAAACTTGAGCTATTTTTAATCACTGTTCGTGCCGATACAAACGGGTAAGCAGCGAATCCTGCTTTTGCCGCTTCGAGCTATAACACTTTGTTGAAAGTGCAGCTTAATTGTGAAGTAATATTATTTTATTTTAATTTTAATGGGCCATGTCTTTGTACTTTTAAATAAAATGTGGTTTGGGTTCATATAATATATTATTCTTCCACCCAAATTCCTAAAAAAAATCTTAGTAATTTCTGCATTTCTATTTCTGTATTTCTATGTGAATCTATGGAAACAAAGCCATTTCTACTAACTTACAACCTTGTCGTGTTCTCACAAAAACATCGAAAATCCGTGTAAAAGGTCAAAGAAATTATAATGTAATTCTTAATTAAAAAGCGTTCCCTATTGGCTTCTTCATTTACTAAATGGGCAAGTAAGTTTTTCAAGGAAATACGAACAAAACAAAAGAAAAACGGTGTAATTTTAAGGTGATTATACTTTTAACGACAAATACAGAAGGCAAGAAAGATAAGGCAAAGTCACACAATATTGAGACATTAAGGCCCACTTGGACCAAAAATTTAACCCAGAGTTAGTTGCTATCACGGGGTTAAATTGACATTTTGTCATTCAATATTGTCAATTTAATATCGTGTTAGAAACTAACTCAGAGTTAAGGTTTTTCGTGTAAGTGAGTCTAAGAGTGCAAAAAAATACATGACATAATAATAATAATGTAGGGATCGGTCCATCATCACTGACAGGACTATTGTAGCCAATAAGCCTGATATTGTGGTGGTGGACCGAATTGGGAGGCGTGTAATGATTGTTGACATTACCGTCCCGCATGACAGGAACCTCGTGAAAGCCGAGAAAGATAAGCAAATCAAGTATCTTGACTTGGCTCGCGAGGTTGTCGACATGTGGGATGTGGACTCAGCGATCATTGTACCGATAGTCGTGTCAGCCAATGGCTTAATAGCCACGAGCACTAACACCTTAGGAGGCTCTCGTTAGGCGGCTGGGTCAAGGGCCTGATACAGAAAGCAGTATTGCTGGATACGGCTCGTATTGTGAAGTTCCTCTCTCTGGAACCCTGAGCGCCGGTAGCTTGACCCTGTTCCCGATACCGGTGGGCCTCTATTTGTCATTTTTTTAATGTTTTTGTTTTTCAATTTATTTTATAAAAATATTTAAAAATGTATAAAATAAGAAAAGAGATAAATAAAGGACATAATGTAGGTTACTTAGCTCGTTTAATTTGAACTACAAATGAGACCAAACATTCCCCCAAGTATAGGAATTATGGAAATTTCTAAAATTACAATATTCCAAAGCGAAAAACTTATTACATAAAACCGAAATTGTCTCTTTCGAAGTCACCCAAAGTTCTTTGTGAAGGCATGACTCCAGTAATATTTTATACGTTTCCAATTTTGTCAGCCATATTGATTGTAAGGAGTTTGTAACTCGAAGGAGAATCGCCCACGCATTTATATGTTGCCAAAGATTCGCACATATTCTTCATAAATTAAACGATATTATATTTCAGTTACTCGTTTTATGAAGAGGAAAGTTCGTTCGTTCGTTTCTGCTTCAGGGCTTTTTTAGTTCGAGTTTGATTGTTGAGGAAAGAAAATTGAGTGTTTTGCTGAAGGCATCCTGTGCCTGTATTGTATGTCTGGTTATTAAAAATTTTAGATTAGAATACCTAAAAGTATTTTTAATAATTATAGAAACTTAAGATTTGTCCATTTTTGTGTTTGTGAAAAAGGCTTGGCTAGTAAAAGATAAAAGCTTGGGTTTTTTTACGTAGGTGACACAGTTATTTGAACTTTTTGACTTATTGTATTGCGTAGTATTCATGAAAAAAAACGAACGACCCTGCTCCCTTTTATTCTTTTGAATATTTTTACACGTGTAGTAATAAACTGATACCTTGATATTGAATCCGCACAAGTAATTTATGATACTGTAGGTAGCATGAGATCATTCACTCTAAACGGCTTTATTCGTCGTGTTAATTTTACTTAGTGTATTTATATAATTAAATGTTTTAACGATTTAATTTTGTGTTTTATAATGACCATGTATAAATATAAAATCTGAAATAAGTGTTTAAGTAATAAACAGTGCCATGCAAATTAGCAAACCTATCACAAAAGATGACAAGAAGAGAACAACAAGAATATCATAAACACAAATTATATTTTAAAAAAAAACCTCCGAAGCTGCGAAGCTGAGAAAAATACAACTCCATTTAATTAGAACCTGCAAGTTCACGTTCACTACGTTGAAGAACAAAGCGGAACAGCAGAACTCAAGTCCCGCTCAACTTCCGCCGACGAATACCTACAGAAGTTAATCGGAGTAAGTTTGATGTGAAAACTATGTTAATCAGCCAACCAACTTTGATTGCTGACAGAACTGACAACTTCTGTCGTCGATATTCCGGGTGAATTGTTCATTTTCACAACCTTAGCATTTGATTAAAGCCCGTGAATTCCATATTGGCCGTTTAGTTATTGAATCTTATAGGTGTGTGCGTTGACTTAAAGATACACTGAGACATACATAGACACAGTGTCGCTTCCTCGGGGTTGTGTCAAGGATTGAAGTTATTTTGATTAAGAATTTAATCTCGCTGTGACGTGTGAATGCTTACATTGATGAAGTAACAGGAACTGTGTTACTTTGGAATGTGGATTGTAGGTCGGTTAATTTAATTTTCCCATGAGTTTTTGAGGAAATATTTGGCTTTACAAAATGTTGTTGTCGATTTGTTCCGAATCCATTGTAGATAGTAATATGTATTTCCTTTTTAGGGTTCCGAGGAACCCTTATAGTTTCGCTATGTCCGTCTTGCCGTCCGCAGCTTAGCTAAGAGACTCTTAGCTAAGTCTATAATTTGGCATGGATATACATATTAATTATTCCAACAAACATGTGAAATACAATCATGCAAAATTACTCCTATAGACGTAAAGTGGGATTTTTTTTTCTCGTCTATCCCGTGGTGTGGGGTATCGTTGGATAGGCGATTAATAAATATGATGTGTCTGTTAAACCCATTTTTCGATTCAGAGATCCGTTTGCGTAAAATTAAGCTTTAAATTGCAAATTTTTGTTAGAGTGAAATGTTCTTCCCCCTGCCAGCGAAATGGTTGCTTTAGGCTATGTGAAAAAATTCAAGGCATATATAACAAAATTAAAAGGAAAACTATCACAGCTAAGTACGCTTTACAAGTTTATGAGTAATAGTCAACCAACTTATAAAATGTACTTGGAACAATAAAAATTGTGTACAAATGCCATTGAAAAATGACTTAAATAACGTTGTTAGTTGTGTAAACAGAATATATGCTTATGAACCACGTAAATATACACAAAAATAAAATCATAACATCCTTAATAATTATGATTTCTAAATTAATAATTTTTAAGCTCGAATAACGCATTGGAGTGGGCGGAGTCGTTGGCAGTACCGGTCCGTACGGCGCATGTGGGTGGGGTAGTATATTTTGTGATTGTGCAGAAGTATTTCCTAAGTTTTATAATCTAAAGTCAAACAAGATTCGATTGCCAAGCAAATTCCGCTACCCGACTATAAATGGCGTTATTCTCCGTGGTCGCAATTATAAACTTAATTGCGTGATATTTATTACTAATCAACCAAGGTCACATCAGTGAAAATAACATTTTTAATTACATTATCGATATCGATAGATAGCCGATTTATTAATTCTAAAAAAAAAGACTTGGAATTTTTATTTATTTATATGCTTGTATATTTTTTTATAAATAAAATCAATTTAAAATTATGTACTAATTTAATCACGCTCATTGAGGCGGGCGGGCCTCTTTATAATATTATCTTATAGAAGTATTAAATATATCCATCTATAAAGTCAATATCCGACCCAACTATATCACTAATTGAATAGCGAAGAACTTTCGAGAACGATTTATTGCAGTAGTGTAGTGAATACATTCAAAATTTTTCAAATTCCGAAAGAGAAAGAAACAAGAAGCGTGCAAACGAACCATACCACATAGACTAATATATATAGCATACCATTCCCAGTGGCTCTAACGCGCGTTCGTATCGGCTCCTTTCGCAATTGACATCCTTCACATAGATTATTTATTGCAGCTTATTTACTTTGGTTGTTGGTTCCTATCATTGAATAATTTTATTTTACTTTTGGTAGCTGAGTAGGCTGTTTGAAAATACTCATACAAAAAGATTTGATTTCGGTTTGTAAATATTTGGCGATTTTAACGAAGACTATCTTCGTAACGGCAATACTGCAGTATTCAAACTATTAAGTGACGCTAGTTAAAAATCTTTATTTCAAACGCTTGCCTCTAACCGCAGTAGTACTCAAATCTATACTAATATTATAAAGCTGAAGAGTTTGCTTGTTTGAACGCGCTAATCTCAGGAACTACTTGTTGGAATTGAAAATTTTTTTTTGTGTTGAATAGTCCATTTATTGAGGAAGGTTACAGGCTATATAACATCACGCTACGACCAATAGGAGCGGAGCATAAATGAAAAATGTTTCAAAAACGGGAAAAAATATTCCTTTTTGAGAGCTTTCGTTGCGTGCGCTGCGTAAGTGGTTAAAGTTACGCAACATTCATGTATGTAGGGTAGGTAGGTAGCCAGTTGATGGGAGCGAAGACGCGTGGGACAGCTAGTAGATAAAAAATTTCTAACTTCACTTGTGAAGTTTGATTTTATAACTCATTCTTCAGTTACCATCGTCCTATGTGGGCCCGTTTTTAGAAGTTGTGAACCGCTGAAACCGTTTTTCCGCATTACTATGCAACTACGGAACCCTATTACTGCGCGTGGCCCGACACGCACTTGGCCGGTTTTTAAGGAGTTACTTGTACAACGAGCTCTAGGCAAAGTTAAATGCTATCAGCGGAACCACTGCCAATTGTTGTCAGAATGTTAGGATTGTCCGCTTAACATTTCAGTAGCGCATGTTAGTCACATCCATTTTGGACTTTTCGTTTCGTTTAGAGACTCTTTTAAGAAGATCCAGAATCCAGAAGATCTCAAAGAAGTCATTTTAATGACATCTAAATGAGATTTGATGTTGTTTATTTACGCCTATTTGAAGCAGTGTTTTTCGGAAGCACTCGGATAGGCGGGAAAAGATTGTAACTCACTAAATGCTTGAAGGGGAACATCACCATCCAAGTCCACCGCATTGTATAGATCTGGCCAGACGATCTAGGTGTGTTGGCAGGACAGACATGGACTTGAGATGGATTCGAGAAAGACGTGATGGGTATTGATAATTATTTAATCGATAAAACAAACCATTGTCAATGCCATTGAAGATAAAGACTAGTGACTACTTACGAATGTGGCTCTAGTGTTCTAGCGCTTGAAAAACTATTGCGTGGAGTTATACGACACTAGTGGGACTACTAGTGGGAGAGCCTACTAGCGCTAAAATTACATGGACGACAGAAAAACCTGATATCCATCCATCAGAAATTGAGCATACCAGCAAAGCTCTCAAGTGCAAGAAACCGCCGGGTAAAGATGCTATTACAGCCAAAATACTTAAAAACCTAAGTCAACGAAGCACAAAGGCTATCACAGAAATCTGTAATACAATCTGGAATCCTTCCATCTACATCCTTCATAATGCGCACAGCAAAAGAGTGGAACTTACTGCTTGCTTATGTGTTTCCGAACGCATACAACCCGAATATCTTCAAAGTTAGGCTTCTTCTGGGTAAGATTACTCCATTGTCGACTATGTCTCTGTCACCTCTGACCTAAACTAGAGTCAAGAGAAAACTCATCCTAAATAAAATAAAAATACTGGAAGATGGCAAAAAGACAGGACATAATCGGTGTTGCATAAGAAAGACTCTTCAAAAGATTATAGATATTGCAGGACTATAGCCTTAACATCTCATGCCATGTTATTAGTCGAAGTCTTAACTACTATTTAAGCCAACAGATACCCGAAGAGCCTTTAACGAAACCTGCCTGGTTTCGGGAACGCGAGAGCAAATACTTCACGTCCGCCAAATCATCGAGAAGAGCAGGGAATTCAAAAGCCCCGTTTAAAAGCCTTTGACAGAGTCTGTACACAGGAAACCGTTCTTTCTTACTAAAAGAGCAGTTGATAATTTGTCCATTCCTCTAAACCATATTTATAATAAATGCATTACTGAAGGTACGTTTCCTGAAATTTGGAAACAGGCCCACATAACCCCAGTACACAAAGCAGGTTCTAAACACGATGTTGAAAACTACCGCCCCCTATCTATCCTGTCTGCCTTGTCTAAGGTTTTCGAGAGACTTATACACAAGGCAATGTAACCAACCATTCATAACATTATTCTCACACAACTACATGGATTTGTTTAAAAAAAATCTATTGCTATAAATCTATTAACTTTTACAGATTAGGTACTTGTTCAATAATATGGATGGACAGGTACAAGTGGATGCAGTGTACACAGACTTTCGTAAGGCTTTTGATAAGGTGGATCATGAGCTGTTTCTCAGAAAACTTGCGTATAATGGCCATTGTGGGGATCTGCTTCTCTGGTTTGCATCTTATGTCTCAAACAGGTCGCAAACAGTTGTAGTTTAAGGCTATCGGTCCAACTCAATCGGCGTTACTTCTGGTGTGCCACAGGATTCTATTTTGGGACCTCTTCTTTTTTCCTATTTTCCTGTATGGAGTGGAAACGTGGACTATCCTATGCATTCAAGATGTGGTGTTGAAGACGAATGCTAAGAATACCTTGGACTGCGAAACGCTCGATCCAGACCCAGCTCCGAACAAAAATTGGCTTGACCACTATTTGCTAACAACGCATTCTTGCGTATTTCGGTCACACAAAGCGGACACAGAGGTGACGAGAATTTGGAAAAGTTGATTGTGGTTAGGAATACCGAAGGCAAAAGATCGCGCAGTCGTTCACCAACAACATGGATCGATCAAGTAAAAGACTCGTCGTCCTCCAAATTTTACACGGTCGCAAAGGACAGAAACTGGTGGAGGCCGTTCATCCGCTCCAGGTGCCACCCTGATGCTGATTACGATCCTCGGACCTGGACAGACCAATAGGTCTCTTACTCTATTGAGAAAGAGAGTCCCGTAACTCGAAATTAAGAAGTACTTTTATTGTCATTAAAACGATAGGCAGCTTATTCGACAACATGTAGAGAGTTATTCTGAAATCACTGAAATAGTGTAACCAAAATCCTAATATAATGTTCAAGTTCACTTAAAAATCTAATACCGTGTGTGATTGGATTACGTTCAACTTTAACAATTAAAACCAATTGACAACTGGGTACCTGTGCTTTATTCAACCCGAGCCGAAACCGACGTTACATTACCGTGTGTTGATGGATTATATACAATACCAATCAATAAAAAGTCAGAATAAGATATTAATGTTCAATATTCTAAAATATCTTCCCTGAAACTATTCGAAATACAAAGTGAAATTCGAAATACATAGCGTGTTTTACTTATTGACGTCACCTTATAACACCGTTCCCCGTTAGTCCCCGTAAAGCCTGAGATCCCATCGCAAAAATCTGCCTTTTTCATATTTTTTACTGGCATAAAACCAATTTCACCGTATCATTCGTATTGAGAACCTGAAGTGATGTAGAACATAGGAAAAGTTAAAGTTACCAGTTCTTAGTTAGCCGAAACATGTGTTTTGCCAGTTTTCCTTTTTACCCATGTTTTTTTTTATTGTCTTTTCCCGCTCTTTGGTAAAGCGGCAGGGCGTGTCAGACTTTTACTGAAAAAAACTCCACCCGTGATACTTAAATTTCTTGAACCAGGGGCAATTCTTTATCGAGGACTTTTGCCTCCAGATCCTATCGCGGCAATCCAGCAAGGAGGCTCGCAGCCTCACCGGAGACCATGCGGTATCCCAGCCGGATGGCCATGACCCTTTGGGACGCGTTCGACTGGCGGGCTGGTCGTCACCTCCGTGAACGCGCCCATACCAGTGCCCCGTAAAGGGCCTCGGACTTGTGCAGGGCCACCTCGAGTCCCAATTTTCGGATCCTCTCGACGCTTGTCGCAATCCTGTGTGACGCTATCTCAGCCGCCGCCAGGTGCGCACTCCCCTGCACCAGGACCAGCATGTGGCATCAGTTTAGCGAACCAAGCTGAAGCCACTAGGGCGATCGGCGCGCAGCACCCAGTAGTATCCGATGTCCCACAAATGCGGCCCCGCATGTGGGACATCGCACGTCATCTCTGGTTGGGTCCACTCTCTCTGGTGACCGAGATAGATGACGGCCCTGTCCATCAAATAGGCCTCGACCACACGACAAACATCACAACAGCACTCCGGTGATACCGGAGTGCCTTTTTCCCAGGCAACCCAAAAATTGCGGCTAACTGAGAGTTGGCTGATGTTGCATACGAACCCACGATATAGGAGAAATTTCTAGTGAAAACCTAAGTTTAAAAAATAAATCCAATTGATGATAGATATTGCCAGGCAACACTGCAGTAATCTATTCTTCTATCAAGTATCACTCATAAATATAAAGTTACGATTATTTACATGCAGATTTTTGCGGTAGGATCTCGTGCTAGCGTGAGTGCGGCACATGTTATTATGACCTAAAATTGAATTTTCAGCTGGCTCGTGGTTTTCACAGTACCCCTGTCTAAACGTGGTGTGTTGAAATAATTCCCAGTAAGCTCTTACACGAGTGTTTGAAAAGTGTTGTGGTGCTGTCGACTACAATTTTCGTAAGTTTTGGAAGTTAAAAGTTTATACTTTGTATGTTTCATAGAGCAGTGGTGGCCGAGTGGTAATGGCCCCGACTTACGTGTCGTAGGTCATGAGTTCGAACCCAGGCAGCTGCTTTACTTTGTGTAATTTATTTCATCACCACTGCTCTAAAAACGTTAAAAGGAAAAAAACATCGTGAGGAAACCGACATGTCCTAGAACCAAAAATTCGAAGACATGCCATATCTTGCCACTGGGCCCACGTGGTGGATTAACCATTCCCTCTCTCACGGAGAGGAGGCCTGTGTCCCAGCAGTGGGAACATGAAAAAGGCTGATGATGATGTTTTATACTCGATTTTTCAGGTAGCTGTAGTAGGTATTATTCAAAATTCCCAGAAAAAATAGTAGTATAGTAAAGAAACGGAAGCTTTAACTTTTCCCGCGACTTCACTCCCGCAGTTATCTCACAGCAACTGCGCATTTTTCAGGAATGAAAATAAGCCCTATGGTTCTGAGCGATAGCCTTGTATTATTTAAATAATTTTCATTTAGTCAATAGATAACCTTCTACAAACAAACGAGCAAACTATTTCACTTCTCTAGAGATCTCTTAGATTACTGTATCGTCGACCTTTCAAAAATTTGTCTAAATTTTTTTTTTTATGTTTTGAGCCATCAGATCTTTTTATAAGAATCTCTTTAAACTCCTCTTTTTCTTTAAAAAGTTTCTTCTGAAGCTTTTAATCTACGATATAAAACTCATAACCGGCATGCGTGTATGACTAATTGTATGAACGAGAATGAAGCAAAAGTAGTATGTAAGGATAGGAGCAGGTGGCGTTCTGTAGTTTCTGCCTATCCCCATGGTAGAAAAGCGTGAGTTTATATGTGTATAAAACCAAAACAAATAATAAAATCTAAATTCTAGTCTAATGAATACCACCGTAACCCAAGATAAGTATAAATAAATCCTCCATTGTATTGCACTCAACCAGCATAAGGCAGAAACCACATTTGCCGATGAGACTGCCAATTAAAATGGTCTGGAGCCGGGCAGTCATCAATTTTGTAAAGAGACGCCAGACATACAAGGTTTTGAAGTAGCTTTATTTTTGTTCTGTTTGCCAACAACCTCATGAGTCAACTTCAGCCTATCATACAAAAGCCTTCGATACAAAATGAAATGAATACGATAACTCTATATCTAGCAGATTTTATTTCGTTTTTGGGTTTCAAAAGAACGTTTCACTGCCACCGTTATTTAAGACCGACCAAACTTTTAGTTTTTATTATGACATGACTTTTTTAGGTATGGTGCGAAACAGTTTGAGCGAAAAATTACTTATCACAACCAACATGAAAATACGAAACAGTACAAAACAGAAACAAAAGATACAACCGACTTCCAAAAACAATACTACACAGTGAAAAAAAACTTCAATTTTGGAACTGTTTCGGTGTTCCTGTTTTTGTGCCTTCGTTTTTTGATATCGACTTCTGAAATTGAAGTCATTTTTCACTGTGTAGTGTTTTTTTCTAAAGTTGGTCGTATTTTTTTGTAAAAAGTTTTTGTTATTGTCTGTATAGTTGTGGTACATAATAAGCAAGTTCTATATTATGGTATACTTAATGCAAAAAATTATGCCAGAATAGATTAAATGAATAACATTAAAATAACCATATCTGCGTATTTCTTTAGAGCGTGTTGTTATGTTATGAAATGGCGTAAACAATAAACAAACATGCGATTGCAGCAATCCCGAAAGTTTTGCCATTGTTTATTGAAGAGTTCTGTTGTATATCTCCGAAGTTTAAGATCTTTACCAAATTTAAATTGGGTCATATGGGAAGCACCAGAAAAAGAGAATCATCAATTTCAATTAAAAAAAGAATCATCAAAATCGGTTTACCCAGTAAAAAGTTCTGAGGTGACACACATAAAAAAAACAGTCGAATTGATAACCTCCTCCTTTTTGAACTCGGTTAAAAAAATAAAATTATGTACAGTTGAACCAAAAAAAAAGTAATTAATTTTCCATTTGTAAAACTCCAACGATGTGCCAGTAATTATGCAGATGAGTTTACTGAACTCAACCTTTTGCGAGTATACCTTCAATACTCCGACATTATACCTGCTACTCGAAACGTTCCATTAATTCAATTTAATTGATTCGTCCGTAAAGACCTTGTAAAAAAGGTAATTTATACCTATGATCCTGAAAGCTATGGTGTGATATGGGTATGATCGGTAGGGCGTCACAGGTTTTTGATGATGTATGTGCTTGTTTCGATATTCAAGCTCCATAACCCTGGACACAACCATGAGTAACCAATTATAAACAATACAGGGAATTGCAATTCACTATCAATTTTAAGACATGAATATTAACAACTTTTAGTACGGAAACTCTTTAAGCAAGTCATGTTTGAATTTATGTTTTTTTTGTCTTCGTCTTATTTAAATGTGCTTTTACAAATTAGTATAAATAGATATTAGAGTTTGAATTTTTGTTTTAACTTAGTCGATATTCAAAAGCATATTGTGGCCTTCTATTACAAATACAAATAAACTTTATTGATATATATTTTTAAAGCAGCTATTGCAGCATCTCACTCCCGAAGTAGGCGGACCTGTATGAGTCAGCGCAGTTGCCATTTTATATTGTCCTAATCTCAAATTAGGTACATTAAAAATTTTACAGGAAATCATAAAAAAAAAAGAAATAAAGTCAAGAAATTATTATATTAAAATTGATTATTATTTTTTAAAAATTAAATTAAGAAATAGAAATATACCTAATAATTAATTATTAAAATAAATTAAATATTTTCTTTTATAAAATCAATAATAATAAAAAAAAAATATTATGACAAATAAACTAAATCATTAATTAAAGTACACGAAATTAACTAAGCTAAAACTAAATCTTACTCGTCCTTTGTGAGTGTGTTTATGTGGGTGCGAGTATGTTTGTGTATGTATGACGTATGTGTAAGTGTATGTATGTGTGTCGGTGCGTGTTTGTGTATGAATAAATATGTTTCTAAGTAAAAATAAAATATATTACATTAATTCTTAGTTATTATTAATAAGTATTTTCTCTAAACTATCATAATCAAGAGTGAAGAGCCATTTCTTCACCTTTAACTTACTAACGTGGAGACAGTGGATAAAAGTTCAGAAGTCTATTAATCTTGTTAAATAGATACACACAAAGATAAGTATTTTGTCTGCCTCCAAAAGCTGTGTGACATCCGACCGATTCATACCGATACATTTGGTAAGATATGGGTCTTGCATGCACCAAGCTCCTACACACATACACAGGAGCTTGGTGCATGCAAAACCCATATCTTGAACCAATCGAAGTAACCAATTACCGACTGAGCCAACGCACGATACACCGTACGGAGGAGATCATTTTCTGCTTCATGCCTTCATGGTTTTTAAAAACGAGATGAGTTTTTGATTCTTGATGAAACCATGTCTATATGCGGTTGCCAAGTTATTTTTTCATCTAAGAGAACCCCAGGGTACAGTTGTGCAAGAGCACTGTTGAGTGAAAAGTGGTTCACATTTGTGAATCCGGACATTCGGCTGCTATAAGCGAGCATTAATGCACTGAACATATGAGATTTTTGATACACTGAGGGTTAGCAAGTTATGCCTCAAACAATAAATTACTTTATGGAGCCTAATCTTCTTGTACTTCATTCCAATGTCTCTCTATAAAATACCAGTGCTGTCATCGACGTAAGAAAATATTTAATCGTTATTGAGTGTCATCTGACACAGATCGTTAATATAAATCAGGATGAGACTGGGACCGATAATGCTGCCCTGAGGGACTCCGTAGGTGACTGCGACGTCTGTGTTAATGAAACTGCCATACCTAACTTTGGTTAAACGGCCAGTGAGGCAATCTTTGTAGATTTAATGTACCATTCCTCTCACTCCACACCTTTTCAGCTTGTCAACAACGACAGAAATCAATAAATACTCCAACAAACACTTTGCTTATTGTCTAGACAAGTTGTGATATAATCAACCAAAGAGCCAACGGCTCCATTTGTGCTTTTCTAACCTAAAACCAAACTGAGGATCAGATAAAACAGTTAGATATTATTAAAGGAGTACAGTAATTATTACGTCACTCATTTAAGCATTGTACTATCTTGTGTATATCTTTCGTTGTAGGTCCTAAGTAAATAAATAAACTCTGAAAAAAAAGCAGCTTCTTAGGACCCTCATGTATGTATGTTCGCTGCGCATAACGCGAGCAAAATATTAGGAACAGCTGTATTTCAGTGTTAGTTCAAGGCGATCAACACTGAAATTATGTGTTGCCTGTAGTAAGCTCCTCAAATATTGCTATTGAATTAATTGTTACAGTTAGATATTATTAAAGGAGTGCACTAATTATTACGTCACTCATTTAAACATTGGACTATCTTGTGTATATCTTTCGTTGTAGGTCCTAAGTAAATAAATAAACTCGGAAAAATATGCAGCTTCGTAGGACCCTTATGTATATATGTTCGGTTCGCATAACGCGAGCAAAATATTAGGAACAGCTGTATTTCAGTGTTCGTTCAAGGCGATCAACACTGAAATTATGTGTTGCCTCTAGTAAGCTCCTCAAATATTGCTATTGAAGTCATTGTTACCGTGTATAATATGACGGTGGCGGAGCGTGGTGGTTAAAACTCGATTTCCAGAGTATGTCAGATGAAAAACCTATGTCCTAACTAAAACATTTTCAGTTTTATGTAATTTATATTTCTGTCCTAAAGATAATATAATTACTCTGCCCGTATCTGTGTTTCTTCTGCTATGTTCTTACCTACGATTTTATAAGGAATCACTCCGCAATTTCAATTTAATTGATTCCTCCGTTCAATTAATAGATAAAGGAAGAAAAATCCAATCATCCAGCCGTCAAAGGTAAGCTCATGAATGGTAATTTTTGATGAATATTGATGATGTAAGTTTATTAACTACCTTGTTAAGAGTTTAATATATTTTTTGTGTTCTTTCCTCGACTCAGTAATGAATAGGATCTTTTTTACTTGTTAACTAGAAACCTCTCTATTTTTCCTGAGGCTTGTTAATGTCCAGTTTTTTTCTGGTTTTGCTGCGGTGCCTCTTTTGTTATTTATTTTGTACTTAAAATATTATTTTGTGAATTCGTAATGGCGGAAGAAGCTTAACGAGATTGTAATGCTTGAGATTGTAATGCTCGAGAATGTTATGAAAGCAACACAATACCTAAAAATGGAAGCTACCTAGAAAGCGGTAAAGGTTGTAATCTCTGGATCTATTGAACCGATTTAAATGAAATTTGGCATGGAGATAGTTTGAGACCTTGGGAAGGTATTTGGGGGTATTTAGATTTCCTTGGGATAATAAAACACTTTTTACGCGGGCAGAAGCTTGTTACGTATATTTTACTAAAAAAATACCAACATATTGATAAACCTTATTAATTTTTCTTCGAAATTCCCTCACTTTTCTATTACAACCAACTTGAAATTGCGGTTTGGTACGGAACCCTAAATGAGCGGAGTCCGACACGCAGTTGGCCGGTTTTTTTATATCATCTGATGGCTATGGATCCCCACATCAACAGCGACCACCTGTAGCAAATTCTTTTCATTTCATGAGAGGTAAAGTACTCTTAATACCTCTTCGGACTGTTCCTGTCGCGGTGCTTGACAAGCGGTAAATAACGGTGTTTTAGTCAAATGGAGTTATTTATAATTTTCTTTTAGCGCAGTTGTTGAGCTTCTGTGAGAACCCTCGACGGGTTAGCTTCTCCAACAAGCGCGCTTTTATATGGCTCACAGATTAAATAAATGTCCCTGTGTCTATAAAAATGACACAGTACGAATTCCGGTGATAATATTAATGACTTGTTTTTGTAAGCGGCTTTGCCCGCGAGGTAGTTGAAAATAATTGACCTGCAGGAATCTACCAGGATTAGAGAATAGGGTAGTTGACAAAAAATATTTATTTAGTCCGACAGTTAGATAACCTAAAAATATTGGAACGACGATACAGTGCGTTGAAATATCATGTGACGTCACGGTGTGCTGCTCTTTATACTGACAAAGTGACGTCACAAGCTCCCACTCCTGAACTTTGATGCGCTTTATCTTTGTATATTTTTATTTATTTAATACAATAAGCGTCCAATATTATTTGATTATCTCACTGACGAATCAAATAGAATTATTATTTTTCTACCCAGGAAATATACATATTCATTCAACCCTTGAGGCGTGTTTAATTAAAAACCCTCTTAGCATAGAGACTTTCACATAATACGAAAGTATTTTGCATAAGAAGAAAGATGGTGGATGATAGAATAGTTAAACTGAAGGCGCAGTATATACTGCTACGTAAAAAAATTAAAAAGTGGATCATTAGGTAGTGGATATAGCCATACAGTAACCTGTAATTTTCCACATAACGTGTCTTGCATACGCACTTGCAAGTATGTAAGTCTCATCATTTAATAATTTATGCACCAAACACATGTAAACAACACCGACTAGGTGACAAGCCATCACATTCACACACTTGATCGGTCGCTGGCTAACGTTGTCTTTACGTATCAACGCTCCGATTAGATCACCCGAACTTATGCTCGGCTAGGCAATTCCTTACTAATTGAATAATTAGCGGTTAAACAGGTGTTGAGTTTACAAGCTTTGCCATGTATTGGGACTTGGCAGGATATTGATAAAGTTAGGCTCCTTTACGGGACAAGCCCGCGATACTATTCTCAAACACTGGCACTCCTGAAGGCCAGAAACAGCAATGGTGACCACCAAAAAAGCGCCGAGTCGATGAAACTCGACAAATCCCGGAAAAACTGTGCTCAAGACTCATTTGATCGGGTCTTCTCATAAAATGCCCGTACCATTTCAGGCACTACCAATGGGCAATAAGAAAGCGGGTAAAAACATTGGCCCATGAATGATAATAGAATAGGAGTTTGTGACTAATTCATCACACCACAAAAACGTAGATATTGCTTGAATCATGAGTCAGTTTTGTCTTTTATTATGTGAGTTACTCATTGGACTATTTACAATAGTTATTGCTGCTAATATGTCACTATATCAAAGCCCCCTTACAAAGTTCAACTATTGCGACAGTAGCTAATGTTGCAGTATAATAATAATTATGTAGTCAATGCTACAGCATATACCATCTAATGTTACAACCAGTGCTCCAGTTAATTTCCCGAAACACTGTTACATTATAACAGCAATTCGGGAGACCCAAAATTGGTTCGGCAACATAAATGCACTGAAAATCACATAGCAAGCCGGTCGAGATGCGCAATATCAGAATTAATACGACAATGAAGGAAGAGGCTGCACCCAACCAGAGCATTATGACCACAAAACTAATCAAGGCAACTAAATTGAATTTAATATTGCAAACGTCCGCGTCGCCGAGCCGCCACCGAGCCGCCGCCGCGCCGACGTTCTGTCGTCGTCGCCCCGCCGGAGAGCTGCGCTGCTGACCTCAAGGCATAATGCCAATATCCGACTAAATCTGATTTTGAGTTGATAATATTCATATTATAATACGCAATTGTTTGAATTCACTATGCCTACAACTATATTCACAGAATATCTACATACTTAACTAATACTCCTTACACTATCCTAATCTATGCTCTAGGCTTAGTCCAGGTCTCAAATTCCAATTTTTGTAAAATATCTGTCAACATAAATATATAAGATAAGGATGTAATTTTTGGAGATGAATAAACGTTTTTTATTATTTTATTATTTGTTATGCTAATTCAATACATACAAAAACAAGGTACAATTGGTGCCGTAGTACTCCTCTACATCACTGTCATCCGGAAACGTGCCCAGAAGTCTGGCGGCATTGTCACTTTCTAAGGCAATGCTGATTTTTTGAGCAAAGACCGAACCAGTATTCTGGAATTTATAGGTTGACATAACACAAAAATCTGCTAAATATTAAAAAATCCATGCTGTTTATCAACTATAATTCTTATTCCAGAGTTTCCTGTGTCAAAAAATAGATCTAAATGCCAACTTTTGAATAGGCATATTGTCAGTTTATATCAATGACTTAATACTGTCAAAAATAGTTTTGTAAATATAGAAAATTTGTGAACTTAACGATTTTTTTTTTTTTTTTGCGAAATCTACTGATACCATAGTACTAAGACAGATAGATAGATTTTTTTTTGCTGATTACGATGACATCAAAAAACTAAAAGCGGCCAATTGTCAGTTAGTGCCATTTTAGCTTCACGACGGCAGTACGACATGCCCGTAGATTATGATTTATAACACCGCTGAAATAATGATCGTGTTTCTAATTTCGTTCGTATTTGAATTGACTGTATATATACCTGCGGCTTTTCCATTAAAATGTCTGTAGGGTGACGTGATTGAATTTGTATTTAATTTTGAAAGGGCAGCCGTGATGGCCTTTGTTATTCGCTGTTGTTATGTTAACGTGGCTAAGCTTCCGCTGTTTTAATTATGAAACGTTAATAACTTTATTTTACTTTATTTCACGTTTGACCTTATATCTGTCACTAATATTGCAAACATCGTAGGTTTGTAACATCTCACATATAAAACCTTTTTTACTGATAGTACTTAAACTAATTACAAAATAATTTATAAACTAAACAAAAGCATAGTATTGCACTTTTGCGTCTTCGTCTAACCGCGCGTCCCTTGACGCATAGGCCTCCCCCAGGCTCCTCCATTTGCCACGGTCATGTGTAATTCTGGATCACGGGGCACCAGCTATCTCGTATCATCGTCCCATCGTTTGCCTTTTCCACCTCTACTTATTTTCCATTCACCTCTGATTTGAACTTTAAACTTACAATATATCCGATTCTTATCGAGAAGAAAGAGATAACAATCTGACGCGATTAATTCCCGGATCCCATTTCACATCACCTCAAACCACATCAAATTGCCAATTTTGCCATTACCGATATAACCCTGTTAAAACTACGGGTTTATTTTTGCGTGTGACTGAAAATGGCAGCATTGCCAGTCAGGCTGGCACCTGAGCACTATCTGTTCACCTCATCATGACACCGACTGACATGGAGTGACGGCAATCGCACACTCTGTGGCATATTTCATCAACTGAAATGAATTTTTATTCGCTGGCAACGTTGCTTGCCAAATAAAATGGTGTTTTTGAATTATGTTTCAAATCTAAAAGTAGTTCAACGAAAATATGAAATAAGTAAGTTTATTCTTAAGAAAACTTTAATAAAAAGCAACATTAAATTTGGTGTGATATGTTTAATATAAAAGATTCCAGTGTCCTTTCACTACATTTTTCTTTTTCCTCGCGGCGTCTTGCCGTGGCCAGATTTTTCAGGGATTTTTTTTATTTATTTATTTATTTAATACTTCATGCACACACGAGTACAGAGGCGGACTTAATGCCTTAGGCATTTTAATCTCAGCAATACTAGATTTCTTTCTATAAGTTTATGTAAGTTTTTAGAAGAATACAGAAAGTGATATGTGGAGGTATCCATAGATTATTTTAAACAAACAAGACACAAATTGTTTGTTTAAAGTTTTAAGGCTAAGTAGATTATTACGACGATTTTATTTACTATCTAAAACAACTAAGGTTAGCTAAAAACAACAAAAAAGAATATTTTCTCTACAAAGGTAGGAGTCATATCCTTGGCCATGTCGTGAGATGAGCCTCATAACTGAATATGACTCGCAATAAATCATGGGACCCCATAAATGTCCATTAGAGCAAGCGCGCGCACCTCGATTATGTCTCGCGTTTGCTTATTTTGGGCTTAGAGATGCAGGATATAAACATCCTCGTTTATACCTATTAAGTTCATCTTACAGACAAAGAGGATACATTATTTTTCATAGCAGGTATTCTTTGGATAAAATTTGTCTAACCGTTTCCCAACTGTACAGCCGAATAGCCAGTATTGTATAGGAGCGACTGCCTATCTGACCTTCACAACCCAGTAACTGGGTACCATGAAACGTTTTCAGTTTTTCTGCGATTCGCAGATAAAAATTCTAATGTCATCAGATAATTTCTTCGAATGCCAATGCATTCCACAGTTTTCTTTGCAGTCCATGCTGCTCGTCTGCGGAAGGCTTTGTTAGACCCAATAAAACGCGCTCAATCGTTACCTGTTTTCAAAAGACTCTTAAAGGAGCATTACTATTTTGTCGCTGTAATCGTGCTCTCGTAATTTTGGCATATCTAATAGCTAGCTGTGGTTATCGTTATAGTTCTTCAGTAAATTATCTGTCACAGTTATTGTAACTTGTAGGTAAAATCAAGAATCAACACTCCAAGTAAATCGCTGTAATTTTCGACCTCCACCATGGTCGTACTGAAAAACCAACATTTTATTTAGATTTTTCATTTGATATACCTTTCCAAACACTACCTAAATATTATTAAGGAGACGAAAAATATAAAACTAAATAATTACGCGGCCTATACGTGCAAGTAATATTGAATGCCTACAGATGCGTCTAGTCTGGCCTTATAAAATTTACAAGCCAGTAAAAAACAAGTACCTCGTTGGTCGAGTGTACTAGAGCGCTACCGTTGAGCATGAGGACCTGGGTTAGAGTATCGGGACGGGCAAAATATTATTTCGGTTTCCCCTGCAGCATTTCACAGTCGCAAATTGAGTTTGGACTTTTGTCCGGTTGATGGGAATAAGCTCGCCCCGTATTACATAGGATTTACAAATACCTAACTCGCGAAGTTACACTATTTAGGTAGTGTTTGTTCCGTATGGTGCCGGACGTAAAGAATTTCACCATCCCATGTCATCCCGTGGGTGTCGTAAGAGGCGACTAAGGGACAAACCAGAGAATGGGCAGCAGCGTTTTCTGTGCTTCTGTAACAACCATACTGCGATCGCCAACCCGCCTGCCAAGCGTGGCGATTATGGCAACCCCCCCCCCATGAATCATGAATAGTACAAATAAAAAATGGCCCCTAGTGCCCGGCAGCCTGCCTACCCTCGACTACGGTAGTGGTCAAGGTTACGGCATGGCAAGGGGTGCTAAGAATCGCCGGACGAGATCCGGCTATCCCAAAAATCACGGACGACTGGACCGTACAAACGCGCACACTTCGACAACGACCGACGAGAAGATCACCGAACTCGAAGAGGAATTAAGCAGGTTGCAATGGAGTATTAAAGGGTAATCTGAAGAGAGGGGGCGGACTCGATAATCCTCAAATCCGGTATCCTGCTCTATTTCCGAGAGGGTGACCGGTAGTCCCAGGGTGGTGTCGGGTTTATCGTCCACAAGTCCTTTGAACAACGTGGTGAAGATCGAGAGTATGTCGACCAGGGTGGCGTACCTTATACTCAGAATATCCTCAAGACATTCGCTGAAGATCATAAAGGTCTATGCCCCAACCTCGGCACACCCCGACGACGAGGTAGAAACCATGTATGAGGATATCTCCAGAGCCATGCATGGTTTCAAAACTCACTTCACCGTTGTCATGGGGGACTTCAACGCGAAATTGGGCAAAAGAGACGAGGATGAGCTGCAAGTGGTGCAATTTGGGGTTGGACGTCGGAACCACCGGGTTAACCTACGGTCCAGTTTTATGGAGAAGGTGAACTCCTTCTTCAAAAAGCGTGAACAAAGGAAGTGGACCTGGCAGAGCACATGTCCAATCGTGCAACAAAAAATGAGATCGACTTCATCATGTCAACCAAGAAGCAAATATTCAGTGATGTCTCTGTAATCAATTCGATAAAAACCGGGAGCGATCACCGCACAGGCAGATTGAACATTAATATTAAGCTTGAAAGGTCTCGTCTGATGAAGTTCACGCTCGGTCCAGCAAATTTCCAGGTCCAAAACCCCGAGAGCTTTCAGCTCGAACTCCAGAATCGTTTCGAGTGCCTAGGTAGCTCCGTGGACGAATATAGCTACGGGTTCGTGGAAGTTGACCATACGGTCGGGTCTAAGTTTTTCAAGAACCGTCGTACAGATAGAAAAAAGTCTTCAGATGAGGCGTGCAAATACCGGCAGCTTAATATACAGATTTCTAAATCCTTGAAAAGAGACCTCCGCCGTTTTAATACCGGGCGTTTTAAAGACGCGATTGAGCAAAATAAAGGCTCCAAGGTTTTTTCAAGGGATCTGGCTATTGGGCAGAGCCAATTCACGAAACTGAAGACCGACGATGACAGGATTGTATCCGCCAAACCGGAGCTTCTGAGGGAGATCGAGACATTCTATGGACAGTTGTACACATCAATCAGCAAGCCCGTTTCGAGTCTAGCAAACAACCCAAGAGCTAGATTGACCCGTCACTATACCGATGATATCCCGGACGTCAGCAAGAAGGGCGACAATGCCCGGCTGAAGAACTATAGGCCCATCTCACTTCTTAGCCATGTCTACAAGTTGGAACAAACGGTCCAGTTGGGTAGGTCCACCTACCCAACTGGACCGTTTGTCCCAGATCGTCGCTTGTGCCACTAAAAAGAAGGCAAATATATTTTTGCCTACACTGTAGTTATGTGCAAAGCAGTAAACGCAAGCGTGGAACGTTCGCAATTTTCTACAACGATCCTGTTCGTAAATACCGCTAATTAATTTACATTTGTGCTGCCAACTAATTTAGTTTTTGCCGACGAAATATATTTTTAGGTCTCGCTCGTCAAGAATTTGGCAAAATGTTGAGTTCGTGTATTTTTGGGGAGATTACGGGTTCGTTGGGTGTAAAAATTGTCGTACAAGTAATTAGTGCTTTATGTAATGACTAAGTTTTGCCATCGGATTCAGTCACGTGAAATTCGGAAAAAATAACCCACACGAACATACTACTAAACGTATTTTACGTCCTCATCTAGGCCATGTGCTACTCGTGCTCCAAATTTTATATAAACCATCCAGCCGCCAATGCGTGATTGATTGATAAATATAAAAATAAAGAATTGTTTATTGCATCCATTTGGCTGGTTTTATCAAAAAAGATACATCGTCTGAAAAGTTGTAATATCAAATTGAGAAAGTATACCGCTTGATGATTTATAACAGAGCAATAGTTCCGAAAGTCATTTAGAATAAATCATTAGATAACTCTGTGGCTTCCAAAACAGTTTCTCACATAACGGTTTCTCAACACTTAAGTTTGACAATTTTTCAATGACATTGCTTGCAGAACAGATTGCAGTTGGGACCGAAAGGTTTTTAAGATCAAAATAATTTATTCCAAATAAACTTTTGAATTTAAAAACAAAAAAAAGATGAATCTAGTTGCGCATTCGCAAGCATCATTACGTCTCTATGGAGAAGAATGTGCAAGAAACTCCTTATACACTTTTTTCCATCAATAAGTTTTCATTACAAGTCATTAGCTACATCATTCTTGTTGGAAAATTGACGTTTTTCGACTGACATGAAGATGTCGATGATGAAAATCGCGTGCCCCAGAAAAAAAAACAACAACAATTAACACTCAACAACTCAATTCACAAAACAATACACAAACCCATAATTCGATTGCGAAATTATAAACAAAAGTTTTCAAGCTTAATCAAAGCTTCTCCATTCCGCCAATCGCGAGCTCGTATTTTACCGAAGTGAGACGTTCCTTGCATTCTAAATGCAAGACAGGATGGCAATTAAACTATCTGAATACGGATTGAATGAGCTAGCGAACGAAGAGTACTTACAGCGTATTGTTCTCACTACAGTGCTGTGACCGTTAATACTGTTGGGTAACAGGGAATATGCATGTACATATTTATTTTTCTAACTTTTATACTTATTAACTTTAGTAAACAAATATGAAAGATTTTTAAAAAATATCTTCATCAGTGGCGAAGCTGAATTGCGAAATCTAAGTGGCAGTGGGCAGGGCACGTCGCTCGCAAAACGGATGGAGGATGAAGCCAAAATATCTCGAGTGGCGACCGTGAATCGGAAAATGCTGTGTTGGCAAGTCTTCCACAAGGTGGACAGATGACCTGGCGTGGGTAGCGGGAGCTCACAGGATGCGGGATTCATAGGACCGATCAATGTTGCGACGCTTGTCCCCCAAGCCTACGTTCAGCAGTGGAAGTCTTTAGTCTAAAATGATAATAATGATGATGATGAGTGACGAAGCTATAAGCTTCAAAGTTGATAATTAGAAAGAGAAGTTCAACATAGTATCTGACGTCAAATATCACGACGCCCATACAGCTGCCATAGAAAACGTCGTCATCGTAGAAAGGGACAAAAAAATTTATTTGTTTATATATATCTCGTTCATTTTTAACCGACTTCGCAAAAAGAAGGAGGTTATCAATTCGACTGTATTTTTTTTTTTATGTTTGTTACCTCAGAACTTTTTATTGGGCGAACCGATTTTGATGATTCTTTATTATTTTGAAAGCGGGTGCTTGTCACGTGGTCCCATTTAACTTTCATCAAGATCTGATGAAGAATTTCGGAGAAGTACATCATAACTCTTCAATAAATGACGGAAAATCACTCTGGATAGATCCAATCGCATGTCTGTTTATTGTTTACACCATTTCATAACATAACATCACACTGGTACGTTCTTAAGGGGTACGCAGGTGTGAACAGTTCATCCTGGTATACTCTCATTGCACTGGTTTCGTTTAAGTTTCATGTTATTGGGTTAATCTATTCTAGCTTCACTTTGGGCACTATACGCGTAGGTACCTAGCCTATAGAACTGGTCCATTATGTACCACAACCAAAAAGTGAAAAATTAGAAACTTTTTTACAAAAATTACAACCGACTTCCAAACAAAAACACTACAAAGTAAAAAAATAACTTCAATTTCGGAAGTCGGTGTCAAAAAACGAAGAAACAAAAACAGAAACACCGACTTCCGAAATTGAAATTATTTTTTTACATTGTAGTGTTTTTGTTTGGAAGTCGGTTGTAATTTTTGTAAAAAAAATTTTTTTCCATCAATTTTGAGTCTGTTTTCAGTGTCAGTATAAACCTATGCTTATGATCAAGAACCGGAAGAAGACAAAATTATTACTTCATGATATCATAAACCTGAGACAAACCAGTTCTTTTTTATCAAAATCCTGAACTTGTTTAGGTTTACGATAAAATTTAAGGTCTTGACGCGATCGAAAGGTTTTATGGTGGTTTAGTTATTACCCGGCTGCAATGAAAGGGTTATGTTTCTTGCGCATATCTTGTTTGTTTGTATGTATGTAATATTCTTTATTACCTTATATATTTCACCGCTACATGGATTTTTATAATTAATACATAAAATAGGTCTTGTTTGCCCGAGCGTTCTTAGATAAGTGACATTAGAAAAAGAAACATGGCGGGTTTCAGGCGCCGTAATGTGGGGTTCCATTTTTTTTTTCTTCCAAACCAATCAAGTTTAAATGAAGGGTTCTTAAAAGTGATTACAAGATTTTAAGCAGTCGGGATTTATTTCGAACCTAATTATAAAAGTGATATATGTCATTGTAATCACTTTTAAAAAACCCTTAATTTCATCATACCCCACTTGATTCTGGTTAAAGTAAATAAAAAGAAATATTTCATTTAAATTGTAAAATAATTATTTCGGTATACAACTCCGTTAGAAAGAAAATCAAACCAAAATGTACAGACCAGAAATAAAACAAAGAAGCCTACCACGTATGTCGTTTTTATTTAATAAACCAATAAAGCAACTCCCAGCCATGGACATACCACGTGAAATCAACACCTACAGAACTCCTCCCATTTTTGCAGTTGATTTAGAGAGAGAGCTCTCCTACGAACTGAATTAAACCGAGCATTATTATGAGCGACTTTTTGGGTGCAGTCAGGCTAACTACTCGAAAACTGCATGTTAACCGCATTTTTACTATCCATTTACGACTCGAATACCCGAATGCCAGATTCCGTATTCTTTTCTTAGTTTCTTTTTTGGGCAAAACGTTTAATGTTCTTGGTATTCTGAATTCTTAGATACGAGTTTTATATAAAACTAGTTTCTGCTATCGGCTTCGCCCGCTGGAAAAGTGTTCTCTTATCCCAAGGGAATATTTAGCCGGGATGAAAAGTAGCCTATGTGTTATTCCAAATTTTGTAATATATCTCTGTGCCAAATTTCATCCAGATCCATTAAGCTGTTTTAGCGTGATTAAGTAACAAACATACACACATCCATCTAAACTTTCGCATTTACAATATCAGTAAGATAGTAAGATGGGTCGGTTGACGTTATATTAAACTACTAATTTTTGGGCTTCGCGCGTGTATTGACAAATAAACAGAGTTGCTTTCACAGTTATAACATTAGTAGTGGAAAAATAAAGGCATTTAAATGCCTGTATTTTCCCACTGCAGGACAAAGAACGCCCTCTACCACTCTACCTGTACTCCTACCACTTGTCCCAGTCTACTACGATCACGGACAAAGACCTCCATCCAATCCCACCACTTCTCCCGGTCTACTACGACCACAGACAAAGACCTCCTTCCACTCTTACCACTTTTCCCGATCTACTTCGATCACAGAAAAAGACCTCCCTCCGCTCTTACCCCTTCTTCCGGTCTACTACGATCACGGACTGAAACCTCCATCCGTTCCTACCACTTCTTCCGGTCTACTGCGATCACATACAAAGACCTCCCTCCACTCCTACCACTTCTCCGGTCTAATAAGATCACGGACAAAGACCTTCCTCCGCTCCTATCTCTTCTCCCAGTCTACTAAGATCACGGGCAAAGACCTCTCTCCGCTCCTACCACTTCTTCCGGTCTACTACGATCACGGAAAAAAATTGAGGATACTTTACATACAAACAGGCTTTAGGCAAAGTGGAGATGTGATGCACTACCGGAATGTCAAGTAATGATGATCAATGAAAAGTTAGACAATTGCTATCGCTTTCAGAATGTCACTTTCTCTAGCTAGAGCCTTTGGGTTGCAATCTTGCGTAGAAATCATATTTTCTTTAAAACCTACTAAAAGTACTTTGAAGTAAGAAAAAAAAAACACCAATGTCTGGAAACCCAACTCTATAACCAATGTGTTTTGCCCACACTGAGATTCGGTTTAGAAACAAGGACGCTCACGAAGGAGGCTGAGAGTTGCACAGAGATCCATGGAGCGTTCCATGCTATAACGTTATTAGACCGAGTTCCAACCATCGAGATCTGAAGATATAAGAAGGTCTGCGATATTGGCAAACGTGTTAAAGAACTCCAAGGCACAGTGATTACAGGTGGATAAGGCAGTGACCGAGTGACGACCAAGGACAGGCAAAAGGAATGTTAGATGCTCAGAAGCGAGATGGGCAGACGACATTGTTGACATAGGGGTTTAACCTTGATAAGGTGACACAACATCGTGGGGATTGGTAAAAGAGATGATAAGTCTATGCCGAACAGTGAACGAAGTCACCACTTGTATTCCAATGCATTAGTAAGTCTCTTATAACAGTGTAGGGACTATGGAAGTGTGAATGCGTCAACGGTTTGCAATCGGGAAGAGACGAGTGTGTATGGGTGCAATCGCCAGTTACTACGCACTGGCCGATCAATATGCTTATTGTGTTCGAACTTGAAATTTCTTAAATAAATGAGTATTCAACAGTAATCAATCAGACTCTTTATTTGATACTCGTGCCTACAACAGAATAAACGTAAGTGTTAGATCAATAACTGACATATTGGTAGGTACCCTAAAACCCTCAAAATATCAAACCCAAACCGATCCAACATTAATTACACCGTCGGACTCAAATAATAATTATAGTGCGCATTTCTATAAGAGATAACGATATACCGGAACTATAGAGGCATTAATCAAGCCGGTCCAAGGTAGTCGCAGCCAATAAGGTTGTATATAACTCACTGAATCTAATTTGGCTCGCCCGACCCCCGTCGCTGCGAAAGGGTTAAATGTATTATACGTAGGTGCTAATATCGGACGCTATCGTTTGCTGCTGCGGAATTCTAATGATTGGCTTGTCGAATTGTTTCTGTATAGTTTGCAAGGTTTTGTGGAGTTTTCATTAGATTATCTTTGTGAAAATCTTGAGTATACTTCATTCTTTATTTCTAGACAACGTGACATTATATCGGCGAGTAAAAATCGTCATGATTTATAAAAGACCAAAGTATGTATGTGAAAACTACGTGAAATTTAACTAGTGCATGGTTATTATTAATCCTACTACTGTTATAAAAGGAAAGTTTGCGAGGATGGATGGATGGATGTTTGTTTGTTACTCTTTCACTCAAAACCTACTGAACGGATTTTGATGAAACTACAAAAATATAGCTTATACATCAGAATACTTTGTTATTGGAGTTTCAAAGGATTCAAAATCTTTGAGCTGTTTAACATCTGACTGTCAGATTCTAAATTAAAGTTATCTATAGATACGGTGACGTACGGCAATGCACCATCAAAACATGGTCGATATTCACCCATATGCACGACATGTTTTGGGAATACTTTAATTATGCTTACAGCAAAGGATTCCGGATTCCCTGCCGGAGCCTGTGTTTCCCGATAGCTACAATCTATGGATCTTTAATCCAAGAGTGAATAGGTTACTTCTAGGCAAGTCTGCTTCACCGTCGACTACATCATCGTTTTCCATCAGGTGAGACAGTGGTCAAGCGCGAGTAACAAGGGTAAACTAAAAAAAAAAAATACCAGTTGTAATCAGTCGGTAAACAGCGTGAGATTTTTATAAAAAAGGTACTAGAAAGACGATGAAAATGCTGCTTTGATTTAATTCCCTATTTGCCTTTAAAAGTTTTTTTTTCGTTGTTTTTTAAGGTCCCGTTCCCAAAGGGTGCAAACGGAGCCCTATTGCTATCACTCACATGTCCGTCTGTCTATCGTTTTAACTTCTCATCGACCTATGAACTTACAATTTGGTGAAATGTTTATTATTACAATGTTTTACTAACAAATACCAATTTATTGATAAATTGGTACGGATAGGAAGAGCGGCCAACGCTATTCCGACACTTCTACCGCCCGTTTTTTTTTTTAGCTGGGGAAAATCGGGATATGGGACAAAGCAGTTACGTGAGTTAGAGCTAACTGCTCTGTGGGACTCCAACCCACTAAAACGTTACGGTCACCGGACCCTCCATTGGGGTGTACCCCCATCACCGGCACACCAGAACACACTGTACGCTGTGACTACCCCAGGGACCAAACCAGCACATTGATGCTAGACGAACCCATGTATGGCGTCCTTGGTTCCCTTGTGACGGGTCAAGGTCAATGGCCCCGCCACCTACCGTTTTTCGGCCGCAGGGGATAGGGAGATCGGCCAGCGCTATACCGACACTCCACTTCCCCTGCGGCCCCACCTCGTCCGCCATCAGACGGTGGCGACCCCGTCCAGGCCGCAGAAGGTGAGGAGAGCGGCACATCGCAATACCGGCACTTCTCTCCCACCGCGGTATTGTATGGGTTTGGGAGGCCCCATACGACATCACGGCCTGCCTCAGTTGCGATGTCGCCCAGGCAGCACCACAACCTACATGTTGGCCGCTACATCGTCGGCTTATCGGCAAAAACCCTGACAAGCGGCCCCTCCTCGGGTTCCTCTTCGCTTCACCGTGGGTGACAAAGCCACGGTTGCTGAGCCCCCCTGCCTCGACAATGCGGGAACCCACCGGCGGGGACTTCTCCTCCCCTGTGGCCCCACCACAACTGCCTTCAGACGGTGGCGACTCCGTCCAGGCCACGGAAGGTAGGGAGAGCGGCGCACCGCAATACCGGCACTCCTCTCCCGCCGTGGCCTCCAACTCTCAGCCACGATATCGTATGGGTATGGGAGGCCCCATACGACATCGCGGCCCGCCTCAGTTGCGATGTCGCCCAGGTGGCACCGCAACCTACTTGTTGGCCGTTACGTCATCGGCTTATCGGCAAAAGCCTTGGCGAGCGGATTCTCCTCGGGTTCCTCTTCGCTTCACCGTGGGTGACCAAGCCACGACTACTGAGCCCCACTCCCCCGCCTCGACGATGAGGGAACCCACCACCCACACACCCCAAGGGGGTGGTACGGAACCCTAAATGTGCGAAATCCGACACGCACTTGGCCGGTTTTTCTTTCTTGCTTTGTCTTTTCTTTGGCAGTTATTACGTCTGCACTTTATTTTTGACTTCAAAAATACAAAAAAGAACAAATATGTACATAATTTGTCACCATTATTCTCCTTTCTATAAGTCGTCAACTTGGAACTCTTTTTTTTGTGTTAGATATTGGTGCACTTTGTGTTTGACCACTATCTCACCTGCTTATGGTACGCGATGATGTCGATGCCTGATGGTCGACGGTGAAGCACACTTGCCTAGAACAATTCACTCACTCCCATTCTACACACAGTCCATCGATCAAAGTACAAATAATAATAATGACAGTAATTATGAACATCATAAATCCTCTTTATATAATAGCGTCCCTCAATTGTAAACTCCACGATCTTATTGTCAAGTTAATTCGCTCTAAACAGTATAATCAATCGAAAATTTCGAGAGGGATCATGAATAATTCGCTGAACAAGTGAACTGGCTGAAAACTTTTCTCCCCAAGCGTCTCCGCTGTAATGAATATACACCCTTAAAACATTTTGCTAACTCTATTGAATGAACGGAACGAATGAACTTTAATTTTGATGAAGTATTATGTACCGCAATTTGGGTGCGGGATCGGTTTTTGCTCGGTCATAGCACTCTATTATAACAAATAGGTAAGTTTGTTTGTTTAGTACAATAAACTGTATGTTTTGTAAAATAGAAATTTGTATTGGGTGTTTTTTTTTTCGGTTGGATTTTAATGTTAGATATTGGTATATATTAATGGTTACGGGAACTCGGCCCGATGACCTGGGAGAGGTTCGTGGGAGTCCATTGGATGCAATAAGCACAGAACCGTTCTATATAGTGATGCTTGGGGATGTTCTGCGTACAGCAACAGATAGTGGTGGTCCTTCTGCTGGAATTATGATTATAATGATTGATTATGTACGGGAGTATTGGCTAATTCATATTTTACAAATTAATGTTTTAAATTCTCTGTTTTTCCTAAACATGATTATCAAAAGGATCTTTATTTTTAAAGGCGTCGCGGTTAATTTTAAATGGCGGGAAGAGCTATACAAATTAAATAACCGATGTTTCATCATTATTCATTCATCTGGTAGTCATGAGGGACTTCATGAATCTTTGTGCCTTTATTTGTATATAGACTGGCAGTAACTAGATTTTTTTACAAACGTATGGTATAGGTATGTATCTATTATATACATACAAATAAATGAAATTGATGTGTCTTTATGTAATATCAAAATAACAACGTTTTATTGAACCCATGTGAAAGTATATACGGTACTAATAACAATGTCGAAGTTTTTTGTCTGTCTGTCTATTTGATCCGGGTAATGTCCGAAACGGCTGAACCAATTTGAGCTGATTTTATAAGGAGAAACCTCTTCTTTTTTATCCCGGAAAACTTCACAGTTCTTATATATTATTTATGTATTTATGTACACACAAAACACTTAACAGAGAAAAGAAAGAATACAGATAGAAGAGCAGAAATATACTGCTTATTTCAAAAGAAATTTCTTCTTCATGTGGGCAAATAAAAAAAAAAAGGCTTTTTGCGTGGACAAAGTCGCGGGCAACAGCTTTAGCTTCATAAATTACATGACTGGAAATTACAGTAGGTACATACTTTTCTCACAGACCAACCCATGATCAAACCTAGTATTCCATATTGTTCATCACCATTTAGTTCAACAGCTGTAAACGAGTATTGTTACAATTATATTCTTTTATTTTATTTGCGTCATATTTCAGGGCTGCTGTAAAAGCGTCGCTTTTTTATCGTCCGCGTCGTGTCAAGTTTTATTTAGTTCTGTTTCAGTGCGAACACCTAATAATGAATGTGGATTTCCGTGTTGACAAAATAAATAAATAATGTGTAAATAGACGGGAAAATATTCCACTTTTATTGAAATTATTGTTTTTTTTTGTAATTTTAATGTTCCCGCAGACAGGCTACATGACAATGCGACACAGATACGTCGACGCGTAGTCATAGAAATTAATCTATAATTGCTTTAAAGGCCCTACTAAGAAAGCGTCATCGCAGCGTTGTCGTATTGTTGTATTGCACATTCTGTGGAAACCTTTATGCGGGCGTACAGCTATTAGCTCGATAAATATATTGGCGAAGTAGGTATTATCTTTTAGAAGCTTGTTCAAAATAATAGTATAATAATAATTGACGAAATAATACCAAGAAAAACTTTATTATGTAATAGAATATGAAAACTAAATATTACTAAAATGTAGACAAGAAATTCGGTAAGACTACCTACCTATAATTGGGAGTCTTAACTATCCATAAAAATGAAATAAGTTTTAGCTTTGAAATGTTTTGATTATTCTTACCCACATGTCGATGGCCGAGACTAATGTTTTTATACAAATAAAGCTGATAGGTAGTTATATGGAGGCCACATTTAAATTTTAAGTTTTTAATCTCACAAAACATAACATACAACGATGATACGTGGGAAGGCCTCCCACTTGGTGGACCGATCACCTAGTTAAGTTTGCGGGAAGGCGCTGGATGCGAGACACACGGGATCGGTCAATGTGGCGACGCCTGGGGGAGGTCCAGCAGTGGACGTCTTTCGGCTGAAATGATGAATGATGAATCTCACAAAACAAGTTAAAGAGATTTTTATTTACATCGCATAAGTGTGTAGCGAAAACGACGTTGTGTAATGCGCTTGACGCAAAAAAAAACTTTGCAAAAAGATGTTTGGCTCAAATCACAGATAATATAGGCAGACTACAGGCTCAAAGTAAATAAAAAATAGATATTAAAAGCAATTTAAAGGATATTCGAAAAACGCTGGCACAAAATAATGTCCTGCATCGAGAAGCATGGTGAATCATCGTCAGATGAATAATAAAAATACATACTTCATATTTGAATTTTTGATTTTTAAGAAATAAACTTGAAAAGTGCATTCATTCTATCAAACAAGTTTTCAGCGTGGTATATCAGTGTTGAAACCTGTTAGATTTTTGAATTTGCCGCCTTTTTCATGGAACATGACTCGCTTCACAGACTCTGGCAACCGTCACGTCCACCACTCCCTTTTTGCATACAATCGTAATTCCCACGAACCAGAAAAGCCGTAACTGCACAATCGCGTTCTCCAAATATCGTCTGATCAGGCCCTGATGATTATAACCGGAATATGAAAGGCATTCTGACAATATAGCCTACCCTTCAAAGGGAAGCCGTATTTGCAGCCTAACTGATGGTGAATAGCCAATGGGAGCCGAATGATTATGAAACGTTTGTGATTGGCCCAATGTTCGGACTCAAAGAGATTCGGATGCCTGTAACCAATGTTTGAATCGATGACATGAGGCTGACTGATTAGTTATTACGTAGATGTCTGGTGGTCATTCGGTCCGTGCATTTCAGACTAGGTATGTACTTATTATTTATTTATTTATTCAAAATTATGTTAATAACATCTTAACAGCTATAACGCCAATGAGATTTTACTACCACACAGATATAAGGACTAACAGAAGTACAATTAAAATTACTATTAATTAATCAATTATGAGTTACTATTTTCTGCCAGCGGCTATGCCCGCGTGAATGTCGAAAATTATCCCAAGGGTACATATTCTCGGGATAAAAAGTATCCTCTGTGCTATTCCAGACTATAATCTATCTCTGTGCCTAATTCCATCCAGATCCGTTCAGTAGTTTTTGCGAGCAAAAAAAGTAATTAAAATACAAACACACACACTCACAAACGTTTCCCTTTATAAAATTAGTTTGAAGTTTGATGAGTTACATGTAACTCGCAGTTAAATTTAAATCTCAGACATTTCTCTCGTGATATCTCTCAATAGTATAAAAAAATGACACTCTCCGCGTCTGTAGACGTCATTTTTGTTTCTACGCTAACTTTTAAACCACGCAACGGCTTTCGATATTGTTTTCACTAATAGAAAGAGGGATAAACGAGGCAGGCTTTTGTATATATTTGTTCCACACAAAGCTGGGGCCGATCGCTAGTACCTATTTAATAATTCAATTATATATTACAACCAGCTGCCGCCCACGGCTGCACAAGCTTGGTATTAAGTACTTCCAATATCTTTTTAAATTATAGCCTATGTTTTAATTTGATGTATAAGCTATATTTCTGTAAAGTCCGTCAAAATCCGTCTATTCTGCGTCTATCGAGTTACTGAATATGTACTAAATGTGTACGAACTGGCAAGAGAGGGCTCAGCAAATGATTTTGTGGGTCCAGAACCATGTGTAGGCATTCCGAAGTGTCTCGTAAAAGCCACATTCAGGGAGTTTGCAGATCACAGACAACAAACACATTGGCTGTCTGATACCGGTCTGGAACACTCCAAGAAATTTCTGGGCTCTACGTTCAAAGCACAGGAGTGCATTTGGAATATGATGAGGGGGCAAATCCGCTACCTGCTTGGGGCTTTTACTGGCTAACCGCGACACCCATATGCAGGTTTTTGGGGAACATACGGAAAACATGGATCACCTTCTGTGCATATGCGATGCACTGGCTGGTAAGCGAATGATTCTCCGAAGGGTTGGATATCTAAGACCAACGTAGAATATAGAAGACTATAGGCTCATATCTCCTAGGCTCGTTGTAAAACTCATGAAGAGAGTTTTCAACGGGATTGGGGAGGAGTAAGTTATCTAGGGGACCACAAAAGATCCCAATGGGTCGAAGTGTCCGAGTTATTTCTCGGCCCCTCCACAAGATAAGATAAGATAAGATACTAAATATGTGAGTAAAGCTAGCAGCATAGCGTGTTAAAAAAATTGTCAGTTTCTAGTTTGATCCGTTGGAAATGTTTCTGAGCCCGGGTCACTAGGAAAGGCTCTAGGATTCAATAAAATCTAGCGTCTTCATTTTACCTCACATTTAATAAATCTCCGAGACATATACAACATTGTAATCTAAGGTAGTAACATGGTAATAAGTCTCTTCCTCCTAGCACCAGCTCCCAAAGGTTAAAGAGATGACAGAAACCAACTTGATAACTATATGCGCATAATTCGACAACCCTGTGCCATACGCGGAATTTTTTGCATAGTCGACAAGACAAACTCATCCAGTATGTGAAGTGTTTCATATTGAATAAAATTTGCATGTGACACCGTGTTAGGATCGTGCCAAAAGTATGTCCGCACATTAACTAAGGTGACCTACGACCTCCGTTAGCGATTTGGAACCGGGCCAGAGATGTCCACTTATATTTTGTTTCCAGAGTTCAACAGCAGGGGTGAAAGGGTAAAAAGTTAAATATGAACCTTGTTAAATCACCCGTGATGGAGGTAAGTTATTAATTTTACACGGCAACTGAAGGTTAACCCGAGAATTGGTATCTTAACACGTGGATAAGCTTAAAGATAGATGTCAGGGGTTTCCTAACCCCACTGTATTTTGGTATTAATCGTCGTGACATTCACGGCTTGTACCTGCAAATGGATGGTTGATGTTAGGAGTTGTGAGAGAGGAAATAAATAAGGGTATAAAAGACTCGTAAATAAATAAAAAAAACCGGCCAAGTGCGAGTCAGACTCACGCACGAAGGGTTCCGTACTTGGTAAATTGCGGTTTACGATTTATGACGTACTAGCACTACGCCTGCGACTTCGTTCGCATGATTTCGTATTTTATTCAACTAAGTACAGATGACTTTCTTATATGCAGTTAGTGAAGGAGACCAAAAATAAGCTATTGTTAAATCAATAATAAATGGTATATCGTAGATCTATACGGCTTAAGTTAGGATTTACGAAACTTAAATGACGTGTCCGAATAATTTTAGCTAAATAAAGGGCTCGTGGGTAACAGTCACACCAGATTGTCCGCTGAACGGTGTAGATGGCCTATGGGACTGAAAGGTTCTGGAGTGGCGAGGTTGTTGCTGGAAGATGCAAATTGCAAGGCCTCGCACAAGTTGGACTGATGTCCTGGCGACAAGTCTGCTGAATTAGACTTTTCATACAAACAAATATCTCTCGTTTGCTATCCTACATCATAAAAAGAAGCAAATATATAAGCCCAACATATTGCCCCACCTTTAACCCCTTAGGGGTGGCATTTCCGGAAATAACTAAACTCATTGTTTTATTTATTAGTGAAGAGCGTAAACCTACAATTTCAGATGTTTACCTTCCAAACCGAAAAAAAATCATATAAAGATTCAACCCCTATTTTATCCCTTAAGGGGTAGAATTTCCAAAAACTAATGAATACATAAATTCATTTTATCAACCAAGAGCCCAGATCTAAAATTTCACGTGTTCAACTTACAAACTGTAGAAATTACATACAAACTTCAACCCCTTTTGTAACCCCTTAGGGGTTGAATTTTCAAAAACCAATAAATACATGATTTCTTTTTATCAACCAAGAGAGCAAATATATAATTTCACGTGGCAAATTTACAAACTGTAGAAATTACATACAAACTTTCAACCCTCTTTGTACCCCTTAGGGGTTGAATTTCCAAAAACCAATAAATACATAATTTCTTTGTTTCAACCAAGAGTGCAAAAATATAATATTACATGTGTCCAACTTACAAACTGCAAAAAATCATACAAACTTTCAACCCCCTTAGTGGTCAAATTTCCAAAAACCAATAAATACATTAATTTTTTATACCAACCTAAAGCGTAAATCTTAAATTTCACGTGTCCAACTTACAAACTGTAGAAATTACATACAAACTTTCAACCCCCTTTTTACCCCCTTCGGGGTGGCATTTCAAAAAAATCCTTTCTTATTGCTTACTTACGTCATTTGAGGAACCTTTCTGCCAAATTTCATGATTCTAAGTCTAGCGGTTTTGGCTGTGCGTTGATCGATCAGTCAATCAGTTTCTTCTTTTATATATATAGATTAAAAAAACTACTTACTCGCACTAGATCTCTTTCAAACCAATTTTCGGTGGTACATCATATATTTGTTTTAGTTTTATCATTCTCTTATTTTAGAAGTTACAGAGTGAGGACACATTTTACCACTTTGGAAGTGTCTTTCGCGCAAACTATTCAGTTTAGAAAAAAATGTTATTGATATTGAGAAACCTCAATATCATTATTGAAGACCTATCCATAGATACCCACACGTATGGGTATGATGGAAAAAAGAAATTGTGTTTCAGTTCTAAGTATGGGAAACCATTTATTGTTTTTCTTTTCTTTTTTATTGAGAGATCTTAATGCAGTTCATAGAATACATCTACTTACCAAGTTTCAACAGCATAGTTCTTATAGTTTCGGAAATAAGTGGCTGTGACATACGGATGGACAGGACAGACAGACAGACATGACGAATCCGTAAGGGTTCCGTTTTTTGCCATCTGGCTACGGAACCCTAACAAGAGAATTTAGAGTAAATTCTCTACAAAAATCAAGTAAAACGATATTAAAGTTCCATTCCCGCAGTAGAATTTGGACCATTGAATGTAAAGCAAGTTTCATATTCGGAACATCTTCATAAAACACAACCAATCATAATTCAGAACATCCCACTTGTCGTATATTTTATTCAGAGCAAAATCCGAAAGTGAACACATAGTTTTACGACGATGAGCGATGGCTTACAATCTTAGATAAAAAGAGTTACACAATAGTGATATCATAAAGTTGGCCTCATCCCGCGAACATAAACGGACACTGGAAAATAAATCGAAAGAGCTATAAAACCTCAACGATCGGCCCGAAATATCGGTCGTAATAACAGTACTGTCGTTAAAACAGAGAAAGAAAAAAGCCATTGGCGGCGTTATCAAACTGAAAACTAATTCAAAGTTCTGTCATTGTTTGCCGTCGGGACCGGAGTGAAGGAATAAAAAGCATCGTGTCGCCAAACGATATCGAGTTTCTTGAAGCAATTAAGATAAAACTGATGACAAAAGCGGCTGGGTTGCTCACAGAGGCTTTGTTACCCGCGGGGTAATTAACGGGGAGGTCCTAGCTGCCCGCATGGCCAACGGATTCCACCTACGGCCCCGCTCATTTGTAACCCACCCAATTAAATTTGTCCTCTTTTTAAACTTTTGCATTATTTTACACCGAAAATACCTTCGAGTAAATACAAATAAATTAAGGTGTGTTTGCAGTTAAATGTGTTTTAAAGTTCAGGGAGTTTAGGGGTGGCTTGGTTTTATGTAGGTTAGGACAGGTATGTTGTACATTTATCTAAACTAATGAGATTTTTGTATGTGTGTTTATTTTATTATGATTGTAAAAGGTAATCTTGATGGTACTGAAATGATTCATCATCATTGGTTAACGTGCCCAATGCTGGGACACAGGCTCCTCTCTGTGAGAGTGAGTGGGCTTTAATCCACCACGCGGGCCTTCTGCGGATGGATGTCACATGTCTTTGTGTATAAAATGATTACGTATTTTTTTTTTACTGATTGAAATCTACTCTCTCGCTGAGTGCCAGAGGCTTGTACCGGCAAAATGAACCGCTCTTTTGACATAGAACACGGGATTGAAGCTGTAGAAAAAGTTAGTGAAGAAATGTGTGATCAGTGTCATAAGTATTGTTCACTTTGTTTGAATCGTCATGGTCATAATATGACCATGACGATTCAAACAAAGTGAACATTTTTTTCACTGTTGGAGATTAGATAACATATTATGTTATCTAATCTCCAACAGTGAAAAAAATATTAATTCCGTTCTAATATAATAAAATAATACCACTGGTATTTGTTTCAACTCATATTTATTTTCTATGCCGAACGAATACCATTTTTTAAACTAATTCCAAAATAAATTCAAAGATATAAGGAACAGTCAAAAATGATTTGTTTGTAATTATAAGACCTTTAAGAAAAAATAAAATAAAATTGTTAGAAAACGTCTAGTTTCATAATAATATATGATTAATAATCAACTTTATTATAATTTTAGTCTTTGTACCTGTATAATCATTTTTTTTTTGTAAATACATCAAAGCATGAATCAACTCTTCATTTATATTGAAATTTACCTGATAATCTGTCAATATCCGATATGTACGTAATTTAGTCTACCTATTTAATAATAACTACGTCAGGTATTTTTCTTACAAAAAATAATCACTTTTAAAATAACAATTGTAAAATATAATAGAAATTTCTTACTTACTCTAACTTTTTGTATATTCAAATCAGTCATTCGTCACCTATTTCTTTTTTTTATTAATTTTTCGTCCAGTCTTTTTTCGTGATGAGATCATTGAGTGTTTTTATTTATAGCTATTGAATGTGCTAATATTCACGAAAATAAAACACCAACAAACATTGATGTAAATTAAATTTGATAACTATACCGACGTCCATACAGAAATATTTTTGATTAGATTTGACTCAGCTGACTGTACCAAATTCAAGTTGTTAATATTCGTTGGCTCATTAATTATTTAAAGAGTGGTATTCGTTCGGAATAGATAATAAATATGAATTGAAACAAATACCAGTGGTATTAGATATTGGTATTAGACCGGAATAAATAAAAAAAAATATCATAAACTTTATTCGTTTCCTAAACCTAAATAATAGAAACCGGCAATAAGCCCTGAAGTAATCGCGGTAGTGATCTGTTGCAGCGTGAATAATATGTGGCAATTATATCTGATGGCACTGTAAGCAGGCGACTGAAATGTACTGCGCGATTTACTCCCTAAGCTTCGTCTACACTACGATGCACATGTGTCCTGACTTGTGCTGAGACATGACTGTGTAGCGTGTATTTACTTATTATTAACTAGCTTCTGCCAGCGGCTTTGTTCGCGTGAAAGTCGAAAATTATCCCGAGGAAACATATTCCCGGGATAAAAAGTATCCAAGCAACTGTATCTCTGGGTCAACTATCCTGGTTTTACGTTACTGTCTTCTTATTTCTGAATTTAATCACTGGTTTGGTTTTGGCTTTGAATTTTCGTTCCTTAGACACTTATCCAGACTAGCTTCTGCCACTGGCTTCGCTCGCGTGAAAAGTGTTTTCTTACCCAAGGGAACATTATAGGAGGATGAAAAGTAGTAGTAGTATAATCTATCTCTGTGCCAAAATTTCATACATATCCGTTCGCCCGTTCTGGCGTGATTGAGTAATAAACATACATCCATCCATCCAAATTTTCACATTTATAATATTAGTAAGATTCATTTTCAGATAAATTCCACGGAATAAAAAATAAGTTAAATAAATAAATATAAAGATAATTTCAACCGAAAGTCGTCCATTGCTGAACACGGGCGTCTCCTAAGTTTCGTCACAACGACCGGTACTATGAGTTTTTGCATCAAGTGGACTCCCACATCCTTCACCAGATCATTAATCCACATAGTGGGAGGCCTTCCAAAGCTGCGACTTACGGTATGTGAAAGTTGAATTAAAATAATAATAATTGAATGTTTTTGCCACAGTGAATGATATTTTTAATAATTTAATTAAAACATTAATTTATAACTTACAATTTTATTTCATTCCTCAAACAGGCAGCGGTTTCTTATTCTATCTTACTTCTTACTATACTACTACAATTATAAACATTAACATGTTTGTGAGGATGGATGAATGGATGTTTGTTACTTTTTCACGCCAAAACTACGAAACGGATTTTGACGAAACTTTACAGAAATATAGCTTATACATCAGAATAACTCATAGGCTATAATTTATAAAGATATTGGGCGAAGTAACAATACCACGCGGGCGAAAGTTTAGATGTGTGGATATATATTTGTTACCGAATCACGTTAAAAGTTCTAAACGGAGCTAGATGAAATTTGACACAGAGGTAGGTTATAGTCTGGAATAGCTACTTTTCATTCCCTTATAATGTTCCCTTGGGTAAGAAAACACTTTTCATGCGAGCGAAACCGGTGGCAGAAGCTAGTCTGAAAAAGTGTCTAAGGACCGAAAATTCAAAGCCAAAACCAAACCAGTGATTAAATTAAGAAAGAAGAAGACAATAGGGTGAAACCAGGATAGTTGACCCAAAGGTATAGTTGCCCCGATTGTAATTACTCTAGATTTGCGAATGAAACATTTGTTGTTATATTTACTTATTAATATACACTTTATTGTACACCAGAAAAAACAGGAACCAAAGAAACTAAAAATATACAACGGGCGGCCTTATCGCATGCCGCGATCTCTTCCAGGCAACCTGGAATGGACAGTGGTTGTGTGGACATTACATGGGGTTATCAGTGGTGCAACAATACCAACAATGAATACAATGATACAAATCTATCGAGAGACACTACAACTACCACTAAGTTGACCGTGTTTATTTATTTGTTTTACCCTCGCACTAGAACGCCTTGCAGCAATTACACCAATGGAGCACTAACTTACAAATACTAACTATAAGTCCAGGTTTCCTCCCGATGTTTCCCTTCACTGTTGTTAGCGATGCGTATCTCTGTGCGATTGCATGGGACGGCTAGGTGCGATCAAAGTTTTGGAATAAATGTCCTCTTTCTCGACGGGACATCTATTCTAAACGTAATTTATATTATTATGCATTAGGCAACTATCCCATATATGGGGTAGATGTCCCAAAATGTAGAGGTCCGTAAAAATCGCTCATACTCTGGAAATATCAAAGATAATGTGAAGAAAAGAAAAAAAAAATGTTTATTACTTTCATAAATTTGAAGACAGTAAACCAAAATATCTAGCCATTTTACAAATAAATAATCTTTGTTTTTTGTACTGAGAGATTAAAAGTAATTTCAAAATGAGTGCAAGAGAACGACAATGATGATGACTCTGGCTATAAAATACGCCAAAAAACTTTATCGAGACAAAAGACATAAAAATTGTTTCTCCCACGATATGTCGTGTGTCATAAGTTCTGCCGCAGTGTAGCCAAAGCTTTAAACTGGCACACCAAAATGTTGCATTATACAGTAAACAATGTGGGTCCCGGACAAAAAGATACCCACTACAGTTAATGGAAGTCATATAGCGGTGCTTAAACTAAGAGCCGAATTGTGATGCCAACCAAAATTTTGGATGCTATTTCAGGTACCCGGAAGATATTTAAGTGGTTTAATAGTGGAATACTTCCTTGCTCTAGTGGTTGCAAGCAGTCCTATGTCTAATTACTGGGCTTAGCAAAATTTTGTTGGGTTTTCCATTTTTTTTAGTAACAGCCTGGTGCCTTGATTTGTGTCTGGTTGATGGCGACAGGCACGCCCCTATATGTGCCTGTGGCTCCCCAGAAAGGCAAAGTTTTACAATGCGTTTTATTTTTATTTTTGGTAGGCTTGCGTTTGACAACTACCGCGCCTAATGTTAAGTGATGATGTGGTCGATGGTGAAGCACGCTTGCCTAGAAGTAACCTATTCACTCTTGACTTAAAGACCCCTAGGTTGTAGCTATCAGGAAACAAAGACTCCGGCCGGGAATACCACTCATTAGCTGTACGCACAATGAAAGTATTCGTAAAACGCTTTGTGCGTATGGGTGGGATGTCCACCATGTACCGACGGTGCTTTGCCGTACGTTTTGTAGTCCGATGATGGAAAGGGCTAGGCGGAAAAATATGTGCAGTTACATCGCACCATCGAGATGCTTGGTGACTGGTGTCGCGCTTGTTTAATGGGTATCATATCCCAAAATTATGTCGCATTGTCGTGTTACGCTTGTCTACGCGAGCCTTTATAAGTACCGAAAAAAAAAAGAAAAAGCTAGGTACTCGTTTGTCTGTTTAAAAGTATAGTCATTAACATCGAAAGAAAATCTTAGTCATTATTTAATTAGAAACTAAAACAAATGAACCTCAAGAATTTCATCAAAAGATGAAACGTTAAGATAAAGTATTGTCGTCACTTTGTGAACTGTTCCACAATCCGGCTCAACGCCATTTTGTATTTTAATTGTTAACCATAAACAACAGCCATTTTTTTTGTAAATGTTGTCGTTATAATATTTGTTTGCGGCTGTCGTGGAGTCAAAATTACAAGGGACAGGCTGATGACCTCTGACCCTAATATAATACAATAATGCTTAAGTAGGTAGAAGATAAGCTTTAAGCATTGGTGGCCACATCATTGCTTACCATCACGTTAGATATTAGTCCAAAGTAGGGTTAAGGTACAATATAAATATAGAAACGTCAGCTGTCTTTACAAATATTTAAAAATCGAATTATGGGTTTAAATGAACCTAAATCAGATCCTACGCAATCGATAAGTTCTACAAACTCCAAACGAACGTCAAATTCAAATGAGTGTTCCGAACCAGCCAGAATTATTTTTCTGTCAGCCTGCATGCGGATATAAAAGTTACTGTTGACTATGGCCGGTATTCCAGATGCTCATGCTCAACTCAAACTAGCAATAGACAGTTGTGGTTGGTTGGCTTGTTTTTTTACCATTACCTACTGTGCTGAAATCCATGATCCTAAATGTCCCAGACGTTACTGAATTCTTTTAACACAAAATCAGTGGAATTGAGTAGTATTAGCATGTATTTAGAACCTACTCGTACTTTCGAACTTGGACTTTCATTTTCATTCAATACCTACCACACATCTTGTGTAGAAAGAATTCAATAACGTCTAGGGCATCTGAGCTCTTGCTCTATTGAGTACATATGTCAAGCTGAAGAATCATAAGCCAATTTCGAGACTTGTGGTTGGCTGGCATTTGATTGATATGTGAGGCCAATTTTGAGTTTGAGTCGAGTATGAGCATCTGGAATACAGGTCTAAAAGGTTCCTCTTAGCAGGTAACCTATACAGCCTTACTCATTATTTCAGCCCAAAAAAATCATCTGCTGGCGCTAGGACGAGACCTATGGGAGCGACGCAACATCGAAGGGTCCGGGGTTTTTCACATCTGGTGGATTCCCGTGGCCTTTATGAGGTCATCGGTCTACCTTGTAAAAGGTCTTTCAACGCGGTCGATGATCAATAAAATATATACCAATTAAGGCTAGGTCCTATTTAATTTTAATAAAAGCAAAGTAAAATTAGTTGCGAAACTAATTTGTTTTGTTAAGAAGGTTAATCTAAGGCAAGAAAGCCATTCCTTAACAACTACTAATCAATCTTAATAACGCTAGAAGCTATTACTTTGATATCGCTTACTAATCGAGTTGACCTAGTAACTATTATAACAACACAGACTTCTAAAACTGGCTGAAATATCTGTGACAATTTCAGATGTAAAGTTTTTTTATAATATTTAGGTTAATAGAAAAAATAATCTTGTAGAAATTGTATCTTTTTCTTTAAAACGAAACTCAATCTTTTTTGTTCATTGAAGAAAGAAATGTAATCCAAATAGCAATTAAAATTATATTTTTTTAACACAGACAAAAATGGATAGAAATAATATTTATCTAAAGGGACACTTTTTGACAGGATGGATAGGAATATAATATTATAAAAGTACAATTTAAAAAAACTTTTCTCTTTTAATTTTTGAACGGCCAAACATCAAACTCAGCTAAAAGTACTCTCGATAAAACTCACCATTCAAACAAAAAAAAACAAAACGGTTCCTCCGTTTAGGAGCTATGATGCCACAGACAGACACACAAACACACAGATACACAAACACACAGGTGTTCACGTCAACTTAAAAAAACTCCTCTTTTTCCGTCGTGTGTTAAAAATTTAGGTTAACCTGTCTAAAGGAAAACCTAAATACTTGTTATAATCAAATACTGTAGAGAAGAAACAGCTGCATTCGAACCAGTAAATCATGCTGTTTTACTTCAAAACAATATTCATAGATACTTGTTACCATTTTCGGGTAGAATAACATCTAAAAAATACATCCTGTAATTTTGTGATTCTATTTACTTTCAGTTTGGCTGCGGTATCTCCGCAATAAGTTTGTTACAAGGGGTTTAGATACCTGCAGGTATATGATATACCTACCTACCCTACTTTTGGAACAACCTTAAAGTTTTCTTCCCCGTATTTTGAACGGTAACGAAAACGGACGCTCAAGGGAAATACTCGTGAGAAACCGGAACGGACATGATTTAAACTGAAGGAGCTTAGAGATTGCCGCTTTGGTCTAGCGGTCGCGAGCTTTACTGTTGAGCGTCAGGATATTGGTTCTATTTGTGGGCCAGTTAAAGTGTAATAATGTTTCTTTGTAAGGCCTAATGAAATCCAAAGACGCTGCAATTAACATATCAAACTACTGGGCCTAAAATACTTAAAAATATAATCATCGACTCGAAAAGGAGAATAAAATAAGAAAACTCCATGTACTAGGCGGCTTGGTGGCAGGATTTGGCCCCGGTTACTATGAAGAGACTAGTCATCTATTACAGGGAACTTTAGTGTTCCCTTCAGGTGTTCAGGAACATCGTTTTCATCATTTTAGCCAAAAGACATCCACTGCTGGACATAGGCCTCCCCCAAGCGTCGCCACACTGATTGATCCTTTGCGTTTGCATCCACTGGACTCCTGCAGCTTTGACCAGGTTGTCGCTTCACCTAGTGGGAGGCCTTCCAAAACAACGTCCACCGGTTCACGGTCGCCACTCCAGAACTTTTCGGCCTCAACGGTCATCCGTTCTGCGAGCAATGTGTGCTTAGAATAATACATGCAGATGTCCACAGTACCTCTACTTTCCCCTTGAAGAATACCTACGAGCGTGATATTATGTTATACATACACATAACATGGATAAACTCACGCATTTCTCTCATGCGTGTAGGTTGAAACTACAGATCGTTAATTCTTCCGTTTATGTAATAAACTACAGAACAAAAATGAACAACCCAATATTTCAGTAAATGTCACCTATTCGGACCGTTACCCTAGTTATATTTTAAAACAGATCTTTTCGCTATCAAAGTGAGATATCTCTTTGTAATCTCCGTGAATAATATCGGATTAACAAGACTTTGTAACTAATCCAGTTCCTTGGGCTGAATCCCTTTTATCCTATTGCTTGGCTCCAGCCGACCCAGTTATCCGTTCCCGAAGGTTAATTTAGAGACATCTTTTATCTTTAAAAAACGTTTGTCAATAATGAGCGTCTGTTTTGTTCGTCGTTTATGTTTTTGTTCAGATTCTGGCGCTTTAATTCTACGAAATGTGGCCGCCATTTTCGACAAACTTTTTTGAATAAACGTAGTTGAGGTTTCGCTATATAGTTAACTCGAAACGTATGATTTTTAATTAGTGTTCACATACACACATGTTTCCAAAAATGACTTTTCACAAATATGTTTGTAGTTGGTAATTTCAAACATAAAATTTAGATACAAGGACACCAAAAAGCTTATTGCGAGTGTCTGATAGCGACATTGGTACACCCGCATTAACACACACGATCCGGCTCATTTAATGCAAATCTATGTACATGTACATAAAGTCTGTTATTGCTTAAACAATCTGCGCACCAGCCTATAAAGATGTTCGCACACTGGCAACTCGTAGAGGGATTTTGTATTAAAACATTATGACAAAATTATAGCACACACTTGGGGAAGGCGAGAGCTTAAAATGTTCCGGACGTGACATTTTAGTTCCAACCCGTACTAACGACGAGTATTTGACTCTACTTAAACGACACAGTTAAGTTACACTCCGTACGTACTAAGCTCGGAAATTATTTTATGTCGAAAGAGTTTTGTAGAGAAGTGCTTTGTGAAAAGGGTATTTGTTGCCACGTTCTGGGTATGAATCGGAATGGATTGCGATAACCGATCGCTATATGCTTGCCTAGAGGACATTGGGCTTGCATGGGAGTTAAACATAACTGTGAAAATGGGGCTGCTATTAGATGCACCTCTGTTGAATTTATACAGGCGTGATGTTATGAGCTAAAGCTGTCTTACACTAAGACTAGTCCGAGTTTTTATATTAAAATAAAATTTTCAATAAAAAACATAAACTGACTTCCAAAACAAAACACTAGTAAGCGAAAAATAACATTCTTTTCGGAAGTCGATGTCTTTGGTACCTATTTCGTTTTTGTCACTGACTTCCAAAAAGATAGTAATTTTTCGCTTTGTAGTGATTTTCGGAAGTCGGTTTGATTGTTTTGTCAAAAAGATTTTTATTTTACTCTTTTGGTACCATGAAAATACGCATTATTAAGGATGACTTAAAAACTTCTCGTCAGATCTTGATCGAATTTAAATGAGACCACTTGAGAAGCACCAGCTTTCAAATAAAAAAAGAATCATCAACATTGGTTCAAATCATCAAAAATATAAAAAACATACAGTCAAATTGAGTACCTACTTCTGTTTGAACTCAGTTGAAAATCGATTGCGTTTACGTATACGTCTATTTGTAATAAAACTGGATAAGCACCGTCTTTAAACACTACAGTTTGATACGGTTATTATATACTATTTGATATAAGCGAAAGTTTTCGTTAACCCGATCGAGTGAGTATAAAAACTCACATTACGATATCTAAAGTAAATAAAAGAACTTACGGTGCGCTTTGTATGCAATGTGATAGCAAAATAATTGTAATTTTAAAAACATATCATAATTAACGTAAATAGTACGGTTGGGACGAAAAGTTGATTTTAAAGTTCTACTTGAAATAGTAGTCTTTATTATTTAAAAGTAACTTAATACACTTTATTACGTTAATTCAAATACACCTTGAATGTGTTTTTAACATTCCTCGAGTCAAAAGCCTAACGTTTCGTTTTCTATTTTCCTCTGAAAGTATTTGACCACGCAGTTGAAAAAATACACCGTCAATGAAATGTGTCTAAATGCTAATATGATCTGAGTATTTCGGCCTTTTGCTTTAGGACACTGTTGACTTGAAAAACTTTTATTTTAACGACACAGTAACAATCCAGAATACACTTTAATTAAAAGTTAAGGCTAAGTTAACAGTGTATTTATATATACTTCGTTAGGTTCATTGGTGAGGAATAATAAATTATTGATATATTTAGTAGTTTATTTTTAATTGAATACTTGAAAAACTCATCTTTAAAAAAATACTATTAAAATACATTTACAATCTATTTAGCTTAAAATGCAAAACTTGAACAAAAATACAAACATATTGAAGAACACTCAGATCCGTTTAGCTCTCAAATACACAACGATTAAAGTGTACACGCTCAACAGAGCGGCACGTGACCTAGTCAGTTTTTAACATTCTGAACACCATTCAACGAAATAACAAGGAATTTTGACATTTCAGCTGTTAACAGAATGTCCTTTGTAGTTCCCATTCCGCTTTGCCCGTCATTTAAGTGCCGGATCCCAAGCATCTGCTCAGCTTTTAATTTTCTGAATGTCTGTAAAACAAACTGCCTCCCCCAAGGAATATGAACGTAAATGAAACACTGATGGCTCCTTAAATATGCCAAGTTTAGCGTTGATCGTTAATTTCCTTGGAGATTCTTGAGTACTAAATGGCGTCAGGGAATTAATACGGAAAAACTTTGCGTTTCGACTTATCTTTGAATAATTGTTTATCGCTCTTTAGCAAGTGAAGTGCTTCGCGCGTTAATATTCTAAGCTGCAGCACTGTTCTTGCAATTTTCTCAGTCGTAACTTCAAGGGAATTATTCATCTAATTAAACTCTCGTAAACTTGCCAAACGAAGCGTTTATAACGTAATTTCATGTCTTCATTAATGGAATATGCTCTGAGAATAGTCCACAAAGTCGGTTCAAATTGCCAGTTTCATATTTATGTTAGTTCGCTCGTTCTACTTTAGTTTCTCACCAAAGCCGAGATACACAAAAGATTGTTATCCCACTTAGGTACACCTTTCCTTACTTTTATCAACTATCCGAAAATCCGAAATGATGACAGGAATGACTCTTAAGTCTTAAAACTTTGCTATTTTCCTCACGAAGGGTTCCAGTCTCGGGAGGTTTTGTCGCTGTAACGCTAAAAGATTCAGGAGTTGTGAGTCCCCAATCAAGAAGTTTTCTATATACGACGGTTCTCGAATCTGGCTTAGTGGGAAATCGGTTTTTTCTACTCAAACAAGAGTTTGCTTTTCGACATCAATATGATCGATTAAAAATTCTCTTATTAACCTTTTTTGTCGTCTTTATCATATATAATTAACTATTCCATCATGGTCTAAATTGTTAGCTACTATTTCATTGTCATAATTTCCTTCAGTATTTTTCTCGCTATTTTCTATGCCTTGCGCCTCTTCTAAAGAATCATCTAATACAGAGCCGGGGACGGTAGGACAGATAGTATATTGTGTGGCGATTACGTCACGCTCTTTAGGGACGAGCTCGTTACAGCGAATTGTTACATCTTACTTTAGTGGTGTAAGCGTTATTAGTGTTTACTATTTATCGGTGTGTCGGGGACGTGGAACTTAGAGATAGTTCTTTGCGAGATTCGCTTTTTTCCTTTCCTTGATTTTTTGCCTGAAATACTCGATATAAGCCGATAGGATAGAAGCCTTTTTGGTCTCGCACGGAGTTCCTGTTTTAATTTTCCTTTGCAATTTTTTCTCGTATCTTTATCGCCTGTTCACGAGTCACAAAATACTTTCTCTGTAAGTCCTTGCCTCGTGTCTTTAAAAACTGCCTTTGGTATTTTTACTGTGTTAGAAATGCAAAATGTTTTGTGTTTTAAACCATTGAATCATTGAACATCAACAACTTATTAAAAAAAAACTGCTGCTAGTGTACATAATTATTAACAAAAAAAAGCCCAAAACACCCACTAAGCGCAAAACCTAGAACCGAAACAAGTGAGCCTCCCAAAAAATTCAAGTTGCCGTCTTTCCTTCAAATATCCGGGTCAGCCATTGTTCCTTTGTCACCGCGCCGGACAGTCTTCAGACAAAGTTAACTTTGCATTCAATGCAGCCTTTAGTGTAGTGCTGAAACAGTGAAACTCCATTGTTCTGACTGCACCAACCAATTGCAAAGAAGCACAAAAGATATCTGACGTTCGCTCCGATGATATTCTTTTCTGTTTTTTCGTTTGTTGCTCTCTTGGACCTGGTAAGGTATTGACTAGGAACGAGTAATCTTTTTGATGGATTTGCGCCTTAATCTTTATTAAAAGTTGAAAACTTTAAAGAAAGAAAGTTCTTACTTTGATTAATAGTTTTAAGAGGATGGGTTGTTATTTTTTATTACCGACTTAATAAATTCGATACGTTTTTATGTAAAATTGTTGGCATTGCACAATATTCACATATGATACTCTGTATGGGCTTCTAAACGCGTGTTTAAATTTTCATAAGTGTATGTATGTTTGAATGTTTGTATGTATGTATGTATGTTTGTACTTTTTATCGCATCGTGATCATTCTTTTTGGATTGGATGATTGGATATCTTTCAGATTAGGGAACAGTGTAGTTTCATCAAAATCGGCTAAGAAGTTTTCAAGATATGGTACATACAACCGAACTCCTTAGCGACAAACAGCACGAATGTGTAATAGTATATTATGCAACTAGTGAATAAAGGACGGATTAAAAGCGAGGGCCATAGATGAATCACGAATAAGTGAAGGATTCTAACAACTGAATCACGACCGTAGGGAAAGTAATTTTTGCACTTTTTAGTGTTTTGTTTTAGAAGTCGGTTTATTTTTAATAAAAAAGTTTTTATTGGCCTTTATTTGGTAAACAAATCTACAAGTTTGGTGTGTCTGGTTTCTGTGATTTTTATTATTTAACTAGCTTCTTCCAGCGGCTTCGCCCGCGTGAATGTCGAAAATTATCCCAAGGGAACTAATTCTCGGGATAGAAATTATACTATGTCCTATTTCAGACTATAATCTATCTCTACGTCAATTTTCATCCAGATCCGTCTAGCCGTTTGAGCGTGAAGAAGTAAAAAACGTACAAACATACACACACACACACGCTCACAAATTTTCGCCGTTGTAATATTAGTGTGATGGGTATATATTGTCCACAAACAGTACTGAATAATCCAATAGCAATATTTTTGTGTGTTTGAATCAACTGTATCTGTCATAAAGTCTGTTATTCAACGGTTTTACCTCCATTGGCTAATGCCCTTTAAGGATATATCAATAAATGGGTGGCTCATAAAAAAAATGGTGGTCATATGCAAATGCAGTTGCATTCTCTTTTAACGGGCTAATTACCTAAAATAGGCTTCCTCTTAATTTTTTTTCAAATCTATTGAAGATGAGGCAGTGGAAAAAAGATAGAAACTTCTTAGTGGCCGAAACACGTTTAAGCACAAAAACCTCGATATAAATGAACGGCAAAGTAACCTCTTACCGTGAACTTAGATTCCCCGGTAATACTCGTACTGTATACCAGGGTACATTGGTACAATTAACAACAATAACATATCATAGCAGGACGCAAAACTTCAGTGTTGTATATTTTGTTGTTTTCATTCATTATTTCTAATTCATATTATTATACTTTATAAAAAAAACTATACAAAATCCATCGTGCTTCTCTTTCCATCCAGTGCAATGCGACAGTGACTGCTTTGCGGCGTTGCTAGGAGGACGAATGTCGCTTTTTACCGCAAAATGCAAAAAAAATATCGATTTATTTATCGTCAATTCAGTCTGTCAAAAAAATATCAAGTATAATGCAGCCAAATCATGTATTCTGGTGGCTTTAATTGGAACTAACGAAATCACAAAGGATATTATCAAAGTCTGTATTCTTTTTATTCTCTGGCACTACCGCTGTCACTAGCATCTACATTTTTGCTGTATTATAAAAAGGACTCATGTCGTTTAGTTTACTTACTAAGTCCATAACTAAAAAGTATTTAAACCTCTTTAAAAATACACAATTTGAATAGTGAATAACGTAGATATTTTTTTAAATCGTAAAACCTATCAACAAAATGAAAGTGGCGCCAGTGTCAGAAAAGTTTTAAGGAAACCGTTTGTCCTGGTATGGTAATGTCATGAGGAGGGATGAAACGAATGTAACTAAAAGAGTTATTAATTTAAATATGGATGGATGGTGAGGGAGGGGACGGTCAAAGAAAAACAGATGGACTGTGTGATATGAAAGAAAAGGGAGTCAATTATAGCGTGACGGAGACAGGACGATATGGTAGAAGTAACGTGTTGCGCCGACCCCAAGTAACATGGGACAAGGGCAGGAAGATGATGATGATGATTTCGGACTTTTAGCAGTAAGACAGAGTAAATCTTAGGTCTTACCGGTAAATGATAGGTTTCATCGTAGTTAGGGCTTTTACAGTAACATATACGACACATATACGTTTTTGAGGTTGTTATGGTTGTGAGGCATACGCTGTATTTTGTATTTATGTTTCCCCTTTGTTTTTATGGTGTGCGTCGTGCCTGGCGCATATACACGTTTTTCTTTCTTTCTATATGTAACAAACAATATCAACGACTCGTTTCCGCCGTTCTCTAGTGATAAGCTTACAATCACATACAGCATTTTTATTCATACAGATAGATAAAGTTTATATGACCGTGTTTTTTTGAGTCCTGTCTATTTATTTTTAAACTCTAATATACAGAAAAAACAGCATCACGAGACCTCACCACAGAGGGCTGGTGTATATCAAAACCCAGTAAGTGCCATGAAACTATTATTTTCCAGGATATCGCAAAAATATATTATGATTTGAAGTAGGCTATGGAAAGTCATCTTGTATTAGTAACTAAGTGACATCTTAATATTTCAAAAGAATACTAAACAAGGAATATGAACTTACGAATTGTAAAAATGATATTAACAGTTTCTTACATTCTATTGGATGTTTTAAACATGCCTAAAAAATTCAATTCCGAACCTAGTAAGTTCTGGATATTTGCTAACTTAAGGTGTTTTTACAATTTGATGGGACTTTCATATTGTAAATAAAGATTACATTGATTAATGAAAGCACCAAATCTCAATTCAAATTTAAAGTTTGCAGGTTAACATTACACAGTCCATTTCGGTATAGTAGAACTCATTAAAATAATATAAATAAAATTATCTGGCTATAAAAGCATTATAAAAAAGTCACCTACTGTGTTCTTATATATGGCAGTCGCATAGAAGCAGACACAATTATAATATTTATTCAATTTGCACGGCAAAGACTCGTATGCCACTAGCAAGATTACCTATTTTAGTGATCTTTATGAACGTAGCAATAAGATTGAATTCATAGGCAAAATAACAGTGAACGATCTGATGTCAGATGCTAGCCGCCAGTTTGAAATGAGAACTTGCGAGGTAATGTTTTTGTAAAAATCATCGGAAGAGTCCGTTTATGATGTGGGCCTCTCTGGTCGGCCTTGTGTATTTAATTTTCAAATACTTTTCGCTCCAATTTAAAGTTTGCCTTTAAGCTATCGATGACAGTGGGCGTAGCGAACCTCAGATGTCGATTGTCAACTGTTCCACTTCAGCCCCTTATCAGATAACAGATGATATAATTCCTTAAACAGCAGTCTTTGAAATTCGGGTTTACCTAACTTTATTTGAATGTGTTTAAGAGTGCAGGACGCAGCAGTTGCTCTTCAATGACATTTATAATAATAATTTACTCGTGATTTCTTTAAAACTTGTACAGTCTACCAAGTCTTGAAGGTTGAAATAATAGAAAAGAAAACGTATAAGGACGACGCTTACGCACGTTCGTCCAGAGGCTCTCAGCAGAAGAGTGAAGGGCTGGAAGCGGATCATGAAGACAACACGGTGACCAAAGGATATAATGTTCCGACGCGTACAGCGAAGATCAGGAGCGCGCGATATTTAAATCGAATCCAGAATTAACCGTCGCACGGCAGAGATGGCGTTAGTAGTCGCTTCTTAACAATTACCATCTAAAATAGAATATAATGGCCATATCTCACAACTTAGAAACTTAAGTGTGTGCAATATATTGGCACAGCCTTCTTACAAATCCATTGTCACCTAAAGGACCTTCCTAGTCGCAGGACGCAAATTAAATTGTATCGATAGACGATACCGTGCAAGTATTTTATAAGAAAATATCAAGTTCAAATCGGTCGAACCACATCGTATGAGTCCATGTGATAAATAGTATTTGCAATTTCGCTTAAAATTGCTTTTTGGTATGACATAAATCGAAGCGAGCCAACCCATCAGGAAGGTCGCTAAGGTTGGTATATGTTTTAGTCCTTTGCTTTGTGTCTAATGTCTGCGAACAGAACTAAACAGCCGATACTTATTTAGTACCCGACTGCAGGAGGGTAATGATTTTCGAGCATATGTATGTATATATGCATGCAAGTATGTATGTTTGTATGTATGTATGTCCATTTCTATAGCACGCTCTAGAAATAGCGCCCCTCCCTTAAAAAAAATTGTAGTACTTTTTTTTTTCGTTACCCTAACAATATAGGTATCAAATAATAGCAACTAAATAGGCCATTCCAAAAATATGTACATTGTAACACTTTTATGTTAATATTTTGGCACAAATTCAAGATAAGCGTAACTTTGATAGCAAAATAAATATCTTTTTACCACATAACTTGTTTTAAGAACTAGTTCATAACTAAAACTAAAAAGTCTGAAATGAAACATATTATTAGAAAAACAAAAAACCTGACTGCAAAAAAATAAGTACTACCTATAATTTATAAATTAAATATTATGAAGTGCTGTAAGCCAACAAAACTTATAGTAAAACCGACCAAAACTTCGTTTGTCACTGCAAGTTAAAACATAGAAAAGGAAACTAAAATAAATACAAAGGGCGACCTTATCGCATACCGCGATCTCTTCCAGGCTACCGATAGCTTATGAATGTTTGTAAGGCGATTAACACACGGCGACGCGGATCGCCGCGGACGCAGAGGGGTGAGCACCGCTCGAGTCGTGGTCGTGCGGTTTACGTGTGTTAGACATCAACGGATTTATTGGAGGCCAATGCGATTTTGAGATCCGCTTCACCGCCTACCGCGACGGTGCGCGGTGCCGTGTATTAGAGGCCTTATAATACCAACTGCCATAAAGTCTACTACATTAAGATATAACATCCATTTACTCATTCTTTTAGGATGTGACCGTAAATGGTTTGCTCATAAACTTAGTCATATGCGGTTGCAGTTGTATTCACTATTATGACATAGCAGATGATATCATAATTTCTTAACTAGCAGTCTTTGAAATCCGGTTTTACCTAACATTATTATATTAACCATCTTAAATGCATATTTTGGTCATAGTCTCCAAATTAAGGAACTTAAGTGCATACTATATTTTGGCACAGCCTTCCTACGAATTCTTTGTCACTTTTGTCATTTGAAAACGGAGATAGTCGTAGATACTGGTCATAGCAACTAAACTTAGGAACGAAGTACATGCTATTCCGTCACGGTCTTATGTCGGGTCGATGCGCTCTCCGAAATAGGATTGTAAGATGACGGATGCAGATGCTTGCCGTATGTAGAGGCGGTCAACACAGAGCAATTTTCTCAAAAGTCCGATCTAGATTATGTCCTAAATTGCTTGAATTTGGAGTCTATGACAATGAAAATATTACAGTGTCTCAAGACCAGTGTTTGTTGCCAGTGATGACCTATGGCTCTGAGACGTGGTCGCTCACAATGGGCGTCATCAGAAAGCTTACAGTCACCCAAAGGGCAATGGAGAGAGCTATGCTCGGAGTTTCCTTGCGTGATCGAATCAGAAATGTGGAGATCCGCAAGCGTACCAGGGTTACCGACATAGCCCGAAGAATGGCCAAACTTAAGTGGCAGTGGGTACATTGCTCGCTGAACGGATGGCCGATGGGGCAGAAAAGTTCTGGAGTGGCGACCGCGAACCGGAAGACATTACGTATGAAGGCCTCCCACCAGGTGGACCGATGACCTGGTGAAGGTTGCGGAGATCCGCAGGATGCGGAACGCACGGCACCGGTCAATGTGGCGACGCTTGGGGGAGGCCCATGTCCAGCAGTGGATGTCTTTCGGCTGATATGATGATGATTCAATGAAAAAAATACTATTGAATGTTTTGTCATCATCGTTCTCCTTCACCACAACCGAAACCTCACACAGGTCTGTTTCATATTTGTTAGTTTTTATTCATGCCCATTTTTGAATGAATATCCAATTTTGGTTTTTCTACATTTTGTGTCTGTCATAATAAATATTGTTTTGTATAGTATTACCTAAAAATCACGCCATAATATTTTCACTTATTCTTATTTATTTAGGGTCGGTGTAACAGGTTTCTTTTTCTAAACCTATTTATCATATCTCCGACCATTTTTTTCGTCAATTTCTAGCCGTATTAACCCTGTCGCAGTTCCACTTCTGTTTTCTTCTTCGCCCTGCACGATACACTTCCAATTATGGCTCTTTCTCTGCTACTGCAGTGTGTCTCTGGAACTTTCTCCCACACTCCCTACGTTACATTGATTACGTGACGAGATCATTTCCTTGCGCAATGACATAATATTAGTATGATATAAAATATGTAAAAAAAAAAAAAAAAAATTATAATATTCGTACAATTTTAAAATAACGTAATTATTTTAAAATTGTACACTGGATCCTACCCTCTGTAATGTTATCTTTCTCTGTCACTCTAGGGTTCGCTGTAAGAGAACTCATCATTGAGTTAAGCTCGCCTTTGTACATGTACTTTATTATCACACTGTATGTAATATTGTTTATCTACACTCACAACGTAATGTTCCAAATATGAATTCAAAAAATATTGTATGAATACATACTTTATATTCGTGGATAGGTAAAATTAAAAAAAAAAACCCATTACAGTGCAACATTTTCCTTCGATTTTCAAACAACTGCATCATAAAATAACTTGTTAATTTTTATAGTTCACTTTCACTTTTAAATTTTTTGGCACTTATGGGCTCCTTGATTTACTGTCGAAAAGTAGTTTCATGTCTATGGAGGCGCGCGCTGACGACAATTTAAATTGCCCGCCATATCACAATTTTTTTCCTTTTCCAGTTTTTGTTTTATTTCAACACTCGCGTGTTATTATTATCATAAACCCACGCTCGTGTTTTAATAACACCTATTATAAATATGACCATTGCATAAACTACTTTTTTGATGTACAATAAAGAATTAAGCATAAGTATTATTATCTTTTACACGATGTCTTCTCATACCACTTATAATTTGACTTACCACTAGTTTATTTATGCTGAAAACGAAACAAAGACGGTTTACTTACCTACATTTTATTAAATACAAACAACACAATTGACCTTTATACTTAAGTTCGCGTGTTGTATGTATGTTTTAGGTACCTACTAGCACGCTTCACGAAAGGAGTTCAAAGTAATTAAGTTTACTTTTACATTTATTCTTTGTAGAACAGAATTGAATGATACTACCACACATTATTATTGTAATACTTAACCTATAAAGTCGCATGTTTTATTCAAATTGATGTGGTATTAAAGTCATGTTACATTATAAGTCTTTTGAGGTCGTTTGTCTATTTAAAAGATACTTTAGTGTACAGGATCTAACGTAAACCACTGATCATAATTTAAAAACTGCTTATGTTGGGGTCAGCTTCCTCACAACCCAGTAACTGGGTAACACGATAGCCCTTGGCAAGACTGGTTCAGATCTCAAGCTTTGGCCTACCCGTAACGACTGTCAAAGATCTTCAAATGTTAGCCGGGACCAACGGTTTAACGTGCTTTTCGAGGCACGGAGGAATCTCGGTAAACCTCTAAATCCTGACATTTGACTGAATAAAATAATTTATCAAAGCTACCCCGGCTTTGACCATCCGACTAGCTAAATCTCAGCTAAACGACAGAAGGTCGTTCTATTCCACATACGTAGTTAAGAATAAACGTTGATATAACAACAACGAATAACCCATTCGTAACTCGTATTCTCTCAAGGGGCAAATTGAAAAATTCCTAAAATAAAAGTGGGCCGGGGAGCTAGAAAATCCTAGACAGCGGCCAGTCCTTGCTTCGGACATTAATCTTACCGTTCCGCACACGTCCTCCTCTGCTAAGTAACATACGAGTCGTCTCAGTTTTTCCGAAAGGGAAGATATAATATCGTATTAACAAGAGACAGATGGCAACATTACGCAGTATACCATTTCTCGGAGGACGTTTAAGTTGTGAGACACGTAAAGTGTTGCCATTTGTTCACTTGTAAGTTGTGTTTATTCTTTTTCTCTTCCGGATCCTTTTCGGTTGGTTATGAGTAATGGGGGGTTAGAGGGCGAGTGACATGAAAACGGCCCTTGACGTGAAATACGCTCACAATGCGACAGGGATTGTTGCAGTCTATTGTAAGATTTCTCTCTGGGGAGGTTACGTGGGTTCCATTACATGTGATCTCTTAATTGTGTTATTTTTTTCCTTTTGTGCGTAGAAAAGAAACAGTGAATTACTACTGCTTGAGGCACTTTTCTAAACTCAGATGCTCTAAATGAAAAGCGATTATTCGACGCGAATTGCAACACAAACGCTGTTGTGATTTTCTGTGACAATTTTTTGTTTTCTATGAAAGTTTTATCAATATAGTCAATCACACTTTTTTACATCTAAAACTAAAATTCGTTTAGCGCGGTTTTTGTTTTGACATTCATAAAATTGTCACGGTTTTTGTTCCACCGGATTGTACCCGTGTGTGTTTTAGCTTTTGATGTGTTACAATCCTGGCTTACCCACGGCTGGCATTCCGGATTAAATATTTAGGTGATCTTTTTAGAAATTCCTAAAGTTTTATTTGCACATCTCAAAACACATTCAGTGGATGCTTGAATATGACAAATATGTTCACGCCCTCGCATCCGACGCTGGATTCCTATTTCCGTACAGATTATATTTCATGTTGATTTTTCTTTCTGTTCCAAAAGTCGCACGTTACTTGTTAAAATATTTAACACTTAAAGGACAAGTTTATTTCAATTATATCTGATAAAAAAATTGGCAATACTACACAAAAATCAGAACGTGGTAGCGAAACATTTTGAGAAAGCTGCCAATAAAATAAGCCAGAAAAATATTTTTAAACTAGCTATTGGAAAAATTGGAGTGGAACTGTGAACACATTGCCCGAAATCCGGCCTCCTTGTTCCAATAATGCGCACTACACATTGATTAGGATCCGGCCCGAATACAAACAGAGAGCGAATTAAATAAAAACGTGTAATAAAAAGTTTATCTTAGTATGGACCTAATGCTATTCCGGGAGAGGGTTTTAACCCTGAAGACGCTGGCGATATCCATTACCATTCAGTAGTAACCCCAATAAGAATAAAGAAGCTCGAAAAATAAAAGACTGGGTAATTGAATCCCCATAATGGCATGGGTAGAGAAATATATGTAGATTACGATATTCGGATGCGAGAACATTGGGCGCTATACTGAGATTTTACACTTCGCCGATAGCTGCCAATCCCTCTAATATTATTATGGTAATGCGGCCAATTTCAATAAAAGCGTTCGTCGCAAAAGACATTTTCTTTTAGACGCTATGTATAAATCCTGTAGACATGTGCCGGGTTTGCAGACATGGGTCTGAATTTGTAGCTCATATCGTTTCACGGTCTCGGGGTACCGTATTTTAAATGGACCGAGAAATTAATTGGTGGAATGTTTTCGCTGATGCTGGTATCTGGCACTTATTCATGCTCGTTTCACCTTTTCGGATAAACACAAAGCATGTAGATATTTACATAATTATAGATTGGGACTGAGTTTGTTTACGGAATCAGAAACAAATTTACATACGTATGTTGTTTAATGTTATTCTGATAGAAGTTTGTTTTGATCAATAATGTTTAAAATCGCTCAATCAAAAATAATCCAAACATTACTCAAATAACCAAAAACAGACTCATTTGTTTTTAAAATATAAAATGGTGGATCACAAAGTTCGAATTTTAAATTATGTTGATAGAACACACCACTGATATTCAATACAAAAAGTGACATCAAACGTATTTCTTTATTCCCTAACAGAAATTCAATTAAACTTAAAATTAACTTTTCTGAAGTAAACAGCGCAAAGTTCTCAAGGAAACATAAAGAGGGGTAGTTAATAAAGTGTTTATTGCCGGAGGCTCCGTATCGCGTGTCGCGTACTGCGATACGTCCCTCGGGGCTCGTATCGCATCGGAGACACTTCTAGTTTTAATCTAATTATCTTTGATGCCGCGATTAGTAGGATGGGTTTTGTGTGGACAAATTCATGAAAACTAGAAGCAAAATGTGTTTTTATATATTAAGATATTACCGTTAAAATTATTTATTTAGAGTCCTAATGAAACCCGCTCTTGATTTCGATCTCGCCTGATGGTATCTAAGCAACGGATGAGGCATACGACGAAGCGAGTAAGTACAAAATACGCATGGCGAACACTCTCAATTTAGTCAAAATTATAGAAAGCTTTTGCTCTCTAGAGCAAAATTTTTCTGTGATTTTAACTAAATTAATAGTTTCCAGTCTAGTTCGTTTTTTAGTACTTTTTCTATTTATTTTGTCCGATTAATATCAGCAAACCAATCATGCCTTACAGATTGAACAGTTAAATAAAAAAATCATAAAAATTAAATGATTTATCGAACCAGTATCTACCTGGGTGAAAATAGATAAATTTTCTAAAAATGAAACCTAGCTAAATTTCTTGAAAATCGTTGAAGCCGTTTCCGCGATCAGTATATATATACAAAAATTGCTCGTTCAAAGGTATAAGATATTCCTTATAGCATGTATCAATACTATATGGCTTGGTCAACGACATATTTTCAGGAAAAAGCCTCTATTTCAATAACGGGCATAAAACCTCATTCGCCTGAACTATTCATGTATTCAGCAAAATATTTGAAATGGGTCATATTCCTTTCGACGTGATTGAGTTTCCGAATAATCAAATGGGTATATTAACGAAGTCCTTTCTTGAATGCACGTTATGGGAATATTTATACAATTTGTAACTTTAGACTTTAATACAGTTGCTATTTGTTGGTTTAGTTTTGTTTAGGAATATAATAATATCCAATATGATTTCTCACATTTGTTAAAACTTAATAAGCATTGACGATCTTTAGGAATTTGGTAATAATGAATCTATTATATTCAAGATAAGAATGCTTGGAAACATGCTGATCCTGCTCCATAGGGCAATCTTTACTGTAGACAAAATCAAATTTGTTATTTTATATACCTATTCATAGTTATTGTATTCCTTTTACACACTGTTCCATTGTGTTGGATTAGGTATTTTACCTATGTTTGTAATATTTGTAAGTATGTGAGAACCATGTACCTATTTATAAAATTTATGAATTTACCTGTTGATACTTTTAAAACTTTATACCCATACGCAGTATAGTATGTAGCGCTATTCTGAATACATCGTCCTCACATAGATGAATGTATTAATGTATGTACTTAAGTAAATATTATAAAAAACACTCATTTGTTAAAAAGAGTAAGTGTTGAGTTTCTTGTCCGTTCTTCTCCATAACAAGCTTCTTTGCCGAATGGACGGTAGAATCAATTACTATAACTTGTAAATTTTAATTGTTGTTGTTCAAAAGTGGCGCTTAATGGCTTATTTGAAATAAATACTTTTGACTTTGACATTGATTGCCATGGTTGAAAAAACCTTAAAACAAGATTCGTAAAATTGCAGAAAGACAGTTATAATAAAATACATAAACTTTAAAAACGATATCAAATTTAAGGAATTAGAGTGACAGCAACCCAGCGTAGTATGGTGTCGTAAGTTACTACGGCGTAGTAAGCTAATGTGGCGAAGTAAGCTGCTACGGCGTAGCAAGTGCTCCGTAGCACGGTATACGGCTTAGCACAACCATGTGGCGTAGCGACTAATGCGGTGTAGCTTCGTGCGCAGCGTAGAGTAGCACACGCACAATATCAAATAAGTTTAATCCTCCAAGCCTTTCAAAATAAAAAAAAATAAAGGCTTGGAGAATTAAACTTATTTTCCACATTAATGTTACTTTAGCATTCTTTGGAACAACCATTGAAATATTCAGATAGAATTTTTTTAAGTATCGGTGTTGTGCATTTAATTCCTGAAAAAGACAACAACAATTCTTTGCCATTAAAACTGTACTTTTTAAACTTGATACTGTAGCTGCCACAGGAAATAAAAGAATACTACGAAACACAACCGGCTCACTTTGCAACACCAGTCATCAGTCATTTAAGGAAATGGCTTACCGAGTAGGCTTGTGTACCTGACATCTGACCTGCTTATGTTGAAATATATTAAGGCTGACATAATTATGGCCAGTTCTTTTTTTCCGAATTTATACTAGCTTCTGCCAGCGGCTTCGCCCGCATGAAAAGTGTTTTATCATCCCAAGGGAGCAATGTACCGTGATAAAAGTAGCCTTTGTGCTATTCATATCAAGCAGCGTCTATCAACAATAGTACAGTCTCGCATACTGAAATTCTTTGGCCATGTCTCAAGACGGAATAACGACTCCACTGAGCGCCTAGTTGTGCAGGGCTGAGTAGACGGTAACAGGCCACGCGGGAGGTCACCGATGAGGTGGATCGACCAAATTAAATCTGCGATAGGAGGTCCAGTAAATGAATGCGCTAAACTTTCATCTAACAGAGATAAATGGAAAGAGATCGTGAGGCGAGTGACAAGAACACCAGCGATCAGACAAAATTCACCATGACCACGACCGCTCTGTCAAGAGCGAAACTAATAAGAAGAAGAAGATGTGCTATTCCAGACTATTATCTATTTCTATGCCGTTCTGACGTGACTGAATAACAAACATATGTATGTAAATGTAAATTTTGGATAAATGGATGTGTGTGTGGATGTCCACACACACATCCATTTATCCAAAATTTCACATTAATCATATTAGAAAGATAAGTTTTGTCTGTAAAAAAGATTTAATATTGTTTATCAACTTTCTTAATCAGGTCTGAAAATATTTTTTTTATTTATTACATTACTTCTTACTAATATTATAAATGTGAAAGTTTAGAAGGATGTGTGATATGTTTGTTCATCCATCACGCCAGAACGACTGAACTGATCTGGATGGAATTTGGCACAGAGATAAATTGTAGTCAGGTATAGTACATAGGATACTTTTTATTTCGGGAATATGTTCCCTCGGGATAATTTTCGACTTTAACGCGAGCGAGGCCGCTGGCCGAAGCTAGTAATTAATTTATCTTCTTAATAGAATAGAAAGAATACAATAGAAAACATTTATTTGACATATAAACAACACAACATCAATCACAAAGTAACCGAGAAGAATAGTTAAAAAAATACAAACAAGAATTAAGAACTATTGCGCCGGGCGCGCTCACACCGAAAGGATTACCAACTCAGCATTTGCTGGGCGTCAGACATCCAGCGCTGATTTTCAGTTGGCATCCCGCTAGTGAAATATGTACGTGGCTAAGTAAAATGATACTTAAAATAATGTCAAAATGTGAACATGTAGAATATGCTTAATTCCTTAACAAGGGGTATCGTTTTATACAGATACTGGCTGAGCCCCGCGGCTTCGCTCCCGTGAACTAGCTATCTACCTACCTATAAAATACCCTACCTACCTACCCATCTACATACCCACCTTCCTTGCCACTACCGTAATGAATTTTATAGGTAAAATTGGCTACTATGGGTTACATTATTGCAATTTTCATAAGGATCTCTAATTTTTTTGAAAATAATTTATAGCCTATGTTACTCGAGCATAATGTAGCTTTTCATAGGTGAAAGAATTTTTCAAATCGGTCCAGTAGCTTCGGAGCCTATTCGGTACAATCAAACAAACACACAAACACACAAACAAAAAATCTTTTCTCTTTATAATATTTGTATAGATTGGACTGTGGAGGTCAGATAAGCAGTTGCTCCACTGATACACAGCAGCAGCAGGTAAGTCTTGAATCTGATCCCAATGTATGTAGTTAAGAAAAGACTAGGCAGGCTCATCATCATCAGCCTTTCAATGTTCCCACAGCTGGGACACAAGCGGCTTGGCTCCTCTCTTTAGGAGAGGGAATAGTCCGTAAAGCACCAAGCGGGCCCAGTGCGGGTTGATGCTTATCACATATCTTCTATTTTTTGGTTCTAGGACATAGTGGTTTCCTCACGATGTTTACCTTCACATTTTTTAGAGCAGTGGTGATGAAATAATATACACAAAGTGAAGCGCCTGCCTGGATTCGAAACCACGATTTACAACACGTAAGTTGGGGCCCTTACCACTGGGCCACCACTGCTGCTGCTAGGCAGGTTGATTAAATAAATTTCTATAATTCGATTAATAAAATTTCTTTAAGCTGCTGGGACCAGAAATATGAAAATATTCACAATGGTTCAAATCATACATATCAAAGGTGAGCACTAAGAAAGGTTATTTAACCCCAATAGGGATTGACAGTTTGTATGAAATTAAGTAATTTTTGACGTTGTAGTTGATTTAAACTGCGTTTTATAAGTAAAAGTTAGTCGCACACGTAGACATAGACCTTATTGGTGATAAAGCCAGGTGCACATTACTTATAACCAGTGTGCGTTTTAAGGATCATAGCAAGTGGCATTCTGGTGTTTTTGCCTAATTCCATGGGGAAAAGACGTGAGTTTATGTCTATATGTGTAAGTTATTTGTGACTTAGATTTTTGTAAAACATTCGAGAAGTTACCCAGGGCGGGTTGTGATTTAGATCTTTTAATAAGAAGTATCAGCAACGTATCGATAATTTACACTACTATACAATCAGTAGGTACACATACTGTTTCTCGATGCTAAAGCTTCATTACGAACATACTCGTGAAAGCATTAGAGAGGAAGCCAATACTCGATATGATTAACTGTTCTCGGCTCCAGCTATTTCTGCATAATAGGCTCTGCAGATGAGTGGTGACATTGTATGTTTAGTTTGTTTGCTAGAATATAGAAGTTAGACTATGTGGATATGGTAATGATTTAGGTACTAAAATTGATCTATTTTTGAGGATGTGCTGATTTCACTCCTTAGTGGGTGGGGTGTTTTTATCGATAAAATTTTATGTATTTTACGGCCTTATAGTTTTATTACTACAAGTCCGGATACATTGTATAGTACACTCACATTGCGCCAATTATGTTTAAGTCCCATGTAATAAACGGCAAGCATATGCCATTTCCAGAGGAAAAACCCCAATAACACTTTGTCTGACCCAGAATTGAACACAAGACCTCGTTTCCAAGCAACTGAAGGAACACGGATTGATTTTTTTCTTCAATTTTTTGACGCCCTATGACCTCTGCCCTTTTATATGCGTTTGTAGTTTTATTTAATTTTTATTTAGGTGTATATATAGGTAGTTATTGTTAGTTTAGTAATTTATACAATGTAAATTTTAATTGAGATAATTGAATAAAGAAACTAGTAAGACTCGGGTGGGTTTTAGTCAGTTAAAGACTGACACGCCCTCCCACTTCACCCAGAGCGGGCGAAGTCTTTGGATGATTTCCCAACACCAGAAAAATAAAAAACGACCTCGTGTTCAGCAGTAGCGCTTGTGGCCACTGAACCAACGAAACAGACTTAAAACAATATAAATAATAAAATAATCCTTGCACATAAAATTTCCACTCTAGGGCAAAGGCCCCTTCTAATACAGAGAAGCAAGCAAACGCACCAAGCAAGCATTGCAAAACTTCTTTATTTCTATTAGTACATTAAGCGGCACTTTTGAACGTCAAAAAATTAAATTTAAAAGTAATAATAATTGATTCTACCGTCCATTCGGAAAAGTAGCTTGTTATGGAGAAGAACGGACAAAAACTCCATACTGACTCTTAAAGAAAACATTTTACAACATTTACATACATACATTTATTCATATACGTGAGGACGATGCACCCATACTAATACTACTATACTTAAAAATTGATATATAGCCATATATAAATACCGTATGACATAACGCTGTGAAAGAAACTAAATTAGACCAAATGCGCGGTTTCTGCATCCATTAACTGTATCATCTTTATAACAGTATACGCGGTTGAGCTTAGCCGACTCGCAAGAGACGTTATGTGAGGACCCCATTGTACTCGTAATTTGTCGTCTAGATGGTTCCTAGGAAAACTGTTTGATTTATAATGTACCACGATCACCACGCTTCCTCAATGTGGGTTGGCGATTTAAGACTTATTTTAACTACTAGCTGTTCCACGCGGCTTCGCTCCCGTCAACTGGCTACCTATCTACCCATTTACCCTACCTACCCTACCCTACGAGTACGTACACTATATACATGATTGTTGCGTAACTTTAACCGCTTATGCAGCGCACGCAACGGAATCTCTCAAAAAGGAATATTTTTGCCCGTTTTTGCAACATTTTTCATTTATGCTCCGCTCCTATTAGTCGTAGCGTGCTGTTATATAGCCTATAACCTTCCTCGATAAATAGACTATCTAACACAAAAAGTATTTTTCAATTCCAACTAGTAATTCCTGAGATTAGCGCGTTCAAACAAACAAACAAACTCTTCCGCTTTATAATATTAGTAAAGATAAATAGTATAGATAAGTCCAGGTTTCCGGTTGTCTGTGATGTCCAAAATAAACATAGAAAGTACATACGCATTTGAAAAAGTCACATTGGTACTTTGAACCCACGAACTCAACCACGTGAAACGATGTTTTAGCCCCTGGGCCACCACTACTACTATCAAACAATGTGAATCAATATAATTGAGCCATGTCAAAATGCCATAACACAATTCTACGCATTAGTGCCTACATATCGGCATAGTTCCTATGATCTGAGGCAGAAACTATTCGACGTACGCTGTGGTGCAAATGTTACGGACTGTTCTGTCTGTTTGTAAACTTTATTAATTGAATTGGTGATCACCGTGTGTTGCTCGGCAAATTATTCACATACGTTTTGTCTCCACTAGTTAGCATGCTTGTATGTATTGATAAAGAGTTTTCATTCAAATTAAATGTTTACAGCGCACTTGGCCCAATTATTTTTGTCTATTCATCATTCACAAAAGACTGACCATTTTTAACCGTATTTTTACTCTGGCATCAATATTCCTACTGTTCAATCAGCATGATGATGATGATGCCATCTAGCTGATTTAAGCCACACTCACTGTGATTGTGAGCTCAGGTTTACTGCTCTGTAATGTGACTTGTATATCCAACGTTGGCTGAAAAACCATGAGCACAGAGCGGATTCGTTTTTTTTTAAATTTTATTAAACGACTAGCTTATCCCGAGGGAACATATTCCGGGGAGAAAATTTATCCTATGTGATGATATATTATAGTCTGGAATACCAGACTATAATATATCTCTGTGCCAAATTTCATCCAGATCCGTCCAGACGTTTGAGCGTGAAGAAGTAACAAACATACAAACACACACATTCACAAACTTTCGGCTTTATAATATTACTGTGAAGTGTGATAGGCTCGCGCTTGACCACTATCTCGCCTGATGGTAAGCGTTGATGTGATCGACGGTGAAATATGCTTGCCTAGAACTAACCTATTCATTCTTGATTTAAATACCCCATTCTGCCCCAAGCTATCAGGAAACAAAAACTCCGGCAGGGAACTCCACTCCTTAGCTGTACGTACAATGAAAGTATTCGCAAAACGGTTTGTGCGTATGGGTGGGATGTCCACGTGTCCACGTCCGTGCGTCTTGAAGTCCGATGACGAAAAGGGCTAGGCGGAATCAAATTGTGCAGTTCCATCGCACACTCCCCGAAATGTAACCGATAAAAACCGAAAGGTTGGCAACTCGGCGTCGATGTTGAACGCAAGACCTCGTTCCCAAGCAACTGAAGGAACACGGGTGGGTTTTAGTCAGTAAAAGTCTGCCACGCGTCGATGTTCGAGGCTCTGGAGCTTTGACGCGACCAGTGCATCGTTGCCATTAAGGCTTGGCCCGTCTGCCAATCGACTCAAGTGCAACAACCTGGTATTTAGCGACCCGTCCCATAGGTTAGAGAATACTCCATGTATGACCAAACTTGCGCTTATACCAATGGAGCAGCTGTGCCGGCTTGAAGTGCCGTCTCACCTTTGCAAGAATCTCGCTCTTTGCCTCAATGAATGGTCCGAAATTGACGGTTGATGTCAACGTAACACCATTGACTACATGATAAATATTTATTGGTTTTGTTGTCATATTTGCATCTTACACTAAATAAAATCTTCGTTTTATTGATCTTCCTCTATTCATTAGATATACACCTACGTCAAACATTATCTCAATGGTACTTTTCAACGTAATTTCAACTAACCAGTTTGAATGCTTGCACCCATACTGCAATTTTTATGCTTTAAAAAAATCCTGAACTCAAGATAAAAAGAATCCCCACATCACCCCACAAATACTTACAGATAAATAACTGCTGAAAACCCATTGAAAGTACTTTACAATAATGAGCGTAGCAGACTATAATTCCAGTATTAAACAAGCTCCTATTTTAGTAGAGGCGTGCTGCCGCATAAAAAGCTTTCACAGCATTGCTACCGATTTCAATATTTGTATTCCATTTCTGGGTTTGAATTCCACCGTACGGTTTGAAGGCAATTCCTGGCAATTCTTGGCAAGTTTCTTATTGTTCCACTCGTCTTTTGTACGCTCTGTTATTATGTATTGCGTACATTTGTATAGTTTACGTAGAACTTGCAGCTGTGTTGGCTGCTTAATTTAATATCTTTGTTTATTGTTAGAGCTCTGGTAAATAAATTCAAGTTCTGTGTGTAGTGTTTTGTTTTAATTGAATTAGTTGGTTCTGTGTTTGTGTGGTTTTGGGATCGAGTTACAGTAAATATTGCGTCTGAAATAATTAATTTCAGACCCTAAAAGTGAATTGAAAGGCTTTAAGTAGATGCATGTCATAATCAACAGGTTTGAGAAAACGATTTGGTGTATTCCCGTTGTCCCGAGTTCACAATATTTAATTAAAACTAACGTCAACGTTTTCCATTTATTGAAAAATCAAACGCGCTCAGTCGTACCCCATCAGGTGTAAACCGTTCACTAGCCACTAGACTACACAAAAACAAGAAAAAAAGAAAGCTCAACTCCCTGGCGACACGACCACTGCCGTTAAAATCTTTTGTACATAATACTTGTTCTCAAATATGTATTAATATCCTTTGCGTCCATAAAAAAGGGTTGAACATTAATGAGTTTTGTCTTGTGACCACGTCGTGCGGTAACCCTATGCCGCCCTGGGGAGGTCATTAAAAACTTCGCTTAGGTAGGATAATATGGCCGTGTAGACATTTAACGGGCAATGCCTGAAGATTTTTATACATTTTACAAGGTTATTTTGAGTGTAAACCTTAACTATTTTGTTAAGAATTACCTAGAGACTGCTACGCCAAGTTAATGCTCAATATTTGACTTGAATACAGTAGATAAATATATTCGTAAATCAATGAGACGTTAATAGGTACCTTGAGACCTTTAGGTCTAGTCTTTAAGACAACCTTAGCGGTCGGTTCGGTAAGATTTTTTGTATTAGGCAACCCTTTTACAGTAACTCTTTCAACAACCCGTTTTTCACCGTACTGATTAAATCAAGGCAATCGCTTTTAGTGTGATTGATGAATTAATTAGTTGAAAAATAATTTTGAACTTGCTCAGTTCCTGTGCTTATGATTATTTAAGGAACCTACCTATTACTTAATGAAATTTTTGTTTCAATAAACCATAGCATTTTTAAGCCGTTCTACAATTTTTGTTACAATACAAAGGGAGCATTGAAGGTTTCTCTACTTAGTGCGAACTTTGTGTTGATATGGAACACATATTTTGGAAAAATATGTAGTTATTTACAATTACACCACAAAATGGTCTACCGTTTATCTCTAGCTACTGTAGCAAAGAGCAGTAGTTGCCCAGTGGTAACAGCCTCGACTTACATGTCTTAGGTCGTGGGTCAAACCCAGGCAGGCGCACTACTTTTAGTAAAATTATTTCATCACCATTGCTCTAAAAACGGTGAAGGAAAACATCGTGAGGAAACATGTGCAAGGACCATAAATTCGAAGACATTTGACATAACCAACCCGCACTGGGCTCGCGTGGTGGGTTCCAGCCAATTCTATCTCAAATAGAGAAGAGGCCTGTTTCCCAGCAGTGGGAACATTAAAAGGATGCTGATGATGGCTGTAGCATTGGCAGAACCCCTTGAGCTGCAATTTACACATGTATGAAACCACCTAGCATACCCCAACTTTCCTAAATAACTAGTGTTGCATTAGCAGAATCCCTTGGCTTAGAATGTACAAGTGCATTATAACACCTAACAGAAATATATTAATTCAAATTGCAACTTAAAACATCCGTTTCAGATCTGCAAACTTCAATGCGGATGCAAATACGGATTTCAAACGTTCTGTGGTCGTGATGGTGAATTCAGATGTCTGTTACATCCTCGGATTTCGAGATACGTCGACGTACTTGAAATACGATTTCCAGAAGTATTAGGACGTCGAAAACTAGGTATAAAGAGTGCTTAGCACTCCATTAGTCGCGCGTTTTACCATTAAAATATTGTAGAACACGCATGCATTTCGTAGAATTTAAACATGCAGGTATTGTAGGTACCTAACGCACACACTCATAGTTTTCTAATTGGTGATTACTATGAATGTCTTTGCAGCGACCTGCGCGACCGCACATGTGAGAAATTTCGTGTCAAACCTAAAATTCTAAAATAATAAAAAGCGCGAGCACTCGCGTGACATTTTTGTCGAAAGTTTTCCTTCTACCAGAAATAATATCACACCTGTAACAAGAGGATTTGTTTTCATGAACATCAGGTTCTTCAATGTTCTGACTGTTGTAAAAATGATGAAGACCGAGTGGAGGATATGAGCGATTAAAAAAAGAAGACTAAGGTATGTTTTTTTTTTTCAAAATTCTCAAGAAGTCTGATATTAAGTTGCTAATAAATGTTATGATTTTGTTTGTTTCTGTTTCTGAATAAAATTTATTTTCATATTTAATGATGTTGACGTTTTCTTTTTATCATCCCTGTAAAATCTTTACACAAAATAGTTCTACATAATGTTATGTAAAACGCGCGAGCACTGCTGTCTCAAACAAGGCGCGTGTACTGGAGTGTTAATAGGGTTTTTTGAATAGTAGAATATTTTGTTTTTGTTTTCTGTGACTCTACAATCGGCAACCAAGTCTGTTAAACTTTATTATACATAATTAGCTTCTGCCCGTGGTATCGCCCACGTGAAAAGTGTTTTATTATCCCACGGGAACATTATACCTGTAACAAAAGTATTATATTTGGTAATCCAGGTTATAAACTATCTGTGGGCTAAATTTAATTCAAATCTTCTCAGCCATTTTTATGTGATCGCATCAATAATATTAAAATTGATACAAAAAGCTTTGTTACATATTCTGCTTTTCTACAAATGATATTTATTTTTATAATTGGTTAAGAATATAATTTTTCTTTCAACTACGTAGTAATGTTATCATTAATCACTACAAAACCGATCACAAAGGACGTATTTTTTGCTTAGAACCAATACAGTGCAGAAATGTTAAATGAAATCTCATTGTTGCACAGTTTTTCATTACTGCATTATTTTTTTTTTTATTTAGATATAAATTTACCACAGAGGAATAATGTCTCCCATTAAGTTTAATATAAAATGTATGCATTAGATCAAAAAGAGACTGGCTGAAATTAAAATTTGGCTAAATAAAATCGTATTGATGAAAAATTTAAAAATAAAAATGGCGCGCATTTTGTAGGTACCATTTTAAAACTTTGATACCTCATATTTAGCAAGAAAAGTTACAAAAAAAGTGGAAATAGACAGTGATAGAAATATGAATTTATTAGAGAATGGGATACGGTTGCAGAAAGAAAATACTTATTTGTAGTGCAACAGAAAAATATAATAATTTTCCGACTTTTATTACTACGGTTGCTAGGACACGTTAAGCAGTAGACAAGATGTAGTTTATATTAAACTTATAGGTTTGCAACCTCTAACACCGCCCCTTAAACTTATCTTGTTAACATACGTCAGTAGCCAAACCTAACTCGTTTACAAAATACTTATGTTTCTCTACCGACAAAGGTTTAGTCAAGACATCCGCCGTCATTTTGGACGTTGGCAAGTAATTTATTTTTACTGCACCATTGCTGACCGCCTCCCGGACGAAATGATGACGTATGTATATATGTTTTGACCTACCATGAAACATACTACTTTCAGTCAATTTCAAGGCCGACTGATTATCATTGAAAATAGTTATTTCAATGTTACTACCTATACATTCGTGCAAGAAAGTTTTTATAAACAATGCTTCTTTACAAGCATCGGAGAGTGACATGTACTCCGCCTCAGTACTCGATAACGCAACGGTACGCTGTTTCCTACTTTCCCAACATGTAATAGAATTCCCAATTTTGAAAACATATCCCGTATAAGAACGTCTATCGATTTCATTAGAAGCCCAGTCTGCATCAGCAAAACCTGTCACAGATAAGCCAGTTTTATTATAGGTAATGCAGTAATCTACTGTACCTTTAAGATAACGCAACACGCGTTTAGCTGCTTTCCAGTGGACATCGGAAAAACAGTTATTGAATTGGCTTAATACGCTTACAGCGTGACATATATCAGGACGCGAACAGACTACATACATAAGAACACTGATCAATTCTCGATACTCCAAACTGTCATCCTTTTTATCAGCTTTGTTCAATTTTTGTTACTGCATTGGAGTTTCAACAGATTTGCAGTCTTGCATGTTGTATTTCTCTAATATCTTTTTAATATAGGCACTTTGATCTAGAGTGATCTTGCCATGATCTTTCCTGATTCTTAATCGTAGAACTCTTTCTACAGGACCAAGATCTTTCATCACAAATTCTTTCATCAGTAATGATTTAGTTTTAGTTTTTTCCGCATTACAATTGCTGAAAATTACTAAATCATCAACATACAACGCGATAATTACAAACTTGTCGCCATTTTGCTTTATGTATACACATGGTTCAGAGACCAATCTCTTGAACTTGAGTTTGTTGGCAAGAATATGATTGATCTTTTCATTCCATGATTTAGGCGCTTGTTTTAGACCATACACAGCTTTGTGTAGTCGATACACCTTGTTATTGCCTCTACCTTTTTCAAAACCTTCTGGTATTTCCATGAAAATGGTTTCTTTTAAATCACCGTTTCGAAAGGCTGTTGTTACGTCCATGTGGTCAATCTCCATATCGTACTCCACAGCCAAAGCTAATAACATTCTTATGGTTTCGTATCTCACTACAGGTGAAAAAGTTTCAAAATAATCCACTCCATACTTTTGTGTAAATCCTTTTGCCACTAGTCGTGCTTTGTACTGTAATAGTTCACCGTTAAGCCCTCTTTTCTTCTTAAATATCCATTTGGTCTTTATTGGCTTTGTACCTTTCGGCAAATCGGTTAAGGTAAAGCACTTATTGTCCAAAAAGGACTGATATTCGTCTTTCATAGCAGCTCGCCACTGCCTGGCTTCAGAACTATTCAACGCTTCTTCAACTGTTCTTGGATCGTCACTGCCACACGCTTCTCCCGTCAAAAAACCACACAGGAAGGAGTTCTCATCAGCTTCCACGTATTCTGCTCTCGAGTCATCTGTCTCAAATGAAACATCTGGAACATAAGTAGCATCTGAGTGATGATCTGTGACCAAGCTACTGGTCGAAGCCTCGCTATCGTTAGCATCATCAGTAATCACAGAAGTTTGTTCTGACTCTGTTCTATTCTCGGATACATAAGAAGTCTTAGGTTCTATAATCGCATCTGATTCCACTTTAGTGAAATTCAGATGCTTAAGGAATTGATTCTCAATGAAATTAACATTTTTCGCTATTGTTAGCTCAATATCCAAGAGCCGGTATCCCTTTGTGTTCTCACAATATCCCGCAAATATGTAAGGTTTAGATTTGCGATCCAGCTTTTTACGATTATTTTGCACAGCATATGCAACCAAATACACGTAAGTTATCTAAGTTTACCTTATGTCCAGTGTAAATCTCTTCTGGAGTTGCACCTCTAACTGCCTATGTAGGTGAACGACTTTTTATGTACACCGCAATGTTCGCAGCCTCAGCCCAGAATCGTTGATCCAAACCTGCTTCCAGAAGCATACGCATAGCGCACCGCCTCAATAATCGTTCGGTTCGCACGTTCGGCAACTGCATTTTGCTGTGGACAGTGAGGAACAGTAGTATGATGCCGGATTCCACACTTACTCAAATACTGCTTAAATCTCGTATTGATGTACTCGCCACCATTATCGCTTCTCATGATTTTAATTTTTTTATTAGTCTCGTTCTATACAAGAGCTTTAAAAATCAAAAAACACTCAAAAACTTTGTCTTTCGATTCTATTAAATAACAAAACGTCTTCCTAGAAAAATCGTCAATAAATGTTAGCAAATATCTCGCACCGCCTATAGATTTCAGTGGCATAGGGCCGCACACGTCCGTGTGAACCAGTCCTAACACCTCAATTGCACGTGAAAAGGATTTCTTAGGGAAAGGTAAATTAGTAACCTTACCTTCAATACAAGCGATACATTGCTTGTATGTGGATACATCATAGTCGATACCAGCCGCCATACCACTCTTGAGTAGGTTCATGCTGCGACTATTCAGATGTCCAAGCCGACGATGCCATAAACCCTGAGATGGAAGATCTACCTGGGTACTCAAGGAAACGCTTACTGGCATACTGTGTACGCGCAAAACGGAATTTATATACGCATCCCCGGTTTCTAATTTATAAAGACCGCATGCATCCCGTTTTGCTACAGCTATTACCTTTCCGTTTTTGTAAATTTTACAAAAAATCGATGTAAATTTTACTTCAAAACATTTTTGTGTCAAAATACTGACAGATTACATGACAAGTTCGGTATGAAAACTACATTACTGACAGTTACCCATTGTTTTTGTAAAAAGAGTTTCACTTTACCACGACCCGATGTAAAAAGTTTTTCACCATTCGCAACGCTTATTTCCTTTGGCGTATCACACACAAAATCATGAATAATGTCTCTACTATTGGTCATGTGGCAAGTTGCACCACTGTCAACGTACCACACATCTCGATCCAGCTTCACCGTCAGAGCCGACAACATAGTCGTCCTACCAGGAGTTTTCTGAACCTTTTCTTCCTCTTGACAACTGGAACTAGATGGCTTATCCTTATGCGGTGCTTTATGTCTGCAATCTCTAGCGTAATGACCTAATTTTTTGCATCGAAAGCACTTGGGACGCTTCGAGATCGAATTCGAAGTCGTTAGGGCATTCTGTTCCGTACCTTCTGCATCACCTCGTCTCTGTGCCTCCTGGAGTAGTTTACTTTTCACCAGTTCACTTGAGAGAGAAAGGCTACTATTCTCTAACGTCATAATGAGTGGGTCAAACTGCTTGGGAAGCCCACTGAGCATTATTATAGCAACGAACTCGTCTTCCAGAGAAGCGTTTATGTCTTGCAGTTGTTGGGCAGTATCTAGAATTTTTGTAACAAACGCCTCCATACTCTTAAACTGCTTTAATTTTAAGCTAAATAGCATTCTGAGGAGACCTAATCGTCTACACAGACCTTTATCCTCGAACGATTTCTGTATATTCTTCCAGGCATCAAACGTAGTATTGCAATTCCTGACAACGGAGTAAACAGATGGCTGAACACTGAGGCAGATTCGTGCTAGCGCTTTTTCCTGTTTCTTCTTGTCTTCGCATTCCGGTTTATTTTTCTTATCGACCTCGTTGACACATTCAAACAAGTCTTCATGAATAAGCAACATCTTCATTTGAAATTTCCAAGTGGTGTAATTATTTACCCCGGAGAGTTTTTCAATTGCGACGGACTGGTTACTCATTTTCGCGATTTCGTAATTTTTACTTGATAATATAATTATTTATATCATACGCGTTCTGCTTCCTCACGCTCTGCTACCATATTAGAGAATGGGATACGGTTGCAGAAAGAAAATACTTATTTGTAGTGCAACAGAAAAATATAATAATTTTCCGCCTTTAATTGCTACGGTTGCTAGGACACGTTAAGCAGTAGACAAGATGTAGTTTATATTAAACTTAAAGGTTTGCAACCTCTAACAGAATTCAACTCCAGAAAGTATAAATAAAGGTGCAAATTAAATTGTTAATAACTTTTTGCCGCAAAAGTCGCGGGATAAATATTTTTCATTACCTACATGTTTTTTTTTTTTGTGTATGTAGGTATATTTTATCACGGTACGTAGATTGATAGTTGAAAGAGAAGTAGATTACGCACCTCGCTAAAGTGAGTAATTAATGCACTCGTGTTTATTTAGTGCCCTCGCATGCGCTCGGTACAAGTCACTTTGCGCTCGATGCAACAATCGACTATTAGACGTTAATATTTTTTGCCAATTTACACTAGTGTGGAGATTAATCTCACGAATCACGTGCCATAATGACTAAGGTGTCTGTTATATTCAGTCGTTAACTTTCCAGAAATGTTTATTACTCAACCCTTCTCAAAATAATAATAACCATTAAAATTGTATTAATTATCATACTGTAACCAAGACCCAACTAAAAGTCTTTCATCTAAGTTTCGTATGTTTACTCAAGTATAGGGCTTCAAAACTTATTCACCACTGTGTGGGGTCTCAAACTAGGTTCTAATTAAGCAACTTTGAACTTTATTCCCAAGTGGTAGAATGAAAAGCTAGTTAGTAGTTCTTGTGTTCTTTTTCTCTGAAACTTGAAGGTATCGAAAAGAATTTGATTAATGAAGTGGCAAACGATTGATGTAGCTCTAGCTGTAGACCTTTTTGTAAAGTACAGTTGCTTGCAAAGAACTGGACTCTCTTTTGATTAAAGACTGAGCATAGGCTGGCTATCTAAGACTTAAAAATAATATTTTAAAGCGATCACTAAGCTTTGTTGGTCAGTGTAGTGGTTTTTATTGGTTGGTATAAGATTAATAGTAAAAAGTGGAGAAAGAGGGGGTGGTTAAAGAAAGATGGATGAGTGATACGAGGAAACCTGACAAAGGGAATTGAAAGAAAACGTGTTGCGCCGGCCTTAAGTCACATTGGACCAGAACGGGAAAATGATGCGCTTACAAGGCGATTACCAAATATTTAAAAGTAGCTGTTGTCCGCGACTTCGTCTGCGTAGCATTAGTACTTTGAATAGCTTATTTTTAGGGTTCCGTATCCAATGGGTAATAACGGGACTCTATTACTAAGACTCCACGGCCCGTCTGTCTGTCTGACTGTCACCAGGCTGTATCTCATGAACCGTGATAGCTAGACAGTTGAAATTTCACAGATGATGTATTTCTGTTGCCGCTATAACAAAAATACTAAAAACAGAATAAAATAAAATAAATATTTAAGTGGGGTTCCCATACAACAAACGTGATTTTATTGCCGTTTTTGCGATAGTGGTACGGAACCCTTTCGTTTGCGAGTCTGATTCGCACTTGGCCCGTTTTTATTTATTTATATCGCGCTATAGTATTGTAGGTTTTCCATACAAACTGCCACCATCTGCCACTCGAGTGACTTTTATGTACTTAATAGATTGGCACGTGTATTCGTAGTCACGTTCTTTACGGCCATTTTTTTTACTTGGGAAATCATCCAATGACTTCTCCCGCTCCGGGTGAAGCAGAAGGGCGTGTCAGACTTTTATTGACTAAAACCTACCCGTGTTCCTTCAGTTGCTAGTGCTAGGGCCGCGGTAGAGTTAGCGCGGCCCTCTTTCAAATTTATCCGCGACCCGGACACCTTTACGTTTTACCTACCATGTGTTGTGGACTGCATCTATGTCAAAAAAATATAGAGTTTCATTTTACATTAGCAACTGAGTGTCATTTTCATACTGTATCGGTAATGTATCGGTGTGTGTGTTTACTGTTGTAAAGCAAATTATATCTATGAAAGAAGCAAACAAAAGCGAACGTAGACGAACTTATTTTAACTGTAACTGCATCTATGTCACAAAACGTCATACATCGTTGTCACGTACCCTGTTTATTTCTGCCATATTTTATGACCATACTAGCCTAAGATCCCACTGCAAAAACCCGCAGGTAATTTTTTGATGAAATGATACTTAATAGTAATATAAATTGCTGCAGGATTGCCTGGAAATAGCTAGCCACTGTTACCTTAATTAAATAAATTGAAATTTATGTTTGATGGTAAGCTCCAAATATTTATTTAAGTTTTTTCAAAGGAATCCAACATCATTTTGAAAGAAAGGTATAAAAAAGTTATAAGAAAGGTATAAAATAAATATAATATGTTGCCAGCTCTGAGTTATCCGTATACTATAATACCCAAATATCCGTATAATGGGTACCCAATGTATGGGTTGCCAGTTTACCAACTAAACCTAGTTACCCATAAATGGTGGCTAACTGAAGGCGAGATGATGTTCCGTACGCACATAGCAAAGTGAGAAATTCTTAGCGCATAGCAAAGTGAAAACAAATACAAGAAAAACTAAAAATCTGTTCGCGTCCAGATGCGGCCGGCTAACCTAGCCTATTCTAACAACAAATATCATAATTGAACATTAATTTTATTTAAAAAAAAATTACTTTCAGATTTTCGCATTGGGATCTCACACTATACTTGCTATTTCTACCTTCTATAAATATTCATAATTTCGTTTCGCAATGTTCAAACTTGTGACGTATCATTAAACTTCGTTTTACGCTAAGAGCTTTATATATAAGCAGTTTAACATAAATAGTTTTGAATATAATTTCAGACTTGGGTAAGTATAATCAGTGGCGTGGCTAAGGTATGGCTAGTTGAGGCAGTGCCCCGGGCCTTCAATCTCAAGTGGCCCCTCGGCCTCCATGAACGACTGTTGCATTAGTATTTGATACTAACTTAATCTTGCTTTGCTTATTGTTCTGCAGTGGGTCATAAGGGGCTGATGAAGAGTTTTGCACCTTAAAAAATTTAATAGGGTCCTAATTTAATTTCTAACCCGGTACCCTTGGTTACATAGTTACGCCACTGGGTAAATCACTCCATTTATTAGATAATATTCTGGAGCCTTTCAAGAGTATCTTTGTTGTCGAATAACATTCTCAGAAATTATACTTGAATAGGATATTTAAGCTTTATAATTTAATACTAAGAAGATTTTGTACTTGAACGGGTCTTACGCACGAGTAGACAGGTAGGTGGTATATAGGTTCAAGACGTTTTCGTAGATTTTTGGACATCTTATTATGAAACAAGCTTTCCGCCCGCAGCTTCGCCTGCGTGGACTACACGATTTTGGCTGTTTCGATTTTTGTAGTTCTGGTGGGATATTGCAAATTATTATCCAAACATAGCTTTCCGCCTGCGTCTTTGTTCGCATAGACTACAAAATTTTCTGAATTTTATTATTTTATCGAATTATTAAAATTACATGTGAATTAAAATTAATATAAAATGAGCATAAACTGAACTGCCGTCGTGTTCTAATAGCTAGAGCGTTGGACTTTCATTCTTATCGGTCTTCTTGGTCTCGTGGGATCGATTTTCATGGGAAGGTACAAATTGTGAAATACCACTTTGCTTTCAATTTCTGAATCCTACTAACGACACGATACAAAAATTAATACAGGATGGCACAAAAGTTATCACCCGATGTTCATTGACAGTAACTTTTTTTAAGTCCGGATAGTGCAGCCCTCAGAATTTCGGTTGTGCCTCGTGCAGTAAGCGCCGTTGCTCTATCCTGTTGGAACCACGTCATGTTCTCTAGTTTCAGTTTTTATTATTTACAGGCTCGCGTTAGACAACTATCTCACCTGTTGCTAAGACAGTGATAATAATATTATATATACCTAATAATATATTTATTCCTTTTAAGGCTAGACAAAGACGTTGATCATGGCTCTGGAACCTTGTCGACCACAGTAGTCGTTTGGCGGCCCTATGACGCTTCCAGCGTAAACAACACACCATTTTTTTAAACTGGGGATATATTCATGCATACAGCGTTATCACGGGGAGATAGCGCTGTAATGTGGAACTCCAACCCACTAAAACACCACGGTGTTCTCCTGTGCCGCTAATAGCGGGGATACGGGCACGCGTTAGCACTTATTCATGAAAAAGAAACACACCATGCAGTAACTTTGAGCGGGTGTAATGACTCTGCCAGAGATGATAATTTTGCTTATTCACAGAGCTTGCTCATGATGATTTTCGATGAAAAGTTGACTAACTCATGGTCGTGGTTTAGGATGGCTTGATGTAGCGTAGGTTACACGCGCTTGGAGGTTACCAGCTATATTTTGTATATGTTTACTTCACAAATGTCGAAACAGAACTGTCGAAGAAAAAATTATTGCATCTTCCGAGATAGAGTGATGAGTTTTGCGCCATTTTGTACAGTGTAGATATGGGTACTCCAATTAGTTTACGCTAACAAAGTCGTCATCGGGAAGTTAGAATTTAATTATGCATTTATTTGTTTACCACATTGGTGGTTTTTTTGTCTGGTGCCGAAATGACGATACTGACTGGCAACGTAGAATTGCCCGTGTGAGATGCAATCTTTCCTTAAATCTATGCCTGCCACCCTTAATGACTGATCTCGAGATTTATTTATGGCCATTGCAAAGCAGACCTTAAGGAGGAACACTTCTTTTTACCTGTTTAAGGGATGTAATTCAAAAAATGCCTTATTACGTTTTTCTTTAATTGTATTGAAGAGCAGAAATACTAAATTTTGATAATAAACAATACTTATAATTTTCTTACAAACTTTAACACTCCTTTAAAGGAAAAAAATTAAAAAAAAACTTTAAACATCTGTTTCTTAATTGAAAACATGTACTTCTTTAATTGTATTGAAAAGCAGAACTAATAAAGGTGAACGGCAGATTTTGTACCGCATACGTTTTTTTGTTGTTCGGTTATAGAATTTGTACCACTTGTTAAGGCAATTAAGCCATTTATTTTCATGTAAGTTTACTATTTTTAGAACTTCGGATTAATTAATAATATCAATAAAAATGTTTTAATAAATACACGTAATCAAATCGTACACTAAACACAGCTATGTTAAATAAGTTGCCTTATGGAAAATAACACAAATACTGAAATGATAATTAATTATTTAGAAATAGAAATAACATTTAATGTAATCAAAATAATCATAATCAAATTGTTGCAGTCCGATGCTGCACATAGGTATCTCATAAGTAGGTACGATACTCATCTCAATCTACCTACTTAATGGTAAGTAAAACCACTACAAAGATAGCAACAAACAATTTCGAACATTTAATCTACACATTATGTAACATTTACCTAAATGTAACAATCTACATTGGCACACTAGTACATAACCTTAAAAAATAAAACTAGTAATAACTTTTACGTCCCAAGTTCTAAAAATCTAAGAATTTAAAAAAGGGATTATCTATCATATTAACTATCAATTAAAACAAAAAATATCCCAAAACACGATATATTAATAGCGGTACGAAATTCCCATACAAGCCTGCCGTTCGCCTTTCAAGTTATTATGATGATAAACAATTTCTTTTTCTTACAAACTTTATCACTCTCTTTTACCTCTTCAAGTGATGAAATTCAAAAAAACCCTCAACATTTTTTTCTTTAATTGTATTAAAGAACAGAAATACTAAGTATCAAGTAATTTTGATGATAAACTATTTTTTTTTCTTACAAACTTGAACACCCCTTTTTACCCCTTCAAGGGATGAAATTTAAAAAGCCTTAAACACGTTTTTCTTTAATTGTATTAAAGAACAGAAATACTAAGTTTCAAGTAATTTAGATGATAAACAATTTATTATTCTTACAAACTTTAACAACCCCGTTTTACCCCTTTAAGGGATGAAATTCAAAAAAGCCTAAAACATGTATTTCTTTAATTAAATTGAAAAGCAGAAATAATAAGTTTCAAGTAATTTTGATGATAAATTAGTTATTTTTCTTACAAACTTGAACACCCCTTTTTAATCCTTTAAGTAATGAAATTACAAAAAAAAACCTTCAACACGTGTTTCTTTAATTGTATTAAAAACATAAATACTAAGTTTCAAGTAATTTTGATGAAAAACAATTTAATTTTCTTACAAACTTTAACACCCCCTTTTTACCCCTTTAAGGGATGAAATTTTAAAAAGCCTTGAAGAAGTATTTTTATTTAAATTTAGAGATTAAATACCATATATCATTCATTTCAAATTAAAATTGACAGAGTTTCATACAAACTTTCATCCCTTATTTAAGTATCTTAGGGGTTGAATTTCGAAAAATCCTTTCTTATTCCTTGTCTACATTATAAAGGAAACCTCAGTGTAAAATTTCAGCTTTCTAGGCTATATATTTGGGCTGGGCGTTGATGAGTCAGTCAGTCAGTCAGGACTTGCCTTTTTATTTATATATAGATACAGAGACTATTTAGTGTATTATTTCATTGTCTAGATATTATTTAATCTGCTAGTGAAGTGCTCCATGAATAAAACATTTTTTTAAATACTTTATCTAGTTGTAAACCCCTTCAAAAGCTGTTCATCAATTTTGTTAGTCATCGTTAACATACGTAACTCAAACACATAGATACAATTCAGTAGACATTATCTATCTATTCTAATACCTTTAAACGAGCAATTCTTATATATATATATAATCTGAATCTCGGAAGCGGCTCCAACGATTTTCATGAAATTTAGTATGCAGGGCCTTTCGGGAGCGATAAATTGATCTAGCTAGGTTCAATTTTTAGAAAACGTCGTTTTCTCTATTTTCACCTGAGCAGAGCTCGGTCGCCCATGTACTTACGATAAGTAGCCCATATTCATTTGGCCAACTGAATTATTATTATCCAAGCTTAATGTGTGTCCTATTACTAGGCAGAGGCATCCCCATTCTCCTTATAAACCTCTCTGTCTTGCGCGATCCCTGCGTAAGTTTATTTATTTATATATTCTTTATTGTACACCAAGATAAAACAATACATTAAAAAAAAAAATTTAAACAAGCATACAAGGCGGCCTTATCTTGTTTCGCGATCTCTTCCAGACAACCAAGAATGGAAATAGACAGCCTGGACACTATAAAGGGTTGCACTTGGTGCAAATTTTCAATAAACAATAAGTTGAAATGAGAAGGTACTAAGTACAAATGACTAAAATAGATACATACGTACAACTAAATATGAGCAAGAAAACAATGCAGTTTATACAAGAATAAGATCATAGTGAGAAGTAGTGCTTCTTTATAAATTTCTTAAAAACTGGCATTGACTGCGCGCGTTTTATGGGCAACGCATTCCAAAGAAGCCTGGACAGTAAAAGACTTGTCTAGGAAGGTAATGGAATGCATTGTCATTCCGCTACTACTATTGGTTTGGTTTATAAACAAAGTAAACAATAAAAATCAAAATCTTCCAGCCAGTATTCTTGAAGTCAGTTTTCAGCCACTTACAGTTATGAACAAGTTGAACTAATAAAGATACCATTACAGACCAACTATCCTCCTAAGTGGGGTCACGTTAAATCTGAAAACTTTCCTCAACTCCTTCAGTGCGAATCATTTGAACGACTAGAAAGCCGGCGTATGATCTTGTAAAGATCTGTACGACATTTAATTAGTGTAGACGCTGTTGCAAAAGCGACGTCCTCAAAACCGCCGGGTTATAGGAATGTCTCGAGACATTGGGAGACAATCTTAAAGGACGGAACAAGACAGTGCAAATTAAACTTTTGTTGTGGGTTTTTAGGGTTGGTATTTCCTTGTGGAAATTAATATAAAGAAAAGGAGTGAAAAGTGAAGCCATTCATCAAATTGTAGTCACAATCACGGTCGAGTGACGAAACGTCTGAGGACACGCTTTCTCGCGACGCTTTGTGAGATTCAGCGGGATTTGCTAAATTTATGGAAGGCAAGCTCGTTAAGTGCGAGTTGGCGATGAATATAGATCCTTCATGGTGTTATAATGAGGACATGAGCATGGCTTTATTTTGAGAGTACGGGCCCCTAATTATAGAAGCATTATTTTTGATTACGAGGCTTTTAATGTTGACAGCGTAGAGGGAGATGTGCGTTCGTGAATTGTTTTGGTATTGAGACAAATGTCTATTACTCGTGAAATAGAAGAATAAATAGAATCAATGGCTATTTGAAAATATTAATGGTATTTGTCTACTGGGAACAGTCTGGCCAAGGGATGTCGTATTATCCAGGTTGTGGAGGTCAGATAGGCTGTCGCTCCATTTAAAACACTGGTACTCAGCTGCATCCGATAAGACTGGCAGCTGACTACAATACAGTTGGGAAAAGATTGATTGATTGTCTACTGGGACAAACTGTATCAATCTTTTGGGAATATTTTTAAGAGTAATTTAATTAGTAAACGCTTGTAAAATACAAAAGTAAACATGAAATGAAATATTAAAGCATTATTTGAGAGTGAATATTTCGATGGTATTATAATACAAAAACACTAAAAAGCGAAAGTTTACTTTCTTTTTCGAAGTCGGTGTCTTTGGTACCTGTTGTTTTCCGTTTTTCGACACTGACTTCCGAAAAGAATGTTATTTTTCGCTTTGAAGTGTTTTGTTTTGGAAGTCGGTTTGATTTTTTGTTAAAAAGATTTTTTTATTTATTTTAGTTTTGGTTGGTACCTCCAATTAACATGAAAATCATTTATAGCCAAAGTGCATCGCATAACGATTCCAAGAGACCCAAACATGATTAGGATACATTGTTTTATTTCGGAGTTCCAGCACCTACCTTCCGGCTTCATCATCAGATCAGTTCGATAGTACTATTTTCATCAGTACCATTTATTTATAAGTATTTGCTTCATCATAGTCGGTAAACTATTTGAGATATCTTATACCCGTTACATACAAGGAGTTCCAGTGGCCATCTGTGATCTTCTTCATCAGTTCCACTTCATCAAGTGATATTTTCTGAGTGCTAATGATTGCATTGTTGATGAAAATACCAAAATCGCTGTATCATCATCATCATATCAGCCCAAAGATGTCCACTGCTGGACATAGACCTCTCCCAAGCGTTGCCACATTGACCGGTCCCGTGCATCCCACATCCAGCGGACCCCCTTAAGAAACTAAAAATAAAATTGCAGTATATATACAGCAATTTTATTTTAATTTTCTTTTGAATGTGGTTCTATTTAAATTAGATCAAGGTCTGACGAGTATTTCTTTTTTGTATATTTTCTATATTTTTTCGTTAGATCTTGTTTGCAACGTGCACCTTTTAACCCGCATATATATCATCTTCATCATAAACAATCTCAGGCGCAGATTACCCATCGTCCGACCACCGCTGGCTGTCGGAACGCGTACGTATTCGGTAATTGAAACTTTTAATGAATCCTCCAACAAAGAGCCCTTTCTCGTAATACGATATTTGTTTTGGCTCATCTTCAAACTTTAAGTGGATATATATGTTAACACAGACGTAAATATAGATTATTTTAAATACACGTTATTATATATTGTAGTACTCTTCCCCATTCAATTAACCTGCTTAACTTAAATTGAGTTAATTTCAAACTTTTAATGAAGTTTTTCGAATAACCGAACTACGTACTTATTGGTTTTTGTACATATTAATTAAACGAGTGTTAATTTAGCTTAAAATCTATTAAGGCAGGCATCCGATTTCTGTTAATAAAAGTTATCTTAACCGACCTCAAAAAAGGAGGAGGTTCTCAATTCGTCGGAATATATTTTTTTATATATGGTACCCGATTACTCAAAGACGCCTGGACCATTTGTAAAATTCTTTTTTTTTTGAAAGGCCGCAAACATTTACACTCAATAAGTATCATTTGGTGATGTGGAACTGGTGAAGAAGACCAAAGATGGCCAATGGAATTCCTTAATGATAAGTATGTCACGGTTATAAGCTATCTTGAATAGTAAAGCGCATATAAATATATGGTACTGAAGAAAGTGATACCACCGACCTGGTCCTGGTCGGTGATGAAGCCGGAAGGTAGGCATTGGAACTCCGTGATAAAGCAATGTATCCTAGTCGTGAATGATCTTTTTGGAATCGTCAAGAGATGTACTTTGGCTATAAATGATTTTCATGGTAATATGAAGTACCAAAAGAAAAAGAGAATAAATACTATAAATTTAAACCGACTTCCAAACTTTCTACCTTTCTTTTCCGAATTCAGTGTCGAAAAACAACAGATACCACAGACACCGACATTGGAAAAGAAAAATATTTTTTGTTTTGTAGTGTTTTGCTTTAGAAGTCGGTTATTCTTTTTGCTAAAAAGTTTTTTAAGTGTTATTTATTTGTTGATATTCAATTACGCTATCGTTAAGCCCAGTAAATGTTTTCTACTCTTTATCAGACCATTAGGTTAGGTTAGGTTTTATTGGTGCCCCCCGGTGGGTTCCCGCATTGTCGAGGCGGGGGGGCTCAGTAACCGTGGCTTGGACAACCACGGTGAAGCGAAGAGGAACCCGAGGAGGGGCCGCTCGTCAGGGCTTTTGCCGACAAGCCGACGACGTAGCGGCCAATAAGTAGGTTGCGGTGGCGTACGGGCGCAATCGCAACTGAGGCGGGCCGCGATGTGGTATAGTAGGCATCGTGGTTGAGGGTTGGAGGCCGCGGCGGGAGAGGAGTGCCGGTATTACGGGGCGCCGCTCGCCCTACCCACCGCGGCCTGCGCGGGGTCGTCACCGTCTGATGGCGGACGCGGTGGGGCCGCAGGGGAGGAGGAGTGTCGGTATAGCGTTGGCCGCTCTCCCTATCCCCTGCCGCCGAAAAGTGGTAGGTGGCGGGGCCACTGACCTGACCCGTCACAGGGGGACCAAGGGTGCCATACACGGGGTCGTCTGGCGCCCATGTGCTGGTTTGGTCCCTGGGGTGGTCACTGCGTACAGTGTGTTCTTGTGCGCCGGTGATGGGGAGTAAACCCCAGAGGAGGGTCCGGAGACGGACAGCCGCGGCGGGTTCGCGGTTGTTTGCTAACGCGTTCCCGTGTGCCCGCCATAAGCGGCTCAGGAGGACACCGTGGAGTTTTAGTGGGTTAGAGTCCCACATAACTGCGCTATCTTCCCGTGGTAGCGCAGTATGCATGAGCATTTCTCCACGCTAAAAAAAAAAAGTTTGTATTGGTTTTCGACCATTAGGTAACATAAAGTAATAACAAAAATACTTTCAATGAAAATAAGTTCTAACATGCCATACAACTTTTAAAACAAATAATAATAAATTAAAAGTGCTCCACACAATCAGTCACGCTTAATCCCACGTGAACTAATTAATCATTGCTACACTTTTAACTACCTAGTACTCATCAGCGGGGTTAAATTGCAGCAGTGTAGCCACAGTACTAATTACAGTGTTGCTAGAGCAAATAAAAATACGCTTTTGTAGTGATGTTTTCTTTTGGGGCGTGAAATAAATGTTATTTTTCGAGTGTATATGTTACCGCTGAAATAACGGTGGTAGAAGTGGAAACTATGGAAAACTTTTTCAAGTACCAATAGCATTCAAATATGAGATCAATTTAAAATCTGTTTTAATCTAATATCTGTTGTATATATCCGAAGTTTTTCATCAGATCTTCACCAAATTAAAATGGGACAAATTTCAGAACATATTCTTTAAAACAAAAAAAGAATTTTCAAAATTGGTCTACAATTGACGGGGATATCGGTGAGCATAAACAAAAATAAAAACAAACATGAAGTCGAACATAGAACCTCCTCCTTTTTGGTAAGTCGGTTATAAATTTAAAACATATTACAACGAGGTGGTGAGATCATTTGGACGTGTACAATGAAAGCTTGTTCGAGACGGCGGTGCGGGCAATGGATGTTTGGAAGTCTCGGGGAGGCCTTTGCCCATCAAAGGGACAGAAATACGGCATACAGAAACACCAAGGAACTGCCACTATTCAAATATAAATTACGTATTTTTTAATTGAAAAAGCTTTCTACACATTCAAAGATTTTCTTAATAATTAGTACTTACTACAATCCGTCACCATGCACCTAATTCTTATTTTGTAAGATTTGCTTTATAAGTGAAACCTATGATTTTTTTTGCATTTTGACTTAATTATTGTATGCCTACTAGGCAGGACATAATGGAACTATAATTTACCTAACATCTGTCTCCATAACCTATGCCCACAATAAAAAGATTTGATTTGAGTTGATTTAATGACTTGACAAAAAAAAATACAACACTCAAATTATCATGATGTCCCCGCTTCGTCACTGAAATACCCAATTACTGAAGAAATGGATGCTCTATAACTTATCTGTTGACCAATATAATTCTAATATGCGGTCAATTTTAAATGGCGGACTATTTTCTTAACAAAAGGCAGTCACACATCTAATACTCTATCTAAAACCTAAAATAACACTTGAATAAACGCAGGATGTCCCCGCTTCAACAGAAAGCACAAAAGAGGAAACCCGAGTCTCCAACATGTCTGTCGTAACGAAATCAACAAAACGCGCCAACTAACATTGTACCTAAATGAACAAAAAAAACACTACAAAGAAAAATTCCGGTAGATTTTTTCAAAAAACACCGACTACCCACTCATTTTCCCCCTGTTTGAACAGTTCGGTTCTCCTGAAACGTGCTCGCAACGACATCAAAGTTAAAATGCTAGCTTCTCCATTTTCAAACATAGTCAGTAACTGTACAGAAACGGCAATTTCTGATACATTGCCAAGAAATTCTTCTAAAACAACGAATTGGAAAGCTCTGGAAATTTCAAAAGTATTCTTAGTAAGCACCTTATTTAGAACCAACGGTTTATTTGCTGCCAGGTTATTTATTACATTGTATTGCTTTATCTTATCTGAAAATAGGAGCGAACTAAATGTTTTATTCCGTAAACTGTTTAATGCTGAATAAAAGCCGTTTTTTAGACGAAAGTAACGAATACTTTTTAAACGCTTTTAAACAAAATTTTGATAAAATGTAGTCTGTACCTACTTACAAAATCAAAATTAACATTTACTATTTATTTACGTACACACAAAACTCTTAACAGAGAAAATATATAATACAGATAGAAGAGCACAAAGGCACTGCTTATTTCTATAGAAATTTCTTCCAGCAGACCAGCGATAGGAAAGTTGGATGATATACGAAGACACAGTGTGTAAAACGAAATAAGGAAACTTAAAATAGACTAACAACTATATAACTTAACTAATTATATATAAAAGCAGTCACATACCTTAACTAAATATATAGTAGACTAGCTGACCCCCGGGGCTTCGCTCCCGTCAATTGGCTACCTACATGCCTGCCCTACCTACCATACCTACTCTACCCACCTACCCTACCTACCCTACTCTACCTACCACACCCTATCTACCCTACCCTACCCTACCTATTCTATTCTACCCTACCCTACCTACCCTACCCACCCAACCCTACCTACCCTACCCTACCTAATCATGTAGTACATATTTTTTATGTGTTATCAAAAGTTTTCTCAGCGCACGCCAATAAATGAATTTTATATGCAACATTTTGCTACTTTGGATTACATTATTGCAATTTTCATAAGAATCGTTAATTTTTATGGTCATAGTGGCTTTCACATAAAAGGAAGATATATGCTGTCAAGGACTTTTATTTAGCACTATTTAAGACAAACAATCCTACACTACATTATATTGGTGTATCTCCAACGGTTTAGGCAGCGCACGCGAAGATAGCTCTCAGAGGGCAGAATATTTTTTTCCGTCTTACTTGATATTTATCGTTATATTATAACCAAATTACAAAAAATCATTATAAATTGTAGCCTATGTGTTATTTTGATGCATAACCTATATTACTGTGTTTCATCCAAATCCGTGTAGTAGTTTTTGCGTGAAAGAGTAACAAACATACATCCATCCTAACAAACTTTCGCATTTATAATATATTATATACTAGCTTTTACCCGCGGCTTCGCTCGCAGTGAAGCCATGATTCTTTTTTTGTAATGAAAAGTATCCTATGTTACTTCTAATACCTCCAAGAATATATGTACAAAGTTTCATAATGATTTCATAATGAGTGCAGTAGTTTTTGCGTGAAAGCGTAACAAACAAACTTACATTCACATTTATAATATTAGTATGATTATATATTATACATTATATTATATTATTATTATAGTGTAGGATATAAATGTGGACATAATAACATATGTACAATAATTATAATATGGTAATGATCTTTGACTTGTTTCTGGAATAGATATATATTTTGGGAATCACGAAATTTAGGTAGAAGTGAGTTCCACAGTCATACTGCATGAACAGAGAAGTATTGGAAATAGAAATAAGTAGTATGGGATGGGAAGCTTAGGCCATGCTTAAGGTGGGTACACGGGACATCGGCAGGACGAGTGAAGAAGAAATGATCACGCAGATTTTCATGGTACGAACGGCTAAACAGGATGTTGAAGAGGATACATAATACTCGAGTGTTCCTGCGAAGGCGGATTGGGAGCCATTTGAGATCCTTGCGGAACTGAGAGACATGGTCGTATTGCCTCAGACCAAAACCAAAACAGATGCACAGATTTAGCAAGCGCTCAAGCTTATTTAAGAGCTCCTCCGTGGCATCCAGATAGCAGGCATCAGCGTAATCGACAACTTGTTAGCGCCAATATTCTTCTTAGCGTTTCACTGACAAACAGACTCTTCCGATTTAGTTAAATACCTTCCCAGGCCTAGAATTCAGCCACGGCGACGCCTTCCACCTTCTATTCATAAGGTCCTCACGAGAACAGGCAAGAAGGCATGTGGTTCAAGATGAAAGGTAGGCCATAGTCTGCGTAGAGATGCCGCATATTATGCCAAAAACAATATGAATTTATTTTAAATCTGTAGGTAGATGAACCGCTGCTCATCGTCCTCAAACAACTCAATACCGTCGTAAACCTCAAGTCAAAGGAACAGCATTTTCAATAAAATCCGCTACACTTTAGTTCAAACTTTACTGCACTGCATTGCATAGCATTGAAAAGCTCTCCGTTGCAAAAGCAAGCTGCATTCTCTAAGTGATCGAAATTTACTATTCGCAATAAAATGCCAAAACATGAAAAGGATTCCAATAAAGTTATTTACACCAATATTATGCCTTTCTGCGCCCGTCCTCCGAATTTATTGTCCAAAAGGAATGGAAATAAAATATGTAGATTTAGTACAGAGTACAGTAAAGCACTTATTGAAATTGGTTGATTTACTTTAATCACATTATCTAAAAGCGTAAAAAGGATTGGGTCGTACCGCCCGGCCCGGAGTGTATGGGTTTTGTAAATACGGCCATAGGCGTCGTATCTGCGATTTGTGATTTTCTTGATAAGTACAGTGCATTGTATCCGGTTTCTTTGTACAATGTTTTGCCTAAGATAACCTACGTATTGTAGCATTGCGCTACAAAACTTATCGGTATAGCCTCTTTTTGTGATTTGTCATACTGGTCGGTTACATTATTCAAATTTTCAAATTTCGTTTGGCAAGAAAAGAGAAATCAAAATTTCTGCTGAAAGAATACCATTCACAGAAAGTTCATGGCTTAGAAATCTTCAACCAAATTATTTACATTTTTATAGCAGATGTTAAAAGCGTCGATATTATTTGAAATGGCGAGCAGGATGGTCAGACAGGCTCTAGACATAACACTAGTTTCTCTGAGCAAAGTTCAATTTGTCATTAATTAAAAAAAGGGTGGTGGTGGTGGTGGTGCATATTAAGGATTATATTATAAAAACTGGTATGTATCGTGGTTTTTTCCTAATTTTTCTTTGTAGTTTCACTTTCTCTGATATTTCAGTCTCTTCTTGCTACGTGGTTTTGACTAGTCATTTCTTTGTCATTAGATATCAGTTATTAGAAGCCGGACTCCGGCCAACCCGTACGGGCAGAGCGCGCAAGCCCTTGTGACCCTGCAGACTTTCTGGTTCCGTACATTTTTCTCAACGATCTGAGTTTTGTTACGAGAATTGTGGGGCTGTTTCTGCCCGTAATCCAACATTGGAGCGGTACCACTGAAGGTAGAGTTTTTTCCTCAGGTGTGGAGCGTCGACGTATATTTTTTTATTATTCGTTGATTCGTTCCCACCTGGATGCTTAAGCCAGAATCTACATGGTTGCAACTGCGTTGAGGATGGGCACGCATGTTCAGCGTAATACATTCAAGCCTACTCAAAATTTAACTCCTTAGTTTTTTCTTACTAAATATTCATAATAAAGATACCGATAACTGCAGTTTTATAAATTTAAATAATTTATTTAACCTTTTTTGTATTCTTTTATATATTTTCTGTATATTTTTATCTTAAAACAAAATTATACGTATAAATGCGGCATTAGTGTTTTTCTTTTTTATAACGCCACGGTATGTATTATTTTTTAAAGGCGGTTACAAAATCGAGCTGTACTAAATATGTAACATGTGTGGATAGATTCTAGTAGCAATGACCATGGCAGGTAATCTTTATTAGGAATTACCTTCTGCCAGCGGCTCCGTCCACATTTACGTGAAAAATTATCCCAAGGGAACGTAATCCCGATTTAAAAAGTATCCTATCCTCTTCAGTTTCAGAGTCAGATTAGTTCTCTAAGGTCTAATCTATCCTTACACCGAAATTCATCGAAATTGCGGTTTGGTCGTGAAAATTTAAGAAATAATCACAGAGTTACTTTCATATTTATTATAATATGAGGATGGATGAGAATAGACTTTATTGAACTCATTGTTAAAAAACTCTCTTAAAAATATTCTCTGCCATTTTTCTCTTCTTTATTTACATATTCTAAGCAAAAATAATATTCAGAAACCTAATAACTTTCTTTTATACAAAAGAATATTAAAATTACATAATACGGTCTGGAATCTCATGTAATCTTCGGCTTCTCACGGAGTTTCCACAAGTCTATAAATTGCCTAAGGTGGGGCCGCTCGCTTTCACGATTTAAGTAGATTCTAAGTGACTTTACTACCTGTTAGTCTTGGTGTGTTATTGCTTGCTGTCAAGCTCTATGTCCTAAGTTCAGAGGGTGTCAGCGCCAAAATCCAAATTCGCGATTCTCCATATTATTTATTTTACGAATTCTTTAAAATACGAAATATTATTGACGTGACAACGTCTTAAATTAGGTTGTGGCTGGGAGGCACTTATGAAAAAGTGTAACGCTCGGTAACGTTACGATGAGTCACCGAACGAGAGAGAGGCCCGCCGAAGTTTACATGTACAATGTTTTAGTAAACAAAATATATTTCTATAGTTAAAATTTGTGCAATTCTTATTTTCATTCAATTCCTTGTTCCTATTGTGCAATTTAATTATATTCATATCAATAAATATTCTACCGAGAAAAAGACGTTGTCACGTAAAATCTTCGCCCGTAAAACCGACTTTACAGGCAACCATTTTTTTTTTTCCTAATTATTATTTTTTCAAATTCTTATATTTCCGAATTCTTAGGTTTCTTAAAATTCTAATTTTCCGAATGAGTACAGTTCGATACAAAAAGGAAAATAAACCGATTGTCATAGGTACATTTTTTTCATCTGATAATCAAACTTTAAATCAAAACCATTTATTTCAGCAAATAAATCAAAGAAAGAAAAAGGTCTAGAGCAAAATATAAACTATATACTACATAAGTATGTGTATAAAAAGATGGGTGAAAACAATTCATTCCCTTTCAAATATTTTCTGAAATAAAAAGGAAACATGTTTTTTTTTTAAAGAAGTGCTATGGTTCACATGTCAATACTGTTACTTGAACCAACATGTTATAATTTCTTTAAATATTCTTCAGGTGATTTTGCGCTTTTTTATAAATCATCGATGACTTTGCTCCGTATGTATTTGGCAATTTTTAATTATCTTTTCATAATATAAAGGCCTTTGCCCAGCAGTAAGACAGTAAAGGCTAATAAAAAAAATATGATGCCACTTTTTTCAGAAAATGTTTGAAAAATTATATATTAATTCTTCCTACCTTTTTATTTAGTTGGAAGAGCCAATCTTCTAAAGCGTTGGTTGTCCCATGGCGTTCACTAGAACAACTCCACAAATCAAAGTAGATTTTGGTCATCCATAAGTTAAATTGTGTGTGGAACAAAATCTGTTACAAAGTTTTTATTGTGATTGTACTTAAATGTGGAAAATACAGAATGTGGAATAAAATGGAATATGTAATAATGAGAAAGTGTAAATAAATGAATATGAAAAATTCGGAATATGTAAAAATAAGAATTCGGAAAAATAAGAATATGAAGAATTAAGAAATTGGACAATTTAGACTTCGGAAAGCATCGCCGACATCGTTCAGAGCGATAAGTTTTAAGGAACGTTCGCATTATCATCCCAGTTTCAACCAGTCAAAACACACAAGTGCTCTAGAAAAAATTACATTATATAGGCGTTAGTGATTATCGAATTTCCAAAATATAAGGGACACAAGGCATTTCGGTAGCGCAGTTCAATCCCATACATTTTGAACCTTTCGACAATCGTTTTTGCTACTAAAAAGTCACTTTGTCTAAAGTCACTAATATCCTTGGTACATTTTGTTTTAGATGTAATTGCGACCTTTTTTGCGATCTGACTGCCGAAGGAGGGTAATGTGTTTATCAGTCTATTTATGTTTGTATGTTTTTTCCTATGTGGCGATCTAGAGACCAAACGCATTAGCCGATTTTGATGATTTCTACGTGAGTCGATTTGTCTTAACCCTGCGAGTGTCACTGGCTACATTAAAATGGGAAAATAGAAAAATGGCGGATTTTGGGCCGCATATTGTGGGAATCCATTTTTTTTTTCTTCGTAACACTTCGTGTAGGATATCAAAATAAAGGGCTTTAATAGGTGATTTCAAAAATATGTTACACTTTTATGTTTAAATGTACCAATTTAAAAAAAAATAACTAAAAAGTTATAAACAAAAAAGTTAATAAAAAAAATAAAAAAACACGACTGCTTAAGAAGCGAACTTAAAAGACGTAAACAAGAAGAAAATCATGCTTTGCAGTCGGAGGATACATATTCGCGACCTGGCTGAGCCAAACCAGATGTATCCTCCGACTGCACAGCATGATTTTAACAGTAGTCAGGTTTTTTGATTTTTTTAATTTTATTTGATTGCGATAAATAAAGGTCAAATTCAACGTTTTTCAAATACGAGAACTTTATTGGGGTTTGGTATGATATTATAGCCTGAAATATATTATATTAATAAAATTTATCAATGACAATTTTATTAATTGACAAAAAATACAAAATGTCACAAATTGTTTACTCATGAAATGAACGAAGAAAATTCTTGGACATAATACAAAATAAAAACCATTTACAAAAAAATATAACCGATATCCAAATACAGACACACGAAGTGAAAAATGCAAACACTACAAAGTGAAAAATAACTAACAGCAAACTCGAGACATTTGCCGTCATTTATTGAAGAGTTCATCGTCAGATCTTGACCAATCAAAAAATCAAATGAGACCACATAAGAAGCAACAACTTTCAAATAAAAAAGAATCATCAAAATCGGTTCACCTAGTAAAAAAATATGTTGAATTGAGAACCTCCTCCTTATTGAAGCCGGTTAAAAACAACACATTCACATCTTACCGTACGTACTATTGATACAATAATTATTCTAACAATACATACCAAAACCTATATATACCATCTACAAGTAATTCTATCGCAAAGTCACACATTCTCAAAGAGAAATTCAATACGACATCAATCACCAGCGCCGGTGACTGAAAACTAACACAAAATTAATAACGAGCATTCACCGCAGCCAAACTCTACCTATTAATTACACGGCCCATACTGAGTTCTGTTTATATAGTGCAATATGCAAACACAGAGGTTAGTTCAGAAGGCTCACTAATCAAAGAAAATATTTTGACAAGTGATTTGATTAATTTATTTAATTTTAAGAAAGCTTACAGACTAATAACAATCTTGACTATCATGCGTAAGTAAGGACATTTGCTAATTACAAGCTTCCACATTTAAATATCTACATAATTACTCGTTACTTGTCTTGACCAGTTACAGCGATTTGACCAAACCAACAATATGGTAAGATAACAATGTAAACACATTAGGCGTGTCGAGACAACATATTATGTATGTCAAGTCGTGCAACATCAAAATCAGAATTAAAAGCTATTTATGGTTGTCACCAAAGTACTCCTTGTTTAAAATCATTCTAATTTTATGTGCGCTGGTCCAAATAAATCGATTTCCAGGTGTGCTGGTAAGCTATTGAAAGCTATAACACTACGTATGCAGAAGGCGTTGCGCCTGTACTTAGTCGATGTGAATGGTACGTGGAGTAGTGGCCGTTTTCTTAAGTTGTTTATATTAGTGCGAATAAGTATTCTGCTCAGTAGTTCAGGACAATTTGATAGGAGAAAGATACTAGAGGCCCAGGCATTATATCTCTCTTTTACTATATCAAGAAAAGTTTTTTTTTAATTAAGATAAATATCGAAATTCGTGATCCTCATCATCATGATCGACATAAAATATATTTATACGTCTTTATTTCCCTTTTTCAAATTAAGACTGTGAATATTTTTTTGTAGTTTTTATTCATGACCATAGAAACAAGTCTTTCAGTCGGATACATAAATGGGTTTTAACATTCTTTGGTATGCATTAGAATGCGGATGTATATATTTTTTTGTCTTCATGTTGATTACATATTGCCCAGTTGTATAGATAGTTCAGACCCAAAACTACACCAATTTTATATCACAATATCCACTAGAAATCAATTTGCAAATAATATTAAGAGCCGAAATATTATCACTCGAAAAAATCCCGCCAAAAACTTGAATGTCAATAAATGCAGGTGGTATTGCCATGCTAATCCGCATAAGCTATAATTCCCAAGAAATTTTTTAGTGGTATATTCTACTAATCTATGTCTTTGCTCCTTCCTTTGTTTGTTTGATTTTAGGAAGAAGTCTTACTAATAACAGGAGTAAAAATACGAAAAAAGCTTTCGCTTATATAGAGCTACTCCATCGCAAATTTTCGTCGGCTTTTTTACCACGGGACCGGTCAATGTGGCGACGCTTGGGGGAGGCCTATGTCCAGCAGTGGAAGTCTTTCGGCTGACATGATAATGACGATGATGATGAAAACACACGGAATAGACTACGAAAGTGAAGCTGCGTTAAAAATCTATTCAATTATAAGTACTCGGACAAATATATGAAAACGAGTGGAATAATTCCTAGAAAGACCTTTCTACCATCAATATAAGTATATGAAAAGTTCCCGTTTCAGGTACGTTAGTCGTAGAAAAGACGACGTTACAACAATTACTCTGGCAGAACATTGGACCGAGAACCAATTACTTTGAGAAAATCTGGACCGTCACTTTGTCCAACATAGGATACCTATTCAAGCTTGTGTAGTGTGTACCCCAATCAATTAGTAGTAATAGTAACTATTCTATTCATCCTAATAGAATAAGCAGAAACTGTGCAACGCTATGTGTTTTCATGCTCATTTTGCTTTGTCTTCTAATCTTCTTTCACACATCTCATTCACGCTAGTAATAAATATTGTTACTGTTAAATTGATCCCTGTTATCTGACGAATACATGAAGTTTTTTTTTTAAATCTTACTATGCATTAGATTGTTTCCAGTCAGCCACGGTGCTATCTTTATCATCACCAGCTTAAAATAGTCCACTACTAGAAAAAGGCCTAATCATTGGTAAATTTCATCCATCTGCTACCACCATCTTGCGAAGATTATAGCTTACATTGACTAAAATTTATCCCCGGTAGAATGGGGCATCCATACAATAATATTATGAATGCGAAAGTAACTTCGCCTGTCTGTCTGTTACCTTTTCACGTTTAAAAATTTAGATGAAATTTAGTGCAGAGATAGTTTGAGGTACCCTGGGAAGGAAATCGGGTTTATCTTAATCCTGCTAGTGTGTTTCCTTGGGATGATAAAATACTTTTGACGCGGGCGAAGCCGCGGGCAGAAGCTAGTTTCTTATAAAATTCGTGCCAACATAAGAAACTTAGTTTCTAGAAATATAAATCTTGATAGCAAAGCACGTAATGATGCCTATGAAATGCTATGCACATAATATTATATACATAGGAATTCGTGACTACATACACTTACCGTCATGTGAGGTTTGTTTTTTTATTTTTTCGGAGTTCCGGAATCCATCAGTGTTGGGTGTAGGCCTCCCCTTTATTTTACCACACTTCCCGGTACCTTCATCCAGATATTTCAGGGACTGACAACCCAGTACGCTTCTAGATGGCCCAGTTTCAACTTAAAATTCCAATAATCCACTACAAATAATGTATTATTCCTTCATAAGTATCTGGTACAAACATCTGGTAGTTGAAGTGTTCCTTTAGGCAAAAATAGCCTGTAGTAGAGCACTTCGCTCTTCCAACACGTACCTCATTACAACAAGGACCTAATGGCATACCATATTGAGGATAAAAGAAATAAAATCAGAATAAAAAATAATAAATAAAATAATTGTAAAAATACAATTAATAAAATTAAGAGATTCCAATCAGTATAAATTAATATAAGATCACAATCATGATTAAACTAATATCGTCATCAAAATGTAAATTAAAATAAAATCACATACATTCAACAACCTAACCAAAAACACAAGATCAGTGGGTCTTCTCCATTCATCTTTGGTCTAACACCACCGACAACTTCGCGTAATGTACAACTAGAACCGGGATAAACCCGTAAACGCCTCCGCGGTAATTCCGGTCGACAGTTCGCACCGTTTCGCGGGTATTATCATAAACACAACCGACATCGACCAGGGTCGATAAGACCGACGGAGTCAGTAGTATATTCGGTACAACGGATACAACTATCTCTCAGTTACCCTCTGTTTTATGGGTACTGTTGATTTAAATTGAGTCAGCTTTGAGTTTCTCTAAACATGGCGAAGAAAGTTTTGGAGTTGATGGTACATTGTGTGGCTCAATCACATTATGCTCTATGGGTTAATTTAAGAAATAAAGTGGCTGGAAATAGTTTTTGGCCGCATCTTGTTATTTTAACTGTCATTGACCTATTGGTTGACACGACGATCGCTGAGTCCACATCCCTCATGTCGACACGTCAACCTCGCTAAGTCAAGATACTTAATGTGCTTTGTTTCATTGTAAAACCTAAGTACCTCATTATGGCGAATATAAATTATTTTATTAATAAAAAAATATGTGTGTCAGCTCCGACGCACGACTGGAGCTTACTCTTTAAATACGTGTCTTTTAATATACATGTTTTCAAAGTAAAAGATGCACAAGGTACCTCGTCCAGAAAAACAACGCTCTTGAGTTAACGCTTGTATTAATTTCACTCCAGATAAAATTTCCATACCGGGAGCCATATATGAAAATCGATTCTTAAGGAGTGAACTCCAAACACAGACTAAAAGAAGACCAGACTTTGAACAACCTCAAATTCCTGACTTTTCAAAACTCTTTATTACTCCAACAAGAAATTAAAACAATCGTAGAAATATACACTCACCTTGAAACTTCCACAGTCGCTCAACATTTCGCCCACTTTAAAAGTAAAGTATTTAGTCTTGTTTACCTTTCACGACTCCTGACGTAGCGTCAAAACGCTTTCCCGACGAATTAACTCGTAATTATTAAATGAGGACGTAATTAGAGTGGGACTTGGCAAGTTTTTACAGAGCGGAGTGCATTAAGTGGAGATTAAAGCTGAAAAGCAGAGGTGTTGTTTGCCAAGACCCACTAGTCGCCCCGAGCTCATTAAGACGTTTTCTAACTAAGGATGCGTCGCTAGATAAATAGTTCGGCGACGTAATTCATATAAGACGTTTTAAGCTACGGAGACAGGCTAGTTTATGATACTTTAAGCGAATGCAATTAGAGGAGAGGTTTGTTCTCTGCTGCAACAGTTAGAACTGAAATGTTTTACTTATGCTTGTCGAAAGCATATTAAGAGGAAATGTGGGCAGATAGCGCCGATTGAATTTCTTTAGTAAAAAGTCATAATTTGAGGTTCGGTTGCCGCCTATTTTCGCCGCTTATGCGCTTTCCAATTTAAGCTTCTGTCAATTGTTAGGCCTAAAAATTTTGTACTATTAGTTCTCTGTATTTTATTTTTATTATATTCGTTGTCAAGACTAAAGAATAATGATGATCGTTGGCTAAAGTGCATATTGAAAATTTTATTTTTATTAATTTTCAAATTATTATTATACAGCCACGTTACTGTTTCAATTAATGTATTTTTTATGTCCGTTTCATATGTATTCATATTATGGCATGGTATAATTATCGTACTGTCATCAGTAAACAGTCATGGGATGTTTAATGGATTTAGGGAAGTCATTAATATAGAGTGTAAACAGGGGTGATCCGAGTACACTGCCTTGCGGAACTCATGAGGGACGGTATGCTCGCATAACGTGTAAATCTCTTCACGTTTGGAGGTCATATTTATTCTATTAATTTGCGTTACTTGCATTCTGTCATGTAGGTATGATTGTATGATCTCTTCTTCTTTTCATGTCTATATTTGCCTCAGTCAGAGCTCTGTCATTGGCTTCGTTCAAGTCTTGGCAAGTACAGGTGGTTTTTCAGAAATGGTAATTTCTGTTGGGAATTCATCCCAGCACTTCGGGCGCCCGCATCGCGCCATCTACGCTGCACACACATCTGCGTGACCCAAACGGCACAGGTTTGTGAGTGATCAGCGCGGCGGCGACGCGGCACGACTCGGCGGACACTCGCTACGAGTCCATGACTCCACCGCACCAGACGAGACCTCTTCCTAAACTCTCATTTGTTTGTTCGGGACAATTTAAATTTGTAATTCTAACGGCATTAAACCATTTGCGTGAAAATACAGTCCACTCATTTCATCCACGAGCTAACATTGGTCCTTCGAGTGGGATTCACGCTGAGCCAGTGATGCTAGCATACGGGCAAAGCAGAGATTGCAACTTTATACAATAATTTTTGGCGACTTTACCTGCAGTTGTGCACGAGCCAGTCTTTTCTCACCTGTTACCGCGCCATCTACTGGTCCTTCGAGGATCTCGCCGTCGTATTTTTAAATTTACGGTCGCCGAGAGAAACAGCTTCTACCTCGGAGCAGCGGTCTTCAGTTGTGGTCCATAGCAGCGGCAGTTCCAGCAGGAGTCATCATCTTGTTCGGTAGGTTTCGATAAAAAGGCGAATCGGGATGGCGAAGGATGCGATGACCCATTTAAGCAACATCTGGAAGAAGAGAGCCTTTGTTATCATAACCAAAATCAGATTGATACGAACCCTGGTATTCCCTATCTTCCTGCATGGAGTGGAAATGTAGACAATCCTGGCCCGCGAGAGACAAAGGATCGATGCATTCGAGATGTACTGTTGTAGGCGAATGCTGAGATTACTTTGGACTGCGAAACACACCATTATGTCTACGACGAGACACTGGAGCTTGATGCTCAGTAAAACGAAGGAGTTTTACTTTAAACTATGGATTTAATTTAGACAACAGTAGAAAACATTACACTTGGTTCTATTATGAATTTAAACAATTTTTAAATGAGAGAGAGATAAACGCCTCCAGCCTTTAACTCTTATACAATAAGTTGCTCCGTCGCAGGCAGAGGGCAGAGTCGCTTGAAGGGCCTTGTGTTGTTTGAACATCTGCGACCCGAAATACTCCATCAGGTCACCCGGAAAGAGTTTGCTGATTCGGCTCGTACGCCAGCACAATGGTGGTAAGTTGACTTCCTGGAGCAACACTGAGTCGCCAACGTTCAGTGGAGTACAATTGGTTTGCCATTTTGATATTTGCTGCAGCTCAGCCAGGTACTGCCTCTACCATATCCTCCAAAAGTGCTACCGGATTTGTTCAAGTCGTTGGTAGCGCTTCAGTTGAGTGGACGTGCAGTTCTCTAAGCTCGGTGATGGCAGCGCAGTCAGCGGTCGTCAAGCAGGAAGTGCCCTGGGGTGAGGAAAAAGTGGTCATTTGGAGACGAGGACATGGGGTAAAGTGGGCGGCTATTTTTTCGTAATGTCGCTTCCACTTGTGCGAACAACGTGGATATCTCTTCAAAATTTAAATGCTTGTTGCCCATTAAATGGCATAAATGATGTTTAGTGGATTTTACCCCGGCCTCCCAGATACCACCAAAGTGAGGAGCGTAAGCAGGTGAAAACCAAAAATTTAATATTTTCTTTCGGGCCCGAAAGGGCCCAGAAGAAGACTAAATCTACACCAACGCTTCTGAATGGGAAATCCACTGTAACACGCTGTGTGGGCAAGTTCCCCATTAAGGGAGTTAAAATCTTTCCCTGTACATTCCTGCATGTGATGCAGTTGCGCACAGTCCTCCTAGCGAGGTGTCGCCCATTAATAGGCCACGCGTATTGCCTGACACTAGTGAGGAGAAGCTGTGGGCCAGCATGTAGTTTGTGTAAGTGTTCGCGCTCAAAGATTAATTTTGTGAGATGGTGCGAGTAATGTAGGGTGCTTTTCTTTCTTTCAATGCATCGATCCGAACCCACTTGTTTGTAAAAATTCACTTGTCCACCACACAATGCGTAGAGGCGACGAGAATCTGGAAAGACTTATTGTGATTGGGAACACCGAAGGCAAAAGGTCGCGCTGTCGTTCACCAACAAGATGGACCGATCAAGTGAAATACTCGTCGTCCTCCAAATTCTACACGGTCGTAAGAGAAGGATTGGACAGAAACCGGTGGAGGCAGATCATCCGCACCAGGTGTAACCCTGATGCTGACCACGATCCTCAGACATGAAAGACCGACTAAGAGAGAGAGAGAAAAGTAAAAACACAAAAAATAAGTATAAAATTATAGTTTAAGTAAGTAATTTTAATTATGTGTTAAAAATATGGAGATAACAACATCGACAAGTGCTCAACACATAAATTACAGATAAAATGTTGACTGAAATAATGAATATTTTCAGTGAAATGACCTCAAGCCACATAAATATCGATGAATGTCAAAATTTGGGTCAGTGTCGTCACTGCCGCTCAAAATAATTTCCTTTTGAAGTCATGGAGAATATTTAATGAGCGCCAAATGACGAGAAATTAATTATATTCATTTCGTTTGATCGTTTTTCTTATTGCCTTAAATATGAATATTTTAATGAAACTGTTCTTGGTGTAAGCAGATATTAACGATTAATGCCCAGTTTCTTTGTTTTCTAACGTAAGAAGGGTGAGGCCAAAAGAAAGTAATTTTTTGAGTCGCGTAAAATATGTGTCGGAATTTACGCTGCATTCGGTTTCATACTAACGTCTTGTTTATGCCACACGGCGACGCACAATGAGTTGTCTGCTGACTCACGCACATTATTTCAACCGAATTGCGCTCGTGGTGACGACAGAGGCGAGCAAGGCAAGTGTCAGTTCACTGTCTAAGATCAACAACCACAATGCATAACAACAGAAAATACGTCCGTCTGGCAGCCTAACCGAATTTCAGTTGAACGTAAATTGAAACCTTAATTGTAACAGTCGATAATATCTCATTTCTTTTATTTAAAAAATCTTTGTCTAATGTGAATCTTTTGAATTTGAAATAAAATTTATGTTTTCTTATTATCCTGTAATATTATCTCATGGCTGGGCAAAGATCGCCGTACTTTTCCAATGTTCTTTGTGTTTTGCCTTAGCCAAGTAATCTGTTAGAAGCGAGTTCAAATCGTCATGCCAAAGTTTTTTAGCCCTTCTTCGGAGACGATTTCAGTTTTCAGGAACCCACTGAATGTTCGTGAAGATTCCTGCATTTTCTTCTTCACAGAGATCTTAGCTTTCCAACGTGCAACTAAAGTCGTCAAAATCTAAGAAGTCCGTTGACGTTCCTCATTTAAAGGCCCGATAACTTTCTACGTAAAAAATTGAAAAATCAAATTCATAATCCTAATTAATTACTATGTTACGCATACACTATAACAACGAGTATCATTCGCAAGCATCAAGTTTAATTATTATTAAGTATTTTTATAGCTGTCAAAACGGGTCTGTAATTTTTTGACAACTTTATTTTTGTCTTTTTGACCGTTCGACCTTGATAATTCAAAAGTGCCTGTAAAGGGTTTAATTGAAATACATGCTTTGAGTTTAAGTTGGTTTTGTGACGGTGTGACCATCTAAAACATAAGAACGGGTTAAAAACCTATACTATTAATTATCTAAAAAAAAATTTTTATTATCATAACATTTTAGAGGTCGTTTGCATGCAGCGTGTTAAAAACAAGACTATTAGCGACACGCGAATGTTAATTTATTAATGAAAAGATCATTAATAAGGTCTCGCGAAATGCGCCGCTTTCATGAATGTGCTAATGTTTTTTATTCTAATGTATTCATACAATGGAAAATATTTTAAAACTAGTAAATCGAGGTTTTAAAATAACATGTGTGTACTGAATAGGAAGTATTACGTTCCTTATGTTCAGTAAAATTAGGAATAATGGGGTACAAAAAAAAATAACAAAGAAAATCTAGTAATTATCAATAATTTCTTTTTATTAATTTTACTATAAAAATAAAATGAATTAATGATATTAATAAATATTAAAATAAAATGAATATCCTATCCTTTTTCCTAATAAAAAACGAAAATTGTTTTATCTGAAAACACAATGCTATTATTCTCAATACAACACTACCAGACTCAAAAGAGTAAATTCGAATTTATAATAAAGGATGTTATAGAACAGCACTGGATAACCCTTTAAAAGAAAATAACATCTATATAATGTAATCATATTCGGTGCCATCATCCACCATCAAAACCTAATCAACTGCACATCCACACATCCTTATTTCATTTACAAAATTACCAACTTTCCCGTCAGTCGTTCAATCAACACGGCAGCGGACCTCGACGCCGAGATAGGTGGCCGGCTTACAAGCAATCCCCATCTCGGTCTCGAGAGCACGGTAAGCCTTTTGGCTTCCATTCGTGTCACTTGGCTTCAGACATTAAGACATGTCGGCTGAAGTCGCCGGTACTTCTTAGAAAGACGTTTCTGGGTTTAGTTTGTAAAGTAACGAGTGGTTAAGTAATGGAGGATTAGTGGTTGTTGTAATGTGATGTAAATTAGGTTGATTTGCAGAGCCAGTTCATCTTCTGACTATAAATCGTGTTATATTGTAGACATGGCTCCAGTAGAAACAATTGAAGTCAGATTCAGTTCTCTTACAAATTGTCCTCTAGATCCAATTTATATCCTACAGATATATTTTTTCTAAATAACTAGACACGAAGAAAAATTCGAAGAGGCTCTACACATTGTTATTGAATAAAAAAGTTAACTTCAAAAATCAAAATCCTGAGACCGCATAAGAGTGAACTTTTTTAGTTCACTCTTAAGCGGTCTCGGGTGTTAACAAGAAGATAATTATGCTATGCAGTCAGAGGATACATATGGTTTTGCTCAGTCAGCTCGCACATATAATGTATCCCCAAGCAACCAACTCACTTTTACAATCTTTACCACTGACTGTTACTTTCTCTAGAGAGCCAAATAAAGAATCACAAATAGATCACAAATAAATCTACATTCGTATGGTGACATTCTATCTAAACGCACGAATGCTTATGTCCGTATATATATTACTAGCTGTTGCCCGCGGCTTCGCTCGCGTGGACCACCCCACAGGACCCATTTTCAGAATAAAAAAATAGCCTTTGTCACTCAGGAAAAATCTTTCCTCTTTATAATATTATTATAGTATAGAATAAAATAAAGTCCCCCGCCGCGTCTGTACGCGATAAACGCAAAAACTACTGAACGGATTTTCATGCGGTTCATTTATTTATTTATATAGGTATATACTTTAGTGAACGGTACACCAAGTTAAAACAAAGAAAAGTAAACTTAAAACTAAAATACATACAACGGTATCGTGGTGGCCCAGTAGCTAAGACCTCGCCTCTCGTGCTTGAGGTCGTGGGTTCGAATCCGGGCAAGTACCAATGTGACTTTTTCAATTCATATGTACTTTCCAAGTTTATCTTGGACATTGCTGACAACGGTGAAGGAAAACATCGTGAGGAAACCTGAACTCTAATAGTTTATTATAAGATCGTGCTCCATTTGTGTAATTTCTGCAAGGCGTTCCAATGCGAGGATAAACTAATAAATAAATAAACAACGGGCGGCCTTATCGCATACTGCGATTTCTTCCCGGCAACCTGATTTTCACCAATACAAAGAGTGAGAAACGAGGAAGGTGTATAATTTGTCACGGGCGAAGCCAGGGTGGGTCGCTAGTAAAGTTTAAACATCAAAATAAATACAGAACAAAATACACACCAAAACACTTCTCTACCAAAAGCTAAGAAACACAATAAAACTAAAACAAACACTTAACCGCGTCATCATATGGCAAGCGGTCTTATAACCTCTTTAGAAAATCTGGGGAGCAAGCAAATAAGCAGTTTTAGCGTGGCATATGGCTCGTATACCAATAAAAAAGCAGGTTAAAACAACAAAGCTTAGCACAGCGGTAGCCGCTGACTCGTAAGCTCTTAATGGAGGAAAACCTACGTGTACACCCACCCTTACATACGTCACATAAGGCCGCAGTAATGTTAAAGGTGTGACTGTACATGAAAATATATGATAGATAAATAAATATACGTTTAGGTTTAAGTTTTAAACTAAAACCTATTTGGATAGTATAGAATTGTGGAGGGAATAGCTAAAGTCAATGTGTGTTTTGGTTTCTTGAAGCTGTTCTGTAGAATAACAAAGTCTTAAAACTTTTCGCTAAGATTAAAAAAAAAAGAACTAAATTCCTGACTACTTGAGAAGCGAATTAAGAAGACGTAAATAAGAAGAAAAGCATGCTGTGCAGTCGGAGGAAAAATATTAAGATAACAAAATCTATTCTTCCTCTCTCTTGGCTCCTCTCTCTGACTTGGCTATTTCAGAATTAAATGAACTATATAAGTCCAGGTTTCCTCATGATGCTTGCCTTCACCGTTTTCCGTGATGTCCAAGATAAACTTAGAAAGGATATATTATGAATTTCTAAGTTTCACATTAGTATTTTCTCGGCTTGGACCCACGAACTCAAACACAAGAGGCGAGGTCTTAGCCACTGGGCCACCATGACTGATTGAAGGTTCTTCATTCAAATAAATGCAAATAATTTCAATGGACTCTGCGTTGCGCTAGATGTTTGGATTTCAACAAAAATAAGAGAATTTTCATAGACTTCCCGTACTAGACTGGGCCTGTACCGCAGAATCGGACAGGTTGATAGTTACTCCTATTTGTACTACATAACACGTAGTACGGTTTTGACGGATGCTTACAAAATTAAGTTGAGGTGCTTGCTTTGTGGATCAAATATCATATGTCTTTGATATGCATGCTCAAGATTCTAAGGTTCTTTGCAGCATAATGCAAGGGTTTGCCATCTTGCTCTTCCTTAGTGGTCAACATCAAAATCTTAGGGATGTCTCTGTTTGCTGTAGCTAAGCGACACTGACTATATTACTATTGAATACCGCACTGTGGTCACCATAGGATAGAATTGGATGCCATTTTGTCATAACGATTACTTTATTTACTGTAGCGTCGAAAGTTCCATATTTCAACACTAATTTTAACGCATCTTTAAGCGGAATAAATATCATTAGAAGAAGGAAAATTGCAAAACGGCCTCCATACAGGGATAGATTAGTAATTCAACAATGCAAATAATTTTATTTTTAAAATATACATTTAGTCGTTTTTTCATGATATCTAGACTCCCAAAGGTCTGTTTATAAAATTTCGCGCGCTCGTTTTCGTCCTAAATCATCATCCATTTCGATACAAATTTGCAAAAGTGCTAATTCGTACGTGAATTAGCTTTTTACTGCTCACCACAGAACCTATTTCTTTCGTATGTGTTGTCGGATGAGATAGCATGCATCTTAACCTCGCGCACAAAATAGTTCGTGCCGTCGACTAGGGGAACCTTAATAACAGCAACAATAACTAATTTGGTGTACAAATAAATAATTGTTCTGTTCTATTCTATACAGCCATACCTACATATGATTGTTTGCACGTTTGTCGATGTAGTTAAAAATTGATCTTTGAAATTGTAAATCCACACAATTACAATGCACGCGATAACAAAACAGCAAATGAACAACTTATCGCGTATTGTTATAATTGTGGTATCACTAACACGAAACAAAACAAATGATTAAATGAAAGCACGGTCATTATTCCAATAGACATGCAAACATTAAATCGAATGCATGCACAGTTTGAAATATAAATAACGGTTTTAAACAAAATGCGTTTAAAATGAATAAGACTGTATGCGAACTTGTGTCAAAATTGTCTGCAGACAGCTCTATAATATATAATAATAATATATTTATTTATCAGGGCCATACTGATCAGTCTCAAATGGTGAGGTGTACAAAACAAGGCAAAATACAAATAATCTAACCTTGACTCCTAAACTAGGCTCGTATCTTAGAAGTCAGTGTCCCTCCAAGAATTGATTACAATTTTCCGAGTCATGCTCGTAGTACAGACCGCATATATATTAATATAAAAACAAAGATGGCGAACGCCCTCTTACAAAAAAAATTGGCTAATAATAGACAAAGTTGAAAAAAATAATGTTATTGTATTAGCTTTTTAAGCGGAAGGCAATGCAGTTCTGTCTATGACAGACATAACTGTTTAAGACAGGTGAGGTGTGGAAACTGTCTACCTAATCGATTGTAGGCAACATCACTAAAATCACAAGTCTCACCCTAAACAATGCATTCACTAACCACAACAGTACAGACATTAATCGCATAACATATAATCCCATACACGCTCCATTACAGTCACGCAAATATACTAAACTAGATCATAACGGGGAACATGAAAAACCTTTCTACTAACTAAAATGTGGCGTAACAGCCGGGGTGAGACAATGGGGCAACTAAAATCGCACGAAACGCGACTAAGATAGCGTAATGAGGGTTGACAAATTAGTGCAGAGTTCCGTAGTTGGCAAACACTCGCCGGCCGAGGTCTGGCAGACCTATTCCGAGGATAACGTTCGACTAATCGAGCGAGATAATTCCGTTTTTACGGGTTGAATTATTAACAAGTGTGGTCTTTTTTAATGGTCCCTTGTGTGGATGGGATGTATATGGAGAAGCTTTGTATTTGTGATAAAGTTGGATATAGTATGGGTAAGCATTTGTGAAATACGATTAAAGAAAAAGAAATACAAAAACAGGAATACATAAACAAATCATTTAAGTTCACAAAGTGAGGTAAGGCTCCTGAGAGTATCACAACAATAATTAATTCTCTTCATGTCATAGTGGTTAAGTTGATCTTCATCATCATCAGTCTACAGCTTACTACTACTGGACATAAACTTCTCCAATTGCACGTCATCTGCTTTGATTTTCGGCAACTCTTATCCAGTTGCTACCAGCCAACCTACGAACATCGTCGCACCACCAAGCCTGAGGTCCTACTCTACGTTTACCAATTCGTGGTCTCCTCTCAAGAATATGTCTACCGCAACGGTCGCCGGTTTTACGGCTTATTGAAACACTTTGGTCTTTAGGCTCTGTGAAATGTCATGGTTGTTGCTTGATAAATTAGTAAACATCTATTATTTTATTCACTGTTCATTCGAATCATGCAAGTTTGATTATGTTTTCGTGACGCTATATTTCAATTCACCCTAAGGTAAAGGCGCCATGTTGAAATTCAGTTATTAATACGGGGTCCTAGAGACCGATTCCCAAAAAAACCAGTTGACGCACACCCTTCAAGGTATCCGTCATTCAGTATTCAAATTGGATCCCGTCACGATTCAATAATATATTCTAATAACGAATTGCTTACATAGACGGGCCGTTTATACCAGATATGAACGATACCTACAATAAAAGAGATAAAGCAGGGTTAGAAGGTCCAGTCTTTGTGACCATACTTATGAAATCGCCTTCAGTTTCAGTAGATCACTACCTTGTAACCGGTAGACGCAGCGTTGCAAAGCTTCCCTTCAAGTGGACTGATGAACTATTAAGGCTCTGGGAATCTGCAACATGCGAGACGCACAAGACGGATCAATTTGGCGGAACTTGGAGAAGGCTATGACTATATCCAGCACTGGACGTATTTCGGCTGAAATGAGGAAGATAATCATCAACTTGAATACAGTGGCCAGAAACTGACCGCTACTCTAAATCAACTCACTGGACAATTGGACATACTTCTCTCTAGTTGGAGAAATATGTGCCTTCAGATTCCTTTCTTTCTTAGCAAACTTTTTCAAGGTCGTCAGTCCATTTATAGTTAGGAAGTCGGGGTATATATAGCCTTTTTTGAAAAGTCTTCTAGAGAGTGTTAGGTTACCTTTATGACTTTATGGGCATGATAATGGCTTCGAAAGAAGAGCGTACGCAACAAGTAATCCAAGATGTTTTATACAGATAAAAAATATTTTTATTCTATGAAAATGAGTCCTGCGAGATGTTTTTTAGATGTCTAAGGAAAATCTTGATAAACAGTATTATGCCATAACTAACAAAAAAATCCGATTGATGATAAACTCGATGTAGTTCCTCGAACTGCTAATCTACTGTCTGTAATTCTAAAGGCTTTTCGACAAGATACTAAAATATAAAAGTTCATGACTTACTTATTTTCGTTTCTTATAACATAATTCTCTCTTGCACACATTCCTAATTTATTTACAGTTGACGCAATATACTTCCATGCCTTCTCTATCAATCGTCATCTTAGTTCCATGAGGATGCTCATGGAAGTGTAACACTACTTTTTATGTGATATTTCATCGCACGATGGTTAGAGTGGATCTTTTATCATTCCCATTTTATGGTAAGGTTTAAATAACACCGTTATCTCTTTGCGACACCATCGACAATTTTTGACGTACAAATAATTTAGATTCCGCGAATCCTACTTGTTTATTTTTCTGCCCTTTAATCTTTAACGAATTTTTACGTGGTGGCACTGAAAGAGATTTATTTCCAGAGGGTATTGAGATTTTCGTTGTATTTATTTTACGTAAAAAATTTGCGGTGGCCCAGATATTTAAGGCTTCTGAAGCATGAAGTTGCTAATTTAAATATAGTAGGTAGCACAGTAATATTTTAATATTGGAATACCTCTTATAATTTTGTGTGAGAACTTTTTATAGGGTGACTGACATAATAAAGACTTAGAACCATATTTCTTTACTCGACTCAGCGTCCCTCAATCAAATTGACCGTTATAGTTGTTGTCATGAACGACTGACTCCACTCAATTCAAGGAAGTTTCCTCCAAATGAATTTAGAAAAGGGTTTCAGTTTTGGAAGAAAGCGTTAGTTTCGGGGAAAAGCTAAAAATAAATATTTCATCTCCCTTAACAGCCTACCAAACTGATTTAAAAATTTGACAGTTGGATAGCAGATTTAAAATAAAACAGATGATTTTAAGCATTTCAACTCTTTCGCGTTTATTTTCGGTTGTCAACAAAAATTAACAAACTTTCTGACAACTTTATACAATTATTGTTTTTCTGAAAATACTTTGACGGCTTAATTAAAATTGTTGAGTGATAAAACAAGTAGAAACATCAATTTTAGTGATGGCTGGATTGTGACATTTCATTTTAAAAATATCAAATGCAGACTGTTTCAGAGTGCGACATCTTGGGAGAGTGCTTCCAAGAAAAATGTTGAATAGGAAAACCGGAGATTGGCTGCAACATTATCATTCTATTTTTGAATTTTATTTATGGAAGATGCCATTACTGACGGTTACACCTTTCTTAAGTTAGCAAAATTTCATTTAGAATATTATTATTGCTCAGGCAAATGTAGCCAGATAGTCTGAACATAGGGTACCTACATGTACCTAAATATAGAGATGCCTAAAATAAAAAAAAGATCGACATTTCACTCTTCCGATTTCTTAGTTGAATGCTCTTGATTGTATTTTTTTTCAACACAGCTATTGCTAAAATCATTGCGCCAGAATTGTAAATGGACAAATGCGTGGGCTAGCTTCTATTCCTGTAAAAGAAAAGCCACACACAAATTGGATTTCCGTGCAAACAAAACATTGGTTCAGTCTATTTAGGTAAAGTATTCCGTCCATACTGTCTGCACAAGCACACAGCAAAAATACGCTCAACAAGTTCACACTTGATCAAATAACAAAAATATAAAACTACAATTTTGTTTGTTTCACCTAAGAGTCTCGCACTGTCAAAGCGCGTTTGCAGTACGTGCATGTGAATTCATATCTTCGTCTTTGCAATAAGCTGAGTAACGAAAAGACTACCAATGACTATTCCACGTTACCGACACCCATCCTGCCGTCTTATAGCTAGAGTGTCACTATATGAGATTTGGCGGATTTTGAGTTTTTAATACCTCCGTAATCCGCAAAAAATCTCTACAGATCACACAAAGCAACATCATTACAAACCTATTTTTGACAAGATTACGTTATCGATTTGAACTAATAATGTGCCAATTCGAATGTGCGCAAATAGATCTATTTTTTGACACCGGACACTCTCGACCGATAACTCAAAATGTCAAAATGTTGTGTCGATGTTAAATTTCGTGGTGTCCCAGTGGCTAAGAGCTCAAGCTCGTGATCGAGGTCATGGTTTCAAATCCGGACAAACCAATGTGACTTATTTAAATTCATATGTATTTTCTAAGTTTATCTTGGAGATAACGGGCAACGGTGAAGGAAAACATTGTGAGGAACCTGGACTTACATAGTTAATTTAGTTTTGAAATAGCCAAGTCAGAGGCCTGTGGAGTATCCAGAGGCGGTTAATTAAGTCTGACACTAGAGGTGGCCATATCCTCACACGAAAATAAGACGAAGAACTCAAAATATGATTGTGTCAGATAGTGACACTCTAGCTATAGGAAAGCAGCATCCGTAAGTAAGTATTGTTATTCGACGAACGTAGCAAACGTTTCATGCGATTCCAAGTGCTTTCCAGAATAAGACGCCTGGTCTTAATTTTGGAACAGAGTTAAATATTTAATTAAGAACTTGAGACGCTTGTTTAGATTGAGATAGTAAATATATACTAATTCTATAGTTTCGGTTCGTTTGAAGGTGCATTTAGTAATAGTGCAATGACTGTAATTGACGAAGAAAATACTACTCATACAAATATTTAAGTTTTATATTTTTTGTGTATTCTACGTCCAGCGTCCCTGAACGCTTAGCGATACTAATATCAAAAATAAAAAGTAAGGTCTATGAGACCATGACTTCTCTTGTGTCATCCTGAAACAATTAATAGTTATAATATATTTGTTATAACTTTATTTATTTATTTTACTTTAGAGTACACCGAGCTTTTGGCGGTAATTGATTTTGGGTATTCTATGCGTTCCGTGTATGTGTGTGTAAGGCACAGACTAGTGAGGTGCTACCAAATACAATATTTACAAAATAAAACAATTTAAAACACCTACTTTAATTAAATATTCACAGTTAGAAACATTTTGCCAGATTTTACACAATAATTTACTGTCGGAAAGTAGATAGGCCACCTGCCACTGCTCTCAAAACGGTGAAGGAAAACATCGTGAGGAAACCGGCATGTCCTAGAACCAAAAATTCAAAGACATGTGACATCCACCAACCCGCACTGGGCCCGTGTAGGATTACGGCCCATTCCCTCTCCTTGAGAGGAGGCCTATGTCACAGCAGTGGGAACATTAATAGGCTGATGACGTGATGTGATGTGAAGTAGATAAGTACCTATTCATGATCAATGAAATATGAATTAGGTATATTGTAATCGAATAATACCTAATTACCTTTTATGATAATATTCTAAGCACAATATATATAAACGCAATAATGTTCAATAACAAAACGGCTATATAGGGTAAACGTCCCAGTAATCGACCCTTTATTTTTAAACGCAAATTATTTATTCTTCAAAGTAAATTCAATAGAAAATCATTTTATATGTCAAGCAAGACTATGATAATAGAGAATATGCATGTACTTTTTTATTTGCAAAATTAAATAATTATTACCTATAATGTTAACAAATATGAAAGAGTTTTTTTAAATATCTTGATCAGATACGAAGTTATAGATCGTCAAAGTTGCAGAGAATTAGAAAGAAAAGTCCGTCGTGCCACATAAAGTCAGAAAGCAAGACGCCCATACAACTGCCATAGAAAACGGCGATTTCGTAGAGAGGGCCAGATTAATTTCTTCAAATTGTTATATCTCGTTCAATTTTGATTATGTTTTCACTAATAGGTATTTCACTAGTAGGTACGTACTACGAGTATTTTAGTATTTTTATCGATAAACTGATTAAATGACATTTTTTTATGTTTATTCCCTATTTATATTAAAAGTTTCTCAACAGGTGATAAGTACATAATTTTTTTGCAGCATCTAATTTCCATATGGTTTTGCTACTAATATGCTCTTATATTTACTGCAATCCCCATCAGCTATTAACTTTGAGTAAATTAAGCCACAGCTTTAAGACCAAGCGTGTTAGAGACGCGATTGAGCGGAATAAGGGCTCCAAGGTCTTTGCAAGAGATCTGACTATTGGGCAGAGACAGCTAACGAAACTGAAGACCGACTATGGCAGGACCGTATCCACCAAACCGGACTTCTGAGGGAGGTTGAGAGAATCTATGGATAGTGGTATACGTCAACCAGTATACACGTCGCGAAACTAGTAAAATACCCTAGAGCTAGATTAACCAGTCACTATACCGAAGACACTCCGGACGTCAGCCTGTACGAGATTAGGATGGCTCTTAAACAGCTTTAGAAAAACAAGGTACCGGTTGATGGCGGAATTACGGCCGAACTCCTGAAGGCGGTTGCAAAACCGCCTTAACCCTTCCTTAAGGCCCTTCAGAAGCTGTTTGATTCCGTCATACTCGAGGGGAAAACGCCACAGGCTTGGTGCAGGGGTGTGGTGGTACTCTTCTTCAAGAAGTATGACAATGCCTTACTAAAGAACTATAGGCCTATCTCACTTTTTAGCCATGTCTACAATCTGCTTTCAAGAGTTATCACGAATCATCTCGCATTCCTTAAAGGCTTTAACATCGTAGACCACATACGTAAGCTGCGGCAGGTTAGACCAAAGAGTACAACCTGCTTAGCTTTTGTGGACTATGAGATAGCCTTCGATTCAATCGAGACTTGGGCTGTACTGCAGTCTCTCCAAAGGTGCCAAATCAACTACCGGTACATCGAAGTGTTGAAACGTTTATACAAGAACGTAACCATGTCAGTTCGACTTCAGGATTAGACCTCGGAACCTATTCTTCTGCAGCGAGGTGTGAGACAGGAAGACGTCATATCTCCGAAACTGTTCACCGCTGCACTGGAGGATGTCTTCAAGGTTCTAGACTGGAGAGGGCTAGGCATTAAGGTTAATGGCAAGTACATCACTCAACTTCGGTTTCCCGATGACATAATGGTCATGGCTGAGACCATGGAGGACCTTAGTACAATGTTAGATGACCTCAATAGAGCTGCTGAAAGACAGGGTCATAGTATGAATATGGACAAAACCAAGGTGATGTTGAATGCCCATGTAACATCCACGCCTATCTAGGTCGGAGACTCTACACTTGAAGTTTTGGGCGACTATGTCTACCCGGGACAAACGATCCAGTTTGGTAGGGCTAACTCCGAGAAAGAGTTTAACCGTCGAATCCGACTCGGCTGGGCAGCATTTGGAAAGTTGCGCGGTATCTTCTCGTCCAACTTACCACAGTGTCTCAAAACGAAAGTCAAAAATGAAATGTGTGTGTTACCAGTTATGACCTATGACTCTGAGACGTGGTCCCTCACTTATAGTCACCCAAAGGGCAATGGAGAGGGCCATACTCAGGGTATCCTTGCGTGACCGAATCAGAAATGTCGAGATCCGCAAGAGAACCAGGGTTACCAATATATCCCGAAGAATTGCCAAACTTAAGTGGCAGTGGACAGGGCACATTGCTCGCAGAACGGATGGCCGATAGGGCAAAAAAGTTCTGGAGTGGCGACCGCGAACCGGAAGACGTTGCTTTGGAAGGCCTCCCACCAGGTGGGACCACATATATTGGACACACAGTGCAAAAAGCATCTCATATAGTTACCACCAATCGCAAAATGTATGTAAAAATGTATGTTTAAAAGAAAATGTATGTTGTGAAATGAATGTATGTGTAAATGTGTGTGAATGATCAAAATCGAACTTTCTCCGTGGCGTTATTTTGTCTGTGAAAGACAAGAATTTTGTTTCGGTATAATTGGCACCCTATAATAAAGTAAAACATTTGATTTAATTATAATTAATTTATTTATCATCAAAATTGTTTATTGGATGCAATTTGCAAAACATATTCTGTAAAAATAATGTTAGTATTTGAACTTACAATTCCAGACTGTGAAAAATTTTAGAATCTGTCCCATCCAAGACAGTTATCCTGAAATTGAAAAATATAGAAGTTTATTATTTCGAAAAAAAATTAAACGTTTTTATTTTATTTTTATTTCTTTATTTCAATCATACCAACTAATTTAATACTATAGCGTATTCCTATACCTACACGTTGTTTATTTTACTCTAGTCGCTTTTACGACACTTTTCTTATCATCATCATCATCATCAGCCTATTAATATGTTCCCACTGCTGGGACACAGGCCTCCTCTCTGTGAGAGGGAATAGGCCGTAATCCACCACGCGGGCCCAGTGTGGGTTGATGGATGTCACATGTCTTCGCATTTTTGGTTCTAGGACATGCCGGTTTCCTCACGATGTTTTCCTTCACCGTTTTGAGAGCAGTGGTGATGAAATAATTTACACAAAGTAAACCGCCTGCCTGGGCTCGAACCTACGACCTACAACTTGTAAGCCGCGGCCGATACCACTGGGCCACCACTGCTCTACTGGACTTTTCTTGTAATTAAAACGTATTGATGGAAAAGAGTGTCCGTAGACTTTCTTGCACGTTCTTTTACATAGAGATTACTTGCAAATGTGAGACTAGCTTCATTTTTTGTTTATTTTTTGCTGACAATGCAAAAGTTGGAATTTTGATTTTGATCTTCACGGTGTTTTCCTTCATTGTTGTCAACGATGTCCAAGATAAACCTAAAAAGTACATATTAATTAAAATAATCACATTGGTAGGTATTTGCCCGGATTTGAACCCGCATCCTCAAGCACGAAAGGCGAGGTTTCAGGCACTAGGCCGCCATGACTATACAAATCAATTCTTATTTAAAATAATATTTTATTGCACCGGTGCACAATACGCTTTTATTCAAATATAATATTCTTTATTCTGCGTCGAGCATTACGGAAGTAGATTCCGCTTCGGGCAGTATTCGTGTTGAGGTAGGTAGGTAGGTAACTGTGCATGCAAGTAGGTATAGATTCGTGTCGTGTACAGGGGGAGATACTCGATGGGAGTGGTGAGTTTCCTTTGCCGGTTTAGAAGTAAATAAAAAAACCGGCCAAGTGCGAGTTTGACCCGCGCATATGATCCTTGAATCGAAAAATGGTATTCACAGACCAGTAATATTTTTAAATGGCCTAACCAACGGTACCCACACCATGGGAAAGACGAGAAAAAAAACATCACCACTTTACGTGTACAGGAGGCAAACTAATAAAGATTTTTTTTTCATGGTTATTTGAACACTTTGTCGGATTGTTTAAAATGTATATCCATGTGTAATAATAGCTTTCTAGTACTAAAAGTCTCTAAGCTAAGCTGTGGACGGACGGACAGTAGGACGTAGTGAAACTATAAGGGTTTCTTGTTGACTGCGGATCCCTAAAAAGGACGTTTGAATAAAGCTAGAGTTATCGATTTTTGTGACGTGTTGGAGGTATCGCTGTTAGTTACCTAAATAAATAAAATAAAATTTATTTACAAGTAGGCAGTGACTTACACAATACAATGATACTTTTAAGACATCGTATGTAAAATATAGTAAAGAAAACACAAATATCAAGCAACAAGTTTCAGTCGCACTTCAGTAGACTTTTATATCAGCCTCGAGTATGACGTCACAATGTTTTTCAGCTACCCGATGAAAACATACAGATACAGCATAAATTCAACATAACATCTATACTACCGAGGTGTCAGTAAATTTTTCTCATAAAAATGTTCCGCGTAATGCCTTCCTTTAGTCGATGAGAAGAAATTTATTGTTGGTCGTAAAAAGTACATTGCGCGAGCAACCACGCGAATTTCGGAAACTCCCTGCCACCGTTCTCACGTCGTCACTCCGTCTTGTGGCAAACTTTGTGACGAGGGGTAAAGCAGCGAGGGGTAAGCGAGCGAACGCTAGCGAACGAAGTCGAATGAGCGTATGTGAACTTTTCACTGGATACGAGCGAACGATTCGTTCGCCTTCGGCTTTACGTTGCTGCGTGTTGGTAATGGATCAAAGGAAAATGAAGCACATGAGCGTTTGTAGTGAAGACTTACCGGAAAATGCTCACTCAACGCGTACAACGATATAGAGTGAAGGTGCGTAAAATAGGTTTATTTGTCAATTCGGACTGCTTAAGCGTTTCTTCAAGGCATTTACCGAAATTGACCCAGCGCTCATAATAATATCGTCGTCACCCATAGCCAAAAGATTATAGTCTACTAGCGTTCGCTGGTTTTCGCTAAGCTTCGCGTCGGTGCTCGTCTTGCGTTCAACAGTTCTTTATGTGGACATAACAACGAAGGCTAGCGAGCTTGCGGTGTCCATCGGCAATGCCCTACATTAAAGTTCGTTTGCTTTCGTTCACTTAGTATGTAACCGGCATGACACCAAACAGATAAATACAGAAGGTAAGCTCCATGCAACAAGAGAAAACGCACGCACACATAGACACGCTTCACGTACAGCGAGTGCAAGCGCACTCGCGACCGGCATGTATTTGAAATCGCCGTATTTACGTGTCCCCTATAATTGCGCGCGCCTTTTTGTGCTCGTTCTATGAACCTATCTATTCTGTGTTTATATCAGTCTTATGGATGGTGTAAATAACTGGAGATGATCTGAAACTTCATAATGTTACATGTATGTATACAGGAAGGTACGTCTATACAGTTTGTGATGTGTGCATGCCGAGTGCACTTCTGCAAGTCTGGTCACGTCCTTTGAACAGCCTGTCTTGGAAGCCGAGGCAGTGTCTTTGGTCATGTTATGTGGGAGTACGTCTTATGTATTTATGAAATATCAGTGTAGTTTGGTGTTAGTCTAAGTGATAGAGTATTTAGAAAAAAAATGTAGAAGAATTAAAACTTTCGAGCTTGTTAGAATCACGTTTACTTTTTTGGGTCAAAAAACATAATTATCACAATAGTGGCTTAGAGAGCCTAGACAAAGTTTTATTCTATCAGCTATAATGATTCTCAAAAGGTGAGAACCATGTTCCTATTTACCTGTTAGTTCTTGTAGTACTTTATACATACACGTAGTATAGTAGTGAAGAGGGTGCATCGTCCAAACGTATATAAATTTTATTAATGTATGAATTTTAATATTGTAATACAATTTGTTTTCAACGAGTACATTTGGGGTTTCTTGTCCGCTCTTCTCCATAACAAGCTACTTTTCCGAATGAACGGTAGAATCAATTATTACTACTATTAAAATTATGTCGTTCAAAAGTGTCTCTTAATGGTCTAATTGAAATAAAGTATTTGACTTAGACTTTGAAAGATATTTGCATCTTGCCTTTGGATGTTCTCAATTCGTCGGAGTCTTTTTTTATGTTTTTTCGCAGATTCCTTAAAGACCCCAAGACCGATTTAGAAAAAAAAATCCTTTGTTTGAAAGGGTCCACTTCCCAGATGTTCCCACGGTCAGAAACTCAGAATATAATGATGGGATCCTGGAGAAGTCGATAGAACTCCTCAAATATTATAGGCATATATACAGCGGTTTTGGTATTTGCATCAACAATGCATTCATTTGCACTCAGAAAGTATAATTTAGTGAAGTGGAACTGAAGTGAAGTGTAACTCCTTAATGCTAAGTATGGCATAAGATATCTCGAATAGTTAACCGACTATGATGAAGCAAATACTTATAAATAAATGGTACCTACTGGTAATAATGGTACCATCGAACAGATGATGTTGGAGCCAGAAAGTAGGCACTGAAATCTGTATCCAAGTCGTGTTTGGGCTTATTGGAATCGTCATTAGATGTACTTTGACTATAAATGATTTTCATAGTAATTGGAGAAACCTACCGAAACTAAAATAAGATAAATAAAAACAGCTTTTTAACAAAAAAAAAACAAACCGACTTCCAAAACTAAACAATACAAAGGGAAAAATGGCTTTCTTTTCAGAAGTCGGTTTCGAAAAACGGAAAAGAAAGACACCGACTTCGAAAAAGAAAGTTATATTTTAGGGTTTTGCTTTGGAAGTCGGTTTGATTTTTTTGTTATGAATCATCTTTTTCACAGCCCACGCATTGCACTATATTTCGGCTTTTAGGTAACGGTTGAGAAAAGCTGATAACTTTTTTTTTCTTTTTGTGAAGAATAAAAATTTGTACTTTATAAGACTTCATGATCACGACACTACCTACCTACAAGTAGGGGGCAAACTCTTTGGACAATCTGGATTATGTCTCTCGATTTAAGTATGATACGTCACTTTTGTGCCAAATTTTGACCGGTTTTCAGACTAAAGTACTATTTGATCATTTCAGCCGAAAGACGTCCACTGCTGGACACAGGGTTCTCTCAAGTGTCGCAACGTTAACCGGTCCCGAATGTCTCGCATCCAACTGATCTCCGCAACATTCACCAAGTCATCGGTCCACTTAGTGGGAGGCTTTCCAACGCAACCGCGCGATCGCGGTCGCCACTCCACAACTTTTCGGCCTCATCGGCCATCCATTCTGCGAGCAATGTGCCCAGCCCACTGCCACTTAAATTTGGCCATTCTTCGGGCTATGTCGTTTACCTTGGTTCTCTTGCGGATGTCTTCCTTCATCATTTCTCTTCTTCATTTCTGATTCGATCACACAAGGAAACGCCGAGCATATCCCTCTCCATTGCCCTTCGGGAGAAGTTACGAATTAAAAATTGTATACGTTTAATTGGTAAAACAAAACTTAGGAGTAAAAATTTTAACTTGATTTGTAAGTATTACTCTGAATACACGTACCTTTCCTCAACGCAGTTGCAACCGGTTCGATTCTGGCTTATGCGTCCAGGTTTGAACAAATCCCTAACAACATAAAACAAAGTTTTAATCCGTAGAATTTTAAAAGATCAAACTAACACGTCAACGTTTGGATAATTATTCTAACACAAACGCATATGTGTCAAAAAAAATCTCCGTCAGCTACCCGTCGGCGATCCGCGCCAGACGAAAAGATCCGCCTTCAGTAGTACCGGCTCCAATGCTGGATTACGGGCTGAAATAGCACCGCAGTTCTCGTAGCAAAACACAGGCTTAAAAAAAAAAGTATGGAGCCCGTTGTAAAAATTACGGAACTACGAAGTTTGCAGGATTACAAGAGGTCACGCGCTCTGCCCGTACGGTGATACTGGTGTCCGGCTTCTAATAGCAGATATCAAGAAATTACTTATCAAAACTACGTTACAAAAAGAGACTGAAATATCACAGAAATAATTAATAGGAATCCACGATACGTACCAGTTTTCATATTATAAACCCTTAGTTGTACATCAGCCTTTTTAACGGTGGTAACTTTGGCCAGAGAAACTAGTGTTATGTCTAGAGCCTGTCTGACTATCCAGCTCGCAATTTCTAATAATATCGACGCTTTTAACAGCTGCTTTAAAAATATAAATAATTTGGTAGAAGATTTCTATGCTATGAATTTTCTGTAAATGATATTTTATTTTCATCCGAAGTTATGACATAATATGTTTTCTTGTCATCAGTAACTTGAAAAATTGAATAATGTAACCGGCCAGTTTGACTAATCAAAAAAGATGCTATACCGATAAGTCTTGTAGCGGAATACTACAATGAGTACAGTTGCGTAAAACGCTATTAAAATATAATCCTAAAAATTGCTTGCCATTTCTGAATTACAAACATTCAAGACAAAAATTTCACTCGTTCGGCTTGAGCCAAGATTCATATCTGAGTCGGATGCATTTCCCTATAGTGTGATGCAAAATTAAAATTGTATTACCAGTTCACCGCCATCTTTCCTAACTTGCGCTCTGATGTAAACTTTGAGAAACTTTCTTTGGCCATTAATAATTCTCCCGCGCGCGGCATCCGGGACCCCTGAAAAGAATATTTCAGTCTTTTGAAGCTGCAAACTGGGTACAATCAAATTACCATTTGAAAGAGCCCTTGTATTGCTATTTAAGACCCTGAACGATTTTCGTGAGCTTTGTTTGGGTCTTATCGTAGAAACCGTTTGTAATAAATCTCTTTACAGATGTCTACTTGTACAAGGAGGCCGAATTATGATGAAAGACGGATTTGCTTTTGCGTCAAAGGGCTAAGAAAATTTTGCGGATTTTTTGTGATTATTCGTAAAAGATACTGTGTTATTTTCAAGAATTGTGAAATCTTAGACCCAGACATAATTTATTCGTACTATCAAGAATATAACATCGCGCATTTTTTCGTCGAAGGATTAGACAGAGGTATATATCTATCCTATAATACGCACACCATTTTTTTACTTGTTTTGAAAGTAGTTTTAATCGATTCGCTATAAAAATAAATGCCATGCTCTCTGCTCTCATTGCAAAGCTTTGCACGAGTGGGAAATAAAAAGAGACGTAAAAAAATGAAGATAAACGTCCAGCGATCATAGCCGTGGGCGTTCCATCTTATTTGCTTACCATGCACAAAAGAGAGTGCATTTCTATGTCGTGCAAAATGAGGCCATTATAACTCGGAGACTGTTGTAATTTAGGTATTTGTATATTTTAAAATAATGGCAACGTTGCATTAGCAAATTATCTCCTGAGTATTCCTACTACTACTTCTTCTAATGGCAGTCACTTAAGCTTCCTTTATTCGGAAAAAGAAAGGAAGCTTAAATAGCTGCCATTATTAATTTATTTTCTCGCTTCTATAAGAAATTTAAGAAGCTATGTCTAAATAATATGTATAAGAAAACTTCATGTTAAAAAAACATATATCATACCAGTTAAAAGAGGTAATTTTCTACAAATAAATGACTTTTTAACGAAACAAAAGGACATTTGTATTTTTAATAGTATCTTAGTATGGATTTGTTTTCTCAATTGTTTTCATTTCCTGACTTACCAGCATGCAGTGACATTAAGTTTTGTCAATCAAGGCTGCGAATCCTCCTGCCAAAATTATCAAATAATGTGAAAGTTTGTATGTCTGTGTTCGAAGCACTTAAAAATTATCTTAATATCTTATTATACCTATATTAATATCTTATCAGATTCGAAACAAATTTTTCACACAGGTACATTATAACCTAGTTAAACTCGTAGGACACTTTTCATACCAATACAATATTCTGTTGGTGTGACTGTTCTTAAATAAAAAGGTTAGCAAATCTTCTACCGAGTAAGAATTTCTTTTTTTTTATTTGGATATCCATTCAACGAGTTCTTCCGGTCTTCTTCTGGTGAAGCAGGAGGGTGTGTCAATCCTACCGCAGTATTCCCAAACCACTGCAACTCCTGAAAGCCAGAATCAACAGTGGTGACCACCAGAAAAGCGCCGAGACAATGAAGCTCTACGAAGTCCCGGAGAATGAATTTAACTGTCATGGATCCCGCAACGAAATTAATGGAGCGCGTGTCGGACTTTTACTGACTAAATAATAAAATTTTGAGCATTGCGGAGGAATCTCTTAGTCGTTCGGAAATCTATCACCACATAACACCTCATGGAAATGTAAGCTTCTTACTAAATGGATTGAAAGCCAAAGTATCCGACTTTATGTTAGAGGACTATTGCATAATTATGTTAGGTGAGGAAGACTTCAGAACAACAAACAGTTACTTTGACATTATTGTGCATATTAGACAGGTACTACAGGAACTCAACCATACTAACTTTATTTTGTGCGCTCCAACATATAGATGTGAGAATTACACTAATTTATACAACTCAAGAGTGGAGACATTTAATAACTTACTTTTCCTAGACATACTGACGCACGAATACGCATATCTAATAGAGAGTAATAAAAATCTCACCTACGGCTACAATGAGTATAACAGACGGACTGGCGCAATAAATAATACTGGAATACATATAATATTTAAGGACATAATTAAGTTAATTGATGACATAAAATATAATAACCAGATGATTTCGACTGACATGAACTGTATGGATAATCTGTCACATGGTGAACTTTTTCGTCTCTAAACATCTCCATGTCATGCACCAAAACATAGCAGGTTTATTGAACAAGGCGGATGCGCTCACAGTTTGTCTGACTGAACTTACGGAAAAAAAACATACAAGTGGATATAATATGCGTTACAGAACATTTTATGATGGAAGGTTACGAAAACCAGTTATGCATACCGAACTACTGCTTAGCCGCTCACTATTGTAGAAAAGAAGTTAAGAGAGGAGGAGCATGTATCCTAATTAGAAATGGATACGAATGGAAAGAGTTATTAAAAATCTCAAAAATGTCCATAACAGGGACTTTTGAATGTTGTGCCATTGAGCTCACTAAGTACAAGACTGCTTTTGTATGTGTCTACAGAATTCCAAATACTAACAATCTTAATAATTTCTTTAATCAATTCGAATTAGTCTTACATGAATTATCAAAGAATGCCTATAAAAATATTGTAATAGCCGGTGATTTCAATATAGATGTATTAAAAAGGAATTATCAGTCGATGGAGTTTGGAGTGCCTTCTACTTAGCTTCAACCTAAAACTAGCAACAAATCAACCTACTCGAACGGCAAGTCAAACATGTATCGATAATTTTGCGCATAATTATAACAAACGGATCAAATCAGAAGTCTTAGAGTTTGCCCTTTCAGACCACACAGCCCAGATTTTAAAATGCCCGGTAAATAGGATATGTACGATCGACAAATACGGTGCTATTAGACGCAATTACAGCAAAGAAAATACATCTAAATTTAAATATTGTATGAGCAAAATGTATTTATCAGAAATATATGAAACGGATGACCCTAACATTGCATACAACAAATTTCATGAAATATTTTCTTTTTTCTACAATCTCTGTTTTCCTAGAACTATGATTACAGTAAATGTAATAACAAAGCCAAGGTGGATATCTAAAGGTATAAAATCCTGTAGTAAAAAAAAACGCCAACTTTTGTGGACCTACAGATTGAAATCAAATAAATTAAATAGAACTCGCTTTAAAGAATAGTCTAAGCGTTTTAGAAAAAATATGACTCTGACACAGCGCTCACAAAATAACTATAAAATCAAAACATCACACAATAAATGTAAAACCGCCTGGCAAATAATAAATCAAGGTAAATTTAATGTACCTAAAAATTATATTATGAAAATTAAAATTAATAATGACATAATTACGAATGCGAAACAAATTGCTAATCAATTCAATGACTTTTTTATTAATAAAATAAAACCCACCCAGTCCTCCGATTTTAAAACTACACGGTACTTCTTAAACAACAAAAACTCGATGTTTATGGCGCCCTGTACACCGCAACGGGCACAGACTATTATTATGGCCTTAAAAAACACAAATAGCGTGGGATACGATGGCATATCAACCAAAGTAATAAAAGCTGTAGCATCTGAAATATGCCACCATTTGTCTCATATTATAAATCTGTGTATTGTAGATGGCACGTTTCCTGACGCACTAAAAATAGCGATCGTTAAGCCAGTATTACAAAAAGAAGACAGAGAGCTCATGGAATTTTACAGGCCTATTTCTCTGATTCCTATCTTCTCAAAAATATTTGAGAAATTCATTCAAAAGGAATTAAACGGTTACATAGAGAAAAATAATATATTATGTAATGAGCAAAAGGTTTTTCGCGAAAATTAGACTATAAATATGGCGATCTACGATTTTTTATACACTGTATTGACAAAAGTGGATAAAAAAACACCTGTATGTGCTATCTTCTGCGATATGACTCAAGCATTTGACTACGTTAAACATGACATTCTAATAAATAAACTTGAAAAGTATGGAATAAGAGGCAATGTTCTTCATTTAATTAAATCCTATTTAGACAATAGAAGGCAAAAGACAGAAATCAATAGAGTTAATATAAACACTAAATTGGAAGAAATATACTTATCAGATGAACGTCAAACTATTTTTGGTGTTCCACAAGGTAGTGTATTGGGACCACCACTATTTACACTACACATTAATGATTTGCCAAAATCAATTCCACACCCTATGACTTTATTTGCAGATGACAGCACGGTGAAAATTTCTAGTAGTAGCAATGACATGATCCAATATAAACTTGACATTCACAATACCTTGACATCTATAATAGAATGGTTAAACAACAATAACTTAAAGATTAATTTAGACAAAACTAAAATCATACATTTTAGCCAGCGATTGACTATAAAAAATATGGACATAAATATAGATAATAAAATTGTTGAAATCGTAAATACTACTAAATTCCTTGGGCTAATAATTGATAAAAGGCTTGACTGGAAATCACAAATCGAGAACCTTTGCAAAAAAAATTGTAGTGCCGCATTCGCGTTGCACTCACTAGCTGCAGTTGTGAATGTAGATACCTTGATTGCGGCCTACCATGGCTTAGTTGCGTCTCACTTAAGATACGGTTTCATGTTTTGGGGAAACTCTACAGACTTTAACACGGCATTTAAGGCCCAAAAGAGATGCATTAGATCCATGTTCGGGCTAAAAACGGTCGATACATGTAAACCATATTTTAGAAGGTACAAGATATTAACTCTTCCTTATCTGTATATCTTCGAAACAGCAATGTTTGTTAAAACAAACCCCAATTTGTTTCCACGTCTACAGGATGTTGTACCGCGTAACAGACGGGATATGACCGTACTTCAAGGCTATTCAGCAAAAACGGCACTAATGGGCAAAAGTATCGTCTGCATGGCGCCTACTATATTTAATAAATTGCCTAAACATTGGAAGGAGCTAAATGGTAGGGCATTCAAACGTCAATTAAAAGTATTTATACCATTCCCTCTCTAAGCTTATTTTATTCACTGAAAACCGTGAATAAAAAGCACTTTTAATCACTGTTTTGGTGTTTGAATTTAGAACACACCAATATATATTTTACCTCCATCTCAATGCAATACAACCTACTTGCGCATAAAATACTCGATACAAACTTCTTGTGCAAACAAAGAATATTCGAATTTCAAACTCCTTCGTCGATTTAATTTTGAGTTTGTTTATATTTAGGATTTTGATAATGATTTTGTTTTGGTCTAGGATGTTAAGTGAATACTTATTTGGATTGTAATTCTAATATTAATTGCATTGGTGTTTAATTAATTATAATTATGTAACTTAATGGAGGTGGTCACTGGCCTCTGAAACACACGTGCTATTTAGGTAACTCAAACTCAAAGGCTCAGCTTCAATTTACAAAAAATGTGAAGCCCTAAGGTTTATCATTTTTTGTAAATTTTGAAGGTAATAAACCATTTATTTATTTATTATTATTCCTTGTGCTTTTGGCTTAAATGCTTCTTTTTCTCGAAGTCATGGTATAAAATATAGTATGCAACTCTTGAATAAAACGGATTTATATCGAGGGCCATGAATCACTCGCGTCGTTCAGGATTCTAAAACTTGAATCACTCGCTATGCTCGTGATTCAATCATCATGAATCACTCCCTACGGTCGTGATTCAGTTGTTAGAATCCTTCACTTGTTCGTGATTCATTTATGGCCCTCGCTTTAAAACCGTCCTTTATTCACTAGTTGCATAATATACTATTCTTTCGCAAAAGGCATATTATAGTGTATCCGAATTTTTAGCTGAAAAAGTTTTTTTTTTGTGATTGAATAGTTTTATCTTTACCTGACAATAATTTAAATGAATATTGAATTTTAATTCTATGTACAATCTTGCAAGCTTTTGATACAATGTTTAAACAAATATAAAAATCGAATCTAATGTAATAATAATTTTTGTGTCATATTTAATGACATTATTCCTATCTGACATTTAATTGTTATTTTCATTTTGACATTGTATTAATTTTTATATTTGACATGCATTATTTTATTTTATTTGACATCTGATTTGTATTTTTTTTGCATTGTTTTGCTAATGATGCGCTGTTGCTATTTGGCATTTGGTAATGTGTTCATTTCGACATTTTATTAAATTTCATATTTGACAAGCATTATTTTATGTGACATTTTATTTATATATTTTTTTTTGCATAATTTTGTTAGTGATGCGATGTGGCTATTTTAAATTTGATTATTTTTTACATTGATTTGACATGCACTATTTACATTTTGACATTTGATTTATATTTTCTGCTTAGATTTAATAATTATGCGTTATTGGTATTTGACATTTCTGATCGATATAATTTCGTTGATGTTTGAGATAACTATAATTATCATGATTAATGTTCACTTTTTTATTTTGTTCTATTGTTGACATTGATAATAATGGAATTCATTTATAATTTAACTTAGTCATTGTTTTCATTTATGATTTAAATTCTATAATATTTGCACGCCATAGCAGGTGGCAAACATGTCGGAATCTTTTGTTATTTTTTTGTTATCTTGCATCCATACTGTATGTGTTACCCATGTTTAAGCAAATAAATATTTGTCTTATCTTATCTTATCTTATCTAAAACCCACGCGTGTTCCTTCAGTTGCTTTGAGCCAGGGGCGCGGTAACTCTTTTTCAAATTTATCGACACCCCGTCAGTTTTTAACCGATTTACCAAAAAGGAGGAGGTTCTATGTTCGACTTCTTTTATGTATTTTTTTTTTTTTTGTATTTTCTCCGATATCTCCTTCAATTGTGGACTGATTTTGAAAATTCTTTTTTTGTATGAAAGAGTATGTTTCGAAATTGGTTCCATTTTAATATGGTGAAGATTTGATGAAGAACTTCGAAGATATACAACAGAACTCTTCAATAAATAACGGGTAATCTCTCGGGATTGCTGCAATCGCATGTTTATTGTTTATACCATTTCATAACATAACATCACGCCAGTACGCTCTTGAGGGGTACGCAGATCTCCCATTTCACCATTTATGTTCAAGTTTCATGATATTCGACTAATCTATTCTGGCGTTAAGGTAACTTACTAAACAGCTTGCCTATTAGGTAGGTACAACTAAAAAGTGAAAAATAAAAAAAAACTTTTTTACAAAAAAATACGACTTCCAAAATTAAAGTTATTTTTCACTTTGTAGTTTTTTTATTTGGAAGTCGGTAGTATTTTTTTTGTAAAAAAGTATTTTTTGCTGACATCTCTTTGAAGCGCGCGTGGAACACTACACGCCGTCGACTAGGGTCTGGTCCTTATAGGACGGCGAGTTACCTATTACTCGCCGTCCGCAAGCCCGCGCCAATGGTGGCCGGGCATTAGCTTGCGACTCCAAGGCCTCTCCTGCGGTGGATAGGGCCGCGAGGGTTTCTCCGTTGCATCTCCCTCACTTTCGCCTCCTCCTCCGCGAAAATTACTGCTTCGCAGAAGGAGCTAACAGCTTCCGATGCCCTCTCGCCCCGTACCATAGCCTGAACCAGGGCCGGACCCGAGAGGTCGCCACCGCCGATCGCCTCCACGAGGACACGGCATTGCTCCGCCCAAGCGGAGCAGACCTCCACCATATCCTCCAAGCGATCCGCACAACCACCGTTTCCTTCCACGTGTTTCCTTTCACCTTATCCTGAACAGAAACCTCTCAAAACAGCTGTGTCCGGTGAGGACCTGCGTCGGGTGGAAGGCAAGGATGCCGTGACGCATCTCAAGACACTCCTCATCAGGGGCCTTGTGCCCAGTGCTGGGTTGCGACAGTATCTCTATTTCGCCATGAGATCCTACTGGAGCTCTGTTCTCCGTGCCACAATTGGTCGCGGCAACTGAGTTTCACCCCGGTGCCGGCGTTTTACCTACTCGCGCCATTCCCATATGTGCGCCAAGACTTTTGCCTCCAGATCCCATGGCGGCAATCCAGCAAGAAGTATGAGGTCCTGAGTTCGATTTCGTGGCTGAGCAAAGTTTGATTGGGTTTTTATATTTAGTATTTCTCAGTAGCAACCTGCCAACTTGTGGCCATACATGGATCTTAATCCTAACTGGCGAAATGTATGTGTTCTATTAAGGTGAAAGTTTTGCAGGTGACCGTGACGCGGTCTCGGGCGGTGTGTTCGCGGGCGAGACCGAGACATGCGTCGCACACAAACTATCCTCGATTTTAGTCGTTAAAATCAGATATATTGTTGACAAAATATTGTTTCACATTGCAATGGCAAGCCGAATACGACGATATTTTATTATTAGTGTAAAAATGAACAAACTTTGGCTATCAACGAATTATATAAAACTAGGGCCAAAATATCGTTTTCAAAATGAAAGTCGATAAAAAATAGTTATTTAATTGCTAAATGAAAACAAAATTAGAATTTCGAGCGCGATGCACGAGACCACTCGTCTGTGAGCGAGACCGGCTAGTGGTCTTCCGTCGCGCGTCGCAGTCGCGCGTCGCGGTATCGCGAGTGTACTCTCTTTCATACAAAGCCTAAAGATAGCATTCGGTTCTTAGCGAACGGGACGCGCGACCGCGACGTGCGACGGAAAGGTAGGATTCGATTCATAGCTACCGCGATCGGGTCGCGCGACTCACTGCTTGGTATAGATTTATATGAAGTACTAAACAAATCCAGCGACCTCGTTTTTACCGAACGAGGACGAGAAGTTGATAAAATTAGTGAATAAAAACCCCACCTTTATATGATGTATGGCTCGCATCTTAATTGAGTCAATTTTCATCCTTTTTTCCTGAGGCATAGATAATAACATAATAAGAATATCATCATCTTCATCCTCCAATAGCTGCTAAATAACTTTTTTCCTAGCTGCGGATAAATTGTCCGGCATATCGTACTACAATAGAACAAAACCGTCACCCATAAAAATTGCAGGTAGAGTAGCGAAGTCGCCGTCGCTGACATCGGAAAGCTAGGAGTCGTTTCGCGACAGTCGCGTGGTCGCGTAGTTGAATGTTCGCAGTCGCGCATTGTGGTCGCTGAGAGCCGAATGCCTTAAGGACAAGTGGTGTCGTGCGTCTCCTGTATCGGTCACATATCGAGGTCTCGCGTCGCGTATCGCGGTCTCACGTCGCGGTCTCGCGTCGTCGCCTATCGCGGTCTCACGTCGCGGTCTCGCGTCGCGGACTCGCGGTGAACTCGCACCTTTAAGTACTCTCTTAACGGTTAGGCAGAACCTAACCCTTCGGTGAATACAGACGTGATGTTATGCATTTTAGCAAGCCTATTATTCAAACTAACCAACACTAACAAAATTTTATAGATAAACAAACACTGATATAAAAACCGCCACAGTATTATTTTTTTAATCGAAATTCGCAGGAGCAGATTACATTATCCTGATACGAATAATTTATAATGCAAATCGAGCCCAGGGGCAGCTTTGCGCTTCTATAATAGAATAGATTGCTAAACACCACGGCACAGATAATTTACTTGTTAGTGAAGGTCGTCACTTGTTTTCTGCGGCGTATAACTATTAGCTGCTATTATTATGTCGGTAGTGGATTGTAAGGCAGGGAAAGCGATTTTTATTCGACTACGGAGGGAGGGATGTGTTTTTTTAGGATTTAAATTTATTTGGGTACATATTATGTCGGAATTGTTTGGCTGGTTCGTCTTAAATGTTCTTGAGCAATTCACTTTTACTTGTAGTGGTTTTTGTTTTTTTTAAGGTACAACAATGTACGTAAAAGGTACGAAAAATACAATCTTTTTCTAACCGTGTAAAACCAAAGTTGTTTTTAGTTTATGCTGTGACAATATTTACACATGGTTCAATCAGTTTTGTAATCATAATGTTAACCAAAATACGCTGTTATATCTACTGCAAAATAACTTTATAGATAAGATAACTGTCACCACTTATCAAGTGGTGGACCACCTCGCATAGGCTACAGATCTACACTATGAGATACCATTCAAGAGAAAACGAAAGAAATTAAGTAAAAATTAGGTCAGCTTTTCTTCCCAAATTACTGCTTCAAACACACTTTTCAGCCATTGAGCCAAACAATTGATCTAAAATGCAAAGCAATAAAACTCCACTCAAAAACAAAACACTATTTTAGAAAGAGAAAAGAAAACTAGCATTCAACCTTACCTACACCGACTAAAAGTTTTATGTCCGGAGCGAAAATTACATTTACCATTTTACGTTCTATTTCTGCACCTCGCATTGCACTCAGCTCGGGCATAACTCAAAATTATGAAATAAAGAGAAATGTACTTTAAAACGTTTCTAAAAGTGTGCAACAGCTGAAACAAATCGTGGCCAACGTTGGCCGTACCTAATGGAAATAATGGAAACGGCTGACTATTGGCCCGCTTACCTTAAGTGGGTACGCGACTTGCAAAGAAATGGCCGGCTATTGGTAACGTACCTTATTGAGTTCAGTAAGTGTATTTAATGGAGATGTAGCGCTGTGGCCGGTGATAGGGCCTTTAGGATCGGGACATCTTTATAAAGTTTTAATAAGGTTATTTTGTGTGTTTGAATGTCTCAATAGTTTTCTTGAGCAGCGTTTATTTGGAGTGGTATTTGAACGCTATTTATTGGATGTCAATCCTGATTTTTAGAGCTGTTTAATTTTTATCTTACCTTTCTGTTAATGGGTGAATTTATGCATAATTGCAAATGTGTGTGTGTAATGAATAGGTTATGCAACCATGCTTCGCCGTCGACTACATCAGAAAAAAAAAAAGAAAAACCATGCTTCGCCGTCGACTACATCAGAAGTTAACATAAGGCGAGATAGTGGCCAAACACGAGCCAATCGTTAATAAAAATAGATAAAAAAGTATATAAGTGTGTTTTACATGCACAAAAAGCAGTCAAAAAGTATTTTCTTCTTAACGTGTCGATGGCAAATACAATTCTCGAATATTATGTTTGTTTGGGCCAATATTCATTCACGGCAATACATGGGTATTGCCGAGGGCACCAACGCAGTCATAAGGTCCTCACAAAGTATCGATAGCGAGTTTTTAAAAGAACTCTGTTTGTTTATGCAGACACTTTATTATAAAAATGTGTACTCTAGTGAATTGCAATTATCTGGGCTTCGTTAACCAGAGACATTTAACTTGCGTTGCCTCTACTAACCAGATTTCACGAATACATTGCCCATATTGTTACCAATATTTAACAGAAGATACCCTAAGTATGATCGTAAAAATTAATTATACAATAGCCCCAGGCGACGGAAAATTTCAGTAAAACAGTATTTATTAAAAGGTACTTAGCAGCGTATTACACGTTATTAAGTTCTTCTGACCCAGTTGGAGCAGCCTCCTTTTATTCGACCCGGAGAGACTTTAATATTTTAGTTGCAGACTATTCCTTAGTTCGCCGCTCAATTAATCATTTGGAATTCTGCACTGTTTTAAAATTGACTCGGGAAAAAGACAAACAGAAAGTGCAAATGTTTTATTAGAAAGACAGAAACAACTTTGAAAAGTTCTTGGATAAGTTATAACAGCAGCACAAATCGATCTATTTCCCTTCATGATGGTTGAGCTGAGTGGTGCCAATCCATGCGCCATGTTCGTGAACAGACGCCATCTGTTGGGATTGGTCATAACTTGGCTGCCTCGGTCTGTTTTTAATTAATTATTGTATTTTGGGTTTATTTGTTTTTCTCTAGACGCTTTTATGTGCACGTTTTTTTACATCATTCTCACATAATTATGTGCAATTTTTTCCAACAAGAATGATGTAACCAAATACTTGTAAATAAAATTTATTGATAGAAAAGAGTGTCCGTGGAGTTTCTTGCATATTTTTCTCAATAGAGACATATTGAAGCTTGCGAATGTCCTACAAGCTTCAATTTAGTTTTTTTGACGATTCAAAAGTAAATTATATATTATTATTGACTACTTTTTTTATTTATTATTTTTTATTATTATTATTTCATTTACCTTTAAATGGTTTAATTGAGATATCATTTCATTTTTTGTTTTTTGATTTACTATTTATTTACCTTTAAATAGTTTAATTGTTTTTTTCTTCTTTTTGATTTTGATCTTTAAGGTTAAGCAACGCTTGCTAAGGTTGGTCCGTGGATGAGTTATCATAGATTCATTGTAAGTTGTTGGTCATCGCCGTAATTTGTAGATCTTCGAAGATAGTTAGAAGTCAGAAAATTTGACGTCAGTCTTGTTAAAAACCGTCGTATCGTAGTAGCCAGTTACTATCCCAGTAGCTGAGCAGTCAGATAAGCAGTCGCTCTATGTAACATACTGGTACTCAGCTGTATTCGATTCGACTTAAAGTCACCCCGAATATATTATTTTTATATTTAAGTGTGGCTCTTCCTGTTCATTTCTTAGATCAAGGTTTTAAAATTGGTAGCAGATTTTCGGTCACAGCCCAGAATCTAAAATTCATGGGGATTATAACAAACTAACGACATGTGGGTATATCGCCTAACCCCAAAGGGTTATTAAAGCACACTATACTAATTGAATGAAATCTTTCTTCAGCTGTATGCTTTCCCATTTAACCGTTCATAATGGCTGTCATTTAGCTTATTAGCCATAAGAACTAATACGACACAAAGTACTCTGTTTTTGCACTCTTGTATTTTAAATAGGCCATTTATTTATATTTAATTCTTTTGCAATCTATCCGAGGCTAAAAATACTTAAATATATGATCAACTTAAAATGCCGCTAAAACCCAGGTGTGTCTTTTTTCCGCTAAAAAAAGCCATTTTCACCTGGTTCCAGCTTTCCGAGATATGACCGTGCCAATAACTGACCATCTTGGGCTTCTTGGCGTTACGTTTACATCGACTCTCAATTTTGGCCCATAAGTTGAGGCAAAGGCTCAGCTAACTTCCATAAAGCAGGGGATTAAAGCAAATCAGCAAAGGTAAGAACGCCAGAACAGCTGCTCAGCTTGTATCAAGCGCAAGTTCAATCATGCATGGAGTACTGTTCTCATCTCTGGAACGGATCTGCCAAATACCAGCTTGATGCACTAGACTTTCCTGATATAACATATAAATATAACAAAAAAAAAATGCTTGACGCACGGGACCAGTCAATGTGGCGACGCTAGGGGGAGGCCTATGTCCAGCAGTGGACGTCTTTCGGCTGATATGATGATGATGACATATTCTATCTTTGGGTTCTCTACTGTGACGTCATGGTTCTTTCCGTTCGTAATTATTTATGTATTAAAAGCGTTTAGCGATAGACCGACAGAGTTTCTTACTTTCTCTTGCTTATTCTCTTAACATGGATTCCAATTCAGTTGCTGTTTCAGCTAAGACAACGCAATATCAACTGAGAAGCGAAGATGGCTCAGGAACTCTGCATCCACCGTAATGCCTCGATGACTGACTCGAGTACCGCCGAAAACAACTTAGGTGATAGCGGATCCCCTTGTCGGACACCTTTTTGTATGGGGCACTTTATTCCTTCCAGTCACATTGTAGCCCAACATTTGGAATATACGCTCTTGATTAAATTTATGTACTTTATGTCCATTCCCTGGTGTGAAATTTTTCATACATGTACCTTTAATCTCTCAAGTAATATTAATCGATACAGGCGTACGGAGAATCAACTTTGATTCTATACATCGGCAAGAAACTGTTCTATTAGTGCAAACTTCTTCGTTCGTTGTTAGCGTTCCTAGCGAGTTGTTAATATTTTAGGAGTTAACTTTGTGGTTAAAACAACATGTATGTGTACACATGCATGTGTTCCTTGTCAGCTTTTCGCCATAGCACCTGCTATTTGGAACAGTGTAGGTTGAAATCTCCCGTTTATAAATTTTTCATATTGCATGGAGTATATAATATTTAGTTAGTGACCTACCTGAAGGCTCGACGCAATTCGATTTATATCACTCTGAGAGGTGCTTTAAATTGCAAGTACGTTCATACGGACGCAATGCGATGCAATTCTACCAATTTGCACTTGTTTTAAAAAAAAATACTTATACGCGATATCCGACTGATATCGCATTTCGACGTAAAAGCAATTGTCTCGCGCAATCAGTAAGATTACAATATTGTTGAAACATCGACAAAAGTGTAATTCAATAAACAATATTTTTACTCTTTTCTGGAATGTGTCAAACATTCTTCATTAAAACAGCATCGCTAAGCAATTTCAAAATTACTCATCCATTTATCGACAACCCCAATTAGCTCAATCATGCCAATCTTCCCTTCAAAACAGAAATACGAATGACTTTAATAATCTCATTGTTCGCTCAATCGCTCGCCAATCGCCTGCATTACACCCCTCTCTAATATTTGCATGAAAAATACTCATTGCTCAGGGCGCTGAAGTGCGAACATAAATAATGAGGGCCCAGGTTTCCTCAGTATTATTGTCGTCTATCATCGGAGCCTGCGAACCGTATTCTTTTACGTCCAAGCGTTTTGTCAGAGGAGAACATTTCACAAGTTATTTGTATCAATTTGCTTCGAGTGGAAAAAGTTGGCCCCTTTAACGTTCTCTTTTTGTGAGAGACGTATCCGCGTATTGGTTTTCGTAATGGCTTTTTGAATCATATCGATGTTTATGATGTGAAGTGAAATTTGTTATTGGTTTGCAGTGTCTTGGGGCCTACGTTGTATAGGTTTTTATGTGGCTACAGCTTTTACTTTTATGATTATATTTCACTGTTAAATGTGCTTCAATTTTCATCCATGACAATCTGACTGGGTAATATGACAACCATCTTATAGATGAGTTATGTATCTGTAGTTATAAAGGGTATTATTTTGTGTCCAAAACTCAAGGATGCTGAACACATAAATATTTTTATAGCTATTATTATTTTCATGACAATAGCAACTCGAAAAACAAATTAAAATCACTTTTTAAGTTTTCCAATTTCATTTCTGACCTCAAATATGCAGCCAAACTCCATAGGTCAACGTCGACGAAAATTTTAAACAAATCTTTCAACAATGCTTGAAAATGGAAAATTAAATTCCGTAATTTTGCAGCCAAAGCATCTTTGCTTAAAATCGAGATTTATTTTGCTAGTCTCAAATATTCTCGTAATATTTCCGTTCCAGGAATCAACAATGTCTAGATTGTTGCTATAGACATTCTTTGCGAATATCTTGCGCGGCAGACGAACTGGGCCAGTATTGCCCGTACATTGCGAGCGTACGAGCGCCTTGCTGTCCACTAAAGAATAGTTTCCGAAAGATTAAAGACGGATTGTTTGGCTTATTTTATGACGTTCCGTTTTTTTTTTTTCAGTAATAGGTTATCCGTGCGCTAGTGACCTCCTGCTACATCAGAATTTCAAAAGACATACCAGTTGTTAAATTACGCATATAAGAAAAAAAACCGGCCAAGTGCGAGTCGGACTCACGCACGAGGGGTTCCATACCATTATCGCAAAAAACGACAAAAAAAATCACGTTTGTTGTATTGGAGCCCCACATAAATATTTATTTTATTCTGTTTTTAGTATTTGTTGTTATAGCGGCAACAGAAATCTGTGAAAATTTCAACTGTCTAGCTACCACGGTTCATGACATACAGCCTGGTGACAGACGGACAGACAGACGGACCGCGGAGTCTTAGTAATAAGGTCCCGGTTTTACCCTTTGGGTACGGAACTCTAAAAAATCCACGGTCATCAATCTGGCTTGTTTGTCAACTAAGGTACTTATAAAACAAATTCACTACCAGGTCGCTTAAGTAGACTAGAGATTGGATTAAATTTATAAAACCGTCGTGAATTCTATCCTTATTGACTACAATAACAAAACACAATATTTTATCTCCACCATTTTAATTCAGCAATGAATTAATGTGCATAATATATTCGTTAAGAGCGGATTCGAATTACCGACTAGACCTTTGGAAAAGGATCCTTTTCATTAGGCCTTCATAAAAAACGCGTTAAGAAAAACAAGGAAAAGAGATACATGCAATCATTTATCGTTTATGTTCCTTTCTGCTGGCCCATTATATGAACCTTGTTGCAAGTTTGAAAATAAATGCTTTTTTTTGTGAAGGAATCAAGTTTATTTTTGTTAATTTCTTTATAGAACCATTATTATTGAAAGCACGTCATTTAAAATAGTCCATACACGATTAACTTAGACAAAGATGATTAAGTCAAAATAATTTTTTGAAATAGGTATTTTTGCATACCTTCACTTAGTTGATTAGTTTATATACCTACATGGGTTTAATAATGCTACATGCACGGCGTTTCATTACGATTTCACATTTAAAATCTAACAGAATGTACAATTGTACATATTTCTCTAAAGTCTTGGCTTTATGTCCACACATTGTCATTTATAAAATACCTCTAAAACTTATTAGAGTACGTTAAAATTCAAGAACATTTACTCGGAGTTCAGTTGCCTCCTTATTCTGGTAATCTGCGTTATAAATGGTATAACTACTATAACCTAAACATCGCTCCATCAACACAGCAAATCTTGTGGAACGTAATTTAAGAACGAGAAGCGATTGGAAAGTTTGTTCAGAAAACTTAATAATACGACAGTTCTGCTTTAAACTGGTCATTTGTTTCATTTAACATTAGCAACCAAAAACGGTAAAAGTTACAGATTGAAATATAAAAAGAAAAATTATCGCGAATAATTTAACGCCAATTCCATGACTCTTTTAAGGCCTACGACTGCATTCACAATAGCAGTCGTTTGAAATAAACTTACCTACTATAGATACAATGTTGAATTATAATTGCTGCCCTTGTTTTGTACATCAGACTAACCGTATCTTAACTAATACTCATAGTGTGAAATGTTAGGAGCGTGTGGTCACGAAAGATGTTCCTCTGGGAACTATTGTAAGTGAAAACTTAATAATACGACAGTTCTGCTTTAAACTGGTCATTTGTTTCATTTAACATTAGCAACCAAAAACGGTAAAAGTTACAGATTGAAATATAAAAAGAAAAATTATCGCGAATAATTTAACGCCAATTCTATGACTCTTTTAAGGCCTACGACTGCATTCACAATAGCAGTCGTTTGAAATAAACTTACCTACTATAGATACAATGTTGAATTATAATTGCTGCCCTTGTTTTGTACATCAGACTAACCGTATCTTAACTAATACTCATAGTGTGAAATGTTAGGAGCGTGTGGTCACGAAAGATGTTCCTCTGGGAACTATTGTAAGTCCAATTTTGTTGAATTAACTTACAAGAAATATGAAGACGATGAAAGTTCTTTGAAGCACATAATGATTTTGCCAAGTTTTTAAGGCGAATTATTCTAAAACATCAACGTCATCTGCCTACCTTTTTCTTATGTTACTTGGGATTGACAAAACACGTTTTCTGCTATAATTTTCCCCTGTCAACCGTAAGGTTTACGAATTTTAACATATAAAACAGAATTAAAATTATGAAAGTCACACATATTCTCTTGAAAATGGCTTCGAGTTTATTCCACCAGTCCCCGCAATACGCTCCTGACTTCAACCGCACTGAAGCACGTCGCGTTCCCTCCACCGCTCTCTAATTTTGTATGCTCTGTTGTTTCACCGCATTTATTTTTCTTCGCGGTCTAATTCTCTTTGTTGTCTCAGTCGTTTCGCAACCAAATTTCGCGGAATGAGGTCCGTGGTTGAAATGAAATTGGTATTCGGAATGAATTGGGCTCCTCCGTAAGTTTTGCGGACCCTTGATTTTTAATTCGATTTGTGCTTCGCACGGATGCTGAATATTAACCCAGTTTACAATAAGACTGCAAAACAATGACATTATTTAGAGGCAATATAATTAACTTGAAAAAATCAGGAACTTTTTCTTTATCGTTTTCTGCTTCACCAAAGTCACACAATAAACAGGTTCAAAATAAATTACTGGCAAATGTAGGCGTGTGTTGTTATATCCCTATCGAGTTACGATAATACAAAATATTTCAAATAAATAAAGCAAAAAGAGGTGGTGAAATGATTTGGAGGCGTGCCATGAGGGCTGGTCCATGACGACTTGGGAAAAAAATATCTAGAAGGACTTGGGGGAAGTCTTTTCCCAGCAGTGAAACAGCAAAGGCTAGACAAAAAAATGCTACTTAGAAGTATCAAAGTTTGGAAAGTTTCCTTAGTTAATTCAATTAAACCCTATATAAATATTTCTGAACAACTAAGTATATTCTAACTAGTTTAATAACGACATCTCATTAGCGTTGAACAACAGTGAACTAATTCCCGGCGATATGCAAGTCATCACCACGGCTTACTAATTAAGCTAGCGCTCTCGACTTGAATACTTTTCTTCAAATGCTTTTAGCGAGGAAATCTTTTCATTGGAACATATCTAATGAAACGCCTATTCATTTATTTTTTGGATTAGCAGCTACTGGATGCCTAATTTATAAATAGCCTGACATCGTTATATTAAACTATAATTCATTGACTATTCAAAAGCAGTCATCGAATTTGTACGTCTACTTCATAATATTGATTCTACAAATCTGAGAAGTATCTAAAAACAGTAGTTACTACGAATGTAATTTACATAGTATACACAAGTTACTTTTAATACCTGTATTGTAAGGAGGACAATTTATTATATAAAATATTACTATTTATTGAAATTCATCGTACGCACAAAGATTTGAAGGTAAAGTTTTGTGTAATATATTTCTATGAAAATTCGAATCTAGGTCAATCCCCTACTCGAGGACGTTCCACCCCGTCGATTTTTGGATGACGTGCAAATAAGATCAACACAAACTGACAGGCATCTAATCTATCCGCATCGAATTATACCAACCAGAGATAAGTAACATTATAATATTATTGTAAGAGACATCAGCAAGACAGATGGGGCGGTCAGCACATGAATATTTCAAGAGTGGCATTAGGACATGGGAAAATAAATATGGCCGACTTGACTGGACGCATTTGTACATAAATCGTAGTACCGCCCGTGTTTGAATTACCAATGAAAGGGACGGAGCCGGGTTTATTTATCAGTTAACCGTATATCCATCTCACTGGGTAACACGCTGAATTTTTATTGAAAACTCACGGAAGACATGATTCGTTGATTACGAGATTAGAGTAACGTGCGTGGCTGTTATTGATTTAGTCGATTATTGCAATATTTTTCGACAACTTCAAAATGAGATCGTGATCTAAAAAAATAACTTCAATTTCGGCAGTCGGTGTTTCTGTTTTCGTTTCTTCGTTTTTTGACACCGACTTCCGAAATTGAAGTTATTTTTCACTTTGTAGTGTTTTTGTTTGGAAGTCGGTTACAATTTTTGTAAAAAGGTTTTTTTATTTTTCACTTTTTAGTTGTGGTACATAATGGACCAGTTCTATAGGTGGTACCTACGCGTATAGTGTCCAAAGTGAAGCTAAAATAGATTAACCCAATAACATGAAACTTAAACAAAACCGGTGCAATGAGAGTATACCAGGGTGAACTGTTCACATCTGCGTACCCCTTTAGAGAGTACCACTGTGATATTTTGTTATGAAATGGTGTAAACAATAAACAGACATGCGATTGTATCTATCCCGAGTGTTTTACCGTCATTTATTAAAGAGTTATGATGTATTTCTCCGAAGTTCTTCATCAGATCTTGATGAAAATTAAATGGGACCACATGACAAGCACCAGCTTTCAAATAATAAAAGAATCATCAAAATCGGTTCACCCAATAAAAAGTTCTGAGGTAACAAACATAAAAAAAAACAGTCGAATTGAGAACCTCCTTCTTTTTGCGAAGTCGGTTAAAAACATAGATACCTTGGTACCGTATTTTAGTAAGGAACCTTCGCGTTCATGTATTTCTACACTTTTGATAAGTTTTTGACATTGATTGCGTTGATTTAGCCTTCAGGTTGCGAGTTCAAATTAAGTATTTATAGATGGTAAGGGTATCAACTAGTACAATTATTATTTAAGTTCTTTGAAGTTAAATAATCTTAACGGTGGGGTGAGCTGAGGTAAAGGCGAGTCTTGTTTTGGAAAATCGGATGAAGGAAGGGTAACTGAAGTCAGAATATTCTGAAAATCAAAATTTCTAAAATCTCAAATTTCTTTATTTTAATTACACGGCCATTAAGCGGCACTTTTGATCGCCAAATATTTTAATTTATAAGTAACACATATTTAGGAAGATCTCCGGCAGGCTGGCATCGCCGCATCGACTGATCATGTGATATTTGCATCCAGTGGATTTACGTGATCCATATCCTCCTTCCAAGAGGCCTTACCTATGTCAGCATGCCTTAGAAGCCTTACTCAGCCACGTTCCTGAGCTTGAACATTGCTTAGGTATTTTGCGTTCTTCAATATTTGAAGTGTGATTTTTTTCATGATAAAAAGTAACTTGATTGAAATTGGATTGTTACGTCCAGAAATTATCTTTCAGAAGCTTTCAAACAAAATTATGCCTATATAATATTTATTAATTTGGCATCAATGAAAAAACATGTGGAAAACTTACCTTTACATACAAGCAGCTGCTTAATAATATATAATTTGATTTTATCAGTTTGACTATCCACCATCTTGGCAAACAATGCTGGTATAAGTGGATAAAAGAACTGAACTACATTTTGAGCCTTAATCATTACAAGCTGTAAAATCAACATTACAGTACAATAAATTCGAAAACATTGACAGGTCATAGTAATAATTGATCATGTTTTAATTTTGCCATCTTCTTCAATAAAAATGCAATAGAAATCGGGCTCTAGCATTTTTCTTCACCTGATTTCCAATTTTCCATATTGATTTCCATATTTGAGCTCATCGTTATCCTCTTTTTTATTCGGTTTTTGTCTTCATATTTAATACTACTCTTAATCATTATCTCTGTAGTCATCACCAATCATATCAATTCAATACATATCAACTTTTGCACAGCCCATACATCGTTTTTAAAATTGTGTTATAAACCAATCAAAATTCTGGGAAAAAGATGATTGTTAAAAAAAATGTCTGAAACAATATTTAACAGATTTTAATTAACATGTTTATGAAAAGAACATGAACAATACAATTTTAATACTTAAAGTTAATTACTGTTTTTTAGCGTAATTTTTTGCCCATTTAAATTGTATATAGTTGGCACTCTCATTAAATAAAAAAACAAAATTTTGAGTTAAAGTTCAATCAAATCAAATCAATAATAATTATAATAAATTAGAAGAAGTTATTTTTTTGTTTACCATGAATTTCATTGGACCATGACATTGACAACACACTCTACAATTTTTTTGTAAATCATCATAAGTTTTCTTAAATTCTTCTTTCTATACTTTTAACCAGATTCAAATCGAAGTGCTCCTAACGATTCTCTTTCCAAAAGTTTGCGGAGTATTGCCATTCGGCGCCATGTTGTTTCAAACATCTTTTTTTTTTTGTTATTTATTCTTTTTTTTATTCTTTTTATGTATGTAGTAAGTCGTTTTGTGAAAATTAAACACTTTTTCTTTCTTATAATCCTTGTATGATGAGAAAAATCTACAACTAAAACTATTAATAATCCTATCATGATTTCAAAAGCATTCGTTGTGCAATTACATATTAGTAAGTATGCCAAACAGAAAACAACCGGTCCAACTACTTTAATTATCAGCATTCTTGAAAATGCGATATCGATACAACGATATATTATATATTCTCCATTTGTTAGGAAACCGACAAAAACCATTTGTGATATACTGGATGAACTGAAATACTAAGAATATCTGACCATCAAGTTTCAAAATAAACAAATGAACTGCAAAATAAAAGAAAAAACGGCACAGTAAAGTTTTTCTGCCAGTGTAACAACTCAGTGCTAACTGACATTATAGTACAGCCTACATAATCGGACCACCATTATGGTTCGTACAGAAACAATAGTGATCTTAGAAAAATCATTATGAAGTGTTGACAGCAGAATTAGCTTTGAAGGCAGAAAAATACTGACGCGACTGTGTCTATTCCGAATAGTATTCTAAACAAAAACAATTAGTTTGATGAAATGTGAGCTCCACGTGCTATTTCGCTATAATTATGGTGTATTTTTCAACAGACGGACAGACAATGTTTTGATGCTGGCTTTGTTACAGAATAAAAAAACTAATTTGAAATGGAATGACCATTCTATCAAATTAGGTTTTTTTTGTAACACAACAATCATCGAGTACGATAAAAATAATGTAGTAAAATGATTTTATATAGTTTTATATAATTAATATGATTATTAAAGTAAATAATGGAAATGTTAATAAAACGTAAAAACACACTCAAACAAAAAACGATTTTAAATAATTTTGTCGTCTGGTAAGTACAATAATATAATAATTCTCGAAAATGGCAATGTCACGTTGTATTGCGATCGGTCTATCATCACTGACAAGACTATTAATGCCAATAAGCCTGACATAGTGGTGATAGACCGACTAGAGCGTACGACTGACGTACTTGTGAATATTCTAAATAGCACTTTAATCAAAACTAATAATTTCGATTGAATGCCCCACAACGCTATAATTATGGTTCACAAAGAACTCGGTTTATGGGATATCTGTTCTATCAAATTGGTCATAGAACGAAATGATACTTTTAAAAACCACTCATTTTAGGGTAGATATATTTTTATTGAGTTTAGAGGCAGGATTATTATAAATTATTTTTGCGCATGCTGTTACTTACAGACAGTAAGAACAAGGAGGAGCTCGTGGCTAAATAATAACAGCCGCACGGATCGATCTTCAAGGTTGTGCAACGCTTGACGAGGTCGGTTCGTGGATGGCTGACCATTTTCAACATACCGAGTTTCCTCCGGTCCTCGGAAAGCACGTTAAGCCGTTGGTCCCGGCTGTCATTTGAAGATCTTTAATAGTCGTTACTGGTAGTCAGAAGCATGAGATCTGACACCAGTCTTGATAACGGGTACAGTGTTACCCATTTACTGGGTTGTGGAGGTCAGATAGGCAATCGCTCCACGTAAAACACTAGTGCTCAGTTGATTCCGGTAAGACTGGAAGCCAATCCCAATATAGCTGGGAAAATGCTAGGCAGATTGATTGGTACTTACAGACAGTATGAAACTAGTCTGTCTGTATACCTATGAATGTTTACATACTAGTAAACGACAATTTACCAAGAAATACCCACAACTCAATATTTCGGTCCCACTATCCTTATGAAATCTTTGCTCAGACAATATTCTGTTAGACGACAGAAAAAACTAATTCTTAATAACTAGACGATCACGTATTACCCGAGATGAGACAAATAAAGCAGGACGTAGCCAAACCTACCCCTGAAATAATAACCGAAACCCTGGCCACATGTTGGCCTAATACCAACCGGCATTCGCTCGTAAAAAATAAGAAAAGAACCCCGCAAAATACTCTCTATTACAACCCTACGGTATGTCGAAAAAATTGGAAATACATTTGTTCGAAAACGAATCGGACTGCGTATAACCGGATCGGTGTCAGACATTCGGATATCATTTTGTATCTCACACGCGTCCCACGTTACCCGCAGATTCAGCATTCTTTTATGAATAACATATTCAAAGATGATCGTCGTGTTAGTTCTTGAATAGGAGTCGTTTGGTAATAAAATTGTGTCTCCTACCAGATGTCGCGATTGGAAATAATGTTTGAGAATGGTTAATGGTTGAGAAAAATGGAACGAAACTGCAGTATGCAAGTGATGAAGAGATTTCGCACTGTCGAATTTATGTCTGCACTGCTGCACCGAACTCGCAACAAGTTAAGGCTTCCACCGAGATGCGAAAAAGCAACAACGCGTTTTCAAAGAAGCTGGAGAATAATTTAGAAAATTTCCATGAGAACACGTTGACAAATTTTCGCGTCGCACCTGCCTGCCTTTACTACTGTACACCAAATCACTGTATCCTGGAAACATCATCAACATCATCATTTCAGCCGAAAGACCTCCCCCAAATCTCACCACGGCGACCGGTCCTCTGCAGAAAAAGATGATGAAAATAATTCTGCACAATTTTAATTGTTGGTAAACCTGTTAACAAAGTTAAGTATTTATAGCATCTTTTTCACAAGAAAAGTGAGCTTCAACCACTCGAACCCTTCCAAGTTTAAAGTTCAGAATAATTATATTAATGACACAAAGAACAAAGTTTTGTTTGAAATACTATACTGAAGGAGTTTGCGAAAGGGATACCTGTTTCTTTGGTTTTGATCAAGAAAAGACACAACAAATGTTAAGATATATGATTATTTAGATGACGATGCTTTTGTTATTGTTTTTGTAGATTATATATTAAAAATTTTGCTTTCTTCTGTCAAATCGTCGTATAATACCACGTAAATTGTTTTTGGGAGCCCCACTTAAATATTTATTTTATTCTGTTTTTAGTATTTGTTGTTACGGCAACAGAAATACATCATCTGTGAAAATTTCAACTGTCTAGCTATCACGGTTCATGAAATAAAGCATGGGGACTAACAGACTGATGGACAGTGGATTTTTAGTAATAGGGTCCGTTATTACCCTTTGGGTACGTGACCCTAAAAATATGTACCTATGTTATTGTAGCACAGCCACAGCAAATCCACCTTACGTAGTTACATTCCATAAGAACAGCAAGTGACTCAACCCTTGTATATATTAAGTTACTTGCTGCTTAACAGTTTTTTTGCTGTCCTGCCAAGTTACAAACGTTTCGTATGGAATTTCCTTCTACAGTCGGTATCGCCTTCTATTTGTATGGTCTGACCACGTGAATTCACATTCAGATGTGTCATTCCCATACATTGATTCGATTTCTACTAGCATTATTGATTATAGATTGTCAACTTGCCTACAAGTATTGAAATTGACAAACGTAGTGTTACAAAATAAGCGACGAAATAAAATTATATACACGAATTGCAACAAAAATTGACTTAATGGGCACGACTTTGACCACCTACCTTGTAAATATTGTAAACCACTACATCATCATCATCATATCAGCCGAAAGACGTCCAATGCTGCACATAGGCCTCCCCCAAGCGTCGCCGGATTGACGGGTCCCGTGCATCCCTCATCCGGCGGATCCCCGCAACCTTCACGAGGTCACAACGGTCCACTTGGTGGGAGGCCTTCCAACGCAACCTCTTCCGGTTAGCGGTCAGAACTTTTCAGTCCCATCGGCCATCCGTTCTGAGAGCGATGTACCCTGCCCACTGCCACTTAAGTTTGACAATTCTTCGGTCTATGTCGTTAACTCTAGTTCTCTTGCGGATCTCTACATTTCTGATTCAATCACGCAAGAATACTCCAAGCATGGCCCTTTCCATAGCCCTTTGCCCAGCTGAGCCGAGGTGGATTCGACGGTTAACCTCTTTCTCGAAGTTGGCCCTACCAAACTGAATCGTTTGTTCCAGGTAGACATAGTCGTCCACAACTTCGAGTGTAGAGTCTCCGACCTTGATAGGAGTGGGTGTAACATGGGCTTTCAGCATCACCTTGGTTTTGTCCATGTTCATTTTAAGACCCACTCTTTTGGAAGTTCAACTGAGGTCATCGAGCACTATACTGAGGTCCTCCATGGTCTCAGCAATGACCACTATATCGTCGGCAAACCGATGGTGAGTGATGTACTCGCCATTGACGTTGATGCCTAGTCCTCTCCAGTCCAGAACCTTGAAGACATCCTCCAGCGCAGCGATGAACAGTTTCGGAGATATGATGTCTCCCTGTCTCACAACTCTCTGCAGAGGGAAAGGTTTCGAGGTCTGATCCTGAAGTCGAACTGATATGGTGGCGTTTTTGTACAAACACTTCAACACTTTGATGTACCGGTGGTCGATTTGGCACCGTTGGAGAGACTGCAGTACAGCCCAAGCCTCGATCTAATCGAAGGCTTTCTCGTAGACCACAAACGCTTAGCAGAGAGGCAGGTTGTACTCTTCGGTCTTCTGTATAACCTGCCGCAGCGTATGTATGTGGTCTTCGGTGTTAAAGCATCTACGGAATGTGGCTTCTTCGGGAGGCTGGAAATCGTCAAACCTGCGTGCGAGACGATTCGTGATGACTCTTGAAAACAGCTTGTAGATATGGTTAAGAAGTGAGATGGGCTTATAGTTCTTCAATAGAGCATTGTCACCGTTCTTGAAGAAGAGTACCACCGCAACCCTGCACCATGCCTGTGGCGATTTCTCCTCGAGTATGACGGAACCAAACAGCTTCTGAAGTGCCTTAAGTATTAGTTTTCCACCTGCCTTCAGGAGTTCGGCCGTAATTTCGTCATCACCCGGTGCGTTGTTGTTGTTAAACTGTTTATGAGCCATCTTCACTCGTACAGGCTGACGTCCGAAATATCTTCAGTATAGTGACGGGTCAATCTAGCTCTAGAGTCTTTTTCTAGATTCGCGATGGGTTTACTGTTTGACTTGTACAATTGCCCTTATAACCCCTCGATATCACTCAGAAGCTCCGGGTTATCGGATACGATCCTGCCATTGTCAGTCTTCAGTTTCGTGAGCTGGCGCTGCCCAATAGTCAGATCTCTTACAAAAACCTTGGAGCCCTTATTCCGCTCGATCGGTATAAGGGCGGTATTAAAGCTCGGTATTAAAGCGGCGGAGGTCGCTTTTCAAAGATTTTGAGATCCTTCTATGAAGCTGCCGGTATTTCAACGCATCGTCTGAAGACTGCATGAGCATCTCACGCCTCACCTTCATGAGCTTAAGTGCAGGATCAGAGAGGTTTTTGTTTATATCTTTACGATGGGACGGTAGAATCATTTATTATAACTTGTAAATTTTAATTGTTGACCAGTACCAATCGGTACAATTTTGTGATAGTTGATAAGGTTCTCGGTACGAATCGTACGTTAAGAAATTAATTTTGTAAATCAAAACAGCCTTCATATGCGCATTCAAGACATGGACCGCACATTATAATGCCTCAAGTGCAGCCTACGCTTTACAGGACTTAATGAATGCTACCGAAGCAGGACTTTAATCATCGAATCGAAAACAAGAAGAAGCTTTTATAAAACCGGTTGAGTGGCTGGGGTCCTGTCATGCAAGTATTTCCACAGCTTCTAGTAAATAATTTCGAAAATAAAAAAGTTAATTTAAAAATCAAAAACCCGACTGCTTAAGAAGCGAACTAAAAGCTGTAAACAAGAAAAGAAAATCATGCTGTGCATATTCGCGAGCTGGCTGACCACCTGATCCTCTGGCTCACCGAAACCGTTTTTTCTTCCAAACCGATGATGTAAATTTACCTGTCTAAGAACATTTGGGCGGCCAAGACTTATCTAACGATGTCTTTATTATATAAATCCGACTACCGGTATGAAAGATATGAGGTTATAAAGAATATTACATAAGTTTAAACAAACATACAAACATACAAGATACGCGAGTCGAGTAAATTCAGTGTTACATTATATTTGACAACTGGCTCTATTGTCTTATTTACAGTAAAATGAAGATCCAAAAAGTCGTCCCACATCTTTCATCTTTGATTCAAGAATGAGTTGTTTACTTCTAAACACGAAGTCAGTCGGAACAGTTCTCGACGAAGGGTCTCGCTAAAAGTTGCGAGTTTCATTAGGAACTTGATTAAGTATGTAAATGAACCTACAAGTTTGCGCTTTGAGGAACAGTGGACACTGACATTTTTAACTCTTACCTATGTAAGTAAATATTTTCTTTGACAATTTTGTTATTGTGTAGAGGCAGAACCATTAATATTGTGTTTAAAAAGACTGTAATAGAGATACATTTTTTATTATATCTGTCACTGGTACCCTAATAATAACAGCCGCACGGATCGATCTTCAAGGTTAAGCAACGCTTGACGAGGTCGGTCCGTTTGTTATGTGACCATTTTCAACATACCGAGTTTCCTCCGTGCCTCGGAAAGCACGTTAGGCCGTTGGTCCCGGCTGTCATTTGAAGATCGTTGACAGTCGTTACGGGTAGTCAGAAGCTTGAGATCTGAAACCAGTCTTGCCAACGGGTACCGTGTTACCCAGTTACTGGGTTGTGGAGGTTAGATAGGCAGTCGTTCCACGAAAAACACTAGTGCTCAGCTGAATCCGGTAAGACTGGAAGCCGACCCCAATATAGTTGAGAAAAGGCTAGGCAAGAGAGAGATCTGTCACTGGTAATAACCGCAAGATTATAATAAATCTCGTTACATATAAAAACTCTTTATTTGAGTTAAGTAGAAAAATTAAAAAAAAATGGATTTAATAGTATTTAAAATTGTCTGTTCACAATATAGCGACGGTATATATTTGCGCAAGATTTATTAAAATCAAATGGTGATTGCAATAAATCCGGTGACATATCCGATCATACTAAGTTATAATAATTACACATTCATGAACAGAGTGTGATCAACTTCATTACTACTACAAGTAGCAAGTGATTGTGTCAGCATGACGTATCGTGTGGAAACTTTAGTGATCCGGGCACCATGTGAAATTCGATTACATTACAAACTTGTACTCCATTCAGCATTGTCCTACTCAAGTTGGTCTCCAGTAGTCTCAGAGTACAGAGAGTAATTTCAACTAAAAGCTGTTCATTTATTAATCAAATTGTAAAAATAAACGTTACGCAATTTATCAAGGTTAAACAAAGGTCGTTTTAATCCGTAGAAAATCACCTGAAACTGTCCTCTTAACGTTAATTGTCTTGCCCTGCCCTTTGTATATTTCAAATCCTTAACAAGATCTCAAGAAAAGTCATTAGAAAACACGTTCGTGGGGCTTTTATTTTCGATTTTAGCCCACTCACTGTTCCACTCAGCTGCCGGTGAGGTGGATTCATTGTTATCGCCCACTTTCCTACAAAAAACCTCTTGAGCACCATTCGCTAATGAAATAAAAATCTCAACTACAAACCGTGAAGCGCCCCAGTATTGTGTTTTTCGTTGTGGATATAACTGGCTCTTCCTGTGGTTTAGCTCGCGTGATTTACGATGTTTGTGGGAAGAGTAAAAAATCGGTAGTATTCTGGCAAAATACGACTAGTAAACGAAACAAAATATGGTTATACGTAAAACTAGCAGTGATAGAGGACAGAGAAAATCGTTAACTAAACTATTGATACCTCTTTCTTTATAAGTATTTCCTAGGCCTTAGGTATTGGGTATTGAGCACTGCACCGGCGGCGTAACAACTGTATTCGTCAAAAGAAATAAGTCAGAAGAGAAGGTTACCTACATTCTATTGTTAAGATCTTGTAAGGCACCTCGTCAGACGAAGGAAAATATACTGGAAAATATCCTGGGATTAAAAATTACAACCTAAATCAATGGTCACACGGAGATTCTTTTTACAATATTCATGAGCTGGCTGTCCAAAACCAAATGTATACTCCGACTGCTCAGCATGATTTTCTTCTTGTTTACGTCTTTTTGGTTTGCTTCTTAAGCAGTCGGGTTTTTTGAATTATTTAACTCTAAAATTCTCGTTGTTTAGAACTTTACTTTTTTATAAAAGAAACTCCGTCTGAGCATTGATTTAGGTTGTGCTTCATTGACTAAGGTTAAGCCATTTGGCTTAACCTAGCGAGACCACATATGACAGCATATTCTGTTTATTTTTAACTTTGAACTAATTTCTTCCCCAAAAAGTAACATAAATAGCAACCCAATTACAAAGATACGTGCGTTCTATAATATCAACCATGAATTTACAATGAGTGTTCCAGGAATACTCTTTGTTCTATCGTGGTAGTTCAAGAGCGTTTGGCAATAAGTCGCAGCCGCTTCTAGTTACACGTTAAATACGAAGCTAGGTACGCTGAAGTGGAAATTAAATAAGTCTTTGTAGATTGAGTTCTATTGGCTTCTTCAATATAGGATGTATCATGTGTTTTTTATTATATGTTGTGTTTGGTTGTAGGTATTTAACTTGTAACTGATAATATTGATCACCATTCCTCCAACTCCAAGGTTATTTCAGGGTGTTTTTTGCTTGTGTCTTTTCGTCTACTGGGACTTTATTGAATAGGGATTGCGAAATATTAAGGGTTCCAATCTGACCACCTTTGGCGAAATTAGAAAGAGACTGTCTCATCCCCTCAAGCGTAGTTTGCAACATCTGTGGCATGTGTTATTTAAGTGATAATATTCTTAAAAAGGCTCTTTAGAAGACGATTAAGATAGTCTCCTTATAAACATGAACCACATGAAATTCAATCAAATACCATACTTAGGGGAAGTTGAACTTGCTCATGCAATCACCACTCTTCTAATTATAATTTTGATCCAACATTTATTGCGTCGGTCCCCGACAGCCCATGTGCGTCTGGTGTTCGATGGGCGATGGTGTAGAAGTCCACTATTGTGTCTGCTGGCCAATAAACATGGCAGGGATAACTTTGATTGTTTTCTGGCTTCTTTTGCAGCGAGTTGGAGAGAAATGATCTTACAAAAAGACTCCACGGTATCTCAAGGGTTTTCATTATAATATTGGACAAAATTAGTTCTGAAAGCTTAAGTTTGCTTACCACAACGGGATGTTACTGCTCAAAACAAGCCCTTAATGATTAAAACTTCTTTGTTACCTTGAGCAACTAGCGAAATGGCGTTATTGGAGACTAGGTGGAGGTGCAAATGTTTGGTCTAGTGCAAACCATTATCTTTTCAAGACTACGCACATTACATAAAAGTTAAGAAAAATTCAAATTGTACAACCTTGAATGAAGTTATCATTAAACCAAAAATTGTAAAGCTTAGAAAGCACTGAACATTTACACAATTGCCAGTTTAACCAATTATGTAAACTCGCAGATATTTGTTTGTTTTCGACTGCGGCCGTGCATAGAGGTTTTGACCTGTTATTCTTTGATTATGGGCCGCTGTCGAGATGCGAGCGCAGCGCAGCGCAGCCTCCGGCCGCCTGCCTTTGATCCCAACTCAACTGCGTCTAATTTTACTTACTAGGTCACCTTTGGCGCAGACTCTCATTCCTTTTTTCATTTTCAGACAGTCAGCAAAACATTTTATGAAACAAATCAACCTGTTTTGTAGATTCCATAACAGAAGGGCAATTCAAGTGCTTCAAAAGCGTTCAAGTTGAAGTTGTGATCTCATCTCGGCGACATTCAATGTTGAAAACGTGTCAAAATAAGAGGCAGCTTTTGGGCAGATTGATACTGAGATTAGAATGCTCAAGCTAAAGATTGGAATGTTTTCTAAAATACAGGCATATCCCTGGTTGCTGATCCTATAATACTAATATTACTCCATTTATTTATTATATTTACATACTTTAACATTTTTAAATATTATTCTATAAAAAAAAAAACACATTAAAAATAGTAGCCCGTCACGAATATCGGCACAATGACTGCTGTATTCACATCCTACATTTCGAAAACCTCGCGAGCCAGATCAAGATACTTGCTTTTCATATCTCTCTCAGCCTTCACGAGGTTCTCGTCATGGGGGACCGCTATATCAACAATCATTGCGCGACGCTCTAGTCTAGTCGGTCTATCACCTCTATGTCAGGCTTATTGGCAACAATATTCCTTTCAGTGATGATAGTGACAACGTGACATTGCCATTGCCAATAATTTATTTATTTCAGACATAATTCCAGACCGAAGTTATACATACATTAAATTACAAACAGATAAAAACCCAAAATAAAATAGAAAGGATTTTTGTTAGGATAATGGAAAAAATTAGACTTTAAAGTTTGTTTGAAACACCGTGATCCTTAAATACTCTAAGCGACCATATATGATCGTCCCAGAGTCAACAGAAAAATTATATTCCACTGTAGAACCGTACCTGGAAAGCCATTATCTGATACATAAAACGTTCTTACAGAAGGAGGGAACGTCAACAAATCTGCGACCTTCCTAAGCTCGTTTAATTTCTAGAAACAGTCGAACAAAACTCGTAGTCTTATGGGCATTCAACGGCATTCAAACGTTAGATGACTGCAAAGTTGTTAGTGGGAGACATTTCGCACCCCCAAAATGAAATGACCTAGGTAACTCAAAATACCAGTAAATTCTGATTTTGCTAGAAACTGGACTTAAAAAGCTTTCTCCAAAACCCTGTGGTGAAAAAGAGACCGAATTATGAGTAAGAAAGACACAAATGCATAATGATGTCGGTCAATTTAGTTGATCGCTTTTTTCACCTATGCATGTTATCAGAAACAGACCGAATCAATATTGCGTCAGAGATACCTTCGAGTGGACTTATAGTTTATTGCAAATACTGGAAAAGTAGGTAAAACTTCTTATTTGTACCAAATTCACTCCTTTTTGAAATGAAGAATTATTATTACAAATAGCTCTTCATAAAAATAAGTCATTATCATCTCATCTCTTTCATTTAATCATTCTCTGTCACTCTGTATGGTTTGCTGTAAGAGAACTCAACATTGAGTTAAGCTCGCCTCTGTACATGTACTTTATTATCACATTGTGTTGAATATTGTGATTATATTATTATTATCGCTTACTATCAGGTGAGAAATTGGTCAAGCGCAAGCCAAACAATAATTTAAAAAAAAGACAGAATCATAGTGTTAGTAACACACTGACAACAACAACATTTACATCATCATCTGCCTAGCCTTTTTCCCAATTATTGTTGGGGTCGGCGTCCAGTCTAACCGGATTCAGCTGAGTACCAGTTTTTACATGGAGCGACTGCCTATCTGACCTCCACAGCCCAGTAACTGGGTAACATGATACTCCTTGGCACGACTGGTGTCAGATATCAGGCTTCTAACTACCCGTAACGACTGCCAAAGATATTCAAATGACAGCCGGGACCAACAGCTTAACGTGCTTTCCGAGGCACGAAGGAAACTCGGTATGTTGAAATGGTCACCCATCCACGAACCAACCTCGTCAAGCGTAGCCTGACCTTGAATATGGACCCGAGCGGCTGTTATTATTAAGCCACGAGCTTCTCTAACAACAACATTTACAAATAGATAATAATCATTGTTTCAGCATTGGTATTTATGAGGAAGCTTTTGGGTGTGACAATTTCAATTTTCTGGGATGACAACACAGATGTGATGCCTCTGATCTAAGCTTTATATAGACCACAGCCCGAAAAATTACCAAATTTAATTGGAAGTGAGTTCACCTGATCTCAACATTGCTTTCAGAACGAATGGACGATGAGACCGAAAGGTTGACGAAGAACGACCGAGAGCGGAAAAAGCAGCGTAGGACAGCCTCTCAAAAGCTATACCAATGACTTGATGAGTGCTGCGAGAGTCTGCTGGATGCGAGAAGCACAATACCGATCGAGAGATGGCGGCACTGGGGGAGCCCTATGTCCAGCAGTGGACGTCGGTTGGTTGTTGCCTATCATCATAATTTTAGCTACTACACTTAGCTTCTATCAAGTGCAAAAATACAAACAAAATAAACTTAAATAAACTTCTAAAACATTCCTTTTTTATTCCCTGCCTCATTGGATTGTCTTAAGTACCCGCAGAGCGTCTAGTGAACACTATGAAGCTAATAAACGTAACGATGTTTAATAAACACCATCTTATTGGCATCAGCTAAATGGAAATTTCATGTACCGTTATTTGAAGTAAACTGTTATAATATTTATTTACCCTTGACCTTGTACGAGAGGATTACAAAGCTTTTAAGTTTGACTTTCGTTTAAAATAGGTGAAGATTCGTGAATGTTATAGAGTTTAAATAGGTAAGACTTAGAAAAAATTCTAGAATAATTTTGATCTTGGAAAAAACCCACCGCACTGTTCCCAAAGCAAACCTGGCTCCTCCTGAAAACCAGAATCAACAGTAGTGAACATCAGAAAAGCGCCGAGGTAATGAAGCTCGATGAAGTCCCGGAGAATGAATTGTTACGGTCACTACTTACGAATAGTTCATAATCGCGTGGGTTTGAACCCAGGCAGATGCATTTTGAGCAATTTATTTTATCTCCATTGTTCTCTAAACGTTATAAGAAAACATCGTTAGGGAACCGGCATGTCCTAGAACTAAAATTCGAAGACACCTGACATCTACCAACACGCACTGGGCCCGCGTGGTAGATTAATCCAATCGAATCCCATCTAACTGAGAGGAGACCTGTGGCCCACCAGTGGGATCATTACAGGTTGATTATACTATACAGGGTGAGGTTTCAAGTGGGCATGGATGGCCAAATCCGAAAAATATGAGAGAAAACGACAAACACTCAAAAGACAAAACGATGTCGTTGATTTTGAGAATAATAAAATAAGGTTTTATTATTACACCATTCGGTAGTGTCGCTAATAAGGAGCAAATTCTGTGAAGTATTGACTAACGGAAAAGTTCAGGAAAGGGCTCATTTTTAGCAAAATACTTATTTTTGTGTGTCAAAATACTTGTTTTCAGTCCAACTCATCGGTGATCTCCCGCGTGGCCTGTTACCATCCACTCTGCCATTCACCATTAGGCGCTCAATGAAGTCGTTATTCCGCCTCAAGACATGGACAAAAAAATTCAGTATAGGTAATGTTCGAGACTGTACTACTACTGATAGACGATAGAGATTTGATGCAGAGTTCTTGGAGTATGGAGACGTTTGTGCGGAATTCTGTCCAACAAATGCTAAGCATTTTTCTCCAGCTCCACATTTCCAGAGCATCAATTTTTTTCTTTTCCAGTTATCGCATATCTCAGCTGCGTAGAGAAATATGGGGAATACAAGAGAACGGAATAGCCTGATCTTAGTGGCTTTGGTTATTTTGCGATTCCTCCATACCTTCCTCAGCTTATCCATTGCCCCTCTAGCCATCGCCATTCGGCGCTTCACCTCATCCAACTGCCATTGCCTACAATCATAGCACCAAGATATATCTAGTACTGGAATACGTCTCAGTTGGCAATCTGTCACACCCAGCGGGTGGCGAGTTGTTTTTGCTGCGGTCCGCAATCATTATTTTGGTACCTTCTCAACCTTAAGTAATGAAATGATGGCTAAATTTTATTTTTCAAAAAAACTGGCAACTTGCAAGTCGGACTCTCCAACCGAGGGTCCCGTATAAACAACTGCATTCAACAAAATAATTAGATAACATTACTGACTTTCATAAACAATGAAAGCATCAAACATTGCTCTAACGAAGGGACAAAATAAACTTTGCGGTTGGAAAACTGTTGTTCCCATACATCGATATAGGTCGCGGTCAGTTTACCATAATTTAATAATCGTTTTTTTTTGTTGTATCTACAAATTCACAGATTTCAGATCTTTTCCTTTACTTGTGCTGAAAGACACTGCTTCTTGCCAAATTTCATGATTCTAGGTCAACGGGAAGTACCGTTTAGGTTTTTGATGCCGATTCCTTAGCGATTCAAATGTGCGACATAAACGGCAGTAGCTTTTGATTGCGATGATTTAGAAAGTTTATTTTTTCACAGCTCCAAGAGAATGTAGGTTTGAGTATAATATCATATTCAGTTCAAATTGAAATCTCCAGGCATTCCAGAGAAAAAGATTTTGATACACGGACATACCGACAGACAGACAACGAAGTGATCTTTTAAGGTTTGCTTTCTTTTCTTTTGAGGAACGGAACTCTAAAAATAGCCGGCTTCGCCAACTCTAGCATAGTACTACATTCAGCATTATAATAATTTTGATTCCGATTAGAATATTCTAAAAAGATTGATTCATGCATAATACGAGTCTACGAAGATCTTTACAAAAAAAAAATATTTTGTTAAAAATGAGGTCTTCAAATTCAAATTCAAATTCAAATTCAAAATTTTTTATTTCACATAGGCCTACATGGGCACTTATAAAACGTCGGCAAAAGGTGCACGGTTCGGGTTGGTCGTTTCCTATGGAGAAGAACCGGCAAGAAACTCCATGGTTACTCTTTTAAAATGGTTTGGTTTTACAATATTTCCATGTTACAGCATTAGTACTTAGATATGGGGGGACAACGTAGGCCCGACAATAAGTCGTAAAAACTAAACAAAGTAAATAAAAGATTGTAAAACAAGATGAAAAGTTAACAAATGTTAACAAGCATATCTAGAAATCTAGAAGGCCTACAATGTTCACACATTCACAAAACAATCGGTAAAAGAATCTATACAAAGGTAGTAAAAAGAAAACCGTATATCAAAACTAAATTTAACATGAGGCACAAATGTTGATATCAGTGCTGTAACTATTCTTTGAGAAGGGCGTATAAATATGATTGAAAACCATTGTAAAGAGTCTAATCAAAAGAAGAAAAAATGAGATTGAGAATAGTTAGAGACATCCACATATTTGTGCCGTTTATGAGTTACCAGGGAAGCCACATGCGCAGAAGGAGCTATAGCCAAACTTTTTTATCTTCAACGTAGTCCTTGATTTTATAATATGCTTTTTTAATAAGGACACGTTTGATGTAGTTTTTGAACTTTCCATCGGTCAGTTCTATAACTGCCTTTGGCAACTTGTTATAAAAGCGTATACTGTTTATAAGAAAAGACTTGCTAGTTTTCGTTAATCTGAATTTGGGTATTACAATTTCATGCTTACTGCGTGTATTTAAATTATGGAAGTCGCTTCTAATTTTGAAAAGCCTTCGATTTTTGCGGACATACATAATACATTCCAAAATATAAAGTGAAGGCAGAGTCAGTATATCGATCTCTTTAAATTTTTCTCTGAGTGACTCGCGAGGGCCCATTTTAAAGATCGCGCGGACTGCCCTCTTTTGTAGGATGAAAATTGAGTCAACGTCTGCTGCAGACCCCCACAGCAGAATGCCATAAGACATAATACTGTGGAAATAAGCATAGTATACTAACCTAGCTGTAGCTACATCAGTTAACTGTCTCATTTTTCTTACTGCATATGCAGCTGAACTTAACCTACCTGAAAGAGTTCTAATGTGCGCGCCCCACTGCAGTTTTGAATCGATAGTAATCCCCAAGAAAACAGTTTCCGCTATAACTTCAAGATTTTTGCCGTCAAGATACAAATTTAAATCACGCTGTGGTACATTTGGTAAAGAGAACTTTAGACATTTTGTTTTATTCGCATTCAGTAAAAGATTGTTAGCTGCGAACCATTTTGAGAGAATAGTTAGGCTTTCGTTGACATGTAAGACATCCGTATCTTTCCTATCTATTTTAAAATTTTATCCTTATTAGCGACACTTTAGGATAGTGTGTGTGTTTTTTTTTTTGTTTAAAAAACGGGTTCGATTCCTGGCTAAAAATAATGATCATTCAGAAATCCAATGAGGGAGGTTTTAGAAAATTGGTTTCGTGACTCCTTTGAGTGTTTTTCACTATTCTTCATAGTTTTGGATTTGGCCATCCACGCCCAATTGTAAAACTCAAACTGTATAGTATGTAAATTTTCCATATTTTTATTAGATTTCATTGTAAAGTTTAAAGTTGACTCACACAGGAATTTTGATTTGCCAGATAGGCCCACTTACTTCAGCCAGGGTAATCATAAAATCTCGTGTTAGTTACTAGCACGGGCCTTAGAGTTACCTAAGATTCTGAAGGGCCTAAGGCCCGAATAAGTTTACTTTATGTTCTCTCCTTGAGTACCGGGTATCCTTTAATTTCTATACACAATTACGCAACTATGATAAACTTTAGATATGCACATGTATTTAAATCGCCATCCCCTCATAGAATACGAACTACGAAACTCCAACTCGAATATTTCAAAATATCACCATAGTTCATTAATTGACTTAGAATCGCGAACAACGCGAAAACTTGATCAACCGAGCTCGCCAACCTCGGACCAACGCATAATACAGAGCAAGTTGAATTAGTTCGGTTTGCGGCCACCGGACACGGGCTGTAGCTGCCGGATGGCGCCGCACTTGAGAACAGCTAGTTATGCTCAAGAACCGATCTACAGTGAACCTAAGTAGTTTTACTATCACATATCAGGACAGTTTGAAATGTTAGTTCTGCTAGGACCCACTTTTTAAGCCTGATTTAGTTTTCGCCCACGTAAAATTAGTACTTCCTCCATTTCATCTCCATTTAGGGAAGATTGCACAATATATTTATAAATTATGGTTGGACGTTGTTTTAAAGAGAACAGTTTTTCAGAATTTCGTTTTCACATAATCTTTTTCTCATAATTATCATTTCATAGAATAATCAATACGCAGTAAACTTAATTTGAATAAATTTAAAACATCGATTTTTGTTTTAAAGATTTTGTTTTGTTTAAATCATATCATAGAATAACAAATCAAATATTATTTATCTTCATATTGTTTAGTAAATATAACACTTATTAGTAAGAAAAACATTCCATCAAGTGACAGTTTTTAAACATTTCAATTCATACCTCAAAACACTTTAAAGTTGCTTCTGCATCAGCTCCGGTGCTGCGGGAAGTGCTAACCCTTCGCCCTTATTAACAAAGCACAGTCACTCATGCTCTGCCTCCGCAGCTTCGGCTTGCTGATTGCCTCAGGTGGCCAGCCTCAGCCGGTACGGCTCGTACCGGCTGAGGGGACACCCTATGCTTTGTTATAGTGGGCGGGAGTTGCTCTCCCTTCGCACCTCCGGTTTTTATATAAACTCTAGGAGTAGCAGCCAAAAGACTACGTGCAGTCAAATGTTCCGTTTCATTATAGAACAAATAATAATAATTATTTAAATACACCGATCAAACAATATTCGTTAAAAATAATTCTACTCTTTGAAAAGTTTGTTACATAAAACATTGGACTGTAAAATTCATTGTGTTTCTGTGAAATGTTTCATTCAAGTAAACAGTCGTTGAAATTATTATGTTCAAAATAAAAATACAAGGACCGAATCTATACCAATATTATAAAGAGGAAAGGTTTTTTGTTTGTTTGGACCGAATAGGCTCCGAAACTACTGGACCGATTTTAAACTATAAATAATTTTAGAGTTTTAGAGAGAATTTTAGAGTAATTTTAGAGATCCTTATGAAAATTGCAATAATGTAACCCAAAGTAGCAAAATTTTGCCTATAAAATTCACTATTTGGTAATGGCAAGGTTGGTGGGTAGGTAGGTAGGTAGGGTAGATAGATAAGTGATAGGTAGGTAGATAGCCAAATGACAGGAGTGAAGCCGCGGGGGTAAGCCAGTATTGCATGAAACATTTTCTGCGAAACGAAATTCTAAGAAATAACTGTCTGCGAAACAAGGGGTTAACATAATTATAGCCCATAGGCCCTACAGAAGTGACATTCTGTTATCAAAAGCGTGGCGATAGCGATTGGAAAAAAGGCAAAATTGTATGGGATTGACAAGCGATATCGAAAAATCACGTGATATATCCCTTACATTTTGACTTTTCGACTATCGCCTTTGCTGAAATCTAATTCAACTTGTCTAGAACCTCTTGTGTTATTCTGATTTGTAAGCAGCAATATCATTTTATTTTAATTACGAATGGATTATTTTTTTACGTATTTCTTATGAATGTAATATTATGGACCACTATGTCTCAAAATAAATGAATTATATTATAATTACTAGCTGTCCCACTCGGATTCGCTCCCGTCAACTGGCTACTTATCTACCCATCTACCCTACCTACAATACATATTGTTGCGTAAGTTTAACCGCTTACGCAGCGCACGCAACGGAAGCTCTCAAAAAGGAATCATTTTGCCCGTTTTTGCAACATTTTTAATTTATGCTCCGCTCCTATTGGTCGTAGCGTGATCTTATATAGCCTATAGCCTTCCTCGATAAATAGACTATCCAACACAAAAATATTTTTTCAATTCCAATCAGTAGTTCCTGAGATTAGCGCGTTCAAACAAACAAACTCTACAGCTTTATAATATTAGTATCGATTACTGTAAAGTTTTATCAAAATCAATTCAGAAGTTTTTGCGTGAAACATATTTATTTATCCATCCTCAAAACCTTGCGCAAAGAAAATAGATATGTTGTAGTAGGATAGGATATATTTTTATAAAATACACTGCAAAACTTTCAACGGTTGAAAGTGTAAGAATCTGAACAAATTTCACTAAACTTTATATGTGTATTCAACTTGATTAAACCGAATAAAAATCAGCTGTAAGTACTAAAATGCTTTGCAGTCTCGCTTCTATAAAATGTGCGTTATAAAAAATAATATTCCGTAATATAGGTACTTAAGTGCTACTTACCCTGTCGATTCTTAAGTGCCTGTAAATGTTTGAATTTAAATAAACACCTTCATTTTTGGGATATGGTTATAGTTGAAGGTTTGGGATATTTTTTTATGAAATACAATTTGAGTATTTGGGATTGCATAACTACTGTTTGTGTTCAGATTCTACTGATGAGAAAAATGCGCTTGAAAGAACTACAACTTATTTTAAACTAACCGACTTATTTTAAAATCTAGGTATTGTATTGTAAAATATTCACAGTGCCATGTGGCCAACAACTAATAGTTAACTAGCTAGCAACTTAGTGCCTTAGTCTCAGTTGCATTGTTAATAACACAGTAGAGCCAGTGTTTCTCAACTTTGCGAACTCTGCAGAAAACATGAAACTTTGCGGTTAGAAAACTGACCAAAATAAAAAACTTTTTTTACTAAAAAATACAACCGACGTCCAAATAAAAACACTATAAAGTGATTAAATTAACTTCTATTTCTGAAGTCAGTGTTCCTGTTTTTGTTTCTTCGTTTTTTGACCCCGAATTCTAAAATTGAGGTTTTTTTAACATTGCAGTGTTTTTTTTTGAGTATATGTATTTTTATTTCTATTTTTAGTTTTGGTACACCTATAATGCCCAAAATGATGCCAGAATATATTACCCCAATAACGTGAAATTTAAACATAACTGAGGGAATGAGAGTATACTAGGGTGAACAGTACACACATGCGTACCCCTTTAGAGCTTACTGGCTTGATGTTATGTTATGAAATGTTGTAAACAATAAATAGACATGCAATCGCAGCAATCCCGAGAGATTTGTCGTCCTTTATTGAAGAGTCGACGTCGACGGTGAAGCACGGTCAACGGTGACGGTGAAGTTGGCTGTATTTTTTTTGTAAAAACCTTTTTAATTCAGGTCAATCTGCACAATCTGGCAGCCAAAAGTCCATTGTCCATCTCTGATTATCTAGTTGGACATGTATCTCTTTCACTTGCCCTCCATTTTCTCTTGTAAAGAAAATTTCAGGCAGTTTTAACCGATTTCTTATTAATTAGTTCGGTACACCCGGGTCAGCAGTTAGAGTACTCAACACCAAAACCCTTTTTAGGCCAAGTTAAGCAGTGTTGGCGACGTGGTTTTAAGAACGGAAATCACAACATCAAGTTAATGTCAACAATTATTAAACATCTTTATAAATAAATACGATATGCTTTGGTTGGTAAGCGCACCAATGGAAGATGGCATTAAAAAAAAATAAAACGTGTCAAATATTTTAGGGTATTTCTGGAAAAACTGGAAGTGATTTTTTTGTAAGAGATTTTAGTATGAACTCGGAAAGGATGGGATACCGCCTGACGGTGTAGCTATATCTGGATACGAATTTATTATATAAGCTTCTTTTATACTGTAAGATTTTATCTGTTACTCTAGCTAGGAATTCCAAAGTAGGTCATCCGAAGTTACATTTCATTGTTACTTATTCAATTTCATATTTACTTTTCAAATGTATTGCAGATGGTACTGACCTACTGCTAAGGAAAAACCCAATCTACACTGTGAAAACCTTTAACTAACTTCACGACCCTTCTCTGTATAAGAAGAAAACTTTGTGATATCAGCTGTGGAGTAGCAAAAATCGCTTTCTTCTTTTTCTTCGTGTGCATGGTACAGTTTGATTTTCTGGGCCAATCTTAACTATTTCTATTGCATCGTCGCGTCGGAGGCAGTGCTCAGGTTGCTTTTGCTCCAGGTTTAGAGAAGAGGGCAGAATACTAGATGTACCATAGCCTGCTGTTCCACACCCCCACTCTCCTCTTTTAGTCGAGATTTCCCCACTTGATAGGTTTACTTTTAGCATAGGCTCGCGTTAGACTATTATCTTACATAGTTGTTAGCAATGATGTGGCCAGGGTCGGATTGGCCCTATGGAGTACCGGGACTTTTCCCGGTGGGGTGGTCCCATCTTGGGCCGGTCCGGTTCATACTCTGACTGAGCGACCCAGAGCCGGACTCCAGCTCCATTTTCCCATCATTTTTATATAGAGCCAAGCCATTATTACTGAGGTAACGCTAGGCCGTACTACGGTTAACCGCTCACGGTGATGCTGATGATCCTATATCAATACAAACAATCACACTGGAGGTATTTTGCCGCGACTGATTTTAAAACTGCAGCAAGCTACAAAATGTGCGTGTGGCTCGAGGCGGTCCGGCTTGAGGACCGGACCGACCTAAGCTAAAGTCTGACTGGTCCGCGGAGCTATCTGGAGCCGGACTGCAGCTCCATTTTCTCTTCATTTTTATATAGAACCCGGCTTGGTCTTCTTCTTCTCGATAAAAACAAATATTTTGAGCCCAGTAGGCGATCAGAACATGTGTCTGCAAAGGTGCACCTTACTCACACTGAGTATCAGACGGGTCTATAAAACAACTTTTGCCAAAATGTGTTTGGAGAGGCACCTGGGTGCGCATCCGATTGCGGTCTTTTCATATAGGCCACTGCGTTTCGTGCGGTTCGTGGGGTTTAAAGTGAAATCGGGTAGTGGTGGTTGAAGTTCTTTTCACATCTTGCTTCTCATTGTAGGTGGTTGTTCTTGGATGGCCTCTATGCAGCGTAGAATGCTCTGGCGGCTTATAATAGTAGATGTTGTTTAGGTCAGATATGCAGTCGTTTCATGTCAAAACTAGATAATCAGCTGCCTCCGGTTAGACTGAAAGCCGACCCCAACATTAGTTGGAATAAAAAACTTTTTAATAAAAAAACAACCCGACTCCCAAAACAAAACACTACAAAGCGAAAAATAATTTTATACTACACCTGCTCGGAAAGTACCTTGATACTTTATCAAATTTAAAGTAGAAAGTACGTCATTGCATATCGAACAAATATGCGGCGAGAAAACGCATCTGAGCGGGAGAGAAAAGTGTATGAAAATCCATTTCTTACGTGGTTTTTCTTTTTTAATTTTGGGTAAGACTATGCGCTGGTAACCTAAATATCAAAAGCCAAAAAGTTTTTACAGTGAGTTTTTATCTCCAAGTTCGCAAAATGACACTGGCCACTAGCTGTGTGTTGGATGGTGTCAAACAATTTGAAAAAAGAACATGTGAAAATTGCAGACGCCATTGGCGCCATTTTCAATTTGTGTGTTGTTTGAGGATTCAGTTTTCGTAGAAAAGTAAAATAAAACTATCAAAATGAAAAGTAGTGATAGTGATGATGAAGATTTTTTAACTCCGCCGCAGTTGAAGGAAACAGCAAAAATACTGATTGATAACCTTTTACCACAGAAATCAATTAAAAAATATAATAAAACTTATGACGATTTTTTGCAATGGCAAAGTGAAAAAAATGCGGCATCTTTTTCTGAAACTGTTTTGCTAGCTTATTTCAGTGAAAAAGCGCAAAAATACAAACCAAGTACGTTATGGTCTATATACTCAATGTTGAAAAATACTATATTGACAAGAAACGACATAAATATTCAAGAATACAAAAAACTTACAGCATTTCTGAAAAGAAAGTCGGAGGGATTCCGTAGTAAGAAATCAAAAGTGCTTACTACAAAGGATGTTTATTCCTTTTTGCAGAATGCTCCAGATGACAAATATTTGTTGATGAAGGTAAGTTTATGAACAAAATGCACTGGTTTATGATTTATTACGTACCTATTTATGAGTAGAAATCTACTAGGTTTTCATGTTTGATATTTTTGTTTACAGGTTATTTTGATTTTAGGAGTAAATGGGGCCTGTCGTTCGCAAGAACTTGTGGATATGACAACAGACGATATCGAAATCCTTGAAAATGGAATAATCGTCAATATTCCTAAAACAAAAACCAAAATTCAGCGATCATTTGTTATATCGGGCTTATTTTATGAGATAGTGAAGAAATATAACGAAATTCACCCCAGTGACCCCAAAACCAATCGGTTTTTACTACAATATAAAAACAAAAAATGTACGAAACAAGTAATTGGGAAAAACAAAATAAGTACTGTGCCAAGAGAAATAGCTTCCTACCTTAATTTACTCAATCCACTAGAATACACTGGCCACTGCTTTCGCAGAACTTCAGCGACTATTCTTGCCGATACTGGTGCTGATTTAACCACAATAAAACGTCACGGTGGTTGGAAATCGTCCGCTGTTGCAGAAAGCTACATAGAGAATTCCGTAGAAAACAAAACACGAATAAATAACCAAATATCGGGATCGATTAATGTGCATCAAGACTCATCTCCTCAACCATCAACGAGCGCGGCGATGCCAGATGCCCCTCAGCAGCCAGTTGCCCCTTTGGCACCACAGCCTTCTACGAGCGCAGTGCCAACAGCACAGCCAGTTATTCCTCCTACATTTTCGCAAACATCTCAAACAAACATTAATGGAAAAAGTGTTACATTAAGCTTCACTAACTGCAACAATTTCAATATAAATTTCAATTAGTAAAGATTTAGTTTTTTATTTTCCTCGTAGGTGTAGTATAAAGCACTATGTATCATTCGAGAGAAAGTGCGATTCCCGATCTCGGGTGTTTTAAAGCCCTTGCCTACGGCTCGGGCTTCAAACGACACCCTCGACGGTAATCGGTCACTTTCTCCTCTCGGTGAACAATGTACTATTCTTTTCCAAGGTTGGTGATTGATTTTTTGCTAAAAAGTTTCTTATTTTCTTCTTTTTAGTTTTGGTCCCTCTAATTACATTTAAATCATTTATAGCCAAAGTACATCTCATGACGATTCCGATAAGCCCAAACACGACTAGGATACATTGTTTTATTTCAGAGTTCCAGTGGCCATTGTGGTCTTCTTCACTAGTTCCACTTTGCCAAATAATACTTTCTTTGTGCATATGATTGCATTATTGATGAAAATACCAAAATGTATGTATATAATATCATCAGATCCTGGTTTCCTTATCATGGTACCACCCTTGGGATATCTCCTTTCTAATAAAAAAGAATCATCAAAATCGGTTCATAAACGACGAAGTTATCAGCGAACACGCATAAAAAAAAAAAAAATATACGGTCGAATTGAGAAACCTCCTCCTTTTTGGGAAGTCGGTTTAAAAAGGCAGATTGATTGATTGATTTGATCTCACGTCAATAAAATATGTACTCATAAGTGGGTCATAGGTAAACAAAACAGGAATATAAAATTTAAAAAAATAAAAATGTCTTCTTTTTTATAAAAAAACAGTATTTATTATGGGAAATAGCAAAATAATTATACCGTCCACAAAATCAGAGATCAATACCTTATTTTCATGAAAATATATGACATTTTAGTTTTTATGTGTCCACCGAAAATACCAAATAATCCACAGGAAAGTCTAAAATAGAGCTTTTAATGAACAAAATAAACTCTAACATTTCGTAACCTTTACTACAAAAACCATTACGTTGTACTTTACTTCTTCATATTAAAAATAAAACAAACAATCAAAACTAGTCAATCAAATAAAATAAAACTTTTACGTCCACAGAAATGACGTCTTTTCCGTTAACAAAATTATTATATCTTTTGCGCCAGTGCAGGACTTGTCGATATATTTATTTATATAAAATTTAATATATTTATATAAAATTCAATATAAAAGCTAGTAGCAAAATACACGCTGGTGCTCACGTAGCACTTTAAAATATAGATTCTTCTTTTTTTTTTTGTTCACGTCGCCTAATCTTCTTTTCTTCATCAGTTAGATGCTTAATATTTCTTGTTCTAGGCATTATTAGCTGAAAGAGAAATCATAACCCACATGCACACACCAATTTGAGCAATAGCAAGCGTTAACAAAACAGATAATTAAAAAAAAAATGCATCTTAATAGACCATAATGTTTGTCGAACATAATTATAGCTTCTATTCAGCGTCAAGGCGGGAGTGCAGGCGATGCATAAGTGCTCAGCCAAAGCTAGCAACACAGGTTTTTAAATCTTACGTGTGTCACAAAAAGTATAAGTTGGAATAGGGGTCACTTTTGTGGACGTGGTCTTTTCCGTGGACATTGTGTCCACCGAAAAGTTTGTCCACGGAAGGGTTAAACAAACTAAAATTGTCTATCAAAACAAAAAAAATTGAGGTTACAATATGGCGCACCTGGTTTTTGCAAAAAGCCTCCCATATTACACCAAGTTCAATCGATAATGTAATTTTTATGCCAGTACTTACCTAAATATGGATGGAACAGAAAAGTTGCAACGATCTTTTACACAAAAGTAAAATAACACTTGTTTATACAATTTTGCAAATAAATTTTCAAGGAGCGTTAACTTGTATCACTTAAAGTTTTTACTCAAACTGACAGCTCGACAATATTGCCAACCAAAATAAATAAACTAGGGCTGCATTCCATTTCACAAATATTGAATATTCAATTTAGTTGGACCACGGAAGGGGTCGCGAAATCGGTAACAACATGTTTAAATCTTATAATGCATTTGTACTGTGTATTAATTTTTCATAATAACGTAAAATAAGAACTTTAAGATGTTAGTAATAAACGTATACGAAAATATATTCACACTTTTATTTTCAAGTATTTTTTTAGTTTACGCAAACTTATGAACCTAGGTTGGGCACGATCCACGGAAGGGGACCTGAGTCTAACTTTAGTTTTAATATTTTAAGGTTAATTAAATATTATCAGGATATTGTATCGTAAATTATTAAAATAAATAAACAGTTAATTTATTAAACAAAAATATGAATTTATGAAGTATGTATTTTTTTTTTTTTAAAGGCACGTTTTTTTTGTGTGTTATGTTTATGACCTTTTATTTATTAATTTATCCTCGCACTGGAACGCCTTGCAGCAATTACACCAATGGAGCACAATCTTATAATAAACTAACTATTAGAGACCAGGTTTCCTCACGATGTTTTCCTTCACCGTTGTCAGCAACATTCACCCCTCTATCTTTTGTCTTAGCCTAGTGTGGGCCGCTGTTTAAAAAAGTCCCGGTAGTTTTTTGGGTCTCCATCCGATGGATGTGGCCGACAGTGGATCACACTAACATCTATCTGCTATTTTGAGTTTGTTGTCGGTTCAGATACCTCCACAAGTCCACACCCGTTTGTTAAAGGTATCGGTCACCAAAACCTTGACAACCACTGCCAAGGTATACACTGGCCATCTATGCACTATTACGTTAAGAACATACTTTATTTGCTAGAGTTTATCGTACGGAACTAACAGCTCAGGGACTCGTCTACAGGAATCCTGAGGGATTATACGTGTACGATGAAATTAAGGTGGGTATCTCCACCATACTGTAGGTATCTCCGCCACACGTTTCTCGAGGAATCTTACCCTAATATTGACTGGGGTAAAAGGAAGTGCACCGTCGCATAAATTAAGCTGTGAGCTCGGAATAGCAAGAAATAGCTTGTCGCCGCTTTGAGATAAGCATTTTCAACTGAATATAGCGCTAACGCTTCCTGCAGATATTAGGGGTTAGGATTTAGTTGTAAAATAATGCTAAGCATGTTTACTACGGAAGGAGCGATTTTGCCAGAGGAAATTGGTACTTAAATATTTTGTGTGTGATGTGGTGTACAAAAGCTTTTGGGGTATCACTTGTGCTGTATGAATGTTAAGAGTTGTATACTAGCTTAGGCTATAATAGCTTTACTTCGTAAATTAAGCAGATAGTTTGAAGACAAACTCAGAACTTAAGACACATTTGATCTGCCACGAAGACGTTTTTAGGGTTTCGTATCCGAAGGGTCCAAACGGTGCCCACTATTGCTGTCACTCACGTGTCTGTCTGTAAACCAAAAGGGTGGTGCTACAGTCTTCAAATTTTCACATTATAAGCATCTTGCTGACCCTAAGCCAAATAATTGTCAAAAACAGATATCCCATACAGATAAAGTTGCATGAAAAAAAATACCTATTCCATCGAATGTGGTATTGTTTTTTAGAACTCGTTGAGTAGATAAATATCGTATTTTATTGCCACCAAAGTAAGCATTTTTTCAAAATTTTGTTCCGAAGAATTGTTTTACTTCCCATTGATTTATGAATTTGAAATTTGGCGATAATATTTTTTATTACGTACACTTTACCAACAAATACCAATATATTGATAAACTCTTATTTTTCCTACTACAACCAACTTGATTTTGCGGTTTTGGTACGGAACCCTAAATGGGCGAAATCCGACGCGCACTTGGTCGGTTTTTAGACATACGAAACTCATTAGTACAGGAATGACTAACTATAAAAGCCTATCACACAAAAGAATAAGGCCCATTGTACACTATATTATTTAAGTTGGAGCGAAGAGCGACCTAAGTTTCTGTTTTGTTGGTCTAGTAGACTCCAGAGCAATCTCTTTGGGTGTTTCATCAGTGACACTTCTGTAGCAGCTCGGACTTGGGTATGTGTCTGTGATGTGGAAACAGAAGTTAATAAAACTACTGGTCGATTCATACAACACACGTCTTCTGCCTACCCATTCGGTGATAAAAGTCATTTTGTAAATAATTATAATTCTTCATGGCAAATTTTTGGCTTTTTAATAGAGCATTAAAAACAAAACCAAAAAAAAAATTACCAAAAGATATGCTCAACGTTACTTTTCTGAGCTCAGCAAAACAAAACACAACATGATTTCGATAGCATTACTGCTTACTAAGTCCGACCTAGGGTTGACGACACCATCACACGTCCCTTTTACGACTTTATCAAAATCCATTGAATTATTCCGATGCAACTTTGGCAGGAATGTAACGAGTCCCCCTTTATTAGTCTCATGCTTGTCATAAAAAAACGACGTAAAAAGAAACTCTTTATATAGGAATATCTGTCTTTTTTATGGTCAGGTGTCAGCAGATTGCGTTTATTCTAGAGGTAGATTAGATTTACAAGAGTAAATGTCATTTACGCTGGTACGTACGTTTTTACGTACGTGAGTGGTAAGAAAACTCGCATAAGCTTACTTCTTATTGTATCAAAACTCCGTGCAACGCTGGGTCAGCTTAGGGTCAAGCTGACACTACCTTCGAGCCGTCGACTATACAAGATGTAAAAAAAGATTTTGACACTAAATTGCCGTAACGAAAAATATAAAATAGAACAAAAGATAAGAAAATATGATAAAAACTAGACCAGTGCCTGTCGGTCTTCGCACATATAGGGTTCCGTAGCAAACTGCAAAAACAAGTTGGTTGTAATAGGAAAAATTAGGGATGTTCAAAGAAAAAACATCTGATATATCAATATGTTGCTATTTGTTAGTAAAATATACGTAATAATATACATTACCACCAAAAACTGACTTTGGTGACTTCTCGTTCCTTTGTGTTCCAGTATTTTTAAAAACGAAAAATGTATTATTTATATACACAACGAGATCTAATTAACGATACCCCCTCGATGGGGTAGGACATTTTTTTTTATACTTCCTCCTTTAACTGTAGTGCCACAAGTGCCCACACACTTGCACTTTGGACCTAATGAACGCCACTGATGCTGCTATTGATGTGACTGCCTACTGGTACCAAAATATCTAAAGAGTTTTCCATCGACTCGAAATGAAGAAGACGCTGTATGGGCCCCCTTAAAAGCAATTAAAAATATTTTTTTAAAATCTGTTTGGTTTTGGGTCAGCAAGAGAAGACTGTCGCTCCAACCGTTTGGCTGTAAAACCTGTGTAAAAGACGACGGACAGTGAGTAACAGCAATAGGGATCCGTTTCGACCCTTCGGGTACGGAACCCTAAAAATGGGTCTATTTTCATGAACTACAGCTTTTCTTTTCGATAACAATCAGCCAGGCGCACAATTTTTACTAGAACAATTTCGACCTTTTTTGAGCCGTCATTATCTTTGAGGCAAGTTACCTTATAAGACAGACTGACTTTTCGGATCTCAATATAATTTAGTTCTTTAGCAAAGTGTTTGTTTTGAATAGCTCTATAAAATAAGGTTTTATAATCTATTATTACGATCCGATTACGACATTTTGTAACCGACTTCGAAAAGAAGCAAGTTTCTTATTCGACTGTATTTTCTATATTATCTCAGAACTTTTTGCTAGGTGAACCGATTTAATAATTCTTTTTTTTTATTTGAAAGCTGGTGCTTCTCATATGGTTCCATTTAAATTCAATTGATCAAGATCTTAAGAGTATTTTTTAAATTATCCATAATAATACATATTTTCATGGTAATATAAGGTACCAAAACTAAAAGGAGAAAAATAAAAAAAACTTTTTAATAACTTTCTTTCGGAAGTCTGTGTCAAAAACGAAAAAAATAGGTACTTACCAAAGTGTAAGTTTAGTCGGTTTAAATTTATGTTAAAAAGGTCACTGATAAAATACTACACAATCGTTGAATTATCGCTGGGTGTCATTATATTATGCAACTTCAAAAAAAAAAACATAGGTAAGTAAAAATTGTTTATAAGCATTAATTTTTTACAAAACAGTTGAGACCCTGACTCCTGAGCTAGGTAGGTAGGTGACCTTTTCTGTAACATTTCGCATAATTAACAATAAACCAATACCATTTACATAAAAAAAATACCAAATCAAATAAACATAGAAATTACAATTTAAATTATTCAACAAAAAATAAAACGTTTTTAAGCTGACATGGTCACGATCATTAGAATTTATGGTAAACATTAATAAGGTTACATGGTAAATATCCCGAAACAAATATTAATTCAAACAATGAAAATCCCAGACTAAAATGAAAATCAATATCAAAATTAAAATTTAAATTATAATCACAATCACAATCAAAATCATTAATCAAACTAAAATTAGAGTCAAAATTAAAATCAGAATTAGAATCAAAATCATCCGCAGGTCATCCGTGAAAAGCCGTGTGGCCCCATTAGGCGCACTGGGTACGTGTGTAATAATACAAACAAAACTATGGACCTTCGAGTCTGCATTTTTTTTTATTTAGTAATAAATTACAATGAATATCTACATTAAATTAAAAATTAAAATAATATCATCGAAACAATGTCCAAATAAATGAATGTTAAATAACGAATAAGCGTCCAAGTACACATGCGAGATGATGTATATATGTGTTTATGTATAAGTGTTGGTTTGGGTATTTGTTTGTGTGTGTATGTGTACAGGTCCTGGGACTGAAGCCGCTAAAAAAAGATAATTCTGTAAAAAAATTAGATGTTTGTTATTCCCTTAGTTCCAGTTAAAAGTCTAGCTGTTCGTGGACATCACTTTCAATAATTATTGTATTTTTTTTGGCATTATAAAAACAACCAACTCCGCAACCCTACGGAAAACAGACAACAGTGTTCTACTACAGTCATATGTACCTGGTTCATCGATTCCCATGGTAATATCGTGCTGCCAATGTTTCGTAACGTTCCATTGCATTCCCGTAATCCATTAGCGACCATGTAAGCATTGCATTATAGGCGTCACCTAGTTACACTAACATCATTTATTTGTTAGCTTTAAATAGAAATTACTAGAGCTTTGATGCTTTAGAAATTATTTTAGTGACTCGCGCTAAATAATACCATCCTTGTTGGATGGTTAATCATCATCATCATCATCAGCCTAAAGTAGTCCACTGCTGGATACAGGCCTCTCTAATCGCAAACCATTTTTCTAAATTTTTCCCTGCGAAGATCGGCGCTCCACCTTGCCTAACGCTACGTTTACCCATGCTAGCTTCGATGGATGATCATCTCTAAATTGTTGAGAATGCTCCGTAGTTCAGTGAGCACTCTACTAGACCGTTGTCATGGCTAGCATTTGAAGATCTTTGACAGTCGTTACAGTAGCCAGAAGTACTTAAATCTGAGAATCAGCCTTGCAAAGGCGTACCGCTATGTTATTCGTTAAACCAAAGTTTTTTATATATTTATGCTCGCGTTTGACCACTATCTCGCATGATGGTAAGCGTTGATGAAGATGACGGTGAAGCACGCTTGACTTAAAGACCCCAAGGTTGAAGCTATCAGGAAACAAAGACTCCGGCAGGGAATTCCAGTCCTTAGCGGTGCGCACACTAAAAGTATTCGCAACACGCTTTGTACCTATAGGTGGGATATCCACCATGTAACGGTGGCATGTTGCCGTACACGCAATGAATTGTGTTACTAATTTGGTATACAATAAAGTCTATTTTGTTCTGTTCAATCGTGTTTTCCAGTTCCTGGATAGTGGAGGGCATAGACAGTCATTCCATCTAGAATTGTAGTATTGACCTGCATCCGGAACTGAAAACCCCAGCGTATTTGGAAAAAAGGTGAAATTGACTGTGATGATTTTCTAGTCTCTATCCAGGTATTACGGCAAATAGCTTCGAGAATTTCGTGAAGCGTTTGGAAGCCACAGGTATTTTATAGAATGTTACAACTATAGGCCAAAAACAATGAATATGCAACAGTGCTCAGCTGAAAATCAACAAAACTTTTGTTGTGTCAACAGACTTGTTATTTTAGTCAATAGTTTAGGCAAACGCTGAAGTTTGTGTATTTATAAACTTTAACCAAACTGTTACACAAAAGAGTGGTCTGATAATACGTCGGAAAAACCAGGGCAGCAGAAGAATAAAATATTCAACAATATATTGAAAAAAACCGACCAAGTGCGAATCGGACTCGCGCACGAAGGGTGCCGTACCTTTATCGCAAAAAACGGCAAAAAAAAACACGTTTGTTGTTTTTTTTTTTTTTTTTCTATATGGCGTCTCACAGTTCGGTCAAAGCGACCGGATACTGCTTAACCGGACTACCCTGTGGAGACTAAGCTAAATTATAGCCTCCAGCCAGGCTTGTAATTAATTCTAAAGCTAAGCGACTGCGCTGAGGGCTACCCCAGTTGGGGTCGGACCTCGGCTCAGGGCGTCGCTGGGGGGACAACAACTAGGGTTGGATCTTAATAAAGTGATTCTACCATCAGTTCGGAAAAAGCCTACGTGGAGAAGAACGGACAAGAAACTCCGATTTACTAACGTTATTCTAACTACTATTGCACAGCACGCGGGCTGGCTTGTAGATCTTGACGGGGACGTCGCGACGGGCCTCGGCGGCGAGGACGGAACGAGTTCGGTCTGTGTCTTCGAATTGTGCTGGTCTCTTTGTTGCTCTCTTGGAGCAGGGTAGTGGCGTCATCGGGGATGGAGAGTACGAGCCTTGGACGGCGAATTTTTGAGATTTGGGAGGGTTCATAGCGGGAGGCCGCTCGAATTAAGGGGTTGGGGTGATTGACAACAGAGTCGAAAAAGCGCGTGGAATTGCGTTTCAAAAACTGCTGGATTGTGGGGATTTTAAGATCGACATGGAGTTCCTGAATACGTACGTACCAGGGGGCTCCCGTGATCATCCGGAGGAATCGGTTTTGAACACTCTGAAGCTTATGAATGTGATGGGGCTTTGCGTGTGCGAAGACAGCGCATGCATAGGTCATGATGGGACGGATGACCATGGTGAAGGTGCGCAGCTTGCACCTAAGTGACAGTTTGCTGCGTGCGTTCACCATCCCATGAAGTCTGCCTACAGCAAAAGCGGCCCGCGAGCGCGCCGCTTTAATATGCTTGGCGAAAGTGAGGTGATTATCTAGGGTGACACCTAGGTACTTGGCTTGCTCCTCCCAGGGGATCGGCTTGCCGTACATGGTGATGGGTTTTGGGGGGGGGGGCTTTTATATCGGTTATTGTATTTTCGGTCAGGCCTTGAGAAAAGGACAGCCTGGCTTTTGTCGGGGTTGACTTCTATTCTCCAGAGGCGGAACCACTTGGCCAAGGAGTTGGCGGCTCTCTGGAGATTTAGGGCTATGTTCTTGGGACTTCGGCCCGAGTAATAGAGGGCTGTGTCGTCGGCGAATAGTGCCAACTGGCTTTCTTCACTTTTTGGGATATCGCTGGTGTACAGCGTGAAAACTAGTGGGGATAATACGCAGCCTTGAGGGACTCCGGCTCGTATGGGGTGAGGGGAGGAGAGTTCTCCCTCGACACGATAGCGGCAAGTTCGGTCCGACAACCAGTCTCGTAAGATGAGCACGAGACGATCTGGCACGCCAAGTTTGTATAGCTTATAAACTAAGCCATTGTGCCAGACTTTGTCGAACGCTTTCGCTATGTCGAAAAACAAGGCACCCGTCAAACTACCACGCTGGAACCCAGCACTAGTGTGTTCGACGATTCGGTGAACCTATTGGACGCAGGAATGTTTGGCCCCAAAGCCGAATTGCTCGTCAGGGATTAGGCTTTTTCGCTCGACAAAGTCTTTGAGCCGCTTATAAATAAGTCGTTCATAGACTTTTCCGAGCGAATTGACTAAGCTGATGGGCCGATAACTGGTTGGCTCCGATTTGGGTTTACCCGGTTTGGGGATGCCTAACACAGTGGCTTGTTTCCAAGCTTGAGGTAAGATATTTTTGCTTAATGCAGCGTTGAAGATGGCCGTCTAATGACGGCTAAACTCCTCCCCCAACACATGTTGTTGCTAATGCAACAACATGTGTTGGGGGAGGAGTTTAAACACCTTATTGGTGATACCATCTAGGCCTGGGGCTTTTCTGGGGTGGAGCCTTTTGATGACCTCCTCTACTTCGTCTGGGGTGACGGGAGATAGCAGGTCTTCAGGGTCTTCGACGGGGGGGATGGAGGTCCTACGTGCGACTTCAGCGTCCACCATGTCTAGGTGAGCTTGGTCCACTGGTTGAGAGCTGGGTGTGCATTGACTTTCGAGACTGTCAGCCAGGCATTCGGCTATTTCAGTGTTATCGAATGCAACACTCTTATCGGGGCGAATGAGCGGGGGTAAGGCTGACTCTTCAGTGGAGCGTAATTTCCTCTGAAGGTGCCAGAAGGCGTGGTGGGTGGGCTCAAGCTCGCTCAGCATCTTATTCCATGCCGCAGAACGATGCTCAGCAGTGCGCTCCTTTACAGCACGCTGCAAGTTGCGCATGTGAGCCTTGTTTGCGGCACAGGGAAAGTTGCTGTAGGCACGGATAGCTGCGTTCTTCCGTACAGCATCCGGGAGTTTCCCTTGCTGGACGTCCAGCACTGGAACCTCCCTTGAACATTCGTTCAGGATGGTCTGTACGTGCGTTGTAAGCGAGTCAATCGCCGCTGTCGTGTCAGCGACCGAGTGAAAGTGCTCGGGGATCGGGGGTGACTTGGTGGATTTCAGTTTAGCACTTACTTTCCTCCAGTCGGTGACCAGTCTAGTGGGAGGAGGTTGTCCTAAATCTGGTAGACCTGACCTACTATCTAGGTGCATAACCACAGGGCGGTGGTCGGAGTCAAGTTCGTGTAGCACTTCTATGGAGCGTAACCGAAGGTTAACGTTCTTAAGCAACGCTACATCGAGAATATCTGGGTTATGCGCAGTATTACTCGGGAAGTGAGTGAAGCTCATCGGGGCGAGTACGTCATAGTTGAGTACTGAGCCAAGGTTCAGCACCAACTTTCCCCTAGGGTTAGTAGCGGTACTGTTCCAGGCTGGATGTTTTGCATTGAGATCACCTGCTAGGATAACAGAGTCACTCATGTTAAAGAGGGCGGTAAGATCTTTTTTAAGATCGTCTGGGTTCATAACCGATGACACCGAGTGTGGAGGGCAATAGGCGGAGATGATGGTGATCGATTGATGACCAGTCATTCCTAGCCGAGAGGCTGAATATTCAAGGTGCGAAATGGGGTCGGGAGGGGTGATTTCGCTACAGTGAAGCTCATTTTTGAAGTAAATGAGAGTGCCCCCACCGTGGGAGCGGGTCCTATCGTTGCGAACTATCCGGTAGTTGGCAATTTTGGGGGAGCGATGGTATGGTTTTAATAGAGTTTCCTGCACAAGGAAGATGTACAGCTGGTGATCGCGAAGAAACGTTGCAATCTCACCATGCTGGGTATTAATGCTATTAGCATTGAAGAAACCTAACCTAAGGGATCTGGGTTTGAGGCAATTACTCCTCATTTGCGAACCCATTGTCCGTTTATGAAAATATACTTATCGAGCTCCTGGGTGATGGTGGGGTATTTGGTGAAAATTTGGAGGCTCGATAAGAACTCCGGGGGATTAGCTGGGTCTGATAACTCAGCGCGAAGGGCATTAGCCTCTGGAGTCATCCAGATCGCGTATGCGTTGAAGATGACTTCAGCGTTACAGCGATAGGTGCCCTGGGCGGGTTGGGCTACAGGGGGCGGGCGTGCACCGACGACGGTGGTTGAAGCCACCTTGTTGGTTTGCGCTGGGGCCGCTGTGGCCGAGATTGGACACTGGGATCCTAAGATCCATCAGCGCCGGAATGGGCTGGGACGACTGAGGTGCCACATTTGTGTGGTTCAGTTTGCCCCAGGGAGAAGGCCTCTGAGGGGCTAGTCGAGGGGGGGCTTGTGTGGGAGGGACGGTTTGCGAAGCGGGAGCTTCGCGAGATTGGCGCTCGTCGTGACGCTTGGCCATTTTAACTGGCAGGGTGCCCTACTTGGCCGCAGAGTACGCAGCTGGGAGGCTCCGTACACTCTGAGCGGTCCTTGGGTCGGGGGCAGTTTTTAGTGCCGTGGGGACCACGGCACTTTACGCACCTGGGGGTGGCGAAGCAATTGGCCTGGGAGTGGCCGTAAAGTTGGCAGTTGTGACACTGACCAACGACGTGGGGGCGATATGGCTTCTCGATCGATATGCCCGACAGGGAGCACACCGTCTTGACGCCGAAGATGGGGTTATGACCTTCGGTGCGGCTGCAGACAACCAGCACCATGTCATATTTTTGTCCTCCTCTCGCTTTATGTAAGCGATGGACTTCGATGACAGGGACGTTCTGAGAGAGGAGATCCTTTCGGATATCTTCCGTCGAGATTTCCTTGGGGATACGACGAATCACCACTCGGGTGGGCCGATACTCCGGGAGAGTATAAGTATGGAACGAAATGTTCCTATCTTTAAGAAGTCGGGTTAGATCCCGGAAGTCGCGTGAGGTGTCAACAAGGATTTTAATGCCTTGTTGGCATGCTACGGCCTTGCTATATCTTATCTTGCGCGCCGTACAGGCGCTGGAGACGTCATTCCATTTCCCCTTGTCTTGGAGGTAAATGGGTGGCGGGGGAGGGATCTTCCTACTGGAAGCTTGAATAGCGGGGCTAGCGGGGCTAGCAGGCCGACTTGTCTGCTGGGGGGCGGCAGTGGGGGCGGGTTGGGAGATATTCGGCTTGGGGGAGGGGCTGGGGGAGGCGACTGGTGACGCAAACGGGGTTGCGACAAGTGACTTTTTGGCCTTTGAGGCCTTGGCCGAAGCTTTCTTAAGCTTCCTCTTACCTCCAACGACTTGGAAGTCTTCTTCTTCCGAGGAGGTGGAGGGAGTGGCAGGGTCTTGGGGGTCATCATCATCACTTTGATGATTATCGGAGAAGGGGGTCTGCTCCATAGGGGAGTCGGGGCGGGAGTGAGGCTCAGATGCCTGGGTACGGGTAGGCGAGCTGGGCAATACCTTAATTAGAGGTAGCGGGGACGGCGACTTAGGGGAGTCCTCATCAGGAAAAGGTTTAAATGCCTTTTTAGCGGCATGGATCGGATCGAAATGGGTCGAGGCATTGACCGAGGCTAGAGCCTCTTTTACGGCGTGGCCGTATTTTTTCTTGAGATTTTCCTTTAGGAGGATCTCCTGAAGGAGTTCGACTAATGCCGCGAGCGACATTGTCGAGAAGATTAAAAACTTAATGGGGCCGGTGAGGCCGGCAGGGGTATCTTCCCCGGGTGGATGGGCCCGGGGGTGTGTGCAATCCTACCCTCCCAGTCGGGTGAGACTGGGAGGTGTGTTCCTGGTGAGCCCTAAGCTTGCTATCCTGCCAGCAATCTTATTGGGTGACAGGGCCCTATTGTACCGGTAGACCCACCGAAAGTGGGCCACCCACCTCTGTGTACAAAAAGTCTGGCACGTCGGGGTGACACCATTCACACCCGACCGTGCCAGGTGAATTGCTGTGGAACAGAGACAGGAGTTGACTAGGCTATCTACCAAGGCCAACTATCCTGCTCCCGACTCCAACTGACTGCCGTGCCCTGAAGGGGCTTGGCGGGTGTGTGGGGCAACACCCCAGCTGGCTTAGTTAGCACCGTTAGGTTTCCGCCAGGGACCACTAAGTCGTGGATTTTACCCAGAAGAGGCCTTACGCGAATCTGTTGCAGAAATAGGTGTCGTTTCCTACCCTGAAAAGGGCCGGAGCGGACGATCGCCGAAGCGAGCTCTTGCGGGCGGTGTGCGGCGTGCAGGGGCGCGACGACCGCAGTGATGTCACGCAGAGGCGCGACGAGGCAGGAGAGTGGGGGTGCTGAGCACGCGGTGGGGCGGCGAACAGCGGTCCGGCAGCGAGACGTCGATACGGGGCGACGGCTGGCGAAGAGTGAGGAGACGTTTGTTGTATGAGAGCCCCACTTAAATATTTATATTATTCTGTCACATTTCACAGAAATACATCATCTGTGAAAATTTCAACTGTCTTGCTAACACGGTTCGTGAGATACAGTCTGGTGACAGACAGACAGACAGACGGACCGTGAAGTCTTAGTAATAGGGTCCCGTTTTTACCCTTTGGGTACGGAACCCTAAAAAGAAAAAAAAATGGGATTTGCGAACTTTTTACTATGAACAAAACTAGTTTGTTAGTTTAAATTTACTTAAAACTAAGAACAAGTTTTGTACCTTTAAATAAAGCAAAGTTTAGTTATCAGAAAATAAACTTGAATAAAATGATACAAATCTAATTAGCAAATAGCAAAACTGTGTTTAGTTCACAGTCCCAATATTTTTTCAATGTAAGTACTTGTGTGCTGCGTTGCAAAATTGTTGACCCACAATTTATCATTCACCCTGTACTTGATCATTCCCAAGATGAAAATATTGAAGCATACGTTTATCAAAATTTAAATTTTCGATCACGAGTATAATGTAGGTCGGTACGTTTAAATTCTAAAATGCAATTTGTGTCGGCAGAGGGCAGAGTGGGTGAGGTCTGAACTCCATTAGAATTTATGATACATGTAGGGGCGGACAGTAATTAAAAGAGCCCGCAGAGGGAAATAACACACCGAAATACTGTAAAGTTATGGTATTATACTGCTCCAGCTACTTTGATAAATGGAGTTGTTTGTTTTGAAGAGGTCGATGACCAACTTCTGCAGTGATAAAACTGTTTTGCCTATGATTATAGTAATTCATACATGTGAATTATTTGTTTTGAAGGTCGGTCCGAAGAGCCGTAACGTGTATCCCAAATGACTTCAAATTGCACTTTATTACAGAAGCATTAGATTTACTCCAAGCTTGTGAAAATAAGAAGTCTGACGGAGATCACGCTGTGTGTTCTTGCAACTGACTGCAACATTACTTGCTTGTCTGTCCATAACAGCCTTGTGTGTAGACGATTCACATTGAGGTATATACCTACCTATACACTTTTTCTTTTAATGTAAACATTTCGTGGATAAATCCGTAACCTTCACACAATTTCAGATTATATTTTAGCAAAACCGTATCGTGCGAAAAGAAATCTGGTCCACAGCACTTCTATACGCAATTAAGAGGCTTTTATAGGCAGCCGTATGGCCTTTTTTATTACGGAACGTTTAAATAATTTTATGAGATTGCGTTGCCGAAATTACCCCATTAACTTTTTTAAACAATCTCATTTTGAGTTTTACTTTCGCACGAGATTTTGTTTAAATGCAAAGTGTCTAGAAGAATCGTTTACACCCAGATTTTTATGTTATTTCTAGATCAAAAATCCTACAATCTAAACGCTTAGTTAACACTGAGTGACCCAAGGGCTAGCTTTTCCCTTGGCCAGAATATAAGTATTGCTATATAACGTGGCAATGCTGACATTCTTTTGGAAACAATACCAGTGGACAGCGATGCGGAGGAGTTTTGAAATTTTCGATGCCATATTCTAAAGTACGGCCAACGAGAAGCGATACCAAATGTAAACAAAACACATGCAAGGTCATTGGGAATAGCAGGGGTGCGTAACTTTTTGAAAGTTGGATTTATATAGTTTTAAAAAATATCCGGCAAATTGTAATAATACCAAAAAGGATAGTCTATTTTTATAAATTTTATCATAATTTGAATTATTGTATAATGTAGATTTAAATTAAATAACGCGAATAATAATATTTTTCTGAATCTGTGTATGGCAACAAGGTTTCCTATACATACCTTCGGACGTTTCTTTTTTGGAGAAGTAAAATCTGTTGATTTATCTCTCGACGTACTTGGTTGTGGCTCCATCATTAACCACTCTTAATAAAAACAAACAATGATCAACAAAAAATAACTTAAACAAGAAATAATTAAATAAACAACAAAATAATAACAAAACTTTAACAAATAACTTGTATCACCACGAGCGCGTTTCGAAACAGAATGAATCTAAAATGGCCGCCCGAATTGTTGGCGAACCCGTCTTGACGTTGTCATGTTTTTGTCGGGAGAACGAGACATTACGACAAAGGCACAAGATGGAAAGAGATAGATATTAGATTGTCAACGCCGCAGTTGTTTTTTAGGTTAATGACCTTTCGTATCGCTTCTCGTTGGCCTTACTTTAGATTAGTATTTTTTTACCGAATTCAAAAAAACGGAGGTAATAAATTCGACACGCATGGTAATATAGTTGGTATTGCACAATATAAATTTCATAAGTGTATGTCGGTACGAGTATGAACGTATGTATTGTATGTTTGTCCACGCATTTCGCGGCAACTATTGATCGGATCGTCACCATTCTCTTTAATTGGATTAGGTATTTCTTAACATAGGGTATAGTGCAAGTTTCATCAAAATCGGTTCACCAGTTTTCAAGATATGGAACATACAACCGAACTCCTTAGCGAGAAACAGCACGAATGTGTAAACTGGGTTATTACGAGTATGTGTATTTTATCAATCCTTTAGGTACCTTACCTTGAATTTGCTCATTTTTAGTGTTAGTTTACTAAAACTAAAAGAGAGAAATAAAAACTTTTCATAAAAAAATATACCGAATTTAAAAGCAAAACACTAAAAAGTGCAAAATAACTTTCGTTTCGGAAGTCGGTGTCGAAAAACCATAAAAAATAACTACCAAAGCTACCGGCTTCCGAAACGTAAGTTACTTTGAACTTTTTAGTGTTTTGCTTTTGAAGTCAGTATGTTTTTCTGTGATAAGTTTTATTTATTTATGCTTAATTAACTATGATCAAATAGATTAACTAAATTTAGTTGGTTAGATCATAGTTAATTAAGTATTTTATACAATGTATTTTTATTTATGTAAGTAAATTCTAGAATAATGTGTTTTAAAATCCTAGTTATTCGTCTTTGGAAACTGCCAAGAGTCTAACAGTGTTTTTTAACCAAGGCAGCAAAAGGTCAATCGAATGCCCACACGCAACAAATATTTGAATGGTGTTCGTGCATGCGAGATTTGTCTGTAAACACGCCTACAATACTGAGGAAATTCCTTATGGGAAATTGCTTCTCAATGGACTTCATTACCCTCCTTAACTAATTACTGATGTATTTATAGCAGGATTATATGGGGAAACTAATAATTGTCCCTGATATAATCTGTACTTTATTTGTCATTTTTAACCCCCGACGTGTGTTATAAGTTTGACGTTTGTATCTGTGTATTTAAGTATTTGTGTAATTGTCTGTGGTAGTATAGCTCCTAAAAGGATCTATGATAATGAAATAATTTACTCAAAGTAAAGTGTCTGCCTGGGTTCGAACCCACTACCTACAACTTGTAAGTCGCGGCCGTTACCACTGGGCGACCACTGCTCTGAATTTATATTTAGCCATTAAAATAATAAGTAATAATGACGTCAAATTCGAAGCTTTAACATTTTCGAAGCCGACTAACTTTCCTTTAATTATTTATTTACTGTATTTTTTTCTCATATTTGTAGAGCACACGAAACGAAGCTGTTGAAATTAATGAGGAGAGTCGTTAACGCCTTCCCTCTTATGAATCGAAACATTTATAAATGATGGATCATGAGTTGAGAAATAGATTCTTTTTGTGATTTTAACTGAGTGCAAAGTGAGGTTGAATCTATTTGATTTTGTATAAATAAACCTTTGTGTAAAGGAGATTGAATGAACTACAGAGCTTAAGCTTTACAAATATTTTTAACTCGCTTTTATTGGCCTGGTATGAATGTATCGATGAATCTATGTAACAGAATCTTTGAACGTAATTTTGACCCCCTTCAAAACGTTCGTTTAATTTGAAACTTTTCTCACTTATCGATGACCGATGACTGATGAACGATGAACGATGCAATAATTTAAATAATTTGTCCCATTATCCTTACCAGGATCTTCAGGATTAACGATTTTTTTAATCCGATACCCGGTAGTCAGTTTCTTTGTGCCAAGTACCAAGGCGCGTGCTAAGACATGCGTATGGCTTAATATTTAGTTGTATTCGAAGACCAGATAGTGCCTTGCGCCAAGTACACGTATTAAATAAATTTTCAGGAGCCTGATAAACGGCTATCACATGCAGGGAAGGCAGTAGGCACGCTAATAACGCACTCCCATCACAGGGAGGTTTTTACATTTACATTTACATTATTCTATATTTAAATTTATTGAATACTAGCTTTTACCCGCGGCTTCGCTCGCAGCGACGCCATTTATAAAATTTCCTATGTTACTTCTTATACCTATTTATAATATTAGTATAGATTATTTTATACTTTTTAGTTTTTTGTTTCTATTAAAGCCTGTTTTTAAGTATTATTTATTAATACAATTTCTGTTTATTAGTTACAAAACTTACACTAAGCGACATTCGCAATGGCTCAAATAGGAGGAAGTCCATATTGTTCCACTGCTGGTCAAAGGCCTCTTACCACTCTACCTCACGACTGTTAGTTTTGTGGCCCAATCTCTTATAAAGCATTGTAAGTCATTCTCGCCATATCCGCCAAGATCCTCCACAGCGTCACTTTTTGTTACTTAGTTAGGATATTCAATTCAAGCGACAGTCTGTTAACTAATCCAATATTACTTAAGTCCATATGACAGACAAACCAATACCAAATCACCGAAACCGCTAACTCAAAAACCCTCATAATTTGTTTAACAGTTGAAACGCTCCATAAACTAACAAAAAAGGAATAGAAACGAACGTATAGCCCGATATTGCGGTTCTGCACAATCGTAAGGAGGCACACATGACGATCGTAAAAAATGTGAATGGCATATTGAAATATTTCTCGCGACCCTTTTTCTGGCCAATTTTCCTTAAGGCTCTATGTAACGCCGATATAAATCTGACTCGCAGCCCGTTACAGCTTCTATTTGTGTGTTTATGGTAAGATGGGGGCTCCAGTTTTCGTAATACTTGAGGATCGAAGTCTGATTTTCTGGGATACCTGATATTATTGGCAGGGAATGTAAAATGAGGCGTATTTCCTAAGTAGAGGTAAGGAAGATTTTACCGAAACGTTAATTTTTTGAAAAACATGATGCGAGACGCACGGGAAACCGTGCGTTTCGCATCCAGCGGAGGCGGTCTCCGGTCAATGTGGCGGTGCTTGGGGGAGTTCTATGTTCAGCAGAGGACGTCTTTCAGCTGAAATGATGACAATGATGTGTTCGTATCGATCACGTCTGATGAAAAGCGATGCGGTCTACGATGGAACAAAAGATTTCTGTTCGCTTTTGCTGCGAAGGCAAATCCCTCCTTCTTGTGTGGATTCCCCAATTCAGGAGGTCATGGCCACACCATGGTTTCAAAACTTCATGGTTTCTTTTTGATTATGTTTTGCACTTGCTCCAATTTTCTGCAACATGCACGACTACTGGGTTAGGTGATACGAAATACCGAAGCTGGCAGAGATTTCCAGACTTTAGCTGTGAAGTAGAAGCGCTGAGAACGATTAGTCGGGATATTAATTACATTATTTATTTTGAATCTACAACAACGTCTTAAAAATATGTTTAACAGCTCTTAAACATCTAATGATCTTCTGAACTTCAGATAATTACATTTAAATTAATAATGACAAACTTGGGCAACTTCCAAGTTTGTAGTCTCGTTAAAATTTTGACGCTACTTAAGAATGTCGCTAATAGACTCAGGCGGATTTCATAAATTTTCATTATTCAGTTTCTTTCCTGTGTGACCGGTTAGATGGAACGAATATTTGCATGACCTTTAGAAATGTTATTCCAAGTATTTACTACCATTATTATAATTATTTATTATATACTTTATTACTTTTGTTTGGAGACATCATAAAATTTTCCATGACAGGCAACAGAAATAAAAATCAATAGTGTTCCAAAGCCAAAATGATGATTTTAAATTGATGGTTTCAGGAGGTGACAGTGCTCATGTAAATGTAATAGACCCGGTGATTCATATGGCAGGATTCATAATGCCCTGACAATTAGAAAAATGCCATGCAAATGCAGTAACCTAATACTCATGCCAATGTTGCTGTGCTTCTGGACGGAGCTAGGCTGGCTACTTTAGCCGGTAACCCCACGCACAACGGACCAAATGGGAGTCTAAGTGCGGAAAAGGGAGTCCCTCTTCTATCTATCTATCTATCTATCTACTCATGCCAATGTATGAGTACTAGGTTACTAGGTGAACCGATTTCGATGTTCTTTTTTAGAAGCTGCATGTTGTCCCGTTTAAATTTCATCAAGATCTGATGTAGAATTTCGGAGATATACATCAGAGCTCTTCAATAAATGACAACAAATCACTCGGGATAGTTACAATCGCATGTCTGTTTATTGTTTACACCATTTCATAACATAAGATCATACTGGTATACTCTAAAGAGATACGCTGGTGTAAACTGTTCATCTTGGTATACTCTCATGCCATAGGTTTTGTTTAAGATTCATGTTATTGGGTTAATCTATTCTGGCCTCAGTTTGGGCATTATAAGTACCTACTTAATTTATAGAACTGGTAAAGTAAGTACCTACCACTACTAAAAAGTGGAAAATAAAGAACTAATTTACTGCGCATGTGCAAATAGCTGCCACGTCGTAACGCAAAAAGGCACGATTGCTCGTGCCTACGTTGGGTGCCTCGAATGTACATTCTCGAAGTACGTTCTTCCAAACATATTTAATGAATATTTAAAATTAATTTATTGATCAAATCTAAATCTAGAGTACTTAAAATCGCCTTTAATGAACTATTAGTTATGTTTTACCTTTTATATATGAATGATAATCTGTACTTGAACTTAATTTGTTAAACGTTTCTCAAATAATAAAAACTCTATGCGTCTGGCTGACGACAGAGTTAAAAATTAAAAAAATACAGAAAAATAAAAAGCACTGGTGAAAAAAGTGACACTTTTCGCACCGTTTGGCTGCTTGTAAAACGCTCTTTTGGAGGACATTCACTGTAAAATAATTAGCGAAATCGGTTCAGCCGCTCACGCGTGATGCCTTGATGATAGAAATATATATAGCCTATGTGTTATTCTGATGTATAAGCTATATTTCTGTAAAGTATCATCAAAATCCGTTCAGTAGCTTATGCGCGAAAGAGTAACAAACATCCACCCATCCATCTTCACAAACTTTCACATTTATAATATCAGTAAGATTCAAAGTCCAATACAGTTCCCTACAGCAATCCTGCAGTTTTGCAATGCCAATCTACTTGAATCCATTTCCCAAAGCCTTATTTCAACTGTGACCAACTTAGATATTCCGTAGCACGTTGCTACATGAGAGAATTTTGCTTTTTATGCAATTGCAATTTTACCGAAGAGTTGTAGTTTATGAATAAGATTTGTTTCAGTTTCGCTGTGGAATGATTTAAATTGAGGATCCGTTTTATGGTAAAAATGGGAATAAGTACTGGTTACAAGATGCAACTTGTTATATGTTTTTATCCATGATCAAAAATCAAATCAAAATATATTTATTTTCTCTCACAAAGTTTTTCATTGATACATAATCAAGAAATATTTATATAATTTTGCCTTAAGTTATAACCTTTGTTAAAGCTGGAGTCTGAACCAGGTTCGGGACCTGAATGATAGATCTCCTGGCTCAATGATAAATCTCCAGGCTCACACCCCTTAAAAATAATCATATTTGACGGCAACATAACTTAGATTATTTAAAACAATATTGATAAAGGTAAAAAAGTCTATATTAAATGTGATTTTATTTGTGGAGTGTAATATAAAGTGATAGTATTGCAGGTTTGTTGTGTAGTGTGTGAGTGTGTGGTTTCATTTGAGTATATGAATATAATTCCTGTGCGAGTGTTTGTGATTAGGTATCAGTAAAATTAAGTGTTAATTTCTGTACTTTCATCGTCCAAATCCATCACCCAGTTCCTTACAGTAGTTTTGCATTTACATTTGACCATTGATGTGTGTGATTGATATGTTTTACATACCTTGTAATCTTTATAATCAGTGTAATTGGCGTTTTGTCGTTCTGGATAGTAAAAGATTATGTTAATGGATTAACCAAATTGCTCCGTTCATTTTCAAATACGTAGAATAATGGGGGGTCTGCACTACACAGATTCTTCTCATAGACTTTCATCAAGTTCTATAGAATTTTGTACGTGCAACACAGCAATGTAGCCAAATGTCGGTGTATCAGAAAGGAAGTCTGTGTAGAGTGGACCTACCATAATTGCCAATTTTAAGGAACATTACGGCATAAATATTATGTCATATTGTCAAGCTTGTTGACTGCTGTGACAATTAATTCAACAAAATCACAGCTTTTTACAATTAATCGAAATTGTTCATAGCATAGCATCTCAAACTTGTTGTTTATCATAATTTATATTCGTATTACTCTAGTATTTCTGTACCGCATTAAAAGCTTACCGAAGAGTGATAACTGGCTCTACACAAAGGGGATTTTTTCTAAGGAATGACATTAATCGATGACGATGGGCGAAATACCAAAAGTGTTATGGATTGATCATTTGATATTTCGATAGCAAGTGCTATAGAAGCATTAAGTGAGTGTGTGTATGTGTGGTGTGTGGTGAGTAGCGAGTGATTATTTTTAGTGTTAAGTAATAATCAAAATAAACCAATACATTTTTGTATTTTTTTCAATAGCTTTCGCGACACTTTTTTGGATAAAATGTCACTTGTATAGAGTTTTTTTTTTGTTTTGGGTTGGGAATTCATCCAGGGACTTCTCACGCTCTGAGTGAAGCGGGAGGGTGTGTCAGACTTTTACTGACTAAATCCCACCCCTGTTCCTTCAGCTGTTTATGCCAGGGCCCCTGTTACTCTCTTTCAAATTTGTCCGCGACCCGTCTAAAGCTTAAGGTCATAACCATATAAGTTAAATCAGATAAAACTCAAGGTATATTTACCAACAATAAGGGGCCAAACTCCCTTACCACCTTCTTAATCAATGCCAAAAGCAAGACCACCGTTAATAAACGCCAAACCAGTGAGTGTTCGACCGAGATACAACCGTTTAATGGACTGTCGGCAAAAACAACGCTGTTGCAACCCAAATTGTAATATTGGAGTTCCAATTGCATAAGTTTGTGCTATTTGCTACTTCGCACTATCGTGGACGGGGTAATGAGGGCTCGCTGTAATGGTGCCGGGTTTGGTACTGTGTGGACAATTGGTTAGTTTTTTAGGGTTCCGTACCCAAAGTATAAAAACGGGACCCTATTACTAAGACTCCGCGGTCCGTTTGTCTGTCTGTCTGTCTGTAACCAGGCTGTATCTCATGAACCGTGATAGCTAGACAATTGAAATTTTCACAGATAATGTATTTCTGTTGCCGCTTTAACAACAAATACTAAAAACAGAATAAAATAAATATTTAAGTGGGGCTCCCATACAACAAACGTGATTTTTTTGCCGTTTTTTGCGATAATGGTACGGAACCCTTCGTCCGCGAGTCCGACTCGCACTTGGCTGGTTTTTAGTATTATTCGGGCATTTTAAAGATGAAGAGTTGTTTGAAAAGCCATAATTGAATTCGATTGTGTCAAGGGATTTAGGATCGATTTTACCATTCATTTATTTTGTGTAAATGTTCCAACATTTTGATTGCTTTTATTGATATCAAAGCGAGAGTCTCCCTTTATATAGGTGGCCAATATCCTGCTGAGGCTGCAGCAACTTGCTGGATGGGAAAAGCACAGGACTAGTCGGTGCGATGTTGTTAGGGTCGGCCTATGTCCAGCAGTGGATATCTTTCAGTTTCAATAATAATTTTAACTATAAGAATGACACTAAGTCATCTCCGTCATGCTTGGGATGAATCTTTTTCCATCTATATCAATTTGAAAAATCTCTTTGGGGGGTATGTGCACAGGGTAACAGGGTGTAAAGTCCCATAGAAAAGGGAGGATCTGGATTTGTGTGGCATAATGTTTTTTTTCATTAGTTCTTAAGTGGCGGCGTTGGTGCCACTATATCACTCTCTTCCTCTCATCTCTTTTAGTTTTTTTTTTTTAATTTAAGCGGGTTTTTTGTTGAGCCTCACAAGCTAAGTTTTGAAACCACTTTTTTTATAGAAAAATATATTTTAATAAGTGACTATCTGGAAAAGCAAATCCCCCGCGAGCGCGGCTCTAATCCAAAACTAATTAAAGCCGGGAAGAATCTGTTCCTTTTCGTTAATTTTCCATATTGTATGCTACTCACCGGTTCATTATTAAACCATTAATTAATACAAGGAAGTTAATGTCATTAATTAATCGTTTCATCAGTTTAATTTCGTCTTTCATTGTGAAGCTGCAAAATGAGGGTTAATCAATTTAGGAACTTTTGGTTTTTTTTTCATGGAATTTGAAAGATTTTAAAGATGATCATACGGTAGATTTTAAATGTGACAAGAAAACAGACCTTTTTTTATCTTTGAGAAATTGAGTACTGTACCCCAAGTAACATAGGATAAGGCAGGAAGATGAAATGCTCATGCATAATGTACCACCACGGGGAAATAACGCAGTTATGTGGAACTCCAACCCACTAAAACTCCACTGTGTCCTCCTGTGCCGCTTATGGTGGGTTTTTTACATGGAGCGACGCGTATTGGACCTCTTAAACCCAGTAACTGGGTAATCCGATACCCCTTGGCAAAACACAGATTTCTTGGCGTTCGACTATCCGTAACGGTTGTTAAGACTATACAAATGACAACCGGGACCAACGGTTTAAAATGCTTTTGAGGTACGGAGAAGTCCTGGTACGTTAGTAATGGTCACCCATCCACGGACCAACCTCGTCAAGCATTGCTTAACCTTGAAGTACTGAGCAGCTGTTATTATTTAACCATGAATTCCTCATAGAAAATAATTTAGTGCTTCTTATTTTCTAAATGATTTCAAACACAACTATACTGGAAATAGCCAAGTATCAAATGCGCGGACCATAACCCAACACAATGATCTGCTCTGGGCACTGGCACTGAAAACTTTGACAAATTAGTGCATGCTTTATGGCTGCTCCAAACTTTGTTTAAATGTAACACAGTAAGAGCATTTCAAGCCTCGTAATTCTCATCACACCAACTGTCCCTCTGGGTTCTTATTAACCAGTTAGTTGTCTGATAATAGTTTTTTTTTATGAACCAGTAAAAGATGACTTATTATTTATATTAGGCAAATAAATTACTGACATTCGCCATTCCTAAAAATAATGGCTAACATATTAAAATTACCTTCTATATTATATATAGATCAGAAACGTATTTTGTAAAAAATTGCGATTCGGCGATTTTTTGTTGCCGATATTTTGTTTCAATATTTCTATGATAGCCATTGAAATTAAAAATAAATACTATATACCTACATATATTTTACACATTATATTGAAATCCATGGCATTACTTTTTTTTGTGCCGGGGCTTTTCGATTTTTGGGTCACATTTGAGGAGTCTTCAGTCTTACGGCGTTTTCCAGAAATATTACATATATCCTGTATTAATTAATTGAATGCCACTGATACGAAGAATACTTGTAAGTGTAGGTGTCTTGCGGAATGCGACATACCTATCACCTTCTTTACATGTACAAATAGACCCAATTTTTAAACCAAACCAGATCCAAACCGCGGTTTTGTTTCTTTGGAATTTTCGTATCCCAAAGGAGCCGTACATGTTGGTGAGGTAAAAAACAATAGTATAGATACTACAATTTTCCATTGGTGAAAAAAAAATTAAATCGCATCAACACCTGTAGCCAAGTTGACAATCTACAATCGACATCGACCATACAGCCCCTAGACGCCTAACAACAGACGATCGATGTCTGTCAACATATATGACTACAAGATCATATACAGGTCCACTCGACAAAAAATTCGAATTAGTAGCGACCACTTCTGTGTGTCGTAAACACTTCTGCGTCAGTCAATAAAAAATTGATGAAATAAATATTATAATGGCCTCTTGTACAAAACGTTGATATGGTAACAACAGCCAGACTTCGGGTTTCCGGAAAAATGGCATAACATTTCATTGATAAGTTAATAGTCACATAAACATAATTCGATTTATTTTCTGATATTATTTATCGGAGTTCATATTATACTGGTCAAGTTTGTAGGTGAAAACTCCCACCGCATGTTTGCGTATCTTTCTTTTTAAGTATTTTTTTCGCTGTCTCTTCTCCTCTATAATTTCGTAAACAAAACTAGTGATACACCATATCTTATGACCAAATCTGTTATCGATAGGACTAGAAACCTTACAAATAAAGACATTAAATTGATTTATTTTTTAATTGTGAAACGATTTTTTGATTACGCTTTTTACTATATTTAAGAACCAACAACCGAAAAAAGTATGTGAAATTTAGAATTTTGATTTTTTATTTTAGTTTTAACATTTTATGTTATTACTTAATTGTTAAAACGCCGTATAATTAATAATAAAAAAGGAAATATTAATTCAAAAAAATAAGTACCAATACTATTTATAAAAATATCGATACCTTCCTGGGTTTATTTAAACCTGTCCCATCCTTAATGAGGCGTATGAACTTGGTAAGGGACCAATCAGAGCGCAGTCGTCCCGTCCCTCATACCTCAGCTAGTTGACAGAATTGTTTTGATGTATTAGATCAAGCATTAGGCGTCTAGTGGTTGTGTGGTCGCTGACAATCGATAACGCTAAAAGAAAACGAATCAATGTATGGGAATCATCAAATAAAAATCAAATCTGAAAATTTAAAAGAAAATATTACGTTCTATGTTTTAATAATATACCTACGGAATTGTGTTTTAATTAAAGCCCATTCATTTGACAGCCTTATAAACCACCTACGCATTGACCTTTATTTCTGATATGTCGAAACCATTTTTTTCGTTGCCATCAACACCGGTAGCTATTAGGGTGAAAAGTATTTTTATAATTATTCAGCTTTTAATTAATATACCCACAAGTTCCTGTTAAAAGACACCTACGTAATGATGAATCAATTTGGTGGGGTCTTGGAACGTTTGTGTAGTAAGAATTCTGTAACGTCTGGGGTGTCTGAGCTCTTGCTCAATTGAGTACATATATATTTTGTCAAGCTCAAGAGTCATATGCCAAACTTGCGAGTTGTGATTAGTTGCCCAATTTTGAGTTTGAGTCGAGCGTGAGTATCCGGAATACGGGCCTAAACCCAGTCTTGCTCCTAACCAAACTATTTAGGATCGGCACAACATTTCTTCTACTCCATTTTTTTTGTACTAATTAGCCTTAACTTCACTAGTCACTTCCTTTCTAAGACATCATGTTTCACCATCCGTCGTTTCTTTGGCTTTCCCTTACTCCATATCCACATACATCATCATCACATTCCTGCACTTGTCCTATGTTACTTGGGGTACTTGTTACTTGCAACAAGTTTTCTTCTTCCATACCGTCCTCTCCCCCGTCACGCTATCACTGACTCCCTTTTTTTCATATCACTCCTCACAAAGTCCATCCATCTTTTCATTGGCCGTCCACTCCCTCTCCATCCATCCATATTTATATTCATAACTCTTTTAGTAACATGCGTTTCTTCCCTCCTCTTCAGATGACCATACCAGGTCAAACGGTTTCCTTTCAAATTTTCTGTCACTGGCGGCAATTTCGAACTTCCTCTAATATACTCACATATGGCACCACTTTCAAACTTAATAAAATATAATAAATTCTTTTTTTTTATTATTATCAATAGGCTGGCGCTTGAACACTATCTCACCTATCTATTCCAAATTCACATACAAAGACCCACATTACAAGTCCTTTTGAAGGAACTCCACTCCTCTTCAAAAGACTCAGTCGCCATGTCAACGAAAAAAAACCTTGATTAATTTCAATAAATAACAAGTTGTAACTGTTAATTTGATTGAGTGGACTTAATTGTTAAAACGCCGTATAATTAATAATAAAAAAGGAAATATTAATTCAAAAAAATAAGTACCAATACTATTTATAAAAATATCGATACCTTCCTGGGTTTATTTAAACCTGTCCCATCCTTAATGAGGCGTATGAACTTGGTAAGGGACCAATCAGAGCGCAGTCGTCCCGTCCCTCATACCTCAGCTAGTTGACAGAATTGTTTTGATGTATTAGATCAAGCATTAGGCGTCTAGTGGTTGTGTGGTCGCTGACAATCGATAACGCTACAAGAAAACGAATCAATGTATGGGAATCATCAAATAAAAATCAAATCTGAAAATTTAAAAGAAAATATTACGTTCTATGTTTTAATAATATACCTACGGAATTGTGTTTTAATTAAAGCCCATTCATTTGACAGCCTTATTAACCACCTACGCATTGACCTTTATTTCTGATATGTCGAAACCATTTTTTTCGTTGCCATCAACACCGGTAGCTATTAGGGTGAAAAGTATTTTTATAATTATTCAGCTTTTAATTAATATACCCACAAGTTCCTGTTAAAAGACACCTACGTAATGATGAATCAATTTGGTTGGGGTCTTGGAACGTTTGTGTAGAAAGAATTCTGTAACGTCTGGGGTGTCTGAGCTCTTGCTCAATTGAGTACATATATATTTTGTCAAGCTCAAGAGTCATATGCCAAACTTGCGAGTTGTGATTAGTTGCCCAATTTTGAGTTTGAGTCGAGCGTGAGTATCCGGAATACGGGCCTAAACCCAGTCTTGCTCCTAACCAAACTATTTAGGATCGGCACAACATTTCTTCTACTCCATTTTTTTTGTACTAATTAGCCTTAACTTCACTAGTCACTCCCTTTCTAAGACATCATGTTTCACCATCCGTCGTTTCTTTGGCTTTCCCTTACTCCATATCCACATACATCATCATCATATTCCTGCACTTGTCATATGTTACTTGGGGTACTTGTTACTTGCAACAAGTTTTCTTCTTCCATACCGTCCTCTCCCCCGTCACGCTATCACTGACTCCCTTTTTTTCATATCACTCCTCACAAAGTCCATCCATCTTTTCATTGGCCGTCCACTCCCTCTCCATCCATCCATATTTATATTCATAACTCTTTTAGTAACATGCGTTTTTTCCCTCCTCTTCAGATGACCTTACCAGGACAAACGGTTTCCTTTCAACTTTTCTGTCACTGGCGGCACTTTCGAACTTCCTCTAATATACTCACATATGACACCACTTTCAAACTTAATAAAATATAATAAATTCTTTTTTTTTATTATTATCAATAGGCTGGCGCTTGAACGCTATCTCACCTATCTATTCCAAATTCACATACAAAGACCCACATTACAAGTCCTTTTGAAGGAACTCCACTCCTCTTCAAAAGACTCAGTCGCCATGTCAACGAAAAACCACCTTGATTAATTTCAATAAATAACAAGTTGTAACTGTTAATTTGATTGAGTGGAGTTCGCAAAATTTTTTTAAAATATAGGAGTACAAACAGACATAGAAGGCACATATTTCATTTCAGTAAACAATCTGAACATCTTTATATAAATATACTAGCTGACCCCCGGGATTTCGCTCCCGTCCATTGGCTACTTACCTACCTACCCTACCCTACCTACCCTACCTACCCTACCATACCTACCCTACCCTATCTACCCTACCCTACCCTACCTACCCTACCCTAGGGGTATGAAAAATAGATAATAGCCGATTCTCAGACCTACTGAATATGCATATAAAATTTGGTAAAAATCAGTATAGCCGTTTCGGAGGAGTATGGTAACTAACATTGTGACACGAGAATTTTATATATAAGATAATAAATCTACGGCTGAATTTGACTGATCTTATAAATAAGTTACTACGCGCACTAGTCTATAATTAAGAGGCCAGACACTATTACTTGAACAACCATTTAATTTTGTTAAATCAATATTAACATCTATATTCTCTTTGAGAAGACATTTTAATTACTGTCTCCGATTAATTGGTTTTATTTCTTTGGCTTTGGCTCAGCGATTATGTTCTTGGAATTCAAGCTTCGATAGATCCGCTAGATTTAAAAATCCACCTTTGTCTACAAAGAATTGAAATAACATTTATTATTAACTAATTTTGTCCTCAGAATTTGCTCCTGTGAAACCTTGTATTTTTCAGAGATTAAAAGTATTTCGTTTGAAATCTGTTTAGTATATTCTTCAAACAAATATACATAAACTTACGCTCTTTGTCCACAGGATTGGCAGAAAAATTGCTATTCCGAAAAACTCTCATGAAATGAAAACATGTGAAGTTACTGTAAACTTTGTACATAACGAGTATGTAAAAATATCTCAGCTATGCAAACTGAGCTACACTATTCTAGTTTTGGTTTTGGTCTGCAACCCGGTGTAAAAGTGGAACTTTGCAAACTTCTGTCATCTACCCATAACCCGTCAAACTTACAAGCAAAATGAACGGGCAACTCCTGGGCATGAAGATCTCATCTATCAGGCAAGTTTGGCTCATCAAATATACAATGATACAGTGTACAAAATTGTTGAACTGCCAATCAATAAAGAAAATAAACCAGAACAAGAGTGACCTAGCAATTCTACATCATAATAAAAGGAACACGATATTAAAAACAAGTCGACGAAGAACAATGACAATGCCATAACAGTAATCATAACTGTCATTGTTTCATCTGTTTGACAGTGTAACAAAAAACAGAACAAAAACTTAGTAATATTTTCTTCTATCGTTAAAAAATAATTAGAATTCTTCGCCCTCATTAAAATTCGACGTCGTGAGATCAAAAGCCTTAGAAATGATACACAGTTTGATTCAAAAGACATCGTTTTTTATTTCAATAAATTGGTATACCTATCTACTGAAGAAAACGCAAAATAATAATTGGTGTTTTTCAACAGTTATCATTTTTAATTTGTGTCGGTATTTCTGTAGTCACTCAATTGTTTTAGGGGTGTGTTGTGTTAGGAGCCCTATTCCTGTCACTCACGTGTCTGTCTGTCTGTATCTTTGTTGTCTGTCAAACAAGTTTTGCACCCAAACGGTTGGAACTATTCAGTCTTAAAATTAACAGTATAAGCATCTTGTTGACCCAAAGCCATAAAAATTGTCAAAGAATATTTTAAAATGTTTTTAAGGGTCTCCAGAAAAACAGATCACGAAAAAAAAACAGCCTACCCCATCGAGTGGAAAATCGTTATTTAGAACTCGTTGAGTAGAGATATATGATGTATTTTTGTATTCCAATATTTAAAAAAATATATTGGAACACAAAGGAATGAGAAGCCACCAAGTCAGCTTATTAAAACAAAATTTTGTACTGATGAATTTTTAACTGCAATTTGGTCATTTTTCTATTACAACCAACTTGATTTTGCGGTTTGGTACGGAACCCTAAATCCCTGCGAAGTCCGACACGCACATGTTTTTTTTTTTGCTAGGAGGATTTGTGATGTGGATTTCAGCTGTGAAACTAAAGCCAAGTTTCTGGAACGTAAAAATCATAAAATGAATGTGTGAAATTGTCAAACGCACGTAAACTACAGTGATTGGTTCAATGAATCGTCTAAGGCCAGTTATGTCAGTGCTGATACGTGCGCTTGACAATTACTTCACATTAATTTTGTGTTTCAGAAGCTGGCGACGTATCCACACAAATGAGTACAGTTTTGTGATTGGCAGAAAGATTGAGCTACTTACGAGTAAGTGTGGTCTACGAGGTAAAAATTCTGTCTCAATGAACCTCGTCGCATTTGTGAAAGTAATTTTAGACATTCCAACTTAGACACCTGATACAAATCTAGTTAAGAAAACTGCATCCGATGACAGTCGGATGCCTTAGAAATCCTGCCCATTACCATTGCATTACTCGGTGTTCAACAAATGTCCCGGTGCTCCAAAATACTGGCCGACAAAATGTTGTAGGCAAGTTTAAAATCAGTATCGGTTAGTATTGCCCACCAAAGCGTAGGAATAGATCTATAGATCATTACGTCATTCCAATGATCGTCACTTCAGCCAAAACGGTGCGCGCCAGGTATAACGGCGACGGCCACACTTCCTTTTTCCTTTAGGATTCCAATCCATGGCCTGTTTATCCAGTTCACTAGAGTCCATCTGGAGCGTGAGACCAATCCATCTCCATTTATGGCGCTTGATCTGGCTGTCGATCGGGCTCCCGTGGCATCTCTCCAACAGCTTAGAGCTGGTCTCGGGGCAGTATATTCCCAGGATGCGACGAAAACATAGTTGACGTAGCCCTGGATTTGGCGTGAGATGTATTTTATTACCTTCCACGTTACGCACCCGTAGACCAGCACAGATTTGACATTGGACCCGAAGATTTTGAGTTTAACCCTTCGGGTCAATTTCCGCGATTTCCAAATTGTTCTCACCTGCGCGAAGATGGCTCGTATTTTGGCGATCCGTGAAGTGATGTCCTCTTCAGTTCGTCCAGTCACTGACACGTTGCTTTCGAGGTACGTGAATTTGTGGAAGCGTTCCACTACCTCTGTGGCGTAAATAACTGTATTTTTCCACTCTGGAAGTACCAAACCTAGTCAGGGAGGTTAGCTGATGACAACACTAACTCCATTAGAAACGCCACCCATTTCCATTCCATTGGTGTTCAACAAATGTCCTGCTGCGCCAAAATTACCGGCCCTAAATAACGCAACTTAACGCGAACGTTTGTGTTTGCGTTAATCGCGCTGGAGCCCATAACAGTGACAAGTAAGCCTCGGCGACGTATTGGTGCAGTTAGGCCAGTGTAGATCAACGGTGGCTGTGTTCGGGATTTGTTGAATTTATTTGCTGGAGCTCGATGCCTCTCTGTATCCTTGTTCGGTTGCAGATGTTGATTTGCTGGAATAGACTGTGAATACTTTTGCCTGTGTAGACATACAAAACACCAAAAAAATTGATATGTGACCAACAACCCGCAGTGACTTCGCGTTTTATGATTACGGTTGACACCGCGGTGTAGAGGTCTGTGTCCTTACAGTATGCAGGCAGACTTTTTAATAAGAATAGGTACCTACGACTACTTATGTCACCTCACCCTTCATATTTAAGATGTCTAGGTGGCAACGTTTTAATCATTGATAATTTAAAGAATAGGCTGTGTCAGCAATAAAAGACATGTAGTAAGTATTATTAAAAGATTAATTATTCTATTACCAGACACAAAAATGGTGCTCCTTTATTAAATGACTTGACACTTTTTGATAAGGCACAAAAATGGTATCAATAATTCAGAGGCTATAAACAAGAGACATTTTTTATCAATGAAAGCGACACGATAGCGATTAGTAAAATGTCAAAAATTTATGGGATTGTCAAATCGAAAGGTCACGTGACCAATCCCTTACATTTTGGAATTTTGACAATTGACATTTATGACACTTTGTCTAGACTAAACTTCATCATCATCATCCTTTTAATATTCGCCCACTGCTGGGACACAGGCCTCCTCTCTGTGAGAGGGAATGGGCCGTAAACCACAACGTGGGCCCAGTGCGGGTTGGTGGATGTCACATGTCTTCGAATGTTTTGTTCTAGGACATGCCGACTTCCTCATGACGTTTTCCTATACCGTTTTGAGAGCAGTGGTGACGAAATAATTTACACAAAGTAAAGCACCTGCTTCGATTCGAACTCACGACCTACAACATGTAAGTCGCGGCCGTTACCACTGGGCCACCACTGCTTTCACTAAACTTTACAAAACTTTAATTCCTATTCTAATTACTCCATACCAATATACGTTAAGAGGTTACATAATCAAACCTACCATTTTTTGCACCCAATAGGTACAAGTTCATCTCCCCACCTTAACCCAAGCCCCATCTAGTCTCTCTAACTCCTTACCCGCGTCCCCTGACAGCCATTCGCTGCTCCGGTACCCGTTTCGATTACATTGACGTCACGACCTCACAGCAAAAAGATAAGTTTTAGCTCTAATGTAAGGGTTACGGCACACGCGAGGGACCGGGATAAGGACGCGGACATAACTTACTGATGGCTAATAGGCTAGGTCTGAACAGTCTGAACGTAGCTCTATTTTTCTGTTGGTAATTTGTTTTTTTTTTAAGACAAGCATGGAAGGCCTTTGCCCAGCAGTGGGCAAAAACAGGCTGAAAATAAATAAAAAATATATAGGTTAAATTAGGCAGTGTATAGGTTAAGTTAGGAGTGGTAAAAAATGTATGGTATAAAACTATATTTTTCTTGTGGTTATAAAATGGGCATTAAATGAAGGTTTATACCTGAGTGTCAAGCTTGTACCGTAACTTGGATCATATCTTCATAACGAAGCAAAAAGGGTATGTAAAGGATCGATCCAGTTGCTGTTCTTTATTTTCTGCTAATCCCCATGGGCAAACGGGGAGCGTTTATATGTGTACTATGTCTATCTGCCTTTAGAATATAATACGAGTATCATAAACTTCAATTTAGAAATAAATAACGTCAATCGATGAGGTTTTTTAGTGCCCTAAGATTTTAATTTCATTATAACGAAGCGGTTAAAACTATGTTTTAAAATTGAAACGAATGAAGGTACAGTCAAGCAAGTTGATTTGTGATCGTTTCGGCCGATAACTGTATCAATGCGGGCTTAGGTTCGTGCAATTTTGAGCATTGTGCTCATTGCAACAGATTTGCAATTGAATTAAAAATATTTTTTTTAATAAAGCAAAAATTATGTTTTGAATTTGGAATTAACTGTCGTCCTTGTTTGCTTTTAGAAAGAAATACAGAAAAAAAAAAATTCAAAAAGATATATGAAATATTTCGGTAACAGTAGCTTATTTTTAAATTAAAAGCAAAATTCTACCTAGATGGGTCATTTTAATCAACTTGCTTGACTTATACTTTCCAATTTCAACTTTCTTTGCTATATCGAATCAAATTCACGTACCAAAACCGTACACCCAAGAACAGTAACCCAAGTTAACAAATACCACCGTAATGAGATACGTATTAGTTTTTCAGGTAAACATCCTAACAACGAGTTCTAAACAAACGAACGAACGCATTCTGTAAATCATTAGACTCTGCAGACTGTATTCTGCAGTCTGCAGATAGCAATCAGCGTTCCTGAACAACTTCTGAACCCCCGAAACTGCAGTGTAAAGGCAAAAACATCGGTTCCGTTTGGTGATTAATTTTAATTGCCTAACTTAGCAGAGTAGTTGTAGTTGATACTTGAAACTACAAATATTATTCGAGTTCTGTTATTATGGAGTGAGCTAGTTGTTTTAGTTTCGGTTTTTTGAGTGAGATTTTATTTTTATGTTTATTTGCGAATTGATTAAAAGTAGTGTAATCATTTCTGGGGTAGGCTCAGTTGATTGATATATTTCGTAGCGTTGCGCAGAATCAAATTATTCATCTAATGTGAAATTAGTAAACGTAATTCTGTCGTCGACGTCAAATGTAATAGCTCTAAGGTTTCATTACCATCCTGATCTCAACTGAAAGACGTCCACTGCTGGACCTAGGCCACCTCCAAGTGTCATCACATCGATCAGTCCTGTTCGTCTCGCATCCAGCGGATTCCCACAACTTTAACCAGCTCATCGGTCTACCTAGAGGGAGGCCTAAGGCTCTAAGATTTACTGTCAGGACTGTCAATTCTGCCCAATATCTGCAACAATCGTTATCGTAAAATTAATGTGCAACAATTTCAAACAAGTGTTCGTTACTGTGATGAAATAGTGCAATTTTCAACATCTAGTCACATCAATTGACTGACGCTTCGATAATTCTTTTCCAGAAATCAGTAGTTAGGTTGATGTATTTACTTACTATCCTCTGTTCCTAAGAATATCCGTTTCCACAATAGGAGACTTCATTTAAATGATTATTGTCGAAATTCAAAGAAAAATAATATAAATAAATAAAACAACTTTTATCCATACTGAAATATCAAATTACTTCAGAAAAAGATACAAAACAAAAAAAGTAATAAATTACAAGTAACACACAGAGGTATAAACATTCCTATTTCAGGTATACCTCGTTAAAACAACAATAGAATTAGTGGTGAAATGTTTTATGTTGTTTTAATATACGACTCGACTAGAATACCCGTATTTTATGTAAATACTTTGAAAACAGAAATAGGTAATGTTGTTCCATTTATTTATGTCGTACAGTGTAATGTATGGAGGTCCGCTAAAGAGTCGCACAAACTTTTGATATATTGCGCAAAGTTATTGTTTTATAATGTTTTTAGACTAAAAATGCTAACATAGAAATGGTAGTTAGCAAGTATCTGGGAGGTCACGGAAAAACTGACTGAGTAAGCACAGTTTAAACCTCTGGGTCACCAAAAGGACAATTGAGAGGGCTATGATTGGAGTTTCCTTGCGTGATCGAATCAGAAATGTAGAGATACACAAGAGAAGGCAATTCTACTACTAATACGCTGGTTGGGTTACCGACATAGCCAGTAGAATTGCCAATCTGAAGTGCCAGTGGGCAGGGCACATTGCTTGTAGACTTGATAGTCAATGGGCCTCAAAGTTCTGATGTGGCGACCGCAAACCGGCAGACGCTGTTTTAGAAGGCCTCCCAACAGGTCGACAGATGACCTGGTGAGAGACACACGGGACTGGTCAATGTTGTGACGCTTGGGCTAGGCCTATGTCCAGCGATGGACATCTTTCGGCTGATATGATGCAGCATCAGTCTTATAATTTTTCCACTGCTGGAATACAGGCATCCTCTCTATGAGAAAGGTAGTGGGCCTTACTTCACTACGCGGACCCAGTGCGGTTTGGTGGATGTCATAAGTCTTCGAATTTTTAGTTCTAAGACATGCCGGTTTCCTAACGATGTTTTCCTTCACCGTTTTAAGAGCAGTGGTGATGAAATAATTTACACAAAGTAAAGCGCCTGCCTGGGTCCAAACTCATGACCTACGACACGTAAGTCAGGGCCGTTACAACTGGGCTATCACTGCTCTCGATGATGATATGATGATGATGATGATGAGGGGAGCAATATTTGTAAAATGATCATGTTCATCCGCCAAGCCTTTTTTCAACTAGGTATGTTAAGGTTGCCTTCCAGTTAAACAGGTGCAGCTGGATTAAACACGGAGCCAATACTGACCTCCACAATCCAGTTACTACTAACAGTTTGTAAAAATATTATTCATTTATTTAGAGTCAGTGTTAAATACCTGGTGGTATTTTGGGGAGGTTGACCTGGAGGAACTTTAGTGGGAATAATGAATAAAACCACTGCGTACTGATCTGAAGTGATAGCTACTTTATTTAAAAAAAATATTTTTATACCCTAATCGCGAAAACGAAACCATAGCGATTTTGACGTCAACGCCATCTATCGAGCACGCCAGAAGTTTTACAAAGATTTAAGTCGTAAACAGTCATGTCTTATTAGTAAAAACCAGCTTACTCCGAAGTTACTCTTGGACTAGCTTATTCTGGAGTAACTAAGGATTAACATAGGTTTAGCAATATTATTAATAAACATGGAATAATCTTGGACTAATTATTCATTTCTTACCCTTGGATTTACGCATAAGCTATGGCAACCTAGTTGAATTTAAAGTAAAAAGAATGAACCAGTGAATGAAACCGAGAAAGTTGATGACATAAAGTAGAAAAAGAAAGAATAAATAGCGGACAAAGCGACATCTGTCATACAATTTTGAAAGTGAAGAAGGTAATATTACATTTATCTCAACAATTTCAACTTAAATCGCATATAAAACAATTTTATAAATGCGAAAGTAACTGTCTGTCTGTCTGTTAATTTTTGATGCTTAAACTGTTGAACCGATTTTGGATGGAGTTAGTCATTGAGAGAATATGTACTTCATTAAGTTGAAATTTTTGAGATAAATTTAAAATTGCCTCCTTCACTTTCAAAACTTTTTGACAGATGTCACTTGGTTCGCATTTTAGTTTCTTTTTTTTTCTACTTTGTGGCATCAACTTTCTTGGTTTCATTCACTGGTTCATTCTTTTTACTTTTAAATGCAACTGGGTTGCCATAGCTTACGCGTAAATCCAAGGGTAAGGAGTGAATAGTTAATCCAAGGTTATTGCATGTTTCTTAATAGCATTGCTAAACCTAAGTTAATCCTTAGTGACTCTAGAATTAGATAGTCCAAGAGTAACTTCGGAGTAAGCTGGCAATACGCCATTTTATTAATAAGACGGTTAATCTTCATGTTAGCTTTTAACCCACACAATCCTTCCACTATTTGTTAAATAAAGACATAGCTTTCAAACCTGAATCTCGATTGCGCCAAACCGAAGGTATAAAGCAAAATTAATAATAAGCGATCAACAGCTCTGCTAATTACCTATTTTGTGCAATCCCACAAAACCAGCACAAAATTACGGGTAATAAATAGTAATTTATAGACATAAAACTTGAATGTTAAATTAATTTCCAGTTCGTACAGCCTCGCAACGCTGATTCACTATCGAACTGTGACAAATTGGAATTGTTTCACTTACGTATCCGCTTGCGCTTGGATATCGTGGCGCACAAATTTAATTTATAAATTACATTAATATTTGACGGTTGTGTGGAGTAAACTAATTGGTGGGACAAAAAAATGGGAAAATTGCATAAAAATGTGACGATTCGGACGGTTTGCTTTTGTTTATTGGCGTAAAACGACGAATGTGAAAATTACATTGTAATAGATTTTGCTGTATGGAGCAGTAATGGCCCAGTATCGCCGTAACTTATATAGGATCGAACCTAGGTAGGCACTTTACTTCGTGTTAATTATTTAACACGAATAGAACAATAAAATAGTGAAAGAAAACATCTTAAAAGGATTTTATTTTAAATGTAACCGAAAAACCTGTTTCGAGTTTCGTTTCCTCGTTTTTTGACACAGACCGCCGAAACTTAAGTTATTTTTCACTTTGTAATATTGTCATTTGGTATTCGGTTGTATTTTATTTTGATCTTTTTAGTTCGTCATCGATTGTTTGCAGTAACCCCGAGAGTTTTTTTTTATCCCGAGATTGTTGAAGAGTTCGGTTGTATATCTCCAAAGTAATTCATCAGATCGTCACCAAATTTATAAAGGAATATCTTAGAAATCATTTACAGTACCCTATAACAGACATAATTTTTTTTACAAAATCAGACCGAAATTTACGGAGAAATGGGTGTACATACTTGTAGAAAAAGAAATAAAATACATATAGTTGTACATAGAATCTCCTCCTTGGGAAGTCAGATAAAAAACCGGCACGTCCTAGAACTACACACACACACACGTTCGCGGGCGTGCCAGTTTCATATTATGATATCCACCAACACGCAATGAGCCCACGTGGTGGATTAAAACCCATTCCTTCTCGTGGAGAGACGGACTGCGTCTCTCCACGAGAAGGAATGGGTTAGCTAGTTGGTCAGCATTCTTTTACTATACCATGAGCACTGGACCCTTTGAAAGTTTTCATAAATAGCCGAAAAGCTCCCGGCAGAATTCCTATTCCAAAAGAATGACTGCTACCTTTGCTAATCCTCTATGGCAGCCATCTTTGATATCCAGTATTCTACTGTCAGAAATCCTATCGTCGCCACATTGACCGGTTCCGTGCGTCCCGCATTCAGCGGATTCCCGCAACCTTCACCAGGTTATCGTTCCACCTGGTGGGAGGCCTTCCAACGCAACGTCTTCCGGTTCGCGGATACCATTCCAGAACTTTTCTGCTCTATCGTCCATCCGTTTTGCGAGCAATGTGCCCTGCCCACTGCCACTTAACTTTCGCAATTCTTCGAGCTATGTCGGTAACCTTGGTTCTCTTGCGGATCTCTACATTTCTGATTCGATCAGGCAAGGAAACTCTGATCATAGACCCCTCTCTCTTGCCCTTTGAGTGACTGTTAGCTTTCTGATGAGGCCCGTTGTGGGTGACCACGTCGCAGAGCCATAGGTTATCACTGGCAACACTCACTGGTCTTGAGTCTGGTCTTGAGACACTGTTGTACTCGTAAGTTGGACGAGAAGATACCGCGCAACTTCCCGTACGCTTCCCAGCCGAGTCGGATTTGACGATTGATTTTCTCGAAGTTGGCCCTATCCAACTGGATTGTTTGTCCCGGATCGACATAGTCGATAGTCCAGTGAGACCAAAAACCGACTTCCAAAGCTGATCAGTACAAAGCGAAAAATAACTTTCTTTTCCGAAGTCGGTGTCTTTGGTACTTATTGTTTTCCGTCCTTGGACACCGAATTCGGGAAAGGAAGTTATTTTTTGTAGTATTTTGTTGTGGAAGTCGGTTTGATATTTTTGTTAAAAAGTTTTTATTTATCGCTTTTTATTATTGGTAGGTACCTCCACACCCATGCAAATCGTTTATAGCCAAAGTTAATCTCGTGACGATTCCAATAAGCCCAAACACGACCAGGATAGGTACATTGTGTTATTTCGGAGTTCCAGTGTCTACCGTCCGGCTTCATCATCAGATCAGTTTGATTGTACCATTTTCATCAGTAAGTACCTACCATTTAGTTATAAGTATTTGCTTCATCATAGTTGGTTAACTATTCGAGTATCTTATACCCTTCTTACTACAAATTTACTTAGCATTAAGTAGTTCCAGTGGCCATCTGTGGTCTTCTTCATCAGTTCCACTTCACCAAATGATACTTTCTGAGTGCAAATGATTGCATTGTTGATGAAAATACCAAAATCGCTATATGAGGAATCCCCTAGATTTCTCGAGGATCCCATCATCAGGGCCTGACTTGATGACCGTGAGCCCACCTGGAAAGTAAAATTATTCAAAGAAAAGAAAAAAAATTGAAATCGGTACAAGCGTCTTCGAGTAATCGGGGAATATACATTAAGAAAAATATTCTGACGAAACTAGAATCTCCTCCTTTCTTTGCAGTCGGATAAAAACCCATTACAACCACATTCCTTACTAAAACCGTTAACTACGTTTACTCATAAACTGATTTCATTTCTTAACTAAACCAAACAATACTGACAATTTTGCTGAACTACGCAAACAACAGGAAAATAGTATCTCTTTTGTTTCACCTTTTTATTTAAAAACCCCCGATTCCTCTCTGATTTATAAATGCAATTAATCAGGCTGAAATATCATCCCAATTATCTCAGAGTATCCTGCCGCGTTTTTTTCGCGTGTTGTTAGTACGGAACGGAGACTTGTGAAATATTAAATGATTGGGTTAACAATGTAGCATCTTGATTTTATATCTGATGTAAATTATTATGTATCAAGTACCTATTTTGTGAGTATTTTAGTCTGCGCTAAATAAATGATTTTTTCCACTACCTTGTCTATTATGTAACACATTGCCTAAGAAATTCGTTTCGAAATATGAACATTTAGACACAAGATTATAAAAAAAAATACATAATAACAGTTATGAAATGACTTTTGTATGGAGAACAGTTACGAAATTACTTTTTTCAACTGAATCAGCTACTGTGGTAGACGCATTCTGCCGCTAGGCCCGCGCTTTTTCTACCGCCCCATTCGGCAGAATGATACTGAGCCTGTTACTTCTCGAAAAAGCGCGCGTTAATTGTGTGTATATAGTCTGTGGTTTTTAGTCTGAATGTTTCTGATAAATTGTTGTTGGAACTTATTTGCATTTAATTAAGTAAGCTCATCAGGTAGTGGAAAAAGAATCATTCGTGTCTCGCATACAAAGTCTTTATTTTAACACTCGCATGTAACTCTACGTCGCTCGTGTTACGTCGCTACATCGCTTGTGTTAAAATCTCGACTTTTTATGCTCGACACGAAATGTACTAATATATATTTATCTTTCTTCTTTCGTTTACAATAAAGAATATGGACATGGTTTGGGTTTGGTAGACTTTTGAGGTCGAAACGTCTTTAGAGCCCAAAAAGTGACAACTCACAAAATCCAGAGGTTCTTGACACTTCAAAAATGCTTGGGATTTTCAAGCGCTATCGAAATGTCACAAAACGTACTATGAGACTGACAGTCTGACAGCTGCTATAAATATGTCACATGGCCAATGCCAAGCCAGGGCAGGGTCGTATAACGTTGCTATTTTCAGATAGTATAATTTAATCGATGACGTATGAAAATGTTCGTTGTTGTAAATGAAAAATAAATGTAAATAATTCAATGGGATTTTTACCTTTATACGTTAACCCCCGACTGAAAACGGGTGTTAAAAACTTTGCGTCCCTCAAAAAAAATTTTAGAAATATATAACCTGTTAATATTTCAGATTATTAGCGTTCAGTTTGTGTCCCCAGACTGACATAAAAAAAAGTTTTATTTTGAACTTTAATAAAATTAATTGTTAAGCATGATTTAAATAAAAATGTCGTCTCTAACTCTGTTTAGTGGTTTAAGTGGATTGATAAGATATCTAAAGAGCTATTTTATTAACGGTTACGATCTCAAAGGAGAGATATCTAATTATATCGTCCGACAAATAGCCTGTACTGTCTCACTGCAGAGCAAATGTTACTATAGAGACATTGCAAATACATGCATTCATTTCAGTGATGGTTGATTTCAGACTGACATTTATATAATTATTAGTTCAAGTTTCCTCGCGATGTTTTCGCCACAATCACAAAAATAGCTCAAAAACACCTAATATGTTCCAAATTATCATTTAACCCAAATTAACGTAACAAAATCGCAGTCACATATCAGCTGCATCGATACTCGCTTCCAAATCAATCGATTACAGAACAATTCGAGTGGAAAATCAAAACCTGTAGTGAACATGATGGACTGAAGACCGTGACGCGGCACGCATTGCGGTTGACATGGCCATTTGTTCCCACAGAGTAAGATATTTACGTGTCACGATACGACTACGCTGCGTGATTTACGGTTGGAGATCTGTTGGTGTAGTTAGGCTATGGCTGGCGTAAGAGTGACTGGGCAACATGATTGGATTGGTGTTTTGGTTCTAGTTTCTAGGGTTATGGAGACTCTAGGCTAAGTGAAATTCTAGCGAAAACAATTATCGAAAAGTCAATATGATGTGTCATTTAAAATCAATCTTACACATTTGTTACTTTTTGACAAACGTTTACAGTGGCAAAATTTCAATTTATCCAGAGCTTCTGAAAGTTAAAAAAGTTATTATAATGTCATACAAAATAAGTATTATTATTCAATAAAAAATTAAACCATTACAGTTGAATACCAAAAAAAACCCTGTTTCATTATTCGCAAATCTATCTTAAAATACTGATAAACTTTAAATAGCTAATTAATGTCCTCATTTTATAAAGGTTTGTTTCTTTTGTAACTAACAACAAATCTGAATTCTTCATCCGTCTATCCAGTACACTCTAAACAGCCCCACCGCTCACTCGCGCGGTTCAAAGGAGCCTGTGTTACGTTGCGGCTCCGCTGAATATCATCATTTTTCCTTGTTACCAACAAGGTGGGTGTTCTCTTGTAAAGTTGCCGGGATTTCCCCTGATGGTGACAGATCATACATAGTATTACTCGGAATATAAAGAAATTCATACTCCTACGTTACGACGATGAAACATTACGTCTGCATGCGATCGTTACGCTGCTTTTATCCTCGCTTTTATACTTTTTGAATGAAGTAGTTTATCGTGTGCGTGTTTAGGGGAGAGATAAGGGATGGAAATAGAGGGTTTTGTTGGGGTGCAGACATAATATCCCGTTTATGACGAGTAGTTAGATACACTTACGGGCGGCGTATTTTATTAACTACCCACGAACCTGCTTTTTTTTGACGCGAGTTATTTGGTAGGTGATGACTGACGCACTTGAACGATTGATGTGGTGAAACTTGGGGAGGGTTATGTTCAGCAGTGGCCGTCTTTCAGCTGAAGTGACCATGGTGATTGATGATGATAATGACGGACTGTTTTGAAACAGTTTTTAACAAAATTAAGTTAATTAAATTATTAAATTATTTTATGTTGATTGTGAAATAAAATAATTTAATAAGTTATAAATAAAAAAAAAAAACTCCGACAAAAAAGCAAAAAATAAACCTCGTACTCGCGTCGGGAAACCGCTAAGTAAATAAAATAAACTACTGTAAACATTGGAAGTTCCCCGATAATTTTTGTTTCATGCTTTTTAAACTACGCATAATATTTCCAGTAGTAGACACGCTTCAATCGACAATCTATCGAAACACGTAATAATGACACGATATCTTGCGAAAAAAAAACAGATTCAAAGTGTAAAATGTGGATAACTTTTGAACGGCTGAATCAATATTATTCAAACAGAGTTAAGAACACTTTCAACAAAGTCATTTTTCAAACAAACAAAAAAACTAAATTAAAATCGGTTCATCCGTTTAGGAGCTATGATGCCACAGACACACAGCAACACACGTCAAACTCATAACACCCCTCTTTTTCCGTCGGGGGTTAAGCATATATGGGGTTGAATCCGCTCTGATTCCCATTGTGACCAACGACCAATACTTACTGGTAGAACAACACACAGTTTGACCACAACAGATCCCAATGGATCGAAGTGTCCGAGTTATTAGTCGACCCCTCCACAAGATAAAATAAGATACTGGTAGAACAAAGTAAGAAAAAGAAGGAGACTGATAAAAAGTCACAAATTTGAAGAAGAAGAAGAGGACCAGTCATTTAAATATTTATTTACTCTTCTAAATTTAAGTTAATTCTGTTCCCCCATCGCAGTATTTCTACGCTTCAATGATCCCTAGGTCTGTGCTGGTAGAATCTACTTTGCCGCAACATGCCTAAGTTGTGGGGCCAGACTAAGAGATATACAATCCGCGGGGCAGCTTTGTGGTGAGCTGGTGAGCAGTGGCGACCCCACGGACCTGATCTCCAGGGAGAATTCTTGTCCCTCATCTCCAGCTTGCCTTTATTGGCCGGTAAGAGTGAACACTCACGGGGTACAGAGCTCCCACTTCTCTCTTGACGTAATTGGTTGACCATACTTCCGGGATTGTTCTGATAGCCGTGATATACACCCACTGTTAAACAACCTCTCCACTCCTCAAGCACCTTCGTTTAAATTGCCCTCTTGGCACTAAGTCACTAAAGTGCTAGCGACTGTTTATGGGGGGATTAATTGAGTGTGCAAGTCATCCCCTGCCATTTTATAGCCGTGTAGACCAGCAGTAGTCAGGCAGGGGCTAATAATCTAAATGCGTACCAGGTGTCGTCGGTGTAGATCAACAGTGGTCAGACAGTGGCTAATAATCCTAAAGGTTTAGGTAATCAATCCACGAAACCTCTCAAACCCATAGCCCAAAGAGTTTTGTCTCCATATTTTAGAATAGTCCTGCACCAGACAGGGATTGTCCTTGGGTGCACTTGCGTAGTGCGTTCAGGGATAATAATTGTCAGTTGGAGTCAAATTTCAAGCTACATGTTTAGCTAGGACTTTGCGAGTTGATTTCGGCCCCTGATACGCCTTTCAAAGGTCTGGGACCCTAGGGTCCCGAGAACCTCAAAAAAATAATCATACATTTATTCAAAAAGGAAATAACTGTTTTAGTTTACAAGTATTATGTACCGAACTGCAAACTGTTAGTACAGTAAGCTAATGTTATTAAATAAATAAATAAGCTTGATTTCTTCATCAACTAGAAATGAACAAACCGAGCACAGAATTCGTTTTTACATGAGTATCTCAAAGCAGCAGTGTTTCAAATAGACTTTTTCAAAAACTCAACTCATTACATAGACTAATTTAACTTTATTCCATAGAGACGCAGTAATAGGGTTGTTTTTTTTCCGGTTTGCACTTTACAAAGTGAAAATGAGTCGGTTAAAAAAGTCGTTAAACTCCGAACGGCGGGGAGTAAAAAAAATTAAATAGAACTGTGTATGACTAAGTCCAACATGCTTTTGCTCTTTTACAAATGTATTTGCTGTCGGCGCTATATGTTGTCTTCTTCCAAACTTCATTATTACTCATCACCTTAGCCACAATGTGACTCTGGAATCATACCGCAAACGATGGCCCAACTGCTATTTTGCTCCCTGTTTATAAACACCTGTACCATAAGGCCGACCTAAATGTTGTGGGGAAAGTTTTGAGAATGAATTTACGGCTATAAGAGAGAAATCCACCTCTTAGCATAAAATTTTAGGGTATATTATTGTTTGGCATAACATTTTTGCATAACTTTTATTAGCGTTATAATACTAAGGTATAATAAAACTTTGGCATAAGATCTCTGAGCCTACCGTCCACGGACGCGTAGCTACATTGACACGTATTCGACATACAACACTATGAACTTGCGTCGCTGCATGCAGGCTTCATGACGCCAACCGTACTGCATGTCATACGCCGCCAGGGCGTATATCGAGTGAACGACCTTTATTTTTTTGTAAAAATGGCTGGAAGGGCAGCGGCATTTGTTGAATACATTGAGAACGCGTGCAATATTGGGCGCGTGGTTGGCGCAGTGGTTGAGCGATTGACTGCTGCGCTGCGTGTCGCGGGTTCGATTCCCGCACGGAAAAAATATTTGTATGACCTACAGATAGTTGTGCCGGCTCCTGGTGTTGTGTATGTGAGTTTAATATGTTTGTAAACGCACCCAAGAAACAGGAAAAAAATCCTAGTGTGGGACAAAGTTAAAAAAAAAAATGCCCTTTGCACAGAGCTCAGTTCGGTGGGCCTAACAAGCTCAACGGCGTATTTTGAAGCGTCTAGGAATCTACGCGTCTGTGGACAGTAGACCAAGAGATTTTGGCGAGGCCAGCGCTAGGGCTGTTGACTCAGTACGAGTTCTAGTCAAAGCAAAACATAAATTATAATTGAACATGAAATCATCGATACTATTATCATCAGCATCGTTTCTTCCTATTCAGCCATAATATCATCCCTCATGCAGTCCATCCATCATTTCTTTAGATCTTCTTTTACTCTTATAGGGTTAACTAATGATAAGCATAAAATAAATGGTTATAATTTACATTTCATTTTCATTTAATCATTTGTAGACATAGGTAACATTAGGTCTTAAATAACATTTTTGCCGCTATGTTAGCCAAAAATAGCATACAAGTATATCACAATTAGATTAATAAATAAGATTCATTCATTATTATTACAAAATGTCAATACAATTATTAATACATAGTTACAGCACATAAAATTATAAATTTGAAATGTCACAATATTAAACAAGAACAATGTCATATAATTCATACACAATGTCAATACAATTATTAAAAATTACAGCACATAAAATTATAAATTTGAAATGTCACAATATTAAATAAGTACAATGTCATATAATCCATTTTTTTGTCATATCTTATCTTCTAAGTATTCAGTGACACTGTAATAGGCCTTAGAAATCAAAAGCTTTTTCAAAGTACTTTTAAAAACATTCAAAGATTGTATCTGTAGCAGTTCTTTTGGCAAATGATTATACAACCTTGGTGCCATGCAGAATATACTACTATTCAAAAAATGCGTTCTATTAAAAGGGAAACATATGTGATTTTTATAGCGTGTACTTCTCATTTTTTTAAACAGATTGATATTGTTCTTCACAAATATTAACATTTCATATATGTAAATACATGGCACGGTCAAAATATTCAAATCAATGAAGTATGGCTTGCAACTATCAGTCTTTTTTAGTTTACAAATAGCCCTAACACACCTCTTTTGTGATATTAATATCATTTCCCTGGAAGTTGAGTTGCCCCAAAAGATTATCCCGTACCGAAGAAGAGAGACAACATGTCCGTGGTATGCAGTCATAAGTGTTCTGAAATTCGCAACTTTAGAGAGTTTGAACAGCGCATATGAGAATTGGTTAATTTTGGAGCTTATATATTCACTGTGTGTTTGCCACTTTAAATTATTATCTATATGCAGTCCCAGAAATTTTGTGGATTGTACCTCTTGTATTTGCTGTCCTGAATAATTAATTAAAACGTTAGATAATAATTCCTTTCTGTTTTTGAATGTCATTAAATTAGTCTTTGTCAAATTTATCTGTAAGTTATTCATCGTCAACCAGTTAATAATAGTAATTAAGGTATTATTTATATCCTCTTCCAGAAGAGCTTGGCTTTTGCCTTGGAAAAGGACTGTGCTATCATCAGCAAATAATATTGTTGGATGTTGGGTAACGTTTGGAAAATCGTTGATATATATGATGAATAACAACGGCCCTAACACACTTCCCTGAGGCACACCAACGTTTACTTTTCTAAATCTCGACGTGTATTTTATTTCCTTTCTTTGCTTCTTACATATTGCTGTAACCACTGTGGATTGTCTTCGGTTACACAGATATGATTTAATTAAATCTAGAACCGTTCCTCTCACACCATAAGCATTAAGTTTCTCCAAGAGCAGAGTATGATCAACATGATCAAAAGCTTTGCTTAGATCCATGTATAAGGCACACGTTGGAATCTTATTATCCACATTTGTCATAACTACTTGAAGAAGCTTATAAATCGCCACATTTACACTTTTATTTTTCCTAAAGCCAACTTGTTCATCAGCAAATAAACAGTTGCACTCAAAAAAGGAATATAAACTATTATATATAATCTTCTCAAATATTTTTGATAGAACTGGAACAAGTGCAATAGGTCGGTAACATGACATATCCTTTAAGTTACCTTTTTTAAACAAAGGCTTTATAATTGTATTTTTTAACTTTTCTGGGAAAATTCCATTTGATATACAAAGATTCATTATATGACTTAATACCGGGGATATATCGTTTGCTACGTGTTTTAAAACGCTTGTCGTTATGTCATCGTAACCAGTACTAGAAGTGTTTTTCAAACTAAGTATTATTCTTTCTATGTCAGGAGGGATTGTAGGTGCAATAAAAAGGGAATTAACAAGTCTATGAGGGTGGTGTGACTTGGCATTACTTTCATTGCTTGATATTTGGTCGATAAAGAAGTCATTGAAGGACTCAGCTATTTGTGCAGGATCACTAATAATTTTCCCATTTACATCCAGTTCCTCTATTTCGGCCTTTGGTAAATTGTGTTTTGTATTATTTATTATTTGCCAAGTAGCCTTACCTTTATTGACTGCAGTGTTTAAAAAATTGTTATTTTGGCATTTTTGCGTCAGATTAATGATACGTTTCAGTCTAGATGAAAGAGCCTTAAAATTATTTTTATTTAATTCAGTCCGATTCTTCCTATATTTCCACAGGAGTTGACGTTTGCGTTTGCAACATTTTCTTATACCTGAAGATATCCATGTAGGTTGTTTCTCAGTTCGTATCTTTTTAATACATATGGGGAAACACAAATTAAAAAATAATGTGAATAATTCATGAAACATGTCAAATGCAGTATTAGGGTTATCACAATTAAAAATATCAGAAAATGTCAGAGAAGATATACATTGTTTAAATTTGTCAATATTTTGTTTACTAAAGTCCCGTTTTTCTACATACCAATATTTAAGATAGCTACTTGGTTTGACCGGGCACGTTAGAACTTGTGCCGTATGGTCAGAAATAGCAAATTCCGTAATTTGACTAGTGCTACCTCGTATATTATCCATAAAATTGTCTAGGCATGTACCTGATTTTAAACGTGTAGGTTCTTTAATTTGTAAACGTAGATTATAGACAGATAACATTTCTTTTAATCTATCGGTGCTTCTTGATTGTCTCAAAATATTGATATTGAAATCACCACAGATTATAATTTTATTTTTCTTGTAGGATAAATTTGTGAGTATAAGTTCCAACGATTTGAAAAATGTGTCTAGCTCCTGATTACTGCATTTAGGAGGACGATAAATACACACTACAAAAATCCCATGATTGAGCAATTCAATACCTGAACATTCTACAATACCTTCCCTGGAATACTTTTTAATACCAGAAATTTCTTTAAACCTATGTGTTTTCCGAACCAAGATGCATGCTCCTCCATGACGGTTTTTGCGGGAAAAACAAGAGCCAAGAGTAAAATTTTGAACAGAAAGCATCTGTAGATCATTGACAGTCATATTATGTTCTGTAATGCATAGGACATCAATAGACTTAGAAGTGTCCGTCTGGTATGTATCTAAAGCTAATACTAACAAATCAGATTTAGTTAATAATCCATTCACATTTTGGTGCAGAACACGTATTTCCTTATACACGAAAACATTTTGCAGTATTCTCTATTAGTTCTGAATTACGTTCAGACTCAAAATTAGTCTGAGTACATTTATCTAAGGTATTTGGACAATACTCTGAACGATTCAACTTACCAAGGTATTCTTCGTATTTTGTTTTGTAATTAATACGCAGTAGTTCCTTTAATATACATCGGCACTTACAAAGTAGAAACGAGACTCGTCTAGGAATATATTCGAAATAATTTATATTTATAAAACTGTTATTATTATTATCATTTCTATTACACAAAAACTTCAATTCATAATTTAATTTCTTAATATTCAAATATCTATTATATGGAACATCTGTAATAATTATATTAGTATTAATAAGTTCTTTAAAAAAAGCTTGCAATTCAAATTGGCATTTGTACGGGTTTTTGTCATTTGTCCCTGCCAATACAATAACAAAATCCTTTTTCGTCAAAGTTTTTAATGCACTCCTATCCGTTAATAAAACTTCAGCTAGACTAGCTCCAGGTTTCCAGAAACAACTTACGGCAAAGTCTGACCCTACTAAGCCTTGAAAAACACGTTGAAAATGTCGGCCCTGTTCATCGGCGATTACTATAACTTTACTTCTTTTTTTTACCAAAACTCGTTTTGGTGAGTTCTGAAGTCGATCACATAAATCTGTTGTCAGGGGCTGTGTAGAGGTTGTCATAGCAATATAAACATCATTTGCGTTATTCGTTACATTTTTCCCAGGCGTTTCAGTCTCCTGATCGTTCAACTCATCACTGCAGGGAATCGACGAGTCGATGGAATTTGTGTTAACTGTAATAGTAGGATTTTGTTCCTGTGTGATAATATCTGATTGGTCTGTCGTTTTTGTTGTTAAATCATTTTTTTGTTTGTCATATGAATGTGTTGGTGAAGTAACATCATATCTATTCACGTCATGGAGTTGATACCTCTTCTTTTTTTGAGAGGACATAATACCTTTTGTTTTTTCCGTATAATCAATTTTTTTATACAATTCTATAACTTCATAACATTTAGAGAGATCTTTTTTAAAATTACTGATTTCCAAATGCATGTTATCTATTTCATTATGGGCGGACAGTAAACTCATTTTAAGTTCACTTATTTGTTCTCGCAATTCCAAACAACAGGGGTTTACGCCATCTAGCGACGTGTTGGGTAGGCTTAACATTGTTGTATCGAATAGTGAGGATGTCTCATCATTACCAGTGATATCTTGCATAGAAATAGAACGTTGATTTCTTCGCTGTGTGACGTTATCTGAATCCATTTTTAATGGTCAGTTTTTAAATTATTAGTCTTTAGAAACCACAAAAATACACCCCGTCGGCTGGGATCGAACTTGGGCACTCGTCAATGCCTTGCAATCCCAGCGGATACTCAACGAGCCACGGCGTATGTTGACAAGTTATACGAAATTGTGGTTCTTGGTGCTAGCAAAATTTAAGTTCATAACTGCGTAGTGTAGGTAGACAGGACGAAACATTGAAATATTTGCACAAGTTGAACATCAAAAAATATTTCTCACTATCACTTATTTACTTGTTTTCCACTTTTATCAATAAGGATGCTGAACTTAACTGCATCAACTTTGTTTATTTCTTTCGTTCCGCCGCTGGAATTGTTTTAATTGGGCACAGAGATTTTGTAGATTATGATGACTTGACTGTTTTATGATTTTTACACAGTACTTATTTGAGAGCGCTAACGCACTTGATTTTTAAAGATAACACTTGTACATATAGTTTATATATTAGCACACACTTTTTGTCCGTTTTTATACCTTGTAATGAACAAAATATAATTTAAACTTGATTTAAAAACAGAGAGTTATACTCTTAGATGTTAACACAGACAGCGCCGTCGACGCCCCCGTCGGTAATAAAATAACTAATGATAATTTAACACATATTTAGAAGTCCGTCTGTAATCAAGTAACAGCTACTGGATCTCACTCGCCATGGCCGTTAGCTATTGGCCTCTCAAATGCAAATAAGTTCCAACAACAATTTATTAGAACCGTTCAGGCTAAAAACCACATACTATATCATATATACATTGGTGTAACGATTTTTACGCATAACATTATTAGGCACATATATTTTGCCATAATATTTTTCCATGTTGTTTTTTTGTTGGCATAATAATCATCATCATCATCATCATTTCAGCCGAAATCTACGTCGAAAAACGTCCACTGCTGGACATAGGCGTCACCACACTAATTGGTTCTGTCCTGTGCGTTTCGCAGCCACCGGACTCCCGCAGCCTTGACCCTTCTGTCGATTGGTGACTGCGTACCGGATGATGCATCATTGGAACGCCTCCCTCTAGGTGAAGCGACTACCTGGCATAATAATAATAATGAAGCATAATTTTATAAAGCGCCACCCAGCGTACCCATATCCTAGGTACCTCTAGGTGAAGGCTCCTTAACCTAAACCAATAAAGTAATGCCCATATTATAATAAATAATATAAATACACCTATCTTTTTATTATACACATTCAAAAAAATGTTATGCCTTAAAAAAATATGTAGCTCCAAATTATGCCAAAATAAATAAGACCAAATGACAGTTATGCTAACCTTTGCATTATGCCAAAGTAATATAATGCATTAGTAATAATACGCTAATAAAAGTTATAGTATGCGAAAGCATTATGCTAAACAATATTATGCCCTTTCCTCACAACATTTACCTCTTTCTCTCCCCTGTATAATATGACGTCACCAAAAAGTCTCATCTAATATTTAAATCCTAAGCTACCAAGGTCATTGCCACTTCTAATCCGAAACTCCCGAACCTAAGGAGTAAGCAAAATAGGCAATAACAATTTGGGTTACTTTCGACGCCAATAAAACGTCAAGTGTTTGTTTAATTTGAATTTTGATAGAGTTCTAATGAAGTCGTAACGAACTTACTAAGTTCTACTTGGACGTTGAGCGTGGAAAGGAACGTTGTTAAGGCGAAGGCAAGAGAGAAATACTCTAAAAAGGTTTTTTTTGCCAATCATTTTGAGCTTCAGGTGCAGCAAAAATGTATACTACTCTCGAATATAATTCTGTGAGAACTTGGTATTTTCCAATATTTTTCAAATGTAAACTAACTTTTACCTGAGCAATGAAAACGGCGTCTTGACAGTTCTTGTATAGAAAACTAGCTCGTGCCAGCGGCTTCGCCCGCTAGATAAGTGTTTTCTTATCCCAAGGGATCATTATACCGGGATGAAAGTAGCGTACATAATATTCCAAACTATGATCTAGCTCTGTCAAATTTCTTCCAGATCCGTTCAGCCGTTATACAATCATTGAGTAACAAACATCCATCCTTTCCTATATCTACCCATCCATCCATCCAAACTTTAGATTTTATCTAATACCTTTAAACGAACAATTTTTGTATATATGCATCTATTTATATAATCTGAATCTCGGAAACGTCAGCAACCATTTTTATGAAATTTAGTATGCTGTTTCGGGGGCGATAAATCGATCTAGCTAGGTTTAATTTAAAAAAAATACAGTTTTCTCTATTTTCACCCGAGCAGAGCTCGGTCGCCCAGGTACTTATATTAGTAAGAGTAAGATCGCCACTCAAATCGCCTTGCTATCCTTCAGTTAAAAAATATCTGACTTTCTATCTGACATTTGCCTAAATTGATAAAATGCTACAAGATTTGTAACTAACGACAAGCTTTTGCATGAAATCGCTCATCTCTTTCTTTTATATGCAGTCCGATAATAACTGGTGCTCAAATCAAATCAAATATTTTTATTGTGGACATAGGTTATACAGACAGATTTTAGGTAAATTACAGTTCCATTATGTCCTGCCTTGTGGGCATACAATGATTAAGTCAACATGCAAAATAATCATAGGTAACATATATAAAGCAAATCTTACAAAATAAGAATTAGGTGCAGGTTGCTCAGAAATAAGTGTATATCTTTCTAACTGACTTTCCAAAAAGGAGGTTCTATGTTCGACTTCGAGTTTGTTATTTTTTTTTTGTATGTTCACCGATATCACCATCAATTGTGGACCGATTTTGAAAAATCTTTTTTTGTTTGTTAGAGTATGTTTCAAAATTGGTCCCATTTTAATTTGGTGAAGATCTGATGAAGAACTTCGGAAATATACAACAGAACTCTTCAATATATAATGGCAAATCTCTCGGGTTTGCACCAATCGCATGTCGGTGTATACCATTTCATAACGTAACTTCACGCCAGTACGCTCTAAAGGGGTACGTAGATGTGTACAGTTCACCTTGGTTCACTCACATTTTACCGGTTATGTTCAAGTTTCATGACGTTCGGGTAATCTATTCTGGCATTATAAGTACCTCACTAAAGGCAAGTTGCTTAATAGGTACAACTAAAAAGTGAAAGATAAAAAAACTTTTTACAAAAAAGATACTACCGACTTCCAACTAAAAACATTACAAAGTGAAAAATAACTTTCTTTTTCGAAGTCGGTGTCCAAACGAAAAAAATAGGTACCTACCAAAGACACCGACTTCGAAATATAAAGTTATTTTTCACTTTGTAGTGTTTTTAGTTGGAAGTCGGTAGTATTTTTTTTGTAAAAAAGTTTTTTAATTGATTTAAGTTCACCGAATAGATTTTTATTTATTTTAACAAATACCGCAACTTCATAGATGTAAGCTGATGGAAAGGTCAGAATTATAAACTTTTTAAAATATGATTCGCATGATTCAGGAACAAAGATACCAGCAATTGCGCGAATGCATCTTTTTTGCGCTTTAAACACTGATTCTTTATTTGTGGCGTTGCCCCAGAATATAATTGCGTATTTTAGGGTTGATGATACGTAGGCATGATAGGCAGATAATAGAGCTTCAATTACAGTCACCGCCTTAAGTCAAAATGTATTTGTTCTCCCTTCATCCCTGACAAATATTAATATTCCCGAGTTAAGGAGGCGTTGCTTCAATTATGTTCGTAACTTAGTTTGTCGCTTAGACTTGTTATCTTAGTTCTTCAGACGCTCAAAAATTATTTATTTAACAATCATTCGAAGAGAATTTGCGATGTTTTGCTAATTCTTCTCCTAAACATTTATTATCTACTAAGATTTTCTTCATTGTCGTCGTGTTGGGATTTTGGGTATTATACAGAAACTTTCAAAGCGTGATTTGAATAGATTATTTTAAGTTTCGTCTGAATTTTAGGGATTATTTATCATAAACATAATTAGTCGGAGTTTTGTTCACATATTACAGGACTTTAATTGAATTTCTGTGAAATGTAATTTGTTTGTTTAAATACTTTTAGTTTGATAGCTAAATAATTTTACTTAAAGTTTTTGTTAAACAGTTTGCTATTCAATAATTTAATTTTAAGTATTATTCCAGACCATTTCAGGCATACTAAATAGTATGTGGGCCTGAGACTGGGATTCCCAAAGAGGTCAATATCGACCCCATGGGGTCGAAATCGGTTTCCCGGGGTCGACACAAACTAAAACTTAGGATCGACGAGGTCTAAAAATCGATCTTATTTGAAATTGTCAAGATACTGTATAAGTTGTGTTACGTGTACCAACTTGTTATAAGAATGACTTATATTTTAGTAGCAAGTATCATTGTTATATTTTTAAATATTTAAACAAAAAAATTGCCTACTTAAGTAATTTTACGTAATTATTATTGTTACACTTGGTATTTACTGAATTTTATGTCTATTTATTTCGTCAAATTTTGTTGAGAAAATGATGTCAAGTTTACTCGCTTAACCAACCGCAGTTTTAAATTGGTAATTATTTTGTATCATTATCAACATCATCATATCAGCCGAAAGACGTCCACTGCTGGACATAGACCTCCCCCAAGCGTCGCCACATTGATCGGTCCCGTGCGTCTCGCATCCAGCGTATCTCCGCAACCTTCACCAGGTCATCGGTCCACCTGGACCCGGAACCAGACCTGGTCCTGGATTTTGTATCAATAGGAAAAAAAAATAGAGATAGGATTTTTAAAGTAATTAGCTATCGGGGTCTGATGTATCAGTTCATTTTGAAAAAGGGGTCTCTTGCCCAAAATAATTTGGGAATCTTTGTTCTAGACAATTAATGTTAAACGATGTCATTGATGGCGATAATCGATATGCCAAAATGTAAGACATTGATCACGTGACATTTCGATAGCGTTTGACATTCTCATACATTTTTGATATTTTCACAATCGCTATCACAACGCTTTTGTTTATAGATTGTCACTTGTCTAGGGCCTTTGGTCAAATATGAAAAGTCACTGATGCAATCCTCTGTGCACATTCTGTCACTAATATCTGACTTTGTTTATTGTTTTAGTATCAACACATACTGTAGTAGCTAATCTCTATGGACATTGCCTGTGAGAATAAAAAAATAATTAATTGCTATTATAATATTATACGAGTATATTCTTTTGTACCGTTTAAAATGTTACTACCAACATTCCGATGTCTCCACAGATCACAAAATATTTAAATTTAAAATTCCCACACGTCTCAGACACATTTCCCAACCATCCTTCTGAATATTAAAAGCGAAACACATTACAATAAGCTCTCGTTTCAACACAAACCGTTGTTTCACCAACTAATCCTTATCCAAAGGTGTTCCGTATGAAATAACATGCACCGTTGCTTTAGGGTGGGTGTAGACGAACGACTTTTTGAGCTTGCGATTCTTAATTTATGTGCTTCGACCGGTACTCAGCCACGTCGATAGCCTTATCGTTGACTTCGCAAATGTCTCATGGTGCAGGCATTTTTTCTCAAGGAGCAGGATAACCGATGGAGCATAGTTTGTGGTGAAGTTCCATTGCAGCATTATGCTGATTCCACAGATTCCACCTACACACACCTACTACGCCGCCGCCCACTTAGCTTCGTAGCCGATTTAGACATTTCCAGGTGGGCCATGGCAGGAGACATTTCCAGGTGGGCCATGGCAGGAGGGTCCGGTGACGGACAGCCGCGGCGGGTACGCGGTGAGTGCCAATACTTGCCCGTGTTCCCACCATAAGCGGCACAGGAGGACACCGTGGAGTTTTATTGGGTTAAAGTCCCACATAACTGCACTATCTCCCCGTGATAGTGCAGTATGCATGAAGATTTCCCCAAGCAAAAAAAAAAGGTGGGCCATAACAGTTTTTGTCCGCGATGCTCATTTATTTATTTATTTATGTACACACAAAACACTTAAAAGAGAAAATACATATAAAGATAGAAGAGCACAAAGGTGATGCTTATTTCTAAAGAAATTTCTTCCAGCAGACCTGCGACAGGAGAGTTGGATAAAAAACATAGACACAGTGTATAGAAGTAATAGGAAAGGTAATATAGCGTAAAACTTAACTAATACAAACATAGTATATAAAAAGATATTACAAAAAGTGCCAAAAGATAAATATATATAAAAATAAAATACATAACTACTATAAAATAAATAAATGCGTATAATAGCTCATTTAGGGCAACCAAAATTATCTTTTCCAATAATATGCTGGCCTTGGTGAAGCCTATGTCCAACTGTAGAAATCTACGAGTACCTTTTTTCCGCAGTTTTGCAACCTGTTAGTTAGAATAAAAAATGGAATAGGTCACTCTTCAGTCTAAAAACTACCTTTCATGCAAAAATCACGACGGTCTGTTATTCAGTTGCTGCGTGAAAAAAATGATAAAACAACAAATCAATAAACACAATTTCGCATTTAAGTTTAAAACGTAGTTTAATTCCACTACTTATGTGTATCTTTAAATTTTTACTTCATCTTACATAGTCTTCGATGTCTTTTCCTGCTTACGAGTACCTTAATGCTTATACCCATAAAAAATAGGATTGTGACTTGTAATTTGATGTCTTCACATCAGCAACCACCAGTCGGCCGTCTACAACCCACCTTAGGGGTATCTGCCATTAACGTAATTGCCACTTGAATATTCAAGATGCTGGATTAGACGGGATGCTGTGATCGTCTGAACGCCTCATTTGTATGCCGTTCGGCAATTTTGCATGAGTACAACATCAGAGGTGATGCTACTTATTTTTAGCCAATTATGTTGGGACAGAAATGTTTGACAGTACATGCACGATTTTGTGTGTATTCGTGCATAAACGTTTGCTCAAGGAGCGAAGAGGGGCTTTTATTAATTTAACGAGTCTAATGTTCGTGCAACATTGAAGATAAAAACAAAAATTAAACAAAAAATAACAAAAACCCGACTGCTTTATAAACAAGAAGAAAATCATGCTGTACAGTCGGAGGATAAATATTCGCAAGCTGACTGACCAGGTAGTCAGTCAGTCCGCTTACCCTCTTGTTTATTAAGCAGTCGGGTTTTTGATTTTTAAATTAACTTTTTTACAACTTTTTAGTTAAATTTCTTTTTTCGGATTACTTTGAAACATATAAGTAGTATATATTTTTGTAACCACCTCTTAAAATCTTCATTTTGAATACCCGCACGATGCGTTTGGAGAAAATAAAATGGGACCTGCACAATATGACACCCAAAAGACACCATGTTTATTTTTTTAACGTCACCTATCTAAGAACACTTGGGCGGTCAAGACGTATCTGACGATGTCTTCATTATATTAATCGGTTTAGTGGTTTGAAAAACATAAAGTAATAAAGAATATTACATACATAAAAATACGCGCGAAAAACATAACCCTTTCCTTGAAATCGAATAAAAAGCCATTATTACTTCTTCTTCTTGACTTGAATCAAAACTATATTACAGTACGATGGAAATAAAAGCCATTAAATTGAAAGACAAGAATTTTAAAACTTATCATTTTATATGTCCTATATGCTCAAAATTTATAGAAATGACATGCGCTACCGGAATGTTACGAAGTCAATCCCATAAGATTTTAACTTCTGGCAATCGTTGCCGCTGATAAATAGAATGTCACGTAATACAGGGTTTAATGGAAAGGTAACAGTATATTTTAAAAACTTCTTCTGCTCATGTAAATAAAGAACTTTACCTAAAGAAGTCACAAGCAATTCCCAAAAATAAAATGGATTTTGTGTATAAAGTTGTCGTTAGCTGACCGTTTCGTTTGTATTGGTGATAAAATCAAAATCATAAACAAAATTTCTTTATTGAATAAGGCCATTAAGCGGCACTTTTGAACGTCAACAATTTAAATTTAAAAGTAATAATAATTAATTCTACTGTATATTCGGAAAAAAATGCTTGTTATGGAGAAAAACGGACAAGAAACTCCACACTTCTCTTTTAAAACAAGTTTTAGAAGTATTTAGTTTGAAATAAAACATATATATGTGAGAACGATGTATAAAGACGTGCCCGTAAAAGCATCTTAATAAAAACAAACAATTAAAAAATACAATAAATAGGTAATTAAAAACAGGCCGAGGCCGCTAAGTTATGACCAATCCCAACTGATGGCACCCGTTAACGAACATGACACACAGATCGGCACCACTCTGCTCAACCATCATGAAGGGAACCGAATGATCCAACACATGTGCCACCATCAGAGAGACATTAGAGAGAGCATGACACACTATCAACTGCCAGGTCATAGACAAGTCAACGAACGACACATAGGTATATTGGTAGATAATGGTAAATTTACAGCTGGTATATAGTACTTACATATGTGCTGTGCAGTTATATCATACTTAAAGAGTGAAACAAGAATTTACACTACACTCACAACGTTCCAAATATGCGTTCAGAAAATATTGTATTTACACGTACTTTATATTCGTGGATAGGTAAAATTAAAAAAAGAAAACTATTACAGTGCAACATTTTCCTTCGATTTTCAAACAACTGCATCATAAAATAACTTTTTAATTTTTATAGCACACTTTTACTTTTAATTTACTGGCGCGTATAGGCTCATTGACTTAATGTAGAAAAGTAGTGTCATTGTCTATGGATGCGCGCGCTGCGCAGTCATGCGCAATGATAATCTAAATTGCCCACCATACCACATATGTTTTCTGTTTCCACTTTTGTTTTATTTCAACTGTTTGAGTGAAGATAAAGCAGTGTATGCAACCGCATATAATTAGGTATTAAAACAATCGCGTGATATCATTATCACATTCGGCTTTGCCTATTTTTCACCACATCACACCTTTTCGTTGCACCCTATAAAGTACCCGGTGGTAAATGTGAATAACTTGAAAAAAAAAACACCACAAGCCACTGTTTCATCGTAAAGCATTTATTGTAGTCTCTGAAATTCCCACTTCAAACCCTAGAATCACCACTAAAGCATAAACTCCAGGTTCAGAATAAATCGATTAGAAAGTCTGCTCAAATAACGTTGAGCAATTATCGCAAACGGATCGCACCCGGCAAATATTTGCCGTTGTCGTATTAAACGCACACAGTTGCACTATGCAGATGGTCAACATTCATTTGTTGAAATGATTCCACGGTAGAGTTAAGCCAGTGTAATGGTCAATTGTAATAATCTGATTTGTTTGCAGAATCGTACTTATTAAACGGTCGATTATTAGTTTTAGCAGCTTAGTTTGAAGGTTTGTCTGAGGTATCGGTGAGCTGTTTTGTGATCTCTGAATCTAAGTGCATAATTTTCTTTTTCATTTATCTATGTAATAAATTATAAAAAAAAAACAAGTGACTCACCCCGGCTTTACCTGTGACAAATTATTCACAAAACGTTCCTCGTTTCTCACTCTATGTATTGGTGAAAACCGCATGAAAATCCTTTCAGTATTTTTTGAGTTTATCGCGTACAAACGCGGCGGGGGTCTATATTTTATAATATCTAGTGATTGGGCAATGAGAAGTCTTATTGATGTTTACCTGTTTGAATCCAGCTTTTCCTTAGATAATAGGGCCTATAGAATGTGAAGGTTGAAAGTTCTTGTCTTTCAATTCAATGGCTTTTACGCCCTTCGTCGTTAATCTGTTAGTCCAAGCTTTCAAATTCTTCAAACTCTCGAATTAAACCAGTTTTCTTAGGAACTATAAATAAGGGCGTCAATGAAGAAGATTTAATACAAATAGCTAAAATGCAAAAAAAAACATACACAAATGGTACATAGCGAAACAAAACATGATAAACACAGCATCGAACGCTTCAATCAGGTGACCGTGTCGCTCGCAGTGATTGGACGCAATCGGACGCTTTACCCGGCGCACTGCAAACAGCCTTTTGAACCGCCGCCCATAGCTTAGTTGTGAGTGCGCTTTGATCGGGAATGAATACTGAAGTACCCAGCTAGTAAGGGAATTTTGTATAGGGTACAAACCTAATTCAAAATTCCCTTACGACCTTAGTAGACAGACAAAGTGTTATGTAATAGGGAATGAGCCTAGTGCCTCTGGGCTCATCATATCAGCCGAAAGACATCCACTGCGGGACATAGGCTTCCTCCAAGCGTTACCGCATTGACCGGTCCCGTGCATCTTGTATCCAGCAAATCCCCGCAACCTTCGCCTTGTCATCGGTCCACCTAGTGGGAAGGCTTCCAACGCAACGTCTTTCGGTTCGCAGTCACCACTCCAGAACCTTTCTTCCCCATCGGCCATCCGTTCTACGAGCAATGTGCCCTGCTCACCCCCACTTAAGTTTGGTAATTTTTCGGGCTATGTCGGTAACCCTGGTTCTCTTGTGGATCTCTACATTTCTGATTCGATCACGCAAGGAAACTCCGAGCATAGCCCTCTCCATTGCCCTTTGGGTGGATATCAGTCTTGACCAATATAACAATCAGAAAAGTATACAAGACAGCCGGCACCAATGGCTTAGCAAGCTTTCCGAAGCACTTTCTAGAGTGGCAACCGCGAACGGGAAGACGTTGGAAGGCCCGATGACCTGGTACAGGTTGCGGGGATCCGCTGGATGAGGGACGCACGGGACCGGTCAATGTGGCGACGCTTGGAGGAGGCCTATGTCCTACAGTGGACGTCTTTCGGCTGATCAGATATGATGAGTCGTTGGGAGTCATAGCCTAGAAAATCAGATTCTAATATTGTCATGGAGTTTTATGTGATCCAGTTAATGGGTTCTGAAGGTCAGATAGGCCGTCACCTCCTGCAAAATACTGATATTTGGCTTTAAATTTAACTATCCTGATTTATGTGGACTGTGAATGTAACTTCAGAGACCAAAAAACTTTCAGTCGTTGAATTTTAAAGATTTTACGATGGTACCGATTGATGAATCTTCTCATCTTCACTGTTAATGTCTGAATATAGATCGGACTTACCAATCGTAAATTTTTAGAGTTCTTTGAGTTCTGATGAAAGACAATGTTTTAATGTAGCCATCGTATCATAAAGTTTTAGGTTGTAAGTATTTTTGACTTTGACAATCTTGGGACCCTGGGGTCCCAGTCCTTTGAAAGGCGTGTGAGGAGCCGAAGCCAACTCGCAGAGGCCTATTGATTGCCTAAAACTATAAAATGACTTTTGATCCCTGCCAGACCACTTTTGAACTACACCTATATAAAATGGCAGGCTATGGCTATAATTATTATTATTTCGGCTTTCACCTTGGCCAGAAGATAAGCATAGGTGTGCAACGTGTGATTGCCATCAGTCTTTTGGGCACATTACCAGTTGACAACGATGCGGAGGAAAATTTCGACGCTGTTTTGTTTTTTAGGCATTCTGGGATAAGTTATTCTAGTCTTAAGGAGTCTTTTTTTTGGGTATTTTTAACATGGTATATGTTTTTATCCATGCAAATAAAACCCCCATTTTATCAGAACTTAATAAAAAAGCTAAGAAAATCACTGACAGCTAAAAATTTGATTTATTTTGACATGGCGTGGAAAATTCTCGTCACTCTCAAGAATCTCCGAACCCCGTGTTCCGACACGTTTCTGTTACTTACATGAAGAGGAACAAGGAAAATAAATCACGCTTGTAAATAAAAAGAAACGATGGAGGAATGAAACCACGAATTAATTTTGTGTGAAATTGGATTCTTATTCATGTAATAGGTTCACAAAAAGAAAACTATCTGATACGGAGTGGCATCATCTTTGAACACACTTCATCATCATCATCATCATCAGCCTTTTAATGTTCCCACTGCTGGGACACAGGCCTCCTCTGTGTGAGAGGGAATGGGTTTTAATCCACTACGCGGGCCTTATGCGGGTTGGTAGATATCACATGTCTTCGAATTTTTGGTTCTAGGACATGCCAGTTTCCTCTCGATATTTTCCTTCACCGATTTGAGAGCAGTGATGAAGAATTTATTTACACAAAGTAAAGCGCCTGCCTGCGTTCAAACTCACGACCTACAACACGTAAGTCAGGCCGTTACCACTGGTCAACCACTGCTAACACACTTACTGAAGTATTTGAACAGTTAGACCATCACCAATCGTATCAGCTAACATTACTATCATCATTTCAGCCAAAAGACGTCCCCCGAAGAACATTGGTTCCACCCAAATGTAGCCACATCGACCGGTCCTATGCGTGTTGCATCTAGCGGATGTATCAGATCTTAAACGAGGAAGAGAAAATGTATTTGAAGGTAAATATTGTGCGATCTTTTGAAACTCCCATCTACATATGAAAAGTTAAAGACTTCTTTCTTTTAACAATATTTTGTCTTTCCATTTCCCATTAAGATATAAGTGGGCAAAGTATCTACTGAATTTAAACACCTCATTCAGTCGTTATATTTAGCCAAAGTTTGGGAACCTGAACCATATGGTGCTAAGGTTACCAAATTTCACTGTAAAACAATTTCTAGGTATTCATTTTACCAAAAAACATAAACCTATGTGGAATAAATAAAACAGAACAGAACATTTTCCACAGTATTCTTAATTAGTATACAATTACGCCAGAACCCTAGTAATTACCAATGAGCCGTCACAGCCAGCCTGTAACTAAACACAAATGATTTACCTACGAAATAATAATTAAAAAGGTCCACAATAAGTCTTTCACACAGCCCGTCGATAAGACTCTGTCACAATGGACTAGGAGACAAAAACAAGAGAGGAGCAAAAGCTATTGTTAGCCGCTAACAATAAGGTAAGTGAAAAAGCCTGAATTGACAGGGAGGAAGAATTCACTGGATCTGTATGAGACAACATGATGTCCATGTTATAGAAAGCGATCGATGAATTTATTGAGTTGGCATTTTGATGTTGATATTGTTCGGGGACCGATAATTTTGTTTGATCTGATAGACTTAGTTTGTTGGTAACTTTTACGAGATAAAAACAAATATTTGATATATTTATTTACCTAGATACTGCTCATTGGGTGCTACTTAAGTGTGTAAGAATAACACTCAATTATTATAGCACTAGCTTTCAACGTGGCTTTGCCTCCGCGACTTAATCCGGCCAAATTGTCAATTGTTCTGTGCAAACTGTATTCTGTAAATTTCAGCGATAGTAGGTAAAGCTTTCAATCAGTAAAATAAGTTTTGTATTGGGATTTGTTCTTTCAGAGATTAAGATATACAAACAATACATTACACCTAACACACACCACTTCATAAATTACTTTTCATGTCAAAAGATCAGGCAGCGTAAGTAAAGACTATAGATTCATTTAGGTCACTATTAAGGTGCATTGCCATCGAGATTTGATTGGAGCTGACCTTAGCGGCGTATGAATTGACCGATCACAAAACCCTGCAATTAACGTTTATTATACTATATGAGTTAAACTCTAGTTGTGACAATCTAAGAAGTCGGATTTGACAGTTATAAAAATACTTAATAATAATTAAACTTGATGCTTGCGAATTATACTCGTTGGTCTAGTGTATGGGTAACGTAGTAATTAATTAGGATTATGAATTTGATTTTTCAATTTCTTACATAGAAAGTTATCGCGGCATGTAGAATGAGAAAGTTTATCGGACTTCTTAGATAGTCACGACTATACAAACTTTTACTAATATTTGACGGAATTCGTAGGAATTGAAATACCGACGTTACTGTCCGACCATAGGATTAGGAATGGCTTGTTGAACGGTAGCCATATTGTTCAGTTATAACTGAACAATAAGGGTGCGCCGCTTACAGGTAGGATTTACGTCTCGAAATCCTGGATTGCAGCTAAATGCGCAGTAGTATGTGGTTGAGAGAGGGCCATACATTCATGACACTTTCTATAGACAGATTACATAACATCAAGCCTGTTGTCACCGAAGGGTTGGGCAGGGGTGCTCCTATGTCAACAAATGGCTATCTAGGATAATATCACCCGATATAAGAGAGTCGTACCTCCATGCAATCGTCTTTAAGGAGGGGTTGGAGATCCCTTGCACTCTGCTAAGCAACGAGGAAGATTCTGTCTGCGTTTTTATTTTAAGTTCTTTCAGTCCATCCAAAGGTTGTCTGGTAGATATATCTGTCAGCGATAAGACTGCCATGGTATCCGTATAAATTAAGTTCTGTAAAAAGATGTGTAAATTTTTTGGTGTATATTATAGTAGTTTATATTCTGTTCTATTCTATTATATTCTAACAAAGGCCTTCAACATGCACACCTAAGGCAAACCTTAGACGTGTGCCTGTACAAACATACCAGATGCACTGCAGATATCTTATCGGAAAGGGATATAAGAACAAGAATGCAAGTGAACAAAAAAGAATTTATACAGATATATAAAACAACAGACGAAACCTGCTAATCCCTCTCTTTATCTAAGCGGTTGAAACGATCCAATTCAAAATTCGAAAGCAATCAGCCGCGTTCCTCAAACGGTAGTCATTCAAGCGCAAAAACGCCCGGGGTCTCCGTTCCGTCCGGCGCGATCTTGTAATAACCGACGCAAACCGGTTCCGACCGGTAATATCTCGCTTCAACCAGTTTTGCTCGAATTAGCTGACGGTCCGGGTGGCGTTGCGTGCCTCGACCTCTGGGCCTGTGTGCATATGTAATTGATGTGCTTTTCCCTTCAATTTAACGCGGCACGTTAGTGTAGCACTAAACGTATTTCACCATCGGTTTAGCGCTCACTTTTATTTCAGCTAAAAAATAAACGTGGCAAATTGATTATTTATTCATTGGAATGTAGGTACGTGTCTACCGGATGGGTACTACTGTACGTTTGTGGAAATATTTGATTTATTCCGTTCTAATACCAACAACTAATACCACTGGTATTTGTCTCAACTTATATTTATTCTCTATTCCGAACGGATACCAATGTTAAAACTAATACCAAAACAAGCTCAAATATATAAGGTACTGTCGTTAAAAATGATTTGTTTGTAATTAGAAGAATTTTAATTTGAAAAAAAAAATCTGTTAAATCCAATAAAATAAAATTTTGTTAGCAAACGTCTAGTTCAATCACACACACACATCACACTAATATTATCAAGGCGAAAGTTTGTGAGTATGTGTGTTTGTATGTTTGTTACTTCTTCACGCTCAAATTGCTGCACGGATCTGGATGAAATATGGCACAGAGATTTTTATCCCGGGAATATGTTCCCTCGGGATAATTTTCGACTTTCAATCCAAATTTAAATTTAAAAAAAAAATGTTATCTCTTTCTCACCCGAGCAGAGCTCGGTCGCCAAGGTACTATAGATGATAAACAAACGCACCCAGTACTTCAGATAGCGCAGCTTGGCAGTTAGCGCCACTCAGCTGATTCCGGAAGCCGGTTTCTATTTATGTCACCATCGATTGCTACAAGTTCGCAACAGACATCACCAACAGAGGCTGGATCTCAAGGGCGGCTGTCTATTGAGTAAGCTATGAGATAAAGAAAACTTTTTTCAGGCAACCAAGGCCCCAATATTGCCAATATTTTTGATGAAGAAAGATTCAAATTTATTGGCGACTTGCAACACACCGCTAGTCACTGCGCAGTATCTAGTTCAAGTGCCAGCAGGGCTGGTATACTGGGGTGCCCAAGCATAAAGCAAACTAACCAACATTAAACTTGAATTGACTTATTTTATCACGGTCAGAAATACGCTCCTTAATTCGTATTATATCCACTAACCTATTTGATATCACGGTTATTTTTACCAATCTTAAAATACTAATAAAAAAATAAAAATAAATATTGAAAGTTTACAAGAATAAAAAACTCTAAAGTCAATGCCCTTTCTGTACACAATATTTTAAAATTACCCACCACATGACTTTCCAAAAAGCTTATTCAGTATTGGAAACATCAAAATACAGCATATTTTTACTCATTGTATGTGTGAAATATCAACAAAAACAAAGCCAAAGTACAAACAACAATTCAGAAATATAATTGGCCGCATCTGAATACCGATCTCGATTCCGATTGGTCGATCCAGCGCCGTGGACCCGTGAGATACATTTAGGTAATTGATACATACGCCCCGTCAATTTAACGATGGACAGTTACGGGTGCAGTTACCTTACGTGCGAGCAATTCGAAGCTAATTGCGGGTAGTTTACACCTTGCGATTTTTCCTTTTCTAGTTCGTTAAGTGTTTGTAAATTGGTGAGTTTGAGCTCTTAAACAAATTGTTGCAATTAGAAGAAGACTAGTCAGTATTTTAAAAGTTTATTAACATTAAGTTAATTCATTAGAAAAAATAATGTTTTAATATAACAAGGATCAATTTCAATAGGTCAAATAACAGCATCTTGACATAATATCCTATATTCTCTAGCATCTGTCCCTGCAGAGGGCGTCCAGAGATATCTTCCATCGTGATCGGTCTTGAGCTTTACGCTTCACCTCGCTCCATGTCATTCCGATGCTCGCCGCTTCTGCCAACACGTTGCGACGCCAGATTTGACGGGGAAGGCCACGCTTTCTTTTCCCTTGGGGATTCCAATCCAAAACTTGCTTGGGTATGGGATCGAGACTCCTTCGGAGCGTGTGGCCAATTCATCTCCACTTGCGATTCTTAATTTGGCCGTCGATCGGGCTCTTGTGGCATTTCTCCACCAGCTGGGCTGTTTTTCGCCCTTACATTTGGCCAAATGTAGGTGAAAGAGCTTAAGGCACACTATTTTCCAACCCTACATGCTAAACAGGTATGATGTTATGTTATGTTATCAAATCAATTGAAATTTATTTACGCCCCGTCAATTTAACGATGGACAGTTACGGGTGCATTTACCTTATGTGCGAGTGATTCGAAGCTAATTGCGAGTAGTTTTCGGCTTGCGACGGATGTGAGAGGATTTTTGCTTTTCTGTTCTGGTTGTAGTTTAAGTGTTTGGTAATTGGTGGGGTTGGACTAATTTTGGAAATTTCTGTAAAAGTAAGTATGGAATTATCATTTTATGATTAGGCAAATGCTAGTGTATCACTTAAGGTATACCTAAATAGGTACCTATAGATAACGTAAGTGATACACTCACATATTACGACCTCCACACCTCATAAAAAGTAATTTAATCTTAATATATATAAATCTCGTGTCACAATGTTTGTCCTCAATGGACTCCTAAACCACTTAACCGATTATAATAAAATTCGCACACCATGTGCAGTTCGATCCAACTTGAGAGATAGGATAGTTTAAATCTCAAATTATAGTCGGTAGGGTAGGGTAGGGTAGGTAGGGTAGGGTAGGGTAGGGTAGGTAGGGTAGGGTAGGGTAGGGTAGGTAGGGTAGGGTAGGGTAGGGTAGGGTAGGTAGGGTAGGGTAGGGTAGGGTAGGGTAGGGTAGGGTAGGGTAGGGTAGGGTAGGTAGGGTAGGGTAGGGTAGGGTAGGGTAGGTAGGGTAGGTAGGGTAGGGTAGGTAGTGTAGGTAGGTAAGTAGCCAATTGACGGGAGCGAAGCACCGGGGGTCAGCTAGTAATTTTATAAAATATTTACTAAAATTTAATAATTCAATAATAATTTAATAATATACCAATAACAATTAAAAAATAAATATATAATAATAATTTAATAATATTATTTAATAATTGTTTTCTTTTAAGTATTTTAGTTACTGTATTCCTTCCTTTTTCTTGTCCTTTCCCAAAGGTCTATATTTGTAAATATATTGATTAATAATCAAAGATTTATGGGGGGGCCTGGTAATCTGTCTGACAGGATTTCCTAGTCTCCAACAAAGGATTTATCAAATAATGTTGCACTTTTATGTAATAGTTTGTAAGACACCTTTATATATAAAGCCTTTGAAGAAAGTAACGACACGTTTGGCCTAGTGGTTGAGCGATCGGCTGCTGCGCTGCGTGTCGCGGGTTCAATTCCCGCACGGAACAAATATTTGTATAGCCTACAGTGATAGTTGTTCCAGATCGGGGTGTCTCGTGTTTGTGAGTTTAAATATTTGTAAATGCACCCACGATACAGGAAGAGATTCATAGAGTGAGGCAAAGTTAAAAAAAAAATATATACAACTATTAAATTCTTGAAACTAAAGTTCGACATTCCAAAGTTTATTTTCACTGATCCTATTGTAGCATTACTTGACCTTTACATTTAACTTCAACGAAAGATTGTTTTTACCCGAAGACGCAGAAGTCAGAAGAATGGTCAGAAATTTTTCTTGGTAAAATCTTGTGGCTCAAAAATAATCTTGAAATATAGAAAAAATAAAAGAAGGATTGCGTCTAACTTAGTACATTAACACGAACATTATTTAACTCTCTTTATTCCCCACCACATGATAAACTCCTGAAAATTAAGGCTCTTCTAAAAAAACAAAGCTGCCTGTAATCATATCTAAACACCGTGATTAAGGACCTTCCATTGTTTTTTGTTTTGTTTTTCACAAACAAATAAAAACAAAAAGATCCTGGTAAGCTGTAGTCATTGTTTCAAAGATTACGCGTTTCACTCACCTCTGTTAGGGGCTGGTTTTATGTAAAGGAGCTGACAACTTAGCTAAATTACTTTTTGCACTGCCTACTTAGCAGTTTTTAAAGGCTTGCTGAACCTAAAATCTTGTTAAGCGTGTCATTATGTAATTTAATATATCTGAAATCATCTTTAACGATTTCAGATAGGAAGATGCAGCATTGCAAGGCCGCCCTCTAGGTGAACCGCAGTCTTATTACGTAACAAACAGCAATCGGCAATTATCGCGTGATCAAACGCTCGTCACTCTCACTACCGTAAAAGTCGGAATTATCTTCAGTGTAGGTATGGACGGTATGGCAGTACAATCGTTTGTTAAACGCTTGCCGTTTAATCAAATGCACTTATCTGTGCAAATATTATAAAGAGGAAAGACTTTTTTGTTTGTGTGTTTGTTTGTACCGAATAGGCTCCTAAGCTAATGGACCGATTTTAAAAATTATTTAACCTTTGGTAAGCTACATTATTCCTGGTAAAATAGGCTACAAATTATTTAAAAAAATATTGTAGATCCATATGGAAATTGCAATAATGTAACCCAAAGTAGCAAAATCTTGTATATAAATTCATTATTTGGCGGCGCTGAGAAAACTATTGATGATACATAAAAGTTATATACAACATGATTAAAGAACTCATTATTACCTACAAAAAAGTCTGTGAGAGAATATATCTCACTATCATAGCTAAGTCACAATAGCAGCTTTTGTGGTCTAAAATTTAATTAGATCGCTGGTAGAAACAAAAGTTGTTAACATTCGTATTGTAGTATTAATTCTTATTCAAATAAATTGTTTAACAAATTGGTAGGTAGGGTAGATGCGTGGGTAGTTAGGGTAGGTAGTTGGTAGGTAGGAAGATAGCCAGTTGACGGGAGTGAAGCCGCAGGGGTCAGCTAGTTTCTAATAAAACCGCCTTAAACTCTAAAACTTCTGTATTGAAGAGCAATTATTGCGCAAAAATCGCTATCGTTTTGCTCTTGCAAGATACGTAATAAGCCTGCCGATGACCTGAGGGATCCACTGGATGCGAGACGCACAGAACTGATCGATGTGGCGACACTTGTGAGGGGCCTATGTTCAACAGGCTAAAAAGATGATGATAATTAAGGAAGCCTAATACTTACTACTATATTCTAAGTCTTCCCCAACTTTACAGGTGAAGTCAAATCATAAATTAGCTCTTATAACTTGTTATTCATGTCAATACATAACAAAAAATGGATTAATGTCAATGAATCCATGTTTTTTTTCCGTTGTCATTGCGATTGAGTCAAGCGGAGATTTGTCCAACTCACTTGAAATATGGGTCATTAAAATGTTGGCTAAAATAGGCGTTTTATAAGTTCCAACAAACCCAGTGATATTCAAAACTCTGAAATACTGCTTTCCATATGTTTATCCACTTTGACATGCGACCTTACAAGCAATATAGTAAATCCACTATATTTTCCACATCATAAAAAACTAAAGCAGTAAAAGTGATCCACACGCCACAATCTCTAGTGAGATCACCCCTTTACTAGACATAAACGCTAAAATTTTACTATGAAGTAGCTGCATTTCACACGCTACCTTTATTCCAAACAAAAGTTTCGAATAAAAATTCTTATCACAGGGACAATCAAGGCGAGTAGGCAATCTCTTCGAATAGCCCAACGTTGGAAGAAGTTCAACTTCGATCAAAAATTTTAAATTGAAGCTCCTAAATGTGAAAGGATTTTTGGGGTTCGAATGTTTGAAATTGTGTGGAGTTGTAATTGAGTCTTCTCATTGGTGTTTTGGTAAAAATCAGTTGCAACTTGCCGTACGAAACTTTTTTGATGACGAACTTAGTGAATTACAAAATATTGTGACTCTTAAATGTTACTGTAGATTGTAGATACTCGAAGAAGTATACCTACCTACAGTTTGGTTGGTAAGTATACTTATAATAGGCAGCAAACATTATCGCCATTAGCTGCTAACGAATCAAGACTGCCGGCTATTACTGGTACTGATCGAAAAACCTACAAACTCATCAGTGGTTGAACTCAAAACGTGATCAAGACGATTTAGGTATACACTTAGGTTCCGTTAGGTTAAAAGCATGCAGGAGGGTAGAAAAATAGTCCCGGCTTGTTTAAACAATCCTGCGAATTTAAAATCAGTTTCAAATAGCAGAAGGGATTTTAGGCTGGAATTCACGTTTTTCATATTATGTTTAACTACTTAATTATTGTATAAATTAATCTTCAAATTTCGCCATAGTCTCTACGGTATTCAGTTAAACGGTATTCAGCCAATAAATTTCCAAATAAACGTCACTGAAAATAACAAAACCCATAATTTCTCATTATCCGCTTACCTTTCCGTGGAACTCCTCAATAGCCTACAATTATATATACGTCTGATATATCTGCCATTTAGCCACGACCTTGTTCAGTAGAATTTATTTTATGACCACTCAAAGAACTTCTATGGAGTTGCGTGTTTGTGAGTACTCGCCTCGGGGGCGCGTCTTTTATCTATGTGTGTGGTATTTAGACATTTGTTTGAATTATTACTGTTATTTTTGTTGCCCTCTGTTTTGCGTTTTAATCGGGAGTTTATAAAAGACTTTTTCAAAAGTATTTTGTGTGGTAATGAAGTTACTAGAAGTAGGATGATAGGTGGCTGGTACGTAATTTAAAGTTGTTTGTATCTGATTTTTGCATGTGACAGGTCTAACAGCGTAAAAACACAACAGATTGTCAAAGTCCTCTTTGTTCAATAGCTTTATGTATTTGTAAAGGTTATAACTAAGTGAATATATACCCACATTAGATTACGTCAGCGTTCCCCGAGGACAGAAGAATACCTGTACCCACATTTCGCCAGTATAATTTTAAGGGGATGAATCTATTGCCGTGAACCGGGCACAAATTCATACTCTTAAAAACTCCAAATGTATAATCCAACAACACTTAATCTAACCCTACAATCGAATCCAGGACCAAATGCTTAACAGTTTTTTGACGTTGATATAAAGTGGTCAACTGCTACGGTAGCGGTACATTAATGACCACCAAAGACTACCTACAGTACTGTTTTTCCTTTCATTTTTAAAATCCATCCAAAGGTTGTCTTGAAAAGATCGCTTTTAGCGATAAGGCCGCCCATTGTGTCACCCAGAGTAATGTTTACTTCTTCTATACTTTCTGTAACTTACATGGTGTATATAATAAAGAGTATTCTATTCTATTCTATTAATGATGTAATCTTGGTAAATTGCCATCGGAAAATACGTAACGGAAATCAAGGTCATTCATGTTATAACTAGATGTGTTCGGGTACAGTCAAACCGATCCACAATCAACATCAGATCAATCAACTCTTAGCACACAAACACATCTTACTTAGTACACAACCGACACTTACCCAGAAACAGTAGTACACTTTAGTGCATTCGTAGCCAATGACTCATTTAAAGCAAGATTAATTGGACGGCTTGAAGCGTTTTCGTCGAGTGCATAACTGCCGGCGTGCCGTAGTACCGTAGTTCCATAGTGCCGGAGTGCCGGCTTGCAGTCCGTCCTAACCGCACTTGACAGCTTCGAACAAATCAAACGATCCACTAAACGACCTCAGTTGACCGGCTTAGATGGAGCAACAGACTAGCTGAGCTATTTATGTTGCTCGAACATTGCTTGGAGGTTCTCGGGTTAGTTTTTATTTTAAGCAGTACTTTGAGGTTTTAAAACTGTTTTTGGCCCAACCTATTATGATTAACAGACATCCTGTGGTGCCTAAGATACCCTTATGAAGGCTAACTCTTTGCCCACAACTTCGCTCTAGCGACCTATTCCACGAGAACTACTATTTTTGTTCATCAGAAAACTAGATAGTGTAGCTTTGTTTCTATGATAGATTTTTTTGTAATCCGATCAGTAGTTTAAGAGATTACCTTTAACATTCATACAAACAAACAAACAATTTGACCTCTATTCTTTCAACCAATATCACCATTATCAATTAACTGCATCAACTGGTGACCGATGTACTTATTTTTTTATTTTAAATGTCCGATACAATTATTGGATCTCACGACGGCGGGTTGATCTTAGTTGTGTGTGTAGATACACATACACATTGTTTCTGTGTGCTAAGGCGATACTGAGCGCTCCCGAACTTACGCACAAAGAAACAATGTGCATTTATACACACGACTAAGAGCAACCCGCTGTCGTGAGCAACAACTGTAGTAGATCATCATGAACCGCTTATGGAAATTCTGTTGTCGAGATTTTAAACTTTTCACGTTAGGCCACGACAGTGGCAGTTTATAGGAGCAACGAATTTAAAATCCTGCTTTTGATGTTATAGTTTAATAGAAAACTACATGTTATTAAAAACCACAATTTAACAATTCTGGCACTCAATTTATCTAATTATGCACACTAGTACAAAAAAAAAATCACACTTTACTTTGTTGGGTCACTTTGTTTGCGATTTTATATCGGAAATAATGATCCAATAGACAATCTAAGAGTCACAGTCAAGATATGGATATCTTAAGTAATTATGGGGATACTTTAAGGATTACCACTGTCGTCGTATGCGTAATCGCTTATCATCAAGCGGGATAGAAACGAATCGCAATAGCGTCGTAACCCATCCCTATCGCGTTCTCAATCACCTAGGACGTTGGGTGCATGCTTACTAAGTGATAGTGTTTGTGTATGCAACATGAAACTCAAAGGCCTTTGAAGGGGCCGTGAAAGCAAACAATCGCGTCACACTTCAGAGACTGTCATGACTTTTAGCTGATGCAGAGATGGAAAGCTGTGAAAAACATGGTTATGAAGCCTGATTAAGTGGAAATATAGGCAGAGAGCGCCGACTGAATTTCCTTAGTAAAAAGTCATAATTCGGAGTTTGGCTCTCGTCTATTTCCAACTCCAATATTGGACCAATTCAAAAGATATTCCACAAACTATAAAAGTAAGATATATACTATGACCCTATGTTTTCCTTTTTCAATGATATTTGTCGAATTTGTACACTAAGTCTCTGTTGACAATTTTGAGAATTTTTTGAGGGTTCTAGTGCTTCTAAAGATAATGTATCATCAAAAAGGAAAACATGGCGGCATAGTATATATCTTTAATTTTCAGTTTATGGAATAACTTTTAAATTGGTCTAATATTGGAGGAAGAAATAGGCGTGAGCCAAACCTCGAATTATGACTTTTTACTAAGGAAATGCAGTCAGCGCTCTCTGCCCCTATATTCGATATTATAAGTGGATGTATTCCCAAAAGTTTTTTTTTAACAAAGGTAGGCTCGGTATGATACTACTGATAATGGTAAGCGATGATGTTGTCAACTATGGACTAAGCTTGTTTCTCGCTTGGCTTTTAAGTTTATAACTATCAGGAAACACAGAATTGTATTTGTTTGTAAACTTATCAAATTACTATTCTATAAAAGGTGAAGTGAAAACACAGAAATGATTTGCCGATAAGCAAATTTATTCCAAGAAGTATTACACATATCTTAATAATTACGATATGTCAAGAAGTCTTTGAAAAATCACCGAAATTATACGCATTTATACAATACAAACTTAAACATTTGTAGACAAATGTATAAACAAATAAACTTTTGAAAAGATTAATAAGTATAATGATATATATTTTGTGATAATATATTGGAACAACATGCCGTATTATAGTCCACAATATTTTGTGTAAATGTTGGTTGAATTTTATTACTCGAATAAAATTTCGAGGGATGTATTCATGCGAAGCTTCACCGACCTAGATATAAGTAGACTGCACTTTATATTGCCGACCTGTAAGTGATGTGGCTCGTAACCACATTATGTTGTCAGGAAACGAAAAAGCTATTAAAATTTTAATATGGAACTTTTATTTGATATGTGAACACATTTTATTTTTAGGTTAATGTGAAATACTTGTGATTTTTTTTTAAATTGTCGTTCTTCTCTATGAAAAGTTTACAATTTAAAAGTCTCGTTTAAAATGGTATTCAAGAAAGTGCATGTTGCGATGAGTATCTGCTTTTATATTTGTAAGTTGTAACTATACAAAATTCTGAGAATTTTTGTAACACAAGTTGTAGTTTTGTGTTTTGTTGGCGTTCTGCAATATTGTGGACTCGTAAAATATCAAATATGAATAGATTTTTTTATAATATTTATGTTAACAAATTAGGAAGAGCTAAATATATATTGACACAATCAGAAACAAAAATACTACAGGAACAGTGACTAGCTTAATAATTCATTTAATATTTCCTTGTTTTATTCTGAAAACTTCACATTATGTTACATATATCCAAATTTATATATATTATTTATTTATTAACTTTTGTCTCTGATTGCACTGAACAATAAATTAATATATTTTAATAAACAAAAATAAATAACAGTAAGTAATTTGAAAGAAGAAACGACCTTTCGACTATACAAAAGAATAATATTGCAAAAAAACTAGCGGATTTGATTAACATTCAATTGTTTTTTTTTTATTTATAATATTCCTTCACATTCATATAAGTTAATACTATTTACAATACACAAAATTCTAAAGTATTTCTCTAGGGTCATTTTCATAAGTACCCTAGAACCGACAACACCTTCATATTATTATTATTATTTACACTTAAATTAACATTATGAATGTTATTCATAATTTAGAGAGTTATAAATTTTATAGCATCACAGTGTATTCATTTTTATTTAATTATAATTATAGAAATTCAAAGTCAATTATAATTATATCCTTATACACTACGTTCAAGTTGTGATTTATACATACTTGAAGGAAAAGATATTTTGTTTTATAATTTGCTAACAACACAATAAAATTGAACGTGGAAAAAATTAAACACATTCAATAAAAATATTTTAACACCCTCTTGCAATTTTTGTCGTTGATGTTGTTTAGTTGGTAAATATGAATAAAGTTTCTCGATATTATAAAATAAAAAAAATGTTTTACAATTTTTTAATAATATTTTAAACCATGTATACAAAAAAAAAGAAAAGAAGTATTTTTTTAAATAAAATCAGTAGAGTACACAGAGGCTCATCACGTAGATACGAGGAAAAAGTTCTTTATATGCCTCGTAACTTATTTACATTCTGTATCGTGGGTACGGATGACATTTACAGATGCGGAAAATTTCCGTAAGAAAATATGGTTAAGATCCTTAGAAAGGTCGAGCAGCATATAAGTTGTGAAATTACTAAGATTCTACGTCCGTAAATTTGCTTAGTTCTTGAATTGTTATTTTAATTCATTTCCAGGGAACAAAATACCTTATTGAAAAAAAAAAACAAAAAAGAATATGAACAGCTATTGTTTTTTATTTAAATCCTAGATTATTATGAAACGCAGCAAAACCAGCTGCTGACTGTCATTGTATATTTCCTCAAAATCTAGCGACGATTGCCCAATGCACCATAAAGCTTCTAAAAATTAATAAAACCTAAAAAAGGTGTTGTAAATTTATTGTCTACTTTCCATTCAAACTATATAAAATCCATTAACAGGGGTTTTTGATAGAAAGAAATACAAACCTCATATTCGTAAACAGTTAAACCATTCATATACATTTTAAACTTTATAATATTATTTTAATAATAACATTATTGAGCCAGTTTCAGAAAGTATAAATATATTTACAATTCGAAACTTTTTATATACAAAATCTTTGATTTATTAAAAAATACCAATCAAAATATTTTTTAATTATACTTATAACAAAAAAGTAATAATTAAACAGTCGTTTTATAAATCACAGAAGTAAATGTTTTATAAGAGTTCAATCCATTTTTATAAAATAACAATTATTTGCTAGAACAAAATAATCTAATTTAAGTTTACAATATTGATATAATTTTCTTATATTATCTGTCTAACAAAACAATATTATGGAACATTGAGGTGAATGTTCTTAAAACTAAATGAAATTGAAACTACTGATATTTTAAGAAGGACACTTAGTTTTAGGGAAAAAAGAAATAATGAACACATGTACTATGTAGGTATATATATAATTTCTTATACGACTAGTTATCTGAGATATATTTTATTTCTTCGTATTATATTAAGTAAACAAACACAATTAATCCTGACTAAGCGAAAGTAACTCTGTCTGTGACAGACATACAGATGTCTGTCTGTCTGTTACCTCTTCACGCATAAACCGCTGAATCTATTTATATGACATTTACTATGAAGTTAGTTTGGTAGCCTGGGAAGGACATAGAATAGTTTTTTATCTCGGAAATCGTCCATAAGGGTGTGGAAGTTTGTATAGTGAACTCATTATTTCTCAAGTAAGGCGGGTGGCGGTATTGTTGCACGATATAAAAATAGGTTATTCGAAGCCCTGTCTGCTACGCAGACAATATTGTGGGCAACAACGAGTAGTAAATAATTTAGAATATGTTTCATTGTCAACGTAACAGGATATGTGAAGGACCTAGTAATTTTATTAAATGCTATGGAATGATGACAAGTAGCAGATTCGGTAGTAATGAGTGATCCGTTGGTATAATTCTGCAATCACTATTAGTGATCGAAAGTATAATTGCTGCGTTTCAATGAGAATGAATAAATTCTTCAAAATAACACAAATCCGTGCCCTGATTTCACAGAATATGTTTGGGAAAAGGTATGCAAATAAAACTGGCTTCAATTCTCCTACTATTCACGATAATTTGATGCACAGTATATGACAGGATTCTTCGCTGAAAAATAATCAGCGTCAATTGGAACTTTGCCCAATAAATTAACGTCGATAGGTTTGTGCCGGCTCGGCTTTAATAAAGTTGGCACATCTGCCCAACGTTTTAGGGACTTAAATCATAGCAGTTTAGTTTGTAATGTTAATGAGCATTAGAAATTTATACACAGTTAAGCTTTGTGTTGATTGGGAAACAAAGTTGCATAAATTGTTTTTGTGTTGTATGAGCATGTTTCTTACAACATGAAATGCTATGCTTGCAATGCTATGCTATGCAATATGCTTTATTCAACCTCTTTCACCTTTTTCCCAATCCATTATTATTATAATATTGTTTAGGCTATTGTTGTTTCAATCAATAATCAAATTGATTTGGATGTTTGGATCAGAACACGAATAGATCAATCATGGGCTAGAATAAAACATACGATCATTTCATACCGGTAGTACGTTCCAGTGGATATTCACGCGGGCATACAGGCTGGCAAAAGCTAGTGCTAATTAAAAGTTAGTCAACATTTGTCTGTTCCAACATGTTGTGCAATAGTTTCTCAACTTTTATTCTATTTGTGATTTTTAATTTCGTTGACTAAACGAACTTTTGGGAGGTTGCCATTTTATCGTTACATAAAAATAGTGTCGTAGCCTGAGTGATCGAAAGTTGATCGAGAATGGAACCATTGCACAGCAAAAAATTACATTTGTTAAGAAACTGGCGGCCCTTATTTAATTTCAACTCATTTATGTCAGACTTCAGTCTATCGATCGCATTTATTTTATTATTGATTTCTTATTTATTACTATAAAAGTTTATGTACTGTTTATATTAACACTGTTATATTTAAATCATTTATTTACACCAAGTATTAAAATTAAATTGAGGAGTATGTCACATCGATTCGATGAATCACTTATGATTGAGCCTTACCTACAACACTATGCTCCACGCTAGAAACATTTAAAAAAATAAGGTCATTGGCAGCTGTCAATTTAGACTACGAAATTAAAAATCACAGTTTAATGGATACGGAGCTTTAACCTCATTAGTTGAAGTGTAAAACTCTGCAAGTTCCATAAGGATCTCCTCGCTTTTATTTCGTAGGGCAATAAGAAGGATGTTGAAATAAATTTCAATTGACATAGAAAAAGCCCCGTAAATTATTTTCAGACTCTTATTTATTTTTAACTTGGATGCCCGATGACTTCATATTCTTTTAAGTGGTGAATTTAAAAAAATCTTTTTTGTGCTCTTTTTTATCAAGAAATCTTACAGAATTGAACGATTCTAAACTCAGCAGATCAGGCTGCGCCTTATGTGATATTGAATTTATTTTAATTTTTGATAGCTATGAAATACTTAGTAACTTTAGAAATAACTGATTTTGGGCACTCGTATTGACGTGTTTTTTGGAGGATGTATTCAAGGTTTTGGACTGGACATCAACTAGTACCAACCAGTGTACCAAGAACAGATAGCCGATGGGGCCGAAAAGTTCTGGAATGGCGACCACGAACCAGAAGACGATACGTTGGAAGGCCTCCCACTAGGTAGACCGATGACCTGGTTAAGGTTGCGAGAAGGCGCTGGATGCGAGACACACGGGATCGATCAATGTGGCGACGCCTGGGGGAGGCCTATGCCCAGCAGTGAACGTCTTTCGGCTGAAATGATGATGATTGATGTGTTTTTAAATCGTCTAGTTCCAATAAAATTACACTCGGTGTTTGAAAACTTAACGATGATATGAAGATCAGAATAATAAACAACCAATCAAAAAACTTGATATGATATTTTTTACAACAGATTCAAAATTTACCCAGTGAAATGATTCAGAAGGTAATTTTTTAAAGAAAGAATTTTGGAAACGCGATGTTTAAGCATTACACACGAAGGAATAAAATATATCCCCTTTTATGTAGGTACATAATTTATGAAGTATACCATCAGATCATTATTATAGCCTATTACAGAATAGTGCCAGTTTTCAGAACATTAATTACACCTTATATTTACTTAGATTGATATATCTCTTTTTGAAAGTGAATATTTGACTATATAAAACAAACATTTTACCTAATTTACATTCGCATTTGCGTCAAAGGGATTATGTTTTAACAGTCTCACAATTTACTTCGATGTATATTTACAAAAATATCGATCATTATTTTATCTTTGAAAAAATCTTTACATAAAAAAAACATAAATGTACCATAAAATCTCTTGAAATTTATAGGTAAAAATATAGCCAACAAAAACATTTAGGTAAACTCACCAAAATCACTTACAAAAACTTAAGCCGTCTCACCACATACCCAAAACACACGTTAAGCCGTATCACAGACCTAATCCTAGATAGTAAAAAAATATTCTAGAAAATAAACACGTAACATGATCCCTTTGGCCCAAACTCTGACTAATAGTACTTTCAGACTAGCTAGACACAACTTTCTCTGGCGTTTGCTAGCAATGGCGTTCTAGTCGTGACCACTTCTCTCCGTCGAGAAAATGTCCCACTAGTCACGCTTCGACGGTCTTCCGCCAAAGTTCCGATGCTCTGCGTTCACAAAATAAAAAACATTAGCTTAGAAAAAAAATGTGAGGTCTACAATTTGAAAATGGAATCCTTACTAAAATTATAAAAAAAAACTTCTTGAAAAAGTGACTCTCTTCAGTTTGAATTTCGAATCCTACTTTGATACACGAATTTTTCTATTTTATTTTCGATTTGGCTGGATTAATTGAGCAAATCCGTGTTAAAAAGAAAATTTTGATAATAAGGCTCTAGAACTCCCAAAGCCAGAGTTTTAATTAATAAGTAGGTACGATCTAAAAGTTAAGAGCAAGTTTTGAAATTAAGTATTTAAAGTTAAGAACGTGTCAAACTCTACTTTGATGCCCAATTTCGACAGGTTTCCAGGCCATAACTAATTTTGACAAATACTCAACTTCAAATACTTATTTCAAAAATCGGGGATAAGTATCCTTAATTACAAGCACTCATTCTTTTTGTAAAGGGTCAAGTCTATTCAAATTAGTAAGGACACTACACAGAAAGATATTTTATTTGAACACATTTTCAGTCTAAAATATTTTATTTACTTGAGTGCTCAAATGAACACAGATTCACGAGTGTCTATGATCGGATTCGGCTAGTTTAATCACATAAATGTTGAAATCCGACTACACTCAAATGTGTTTCCGGAGTGTCATCTATCATGAGGTCGTTAGCGAATGTTTTATGTATTTCAACATGTTTTAATTACGCTAACGTGTAATGCGATATTATTCTGAAAAATTAGTAAATACTCCAAAAATAATTTAAATAAAACACGTATCAACTAATAAAACAAACTGCCAATACAATATGTCGATTTTACCTCACAAATATTTTTGTCAATTTATGGTGTTATAGTGGCAGAATTCCGGTCAAAACATAATATATAGAGACTGTTTGCTATCAAAACGCTAAGATATAGAATCTATTAAAAACTTACATGGCCATCAGAAGCAGGAGTGATCGGTGTGTGTGGTGTGACAGGCCTCATGTCATGATGATGAAGACTATTTGAACTCCTTGAAGCCCCCACAGGAGGAGACATCACCGCCCCATAAGGTGGGGGCTCCGGTGGACGCTCTAAATCCCTCGCACTGTTGAAATCTAGCGAAAAAAAAAACAAAATGATTGATCAGACAAAAATTACCTAAGTTTTAAAGTGCGAGTAAGTAACAGTACAAGAAAGTAAATTTATTTCGTCAAAGTGGACAGCGATCAGTCTTAACTTAAAAATTACATTAAAACTTTTTCTTTTTGACATCGACTTGTTTATTTAGCTCTGTACCGAGAAAAGTAAACATCGATGAAACGATAAAATGAACAAACATATTTCTGAACTGTGTTTATTTGCTTAGTAACATAAAGCACCTTGCGCTGAAGAAAGACGCGAACAAAACATTTTGTGATAAATACAAATCGATCTACCTATATTACCTTTACCAAGAGGCACCACATCAGGATTTTTATCGTCAGGCAGAACAGGGGAATGGTTGGTGCTTTGTATCGCGCCTTTGTATGCCTTCACCGTCTGCATAGGAGCTAAAAATAAAGTAAAATAAATTATAGAGTATACATCGCACGTCCAAAGGCGAACTATGAAGGCGAAATTGGTTTAAAAATATCGAATTTGATGTTACATCCATCATTCTTTATGACTTTGAAGTTGAAGTTTTTATAGTTGGATCGTCTTTGTGATGTTTTGAGCGCAGGATAGTGAGGTAACGTTAGAGTCAAGCGAAACTACGGATCGTGGTAGGATAGATTGCATGTCTATCAACTCAAAGCTGAGATGTTTCTTTTGATGAGCACGATTTAAAAGCACTCGAGAAATACACATTCATAGACAGCCTAAGATATATATATTCCTTTATGATACTTTAAAACTTTACTGGTAAATGACCTCGACGTTGTTTGGTAAATTAGATATTATGCCTAAATTAAGGTTTATTTTCACCTCTTTTAAATATGGTATAGTGAACAACAAAAGTTAAATCGATATCGATGATTCCAGTGTCGATATAACGATACGATTGTCTGACACGACATTTCCAACTCAGGTCCTTAATCCACCTGGCACTGGGCTGGCACAAAGAATGTTTTTCTCGATATAGGTAAATGTTTTTATTGCACCATATTTCTAAAAGGCTATTATTTCTGTGAAAACGTTTGTTGCTTACAAAGTTTTTGGAACATAACTTTTCATGCTCGAATTCCAACAATAGCAGCTCTTTGTACTAAATCTTAATAGCCGATGGCAAGGAAAAGAATAAATCATTCTGATTATTGCAAAAGTAGGTTGTGGAAATCGAATGCTTAATAAGTGGGTGCCTATTCTGTGCGTATTGTTTCACGAGAACGCTGTATTTCTGTTTGTCGAACAGTTTTCTGGAAATGCTCTCTGCAACTTTGACTACTGGCAATGACTCAATAATGGTTCAGACACAGTTCCATGTTATCCTCCTAAAACGCATTGTGATCTTTAAGTAAATTTCTGCGAATAAACCACAAACCGTCATGTTTTGCCAACAATTGTTCATTTCTCTAGTTAAGGTTACACTAGTCGATCATTCTTCCATACAAACGTAGTCTAGCGATTACTCCAAAGCGCGTTCAAATTAAAAAATGATATCAATTTGTCTCATCATTATCTAGCCCTGTATGGAACCAAAAAAGTAAAAATATAAAATATTTGAAAGTTATAAGCGTCGAAAGTTCCATATTTCAACACTAATTTTATCGCATCTTTGGGCGGAAATAAATACCATAAGAAGTAGGAAAATTGCAAAATGACCTCCAAACAGAGATAGGTTAGTATTTCAACAAAGCGAATAATTTCATTTCGAAAATATACATTTAGTCGTTTTTTCCCAAAAGTCTGTTTATAAAATTTCGCGCGCTCGTTTTCGTCCTAAATCATCATTCCGATACAATTCATTCATTTCGATACAAATTTGCAAAAGTGCTAATTCGTACGTGAACTAGCTTCTTACTGCTCATCACAGCATCTATCTCTTTCGCACGTTTTTTCTGATTAGATAGCATGCATTTTAAACTCGCGCACAAAATAGTTCGTGCCGTTGACTACCCCACCTTAAGCTATCGTACTGTTTGTTATGTTACATTCTGAGAACATCAATTTAAAAGTTGAAAGGTTCCGTTAGCTACATTCGTTTTAAGTAGTTTTTGGAGAAAAGCTGTATTGAACAACACGAAAAATGGTGCAATACAAACTTTATCCTTTAAATAGAAACATTGAAAACCAAACACCTCAGCAAGATTCACGTTAGGAAAATTACATTACGCGTCACGTCAACGTTATTTACCGTCAAACCTTCCTTGTCTTGTGATTGTCTCCATTAATATTATTACTGGCGGGACGAGCGAAGTGGTTGCATGACATTCTAACCATCTTAGAGCAGTCGGTTCGTCACTGGCTGTTGACGGAGCGGTTAGAATATTTGTTCGCATAACACGTTGCCTCTCTGGTGTTGCCATAGTCAAGGTTGCCATTCTACGCGTGTTTGTAAAGGGGATATGCTGAGTTTGTGCTCCGAAGTAGCTGTCGACGTTTCAATTTTCGGATAATAGGATATTCTGTTGAAGTATCGGGTAGTTTGCTTAGTATTACGTAAGGTAACACGGATAACACACGTTTTATTGTCTCGCTATTTTCATCTCCAGCTTAACTATACCCAGACAAGTTATCGCCACGATATTTTCCGAACTTTGAAGGTTAATCTGATTTATTAAGAGGATCAGCCTTTTTCGTAACTTTGAAGCCAACTATCTTCAAGTTTTAATCAATTCTGGTAGGGTATTTTCCAAGGAGTGACCGACATCTTAGCCCAAGCAAGAATATCAATATCCTTGAGTAAGATTGGCCGGTTTATTGGATAATAATTTCCTGTTAATTTGTATGACAACCTTTACCACGGTTTGCTGTGGTCTCCAAAAAATGTATAGAAACATATTGTGGGAGAGTATGTGGTTGAGATATTAGGATGTTAATAAATGTCGGTTGACCACAAATGTTGTTTGTGGGTTACGTCAACCACAAATTGGCAAAAAAGGTTAATATTTTTTATTTTACCTTCAAAACCCTCCAATGTCATTATTCCCATTCTGAGTTGTACAAAACAACTATTTTGCAGACATCACGTAAAAGTATCATTACGTACAAACAGGCAAACGTCTTAAAGACAATTTATTTAATAATATGGAAACTTAATAAAGATGTCGCCGTCGCCGTCGACGTCTATCGACAGACGGAACATCTGCAATTTCATTCCAAATGCAAAAGGACATAAATCACATTTCAAATGCAGTGAAGCCCACAGCCGGGCCGTCCGAGGCGTTCTAAAATTCCAGTCACGCGACAGAATCCACCGCTATTCGCCAGTAAACCTGCCCAGCGAAGCAATTTCGATTTATTTGTGGTCGAAGGTACGAACCTCTATATTGCTTTTATATTACCCTCAAAATAATTACCTATCCGAGACATCGATAATAAAAAGGCATTAGGCACGTCACTATAACATAAACCAGTGTTGCTAACTTAAAAATAAAAAGAAATTAATAAAATTAATAACATCAATCACTTTGTAAATATCTCTTTAGCACTGAGGTTTGCTGTCAGAATTTTGGGTTAAGGTCGCCTTTGTACATAAGTTTTCCTTTTGTATTTGTAATGTTTATTTTGTGTACAATAAAGAATATGAATGTATGAATTAGAAATTGTTTACAACTTTCAAGTTATAATTGTTAGGTATCACAACGTATTATTTAAAGGTGTAATGTATTAAATTATAGTCACATTACGTGTTAATGGCTAAAGAAAATTACTTTGGCACTATCTGGCGACAATTTCACAGTAAAATTCAAACTTGTGTCGTTTTTATTCTAAGTTATAGGCGTTGCACACGCCATAGCTCGGTTAAATACTGTTATTTGGTGAATTCATGGAATCGATCAAAATTGGACACGCTAGGATGATCATGTACACAGAAATGATTCATCGACCTTTTGTCAATTTGAGTAATCATGCTTTATGTGAAATATTTTTTTATGCCTCGCTGCATTCCAATTTTCACTGTTTGAGTTTCAGAGCATAAGCTTTAAATATTTTCTCTCATCTCGTTCCGTGATATTTTGTTAGTTCGTTTTGTGCTACCAGGTAAAATGTAGGTTACGGAAAAATGCTAGAATAATGAGATATCTTTTTTGTGGAAGTTCACTGAACTCTAAACAATATTTTTTGTATTATTTGCATTAACTTATTAGGTGGTTGTGGTTTTGAAAAGTATTTTGCTCATTTCGTCTCTATTTTTCGCTTCAATGGATGCTTTTTTGTCGGTATCGTCTTACCTTGGGTCCTGGAGATGAGATTGGCCGATCTATACATATTTGGACAAAGACTAGGTCGACTGAGGATGATGGTAAGATGTTTATTTTTGCTTCCTATTTTACAGCTTAACCTATCACTTCGGAAAAGCCAGGCGTTATGTTATGTTATTTATTTATTGATTTTTAATTTCTTTTTTTCATGTCATCATTATCATCATCAGCCTTTTTAATGTTCCCACTGCTGGGACACAAGCCTCTTCTCTGTGTGAGAGGGAATGGGCCACGCGGGCTCAGTGCGGGTTGGTGGATGTCTTCGAAGTTTTGGTTCTAAGTCATGCCGGTTTCCCCAGGATGTTTTCCTTCACCGTTTTGAGAGCAGTGGTGATGAAATAATTTACACAAAGTAAAGCTCCTGTCTGGGCTGGAACTTACGACCTACAATTTGTAAGTCGCGACCGCTACCACTGATTGACCACTGCTCTCCTTTATTTATTTTATTCATGTTGTATGATGTCTTACAACTAAATGTTACAAATATCTTACCTTCATACTGCATAGGAGGATGCTGTCTTCTCCTGGCCAGGAGAGCAATCACCACGATTGCCACAAGGGTCCCAGCGATGCCAGCTATCACTCCTAACGCCCAACTTGCGTCTACGCCCACCGTCTTACCGGATTTTGCTTCTGTTGGGAATAAAAAATGAAATAGACTAGACAAATGAAAGCTAAATAACATACACATTTTACAAAGTTATGAAAATATAAAAAAGCCTAGAGATAAAGTGCCATTCTACCAACGATTAGGTTAGACTTTTTTAAAGTCTTAAGTGTATCTATGGAATTTACATGCACTACCGAAATGTCACTTAGCCAATTCCAAATTTTCTTGGCTTTTGATATTCCTGACAGAATGTAATTTTTCCAGAACCCAAGGAACTCAGAAAGACTAACTAAATCATGGCTTACCATCAGGTGAGATAGTGGTCAAGCGCGAGCCTATCTATAGTAAAAAAAGTCGTTTTTATTTTAGTATAAGAAAATATTTTAAAAATCGGTTCGCGGTTGTTGAGGTGAAACAGATTGCCAAAGCCCATAATGAAACCTATCCTAGCTAGATTTTTTTATCAGGCCCATCTGTCCCATTCCTGGCCACAGACCTCCCCATTTTATTCAAATCTTTGAGTGTCTTCATCTCTTCAACTCTCGAGGAAGTCATCTAAGGCGCAAAATAAAAAAAAGGTGCCATTAATACTTTTGTAAGCCTGTTTCCACTAATTGGAAATTGGAAAAAGTTTTCACGAATATTTTTAAAGTGAAATTAGGATTACCGGACTATCTAATTCAATTAACATGACAACTGTATAAAAATTTCAAAAAAAATAACTTTAAAATCACATCTACCAGTTGTCAATTCAATTTGATGTCATTTAGCAAAAACAACTAGACCCAAACCTAATTTAGCATTCGACACGAACACTGCGCGATTCTTTTCACGACTGTGATTATTCGGTTCGAATAATTACTGAAACTCGAAAGGAAACAAAATGAAAACAATATTTTGTATTCTGAAATGAATAATTGAGGATGTAACTCCTAACAACTTAATTAACGCTTTTCGTTTGTTTCTAGAACGTTCAAAACGTTGCACGATAGAGTGTTAAATGAGTAAAGGATTTTGATTTGTGGTTTGGGCAATCAATAGATAAAATGGTTTTGTACCATTGCTTGGGAATATTTTCACATTGAAATTTGAAAAACGAAACGTTGCTCCACACTAGGAATTTATCCCTGTGTCGTGGGTGCATTTACAAACAACACCTTACTAACTCGGCACATACCTGTATGTAAAGCAAGTCTTGTCAGGGTATTGATCCTCATGGCGACACTCTCCGACCTTCCTCTGGCATTGGCTGCGTAGAAGACCAGCTTCAGACTCTTCCCCGAGCCCAGACCTCGCAGTATCCATGCTGGTAGTGCCGTAGACACGTTTGCTACTAAATTCTTTGATTCCCATACTTCAACGAAGTATGATGTTTGAAGACCACCATCGTATCCTAGAAGAAATTAATTCTGTTTTATTTATTTTCTTTTTAGAAACAGCTAATATTGCTGAAGTGAGATAGAAAGATATACAGGACACATATCACCATCCTTTTTTCGCATCGAAACAATAATGGCTTTGACGTCTTAGAACGGTTTTTACTATGCAGCTATACATCTATTGCAACTAGTCCAAATTATTTTTTTAATTTATTATAGCTTTTCCTTTGAGATTAGACAAGAGAGAAAGGTTGATGGAGCTATACATACAATACAGGTAACACACCGTTTCATTTTCGAAACGAAACGATAGTGATTTCAAAATGCGTCTTAGTACGTCATAAGACTTAATGCGCCTTAAGTTAATACTAATTGCAAACATACAGTGGCAAATAATCCAAAATGTTTTAGATTTTTTTATTAGATAAAAACGAGCAGTTTGAACAAATATCTAGTTCTGGCAAAACCATCAAAAAACTTTTCGCCAAAATAAAATCCATTGTTCTGACACAGGTTGAACTCAGAGATTTTTTATAGGGAACGGACGAATGGCGGCGTTCGCTCACAGCGAGAGTTTTATGCGCACACTCATTGTAATCTGACTGACAGCTTATGCTCAGTTAAAGCCGAAGGTTCCAGTTGTACGATTAACTTTTTAGGCCGTACTATTGCTATGAATATTGCCATACATATGCGATTATAGGCTTGCAGTCTTGCTTTTAGGGTGAATTTTTAATGGCATGGACGGAGTGCAAAATTTTAATTTGTACTTTGTGTTTAATATCAGTTTAGATAGACCCAGGTTATGCTCAAATAGGATTAGGCAGGTCAAGCATGTCAGCCGCATACACAATGACCACTCGGCTAGAGTTTCCACGTTGGGTTCCTGAAGATGGAAGGCGCTGTCGAAACCGGCCTAAAAAGAGGTGCCGAGATGATTCGAACACGTACAATAAGGGTTGGTTTTAGATGGCCGGGAGAAGAATGTCTGGAATGGGGGAAGCATTTGGTCAGAAGTGGAACACCAAAGACTACATAAAAAATAAGACCAACGAAACAGAGTTCTATCCCTGGTTACACAAAAATATTTTGATAGAGAAGGCATATAAAGTGAAATCGCTGATTTGGTTTCAACAGAGATTTACATTTAGGTATTAAAAAAAATGGAAACAAAATGGTGGTTATCCTACTAACACATTGTAAGAAAAGCGTAACAAAGTCACAATAAAACTGGAAATGAAGCAGACAACTCAGACTTTTTATTTTCCTCAGTTTGTAGCTCAGGTGATTGGAATAACTCGATTTCCTCTTTCATTAAATCCAACGGCACTTCATAAAAACACAACAAAACTTATTTTCCTGGAAGATTCAAACAACGGGCGAAGTTTTATAATCTCCTGATTGATATCCTGAAGTGGTTTGACATTTTAGCTGCTTTTAATACAATTATAATTGTTGATCACAGACTACAGGTAAAATTGTGAAATATCGCGATCAATCACTTTGTACCCGACTACGGCGAAGCCAAAAGGAAATGTTATGATTTTAGCAGTGTATGTATTTACGAAAGTTCATCCGTAGCGCCTAAACTATTCATCCAATATTGATGAATAAGATGTCAAACGATTCGTTATTTTGGCCCGGATAAAATAGGCTAAAAAAACCGTAGTCGGGTTACAGTTTTTATTAAACTTTTTACATGTTAAATTCATTGCCAAGAGCATAATGACAACATCTAGTTGTCTGGGAACTTTTGCGTTTTTGTGGAAAATATCTTGAATAAAGTTTTGAGTATGTGTGTGAGTGGCTATAAGATTAGGGGAATACCAACAAAACGATATTGTATGCACTGTGTACAATGTTAAATGTCTAGGAAGGGGATTACTGTTGGTAGAAGACAAGTTGTATTACGCAAAATAATCGGATAATAATCGGATCTTGTAATGTGAACGATATTGCTAATAACTACATCGTATTTTTTTTAGAACACATTATTTATAAAAGTTTATTGAAAAAATCATTCAAAAAAAGAACTTACCAGAAACACATCTGATTTCTGCCGAATCATCTGTAAGATTGACAGCAGAACAGTTGGCCAATGGGTCTGGCCTCACAGCTGGTAGCAAGGAGTACCGACACGGTTCGACCTGCTGACCTGCGAGGTTTGTAGCTCTGCAGGCAAGAGACCCATAGTCCTTTTCTGATGCTGGAGTGTAGAACAACACTGATCTCCCAACTCCATTCAGAGTAAATTTCTCCTGTTGGACAAAAAATATTTACAATATGTTATAAAATAGTACTAGTACTTTTGCTGCGTAAGTCCATCAATGCCTAGTTGTGGCCAAGGCTTGTATAGTACTTTTCTCAAATAATGCTATTCTATTCTATTCTAATAACTTTTCAAAATCAATGCCGAACAAACGTTCCCACGTTAAAATTTTCAATTGTTTTTTTTTTTCAATAAACAGCTTTCTATTTGCAAATCAGTTCGAAATTTAAATAAAACCTTAGATGCGTTTCCTCCTTGGTCGCTATGTTTCGGAGTAAAATATCGTACTATTTTTAAATTACACGACATATATGAGTTCACTATGTAATTTATTGGGCCTCTAAACCCAGACAGATATGGATTTTCATACAACCTTTGCCGGCCGCTGCTCGCATGTATTTGGCCAGTACAGTAATCTCAAAGAAGGTTGTCAAAATAATGCTCATATTTCCAAGCATGTTTGAGAAAATGTTAAATTCATGCATTCACTGACTTAAAACGAAAAACCTAAGCGACTGGGTTTTGAAAAAAGTGTTATTTTTATAATTATAATGAATGTAAGCATGGGGAAGGATTTTTGATAAGTCATCCACTATTCATAGGTGGCATCCAGGACCACGATCCCAGTCCCAAAAAGCCCCACGACCCAAATACGCTACGAAAATTTGTATGAACATTCGTCATTTTTGCCAATGGAATAAGTAGCTACAATTCTCAAAAAGTAATACCCATATAAATAAGAATGCTAATGTAATACAACTGCCATTCAAATCGAAATTATAAGTTGCCAACACATGAATTTGTTAAACTCCCATGGGAACACTTATGGCCCGTTCTGTAATCCCGCAAAAAAGGCGAGACTCGTCGGAAAATGTGTTTGAAAAAAATATATTCATAAAACAAAGGATTATTCATGACGAGCGTTGTTCGCATGTCCATAAAAGAGAATGACAAGGACCGTACGTGTATTTATAAAAGGGGATGTTTGTAACGACGGAACAACGGGAGGACAAAATGGAATCATGTAATGTTCAGTCTTAGTTTGAAGAAGCTCTGGAACTATAAAATTTATGAGTGATGGCCCAGTGGCTAAAACCTCGCCTCTCGTGCTTGAGGTCGTGGGTTCGAACCCGGGCATGTACCAATGTGACTTTTTCAAATTCATATGTACTTTCCAAGTTTTCTTGTACAAAGGTGAAGGAAAACATTGTGAGGAAACCTAAACTTATAGTGAGTTTATTATAAATTGCGCTCCATTGGTTTAATTGCTGCAAGGCGTTCCAGTGCGAGGATAAACTAATAAATAAATAAAAATTATGTTGGTCGAACAGATCCATTAAGGTATCAAGACTCGGGGATTTAGAATTAATTTCTTAATAACATTATAATCTATAAATATAACATATAACATGATAACTATACTATTCCTAACAACCTAAATTTATAGACCAAATTAATAGATTAAGTACAGGACCTGGGTCAGTGGTACTCATATTGCCAATTGAGTCATGTTTTCTTATAATGTTTTATCATGATAAGAATTTATAAAAGACACAACTACGACTTAAAGAAGCCAAATCTTAGCCTCTTGACATGGTGGCCTTCTATTATCAATAACGATTGTTAAAAGTCCAATATAATTGGAATTGAAACGCGCTACCGAATTGTCACGTGGTTCCTCACATTTTGACTTAGACAAAACTTGTCCGTGCTAGAATTTCACTGTATCTAGAATCCCTGTACTGCTAGTGCATGAACTATAATAACTTGCAATACTTCGCTATTTCATGCACATTACCATTCTGTTTGAGACCTAAACTTCTCCACAAAACGTTTACACAATTTCGAGTACCTAACGAGACATCAATTATGCCTTTTACCGTACAATGCACGGCGATAATAAACTTCGTTGTACTTACCGGCTCAATTTCGGCAGTTCCCATGGAATTATTGAGCGTCCATTGGAAATTCTTGGGTGGTGGGAAGGCGTCGACCTCGCATGTGACTTTGGTTGGCTCATTGAGCGCTGCGCCTACTATTGCTATTGCATTCGCCAAACATACTGGCTTATCTGTAAAAAAATTACTGTGTGAAACCTCTGTTATATTCATTTACTTATATAGAAAAGATATGATGAAAATACGAATAGATTTAAAGAACTTTCTCTATGGACTAAGAGGAAGGCCAAAGGAAAAGATGGATGGACTGTGTGAGGCATGATATTAAAGAAAACGGAGTCAGTGACAGCGTGACAGGAGACAGGACAGGTATGAAAGAAGAAAACGTGTTTCACCGTCCCCAAGTAAAATGGGAAAAGGTCGGAAAGATGATTACTATGGACTAACTGTATAGTTATAAAAAATTCTGCAAAAGTGCTCATAATGCATACATTGTTAAGCACTTGCACTAAATAAGCATCTGTTCCATAGAACAGATGCTTATTTTCGCGATTTTATATTGTAAGAATTGTAGTGCTTCATATTATGAATGATTACTTTAAACTTTTGAAATAACAATGAGTTAAAATCCACTCTATATGTCTACTCGACGATTGATACCTACTCCTACTACTAAAGTAAAAAAATTGAATAGACTCGATTTTTATCTCAGCATTCTACGACCCTTCTTCTACACAATAAATCTGCCTTCGTGAGTGACATTTAATTTAAGAATATAGACAGTTTTACTCATGAGAATTTATCGGGGTTTCTTAACTAGATTTTTACTCAATCGAAGTCCATAATCATGAGTTGGTCCCGGAGCGGCTAAGTTGCGGTCCGAAGTAACCACTTCGCTCGGAAGTAATCAGCCAACCTAGATAAAATTCACGTAAGTTTTTCCGGACGTGGCTAGGGACTCTGTATATATCTGGGATCTCCATTGAGTTTTTAGGACAAAAAAAACTAAGTCTGCAATTACTATCCATGACGACACAAAAGAGAGGGAGAGGTAGACCGCTGACAACTTAGATGACGAGTGTCCAGAAGGACATGAAGATGTGCGGTATTTCTACTGACGATTCTTATCAGCGGTACAAGTGACGCCTCATGACAAGGAAAGCCAACCCCAAGTAACGTGAAGTGGAGTGGTGGAAGAAAAAGAAGACTGTGAACGAATTTAAAGGCTCGACGCAGATAGGCGCGACGCGAAAACGATTGCCACAACGCGTTTTTATAGAAATTGTTCTACGGTTAAATTTGTATTAAAAAAAACGGCGGTCGCATTGTCACATCGCGGTTATTTCATCATCAAGATCATCAGCTTTTAAATGTGCCCACTGCTGGGAGACAGGCTTCCGCTCTGTGAGAGGGAATGCGCCGTAATCCACCACGCGGGCCCAGTGCGGGTTGGTTAATGTCACATGTCTTAAATTTTTTTATTCTAGTACATGCCAGTTTCCTCACGATGTTTCCCTTCACCGTTTTGAGAGCAGTGGTGATGAATTAATATACACAAAGTAAAGTGCCTGCCTGGGTTCAAACCCACGACCTACAACTTGTAAGTCGCGGCCGTTACCACTGGGCCAGCACTGTTTGCTTCGCGTTTATTTACGAAACCCTACCTAATACAGAAATTCAACACACTATTACCAAAAGCCAAGTAAAATGAACAACCGACCACTATCCATCAACACCTGGTCACAATAGATGCTCAATCATTCGATTTGGATACCAGTTGCATGGATGACTAATATTATGCACTCCATCACATTTAGGAGTTAGCAATCTATCCGATCTCGGCCTATCGACGCCTGCATAGGGTTGCTATTATTCATTGGGAGTCATTACTCACGTTTAGACCTCCGGTTGATTTTTGGTCAACTAACAGCAGTTTGATTGATCGTCTAAAATGTGAAAAGTTTAATTGAGTTTGTGATAGAGTGCAAAATTTTTAGATCGGTTGATTGGTTTAAAAAATAGCTCTTGCTTATGGGCTATAAAATTGTGAAAATAGTGGTGGTGTTTTTTTTGGGTTAGTCAGTTTTGTTTTCTGATTATTCGTGTAAGATTGTTTTACGATTATTTTGTTTAAGTTTAAATTATTTCTTGTGGTGTTATGATAGTGTTTTCTGAATGATAAAGCGACACTTCAGCACTATCGAAGCCAATATACTTTACAATGAACTTAGGTTAGCTTGTATGTCAATTTCTCAATATTTAAGCCTATTTGAGACACAAAAATATCATGTTTTTTTATAAACCTTCACTTCTAAAATTGTTAAACCCACAGCAAACTCAGTTCGGTATCGAAGTTTATAATATTTTTTAAACTAAGCTAACCGAACCGGTTTCATCCTTACTCCCGCGAAAAACAAACAAAAAAGATGTTTCGTATTTATTTTCCAGCGAAACGGGCGGCGTCCGAGTTTGAGTTCCCAACTACATACCAAAGCTGGTTACGTTTTTATTTTAGTTTTTAATAAAGTCGTTATGGAATCAACTTTTCTCTATTTTTGATAAAAAGTTTCCAATTTGGTTTTTGACAGAGCGGGTGGTTTTCGGTTTAGTATACGGTTTATACTATTCTTTTGGGCACGCTTTTGGCCGCTATCTCACCTGATGGTAAGCGATGGTGTGGTTGACGTTGAGCACGCTTGCCTAGAAGAAACCTATTCACTCTTCTTGGCTTTTTAAGAGCGCCACGCCAGTGTGGGTGTGAGAGCGATACAGAGCAATAATACCCGCACTTTATGTTTTGTTAACTTTGTTTTGATACCTACTTTCGTTTTGGTTGCAACATATTTACGTAGTGGTTTATATTATCTTTCTATATTTGTATTATATTAGACGCAACAGGCTTTGGTTTCTGTACGTCACGTTCTTGGCGACTACTGAAAATCAGCGCCGTGCTGTGGGTCTCCCACGGCACAGCATTATGCTGAGTGGAAGCCTTCTTGTCACAGTCACGACATGCTAATTCATCAGCTTGTACTAATTCATCATGCTTATACTGTACTCAAATTTGGTATTTTATTTTAATCTTCAATGTATATATTTTTTTTCTTTTCTTGGGCTAGACGGAATCAAATAGTGCAGTTCCATCGCACACTTCCCTAAATGTAACCGATAAAAAACTGATAGACTGGCAACTCGGCGTCGATGTTCAAGTCTCTGGTGCCTTGACTCGACCAGTGTCTCATTGCTGACAAGCCTCTAGGCCCATTTTTCTATCGACTCAAGTGCATCAAGCTTGTTTAGATAGTCTGTTTAGTTTCTAAATTAATATAAGGGCCTAAACAAACTGAAAATTTAACAAAGATTGTACCTAAATAATTATACTGACTGACTGTTTTCTTTCTTATAAAAGTTAAATTTGTGACCATCACATTATTGAAAAAAGTCCTAAATATATGGTATTGAGCTTTTACTTTTGGTAACCTTAACTTTTTCTATGGACGAAAATATGCAGTCAGTATTAGCTAGACATAGAAAGATAATAATATGTTTGAATCTAAATATGAACGTCCACAAAAAAAACCTCCATTAGTTTTTGCTATTCAATTATGGTATAATAATTTATATAAGGTTTTTCTTTCTGGTACCTTATGATTTCCTAAAAATCTGTTTAAATAAAGCATTTTAATAAAAGCAGTTTGACATCGTGATAATAACAGTGACATTGACCTCGATACTTTAAAAATAACAAATTGCTTTCCAATTAAGAAGCTGGAAGGTCAAACTTCAATGCTGTGTCTATTGAATTTATGTTTCCAGAATAACTTTTTATAAATTGTGAGCGAATTGAAGGTCGTATTATAAGGTCAGAGTTCAAACATATTATTGAAACAAGTAAAATTTAAAAGTTTACTGTTTGACTGTCAATGAGATCATTGACAGTCAATGAAAAACCTTTGGCCGTTGGTTTTTTATGCGCTTCCAAAGGCACGGAGGAAGTCATTGGTGTTAATTTAAGGCACAGATACCCGTCAGTAGCTGATTTTAAAAAGAGAATGACGCCTGAACGCCTGGCCATAATTTTTTCGAAAAAATATTTGATATATTAGACCATTTCCTCAATTATTTGATCTATGAATATTTTGAGTTTTATTCGTATAACATCATGTAATTAATTTGTAAAGTTATGTCTAATACGGACAAAAAATAACAATCGCACCAAAACCGCCGGGCGTATTTCAATGAAATTTTCACTATATCAAAGACTATTTAATTACATAAGTTAATAGTTCAAAGGTTTTCGGAAAGTACAAAAAAATACTGAATTTTGGGTCACGCGAGTGTGAAACGAGTGCGCGTTTTGTTCTCTCAAGGTCATTGGCGAGGGTCATCGTCTTAAAAAGGGAAAAATAAGTTAACTGGTGAAAACCACTTCATATATATATATAGTTTCAATGAAACATTGTTACTATTCGACCACCTGAATGTTCAGAATTCAGCTCCGAGTCATAAACATTGGCCTACAAAGCTTTGCATATAAAATCAAATCAATCCGGTGTTATTCAATGAATTTGCAAGTTATGCGTTACACGCTAGGTGCAAATTCAATTTGCGTTGCCTATGGTGTGTGCGACATGGCTGAATTGATATATTACACATTCGGATGCAAATGAGGGGGAGTTGGGTTTGGTGATTTGAAGTTAAGATGAGAGAAGTCTGTTACTACAGTTCTCGTTAAAACTAGATAATTTAGGTACAACATATCAACTGTTGCTAACAGTGTAAAAATAAATCAAAAATGATTTCGAATAAACCAAAACTAATTTATGTATGTAAATTTATGTATAGTACATAGATGGATAATGCAACACGGCTTATTTCCGAAAAGGTTGACAATGTGTGCACTTTGCCCAGATTTCCTAGTTAATTAGATTTTTTTTATCTAATAACGGCTCATTTGGGGCTACCACCATAGCCCTGATTTGACTGATTGCAGATGGTAGGTGAGGTAAGAATGTGCTGGGGTAATCAAAAATGACCTGGTCAAAGTAGCAGACAAGTTTGGATGCGCGAGGTATAAGGCCGGGTAAAGTGGCGTACAATGAAAAAAAATGTTACTGACTATCCAGTACCACATCTTCCTTGCCATCTGCAGTTCGTCTGCAGTTATATTATAACTGCAGACTGACTGCAGATGGTAAGTGAGGTAAAAAGGTGCTGGAGTAATCAAAAATGACCTGGTCAAAGTAGCAGACAAGATTGGATGCGCGAGGTCCAAGGCCGGGTTAAAGAGGCGTACAATGAAAAAAATTAAAAAAGATAGACTTACACTAAGCATTGAATGGATATTAATAGTTGAAGAACATGGTAAAAGAGATCCAATTGGAGTTGAACCTACTCAGTATTACATTTGCAAAAAAAAGCCTTGATTTAAATATCTGTCCAACTTTGTACTGGCTACAGACAAAATGCACAGAAAAAAATTAAAACGTTTTTCAACCCAAAACCGTTGTAAAATTGCTTTTAAACACGCGAATAAAAATCAACGCTTAATTCATGACTGTCAATATCTGAAACATAAATGGAATGGGTCTTCCCGTGATATATTGCCCAGTGTTGCCAATAAACTGCATATCATTGAATGCCAGTATGTTTTATACACATATTTATTGTAGAGAATACATATAAAAAAACACATGTTATGTTCGTTAACAAGTGTGCGTTTGTTTGAGTATACCTTTGAAAATTGCTATTTATTGCGTTTTAAAAAATAAATTCAGGATAAATAAAGTCGGTCCAAAAAAAGTAAACTATAAATAAAAACTGAAAAGAAAAACGTAGTCTAGAATTCTGTAATAAATATAGCGGAACACAGTCGGAAACTATTATAGGGAAGATTTGAACTGGTTTAGATTTTAATTTTTCCCTCCATCGGCAGTCGCCTAAATAGTGTGTTCTCTTCCATTCACGTTTACCATGCCGTAGCCATACCAATTCACACAAGAAATGATAAGTATAATTGGTAATTTTCAAAGGCAGTGACATTCTATATAAATACCTAAGAAAATTCTTTTTCGTAAGTAAATAAAGATCTTTTTGAAGCGAAGTATTCATCTAATAATGTTCTGTGATGTGAAGATTTTCATTAAGTGTTCATAATATGGGCGGATTTTTTTTTCCAGAAAAATAAAAGTAATATTTTTATCCTCAACAAAACATTATGAGACTCGAATACTCTATTGTACGAAAGTACATAATTTAATAAGTAAGTACCGGCAAATAACGAGATTACGAGTGCCGGAGATCCGAACGCTTATCGTCCTTCCATACAACTGAGTATAAGGAATTTCATATAATAATTATTGTGAACCCAATTCGATTGAAAAGAAAACCCTCGGATATACTCACCATGAACGAACGAACATGCGTTATCCATGTTTATAATATTAGAATAAAATCTCATGTCTTTCAGATCATTACAGGAAGATATTTTAATAATATTAGTAAAAAGGAACGCCTCCGGCTTTACACGGGATAATTTTCTGGCCAATTTGAAGCTGCAGAGCACAAATCGCCTAATCCCTGGCCCGCATGTTACTAAAATCGCTTGCACCAAAGTCAATTGCTATTGCGGCCTCGCCGTCGGATGACTACAATTGACCGTGTAAATCTATAAATGGTCAGTCGGAAGCACATACATTGAAGATAGACTGAGCAAAGAGTGTTGCTCTCATAAAAGTCACCACTCTGTGGAAAGAGGCAAAGTGAATGTGCGGCTAATACCTATATTTTTAACCGACCGCCCAAAAAGGAGGAGATTTCTCAATTCGACCGTATATATTTTTCTTTTATGTGTGTTGGCGAATAACTTCGTCGTTTATGAACCGATTCTGATGATTCTTTTTTGTTGGAAAGGAGATATCCCAAGGGTGGTACCATGATAAGAAAACCAGGATCTGATGATGGGATTTCAGAGAAATCATGGGAACTTCTCAAATATTATAGGCATACATATAGCGATTATGGTATTTTCATCAATAATGCAATCAGTTGCACTTAGAAAGTATCATTTGGTGAAGTGGAACTGATGAAGAAGACTACAATGACCACTGGAACTCCGAAATAAAGAAATGTATCCTAGTCTTGTTTGGAATCGTCATGAGATGCATTTTGGCTATAAATGATTTTCATGTTAATAAGAGGTACCTACCAAAACTAAAAAGAAGAAAATAAAAAAAAAATAACAAAAAATCGAACCGACTGCCAAAACAAAACACTACAAAGCGAAAAATAACTTTCTTTTCCGAAGTCGGTGTCGAATAATGGAAAACAATGGGTACAAAAGACACCGACTTCGGAAAAGAAAGCTATTTTTCGCTTTGTAGTGTTTTGTTTTTGAAGTTGGTTTGATCTTTTGTTAAAAAGTTTTTTTGTTAGATTAATGTCTATATGCAGAACTTGACCAGTCTTGCAAGCATCATTACTGTATCTCAATTTTAGAAAAAGTCAACACACACGATTATTTTATATCTCTCACACTCTTCACACCTGTCACTTGTACACGGAACACTCAATACATTCTCTACGCTTATAATGTTTAAAAGTCATCACTCGAAGCACTAAGGAAAAACTTCGGTTCTGACGCCAAAAATAGTTGGAAGCGCTAGACTGAAAATGTATTCAATATGCTGCTTCCCTAAAAGAACTTAGTACGCAACTGAGCACAAGTCTAAAATCAATCTATGCAAAGTCCTCATAATATTTAAGGAAGACCATCTCTAAGTTTATATAGCAAATGAAGAGAGCTCGCGGAGCGATTGAATCAACACGTAAACTTTCATGTCAGAGACCGGACACGGCGTTAACGTATGGGTAATTTAATAACTGATCATATTATGGTAGATGCTCTCTAGTAGGTCGGTAAGTTTGCTTGGAACATTTAAGATGAAATGGGGTCGGTGGTGCTGAATTAGAAAGAGGTATTATACAGAGAGCTTTTAAGCGGTGGAAGTACTTCGGCACATCAACATTTTTGAATGTGGAATCAAATCTAAAACATGACATCACTAACATCAGGCGAGATAGTGGTCAAACGTGAGCCTATCACAAAAAAAAATCATAAATGTAGGAAAGAGATTTTCTTTTCCCTAATTTCGTCGATTTTACCTCAGAATTGTGTTTATAAGACATATAAGCGTGAATTAGAATAGTCAGAACCATTATAATTTAAGTCGACTCTAAAAGGTCGTAAAATCATTCATCAATATTGGAATTTGACCACCCCCAGTAAAATAACTCAGCAAAAAAGTTTCACATTTACCTCTAAAATTTCTTGCTTGCCTAGTAAATAGCACTATTTTTCCGTCCCTGAGCCTCTATTACCGGATGTTATATTTCAATATTTCACACGATATTTCAATATTTACGCTCAATCTAGTTTGAAGAGGGTCATATTTTTCATACGCTGTCGATTCCCTGTCACATCTAAAGGTAGGCATTTCTTAAGGCTTGGAACCCTCCCATTGACACTTCGGGTCTTCCCATTGACACTTGTGGCAATGATGATGGCTAAACATCGTAACAGGTGGTTTTGTATAGCGATGGTCATTTTTTGGGGTTCAACCTTTTTAATAGGCAATGAGTTGCGAAATTTAAAGCAACGAAGGGTAAAAGTCTGTCTGGGGCGTCGATTAAGGAAAAACCACTTTGTGATGTTCGCATGAGGAATTTGATATAAACAAGTGATATGCAAGTGCTGTTTAGAAAATTAAAAAAAAATATATATTAGGTTTTAGTATTCGAACAGATCTGTTTTCAGATTTGATAATATAGAGTCATGGAGAAAGTGAATTTAAATAAAGAAACAATAGATTGACCAAAACCGCCCAAGTGAGTAAACACAAGTTTCAAAGTCACTTGGCCCAATGTTTCACAATCAAATGGAACCACCTCTATTTTCATCGCGACAGTACTATTTGAAAAATTTAATCAATGGGTGTGACTCCACCATGTAACTGCGGCTCGTGGTTTTGACCCGCATGCGGTTTGAACTATGTATTAACAAAGTGAATTGGTATCTGTGGGGAGATGCCAGTGTTCCAATAATATATCCAATAGTCTAAATAGTTGAAAATAAATCGATAGTGTAACAAGCGTGAAGTATTCGAGTCGATTGTTATTGCGTTCAGTTGTTGTCTGATAACTACAGGAATTCTAATAATAACTTGATATTTGAGCTAGACTAAACTTCAGAATTATATTTCATAAAATATTTGCCGACGTAGCTCGAAAAGCTGATTGTAGTGGGACTGTGCAGACCATGTCTGCCGGATGCCGTCAAAGCCGTACATCGCAAGAATGGATTCCTAACACAGCTAAATGGGGCCAAGGCAGATCAAGGAGTAGATGACGGAACGCCTTGGATGGCTTCCTCGAGAGTTACGGCGTAAAGAAGACCAACACAGACAAAAATTAAAAAATAGGCGAGGTCTTTGCACAGGAGTCGGATAGTCCAGGCTGATAAAAAAGTATTCTCTTAAAAATCGTAAAGACAAAATTTTGATACGGTGCTCGCAAGGAATAGTACTGGGTTCTAATAAGGCCAAACAATATTTTCGTCATATACTGATTAAGTAATACTTACAAATAACTTGCAGGTTGACTGGGAGGGACTTTCCATCGCCCTCCACGTTGGATGCTGTACACGCGTATTTTCCTGCTTGGTTTCTATTTACACCTTGTAGAGCTAGGTTGGCTGAACCAGCTATGACCCCAGCCCGCTGGTTGTGTGTCATGATTTGACCCTGAAATTGTTCAGTCTGGTTAATACAATAACAAGTATCATTTGTTGTTTATTACCCCTGCCACTGTGGCCTATGCTGAAAGGCAATACTTACAAACTACTATTGATTCAATAGTGAGACAATGCATATTTTGTATGTGATAGACATAAATATTATTGATGTCTATCATATACAAAATATGCATTGTTAAATAGTTTTGTTATAATTTTGTAAATAAAGGCTATTTTATTTTGAACTGCTGTTACCACTGATGTTTTACTTCTGCTTGCATTACCCAAAGCTTTTTTTAATATTCAGTTATGGTTGATTTATCTTATTTTACGTTCTTTAGGGGGAAGTCCCCTAGTGGCGGACACTTAAGGTTATTAATAAATAAAACAATATTCATTTAAAGAAAAGTTTATTAAATTATGACTTATATTAGATAAAAAAGTTAGAAATCAAATTAAATTAACAAAAATGCAGCCTCTGCTAAGAAATAATTAATACTATCAATCGAACTTTGGTGATAAAAAATAAAATTTTAAAAAGTGGCACCTAGAGTACCGGACGAATATTTATGACATACCCCTAGCACCGGACATTTCAAAATAACCTGCATCGATCACAAATGTAGCCGTCTCCACACTCTGGAATATCTGCACATGCTTCATGTACCCACCCACTAATAAACCAAAAAAATGCAGCCTCTGCTAAGAAATAATTAATACTATCAATCGAACTTTGGTGATAAAAAAAAAAAATTAAAAAGTGGCACCTAGTACCGGACGAATATTTATGCCATACCCCTAGCACCGGACATTTCAAAATAACCTGCATCGATCACAAATGTAGCCGTCTCCACACTCTGGAATATCTGCACATGCTTCATGTACCCACCCACAACAGGATGAGCACTGGATCCAATCTTCGTCAGTGTCTTCCAAACAAACTACGCAAATTGTTATGTTTGTGTTAGACGTTTCAGTTAATGGTTCTATTTCACTTCCTTTCTTTCCTTTAGGTTTCACGTTTGTCACTTCTTTTCTCTTGTCTCAGCTCTTTCATTTGGTTTTAATTCCTTTGGTTAGCTTTCTTTTACCTCCCATTGCTACTTTAAACTTAGATTTTATTTCCTTCTTTTTATCTTTCATGTTCTTTTCATTTTCTTTTTTTCTGCCACTTTTTTGTATGGCGATGAAGTTAAAATTTCGCTTCGTTCACTCTTTCGTTTTCGTTCTGCTGTTTTTTTTTACCAGCACTGCCTTTTTCTCTATTAAATCGATGAGGAACCTTCATGACTTCAGCTAGCTTTTTAGTACGAGTGTCCGACGCTAGGTGCCGTCCGGCGTTACGGGACTTCCCCCTATATAGAATATTTTTTTTACCAACAGTTATATTTATTTTGACTGAGACAGTAATGGCTTTTGTTTTTTCCTGAACAGTAATCATAACTTTTTTTTAATGAAATCGAATTACGTTTCTAACGACATGCACGCGTATGTAAACTTTTCAGAGTAAAGATTGTAGGAAATTCGAAAACTCTGCTACACGTGTTTATAGAAACTTTTTAATAAGACAGCGATGTGACGTTGTTCAAATTCGCTTTTGAAGTCAGGAAGAGGAAGAAGTGAGGATATATTTTGAAACTAACTTGAATATTAAAAAGTAGGAAAGGCAGAAATTAATGAATATTGTGATGCAAGTAATTAATTTGATTGCCACGAAAATTATGTCCAGAAAAAAACATACGAGTGTATTACACTGATTTTAGCAATAGAAAAATAAATAACAATAGAAAAGTAACAATAGAATGATCATCATCATCAGCCTTTTAATAATCCTACTACTGGGAAACAGGCCTCCTCTCTGTGAGAGGGAATGGGCCGTAATCCACCACGCGGACCCAGTGCGGTTTGGTGGATGTCACATGTCTTCGAATAACAATATAAAGATACAATACAGAAGAGAATAAGAAGAATAACTTTGGTATATTGGCGGACGAATGGAAGACGATAATTTATGTCAGTTAGTATATCTGGAGTTCTATGAGATGAGTATATAAATTTTGTTTAAAATTTCTTTAACTAATGTAATTTTAGGAGAGTCGTCATTTTAAAGTAAAAATTATATGCAGCAGATAAAAAACCTAAGTAGCAATATAGAATTTGCACATGCATGGGACATGGTGTATAAAAATACACGAAACTTGTTCAACAGCTTTAAAAAACTAAGCCAAATATCGGCATCCAATATCGTGTGTGTTCATGTCCCTGACATCTTCCGCATTCCGAGAATCGCGTTAGAGGTGACAGAATTTGATTGATCAAATGAAATTCTCTACACCCAATAAGGAAACTATCTTCTAATCTATTTTTAGGTTATATATGGTGGCTTTTTTATTAGTCATTTACTGTTTTATCCTACTACTAAGTTTCTTTATCAATCACTCTTCAACGAGTATTTGAATAATTTTTTCCATAAAAAAAAACTTTTTTAAACAAACTTTTTACCTTACCGTGCATTGTCGTCACCAAACGTGAACGCAAAATTTCAGCTCAATCGGTTGGGTATAACTATTTCAAAATTCAGGTACACCATGATCTGTATATTGTATACCATCGTAAATGTTCACGATCAAAAGTGTCCTTTATTCTTCTGCAGGACTATTTTAACCCTTGACGGAAAAGGAGCTTGTGTCTTTGTGTACCTGTTTGTTGCATCATAACTCCTAAACGGATGAACCGATTTTGATTTTTTTGCATGAAAGGTGACTTTATTGAGTGTTTTTGCTATGTTTGATAAAAATTAGTTCAGCCGTTCTAAAGTTATGGTCGTTTTACTGTTTGAATCGGGTGTCTTCCGCAAGATATCGTGTTATTTCTACGTGTTCAATAGGTTTTTAATCGAAGCGTGTCTACTACTAGATAAATTATCTAGCATGAAATAAAAATGTGTCGGGGGTTCTTTTTTTTAATTTTACTTGTTATAGAATTATATTACTCTGTGGTTTAGCTGTGTTAAGAGCTTAGCTAATAGCTCTATGCATTACAATTAATGTCGCGTTCTTATATGTTCGGTACTTACGTTATGTTCCCACACAACTTTATAAGCTGGTGGGTTCGACCGAACCATACACTCGAAGTACACGTCATCACCTTCTTCGATATCGTTAGGATTCATCTGGGATCCAAGTTGCAGCGTCACTATTGGCATATCTGCGAAGGAAAATATCATATAAGGCACAGGTTTAGTTAGATTTACTTTGTATTTTTAAAGTTTGGCAATCCTTTCATTCAAAAATAAAGCCAGTCTGGATTTTTTCTACATCCATAATAAAAATAAATATGAAATAGGTCTTTGTTGCGGCTCTTCATACATAAACATTATTCAATCTCAAGGAATAACACTTTTATATCTATCAATATTCAGTCCAGATCAAAAAAATAAATAAACGGATAATAATATAAAATTATCCCAGCAATTCTAGCCGATTAAAAACAAGTTATTGATAAAATCCAATCCATTAGGGTTACGCACTACGCACCGATCCGTGTCCATTAAATTTCGGTTCCGAAGTAGTCGTAGTATTTTACGTAGGGAAGCTTACACCCGAACTCTATCCGTCATAATGTTACTTAATATTACAAATGTGAACGTTTAGATGGATGAGTGTGTGTGTATATTTGTAACTCAATCACAACAGAATGGTAGAACGGATCTGGATGAAATTTGGCACAGAATTATATGAAAGTCTGGAATAGGACATAGGCTTCTTTTCATCCCGGTATAATGTTCCCTTGGGATAAGCAAACACGGCGACGGGCGAAGCCGCTGGCAAAAGCTAGTCTGCCATAATTCCGAACATTTTGAACTCGGAACTCAAATCATGGACACGGATCACGGACACGGATTACGGACACGGATGTGTTGTGCGTAACCGACCTTAGTCGTCCTATTTAAAAATTGAGCGCAGTACTTGTTTTGGAATAAAAATGTCAGCTCCGTAGTTTATTAGTTTTCGACAGGCTAGCCTGCCAGTGAGTTTCGTTAGCAAATTGGTAACCGTCTACCAATTTTCGTCTGCACTGATAATAGAATTAAAATGTTCCTAAATAACAAACGGAATTAATTATATTGGAAATCGGATATTTTTGTGTGACCCAGTTAATGTTTTTTTTTTATTTATTTAAATATTCGAATAGCACAGTGGCTATACTGTTGTGGCTTCGAAATTAAAATAGGTAGGTATGTGTTCTGTCTGGGTCAGATACCAAAATATCTTTTAAAGAACTTTCGTCAAAGCCGATCTGGATCCAGTAATTTTCGCCCTAGTAACGAGTACAGACAGTCTTATTTTTCTTACCTCTCTAATTTTCTTATATATAAATATAGTATAAGTAAAATCCTGTCTACGTATTCGATATATCTACCTACCTACCTACCTGCGGCAAATATCTTAATAATGTTTTTAAGTTCAGAAAAATATTGTAAATACAACGTCTTGAATCAGATGAGGTAGGAAAGGGTAAGGGGGTAACCCAGTGATAATGGTGACTAATTAGATCGACTAATACAAAATGCCCAAGGCATTAAGCCACCTTTGTGCCTCTGTATAAAGTTTTAATAAATAAATTAGCATTACTTCAAATTTTCTACGAATTTGAATTTAGAATCGACTAATCAGTTTTTAAATTGCTCTAAAAGTTTTCTAAAAAAGCCTTTACACGCTAGAGATTTGTAAAAATATAATAAGAATTTAATGTTTGGCAAAGTTACAAACACAAATATCTTTTCAGAGCTTTACAGGCAATAAATCCTCAAAAAAGATTGCCTTTCAACCTATTCAAGAAGAGAAAAGAAAGGGGAACTTACAGTGCAAATTGAGCGTGACACTGGTTTCTATTGTGGTGTGCTCAAGTTTGACGTGGGCCGCCCGGCATGTGAGCGTGCGGCCATCTTGGTCCATGCGCGGCGTCCAGCGAAGAAACGATACGGTCTCGTTTTTGTCGTCGGAGTTCTGGATAAAAACAATAGAAATTTTATCACACATTTTTTTATTATTATTGATAGGCTCGTAATTGACTACTATTTCCCGTGATGGTAAATGATGAAGAGAATAAAGATGGAGCACGCTTGCTTACAAATAATCTAATTACTCTTGACTTAAAGACGGCTGAGAGATGTTTTAGATTTCATTTCAAAAATTAAATATCTACACATAAATATTAATAAACAAATTATTAGGAAAAAAACATTTCGCCAAAACCATTATCGCAAAAAACGGCAAAAAAACACGTTTGTTGTATGGGAGCCCCACTTAAATATTTATTTTATTCTGTATTTTTGTTATAGCGGCAACAGAAATACATCATCTGTGAAAATTTCAACTATCTAGCTATCATGGTATAGATACAGCCTGGTGACAGACAGACAGACGGACAGTGGAGTCTTAGTAATAGGGTCTCGTTTTTACTCTTTGGGTACGGAACCCTATAAAAGAATAACATAATATGTGTAACCTATAACTTTATTTACGTTTTCATTTTCTGGAATGACGTTTGTAGTGCCTTTACAAACGTCTTTCAACTAATTTATACAAAGCCAAGCTTCAAACATGTCTTATTGTTGAGCTTTTTAACGCAACGGCAACGCTACTTTTACGTGTTTACTTTTACAACATCAACGTAACGTGAACGCTCACGCTGCCCATAGGATCAGTGCTTAAAAACTTTTATTCAATAAATCTGTGTGTTCAAACCACTCTCGTATGTTTCTGAGACTGTTTCTTATAGCAAATAGTTAGAACGATTACATATTAATTAATTATTAATCGTATAGTATCAATAAACCATGATATTGATCTTATTGTTCAGTGTAATGATTTATGTTTCAATACAATATTGATTCAATAGACAATACCTTGCATAATAGCTGAAAATTATTAATTGGGGCTTGAGATATGCAGTAGTATGTTGGAATTACGCATGGTCTGTTATAATACTAACCTGAAATTATATTTACCTGAGAGTGATTTTCTGTCAGCAAAAGACGGTCAACTAATGGCCGTCATTCGAAAAACTGCGTGATATTTTTACCTTTTTATCGCTCGTTATCACTCATAAAATGTCAATTTTTTGGATCCTTAGACCTCTTATTTTCGCCACCCTTGTGGAACATCGGCTACGACTACGTGCTGCGCGGCGACCTCCCTGGCGGGGTCAGCGTGGTCTGCTACGCAGACGACACGCTGGTTCTGGCGCAGGGAGAGTCGCACCAGGCGGCGGTCGCTCTAGCGACACGCGGGGTTGCGATAGTCGTTGGTAGGATCCAGGAGTTGGGACTCGAGGTGGCGCTGCACAAATCCGAGGCCATGTTCTTTCATGGCCCTCGGAATGCGCCGCCACCAGACTCCCAGCTTACGGTAGGAGGAGTTCGCATCGGCGTCGGGTTGACGATGAAGTATCTGGGACTCGTTCTCGACAGCCGATGGAATTTCGGAGAACATTTCCGACGTTTGGCTCCCAAACTCAACCGGGCTGGGGCTGCTCTCAAACGACTCCTGCCCAACCTTGGGGGTCGAGACGCCTCCTGCCGGAGGCTCTACGCGGGGATCGTTCGGTCCATGGCCCTCTACGGGGCGCCGGTGTGGGCGCCGTCGCTGCAAAAGCGACCGGCGACCATACTGAACGGCTGCCAGAGGGTCATGGCAATACGGATGGTGCGGGGTTACCGCACGATCGCCCGCGAAGCGGCGAGCCTTCTGGCTGGCCTACCACCGTGGGATCTGGAGGCAACAGTCCTTGCACACATGCACGACATGCGCGTGGAGATGCAACGCCGGGGTGAAAGTCCGCTGCCGCGACAGGTCGAGGTATGGCGGACAGAGCTCCGGCGGGATCTCACGGTGAAATGGCGTCAGCGACTATCGCAACCCAGTGCTGGGCACGCCACCATAATGGCGGTAAGTCCCCTCTTTGAGGCGTGGCTGGAAAGACCTCACGGCGTCCTTACCTTCCGCATGACGCAGGTCCTCACCGGACATGGCAAGTTCGGGAGGTTCCTGCATCGGATCCAAGCGGAAGAGACGCCCGGGTGCCGCCACTGTGCGGAACGCCCGGAGGACACGGTGGAGCACACAGTCGAGGTGTGCCCTGCTTGGGCGGAGCACCGCCGTGCCCTCGTGGGGGCGATCGGCGGCGGAGACCTCTCGCGCCGGGCCTTGGTTCAGGCCATGGTCCGTAGCGAGGAGGAGTGGCAGGCGGTCGCCTCCTTCTGCGAAGCAGTAATGCTAGCAAAGGAGGAGGCCGACCGCATCAGGCAACGGCGCCCTCGCCGCCGCCGCCGGGATACCAATCCCGATATCCAGCCACCGTAGACGCGGGCTCGTGGACAGTGAGTCATGGGTAGCTCGCTGTCCGATCGTCCGGTAACTACCCGGACCGAGCCAAGGCGTCGACGGCGCGCACTGTTCCCGCGCGCCTCAAGGAGTTGTCAGCAAAGAGAGGGGCCCAGCTGGGTCGAAGCCTACCGGGGTTCGGGGTTATCCGAAAGGAAGCTAGAGCCCCGGTATGAAGGCTAGAAGGAACGGCGCGGGGTTTTTAGTCAGTACAAGTCTGACACTATCTCCCGCTCCACCCAAGAGCGGGATTTGTCATAAGATGATTTTCCACGTCGACAAAAAAAAAAAAAAAAAAAAAAAAAAAAAAAAAAAAAAAAAAAAAAAAAAATACCTCTTATTTTCCAACGTTTGCAGTCTGATTTCAGTGTCGATCTGTCAAAACTTAAGCGTATATATAACGTTTTTATTGACTGTCGTTGAAATGAGATCAAGGCCAGGTTTTAAAAATTCCCGAAACCTTAAAATCTAGTCGGTAAATTGGCCTTCAGATCGTTGTTACTTTCTTCTTAATAAAGCCTTGTTACCTTGTTTTTTTAAACCGCGACGGAAAATGAGGGGTGTTATAAGTTTGACATGTGTTGCTGTGTGTCTGTCTGTGGCATCATAGCTCCTAAACGGATGAACCGATTTTTATTTTGTTTTTATTTTGTTTGTAAGGTGATTTTGTCGAGAGTGTTCTTAGCTATGTTTGAACAAAATCGGTTCAGCCGTTCAAAAGTTGTGGGCGTTTTACTGTTTGAATCGGGGTGTTTTGGCAAGATATCGTGTCATCATTCCGTGTTCATTAGATTGCCGATCGAAGCGTATCTACTATGTACTAGATAAATTATGTAGCATGAAATAAAAATGTATATAATATATTTTTATTTGGAAAAAGAAACGACTACACACTACAGCAATACATAAAATTTCAGAACAAAGAAAAACAAATGTGCACCCAGCGATTTCCCACATAATATAAAAACATTTTACAAAATTAATACGACTTGCGCTTACAATTAGGAACATTTTTTTATAAATATAATAAAGTATTATTGATAAAACTTAACAGGCATGTATATAAAGCAAGATACGAAGTTATATCAAATAAATTCAAATATTAATATGGAATCAATTTATTTTAACTATTACAAAAAATAAAAACGAGCTAAATAAAAAATATTTTAAATTACGGATTAAATGTCAAAAAAAAACTATTACTGATTAAAATGTCAAAATGAAGCAAAAATATATTACGGATTAAATTATCAAAAAAATATTACGGATTTTAATGTCAACAGAATTAACTGTACAAAAAAGGCGTCAGCAAAATAAATTAAATTATTATTACACAATTTTTGTTATTATTAATATAAAAAAGAAGCAAACGGAAAAAAATAAGTAAGAAAAATAATTTTGGTGTGAAATAAGTATATTCTATTCTATTCTTGTTCTACATTACCTTCTGTATCGCCGCCACAGACATCTGCCGGTCATCCATCCACCACGTGATGGCGGCGGGTGGCCTGGCCCCGACGGCCTTGCAGGCCAGCTCGGCTGCTTGACCCACGGAGAGTGGCTGCTCCCGGGCTAGGATCTCCACGAATAGTGGTCGCACTGGAAGAAAAACCTGGGTTAAGTATTTGAAGTATTGTGAGGCCTTCTCACCTATTAAGAGGCAACCTCCTTGCCTATTATAAGAATGGCAACAGATAACTATTTAGTTTTGGAAGGTGATTGAAATCAGAATGTAAAGAAAATAATTGAATATGTTTGGTTTCGCTTTGCTTGAAACTTCGGTAGAAGCCGCCTTAGGACAAGCATGTTGTTCATTCAATACAACATTTCAAAGTACGAACTCGCCCAACTGTGTATAGTGTGGAGTTGTAGAAGACCTGCACCACTTATTGATGGAATGTGTTCGGTATGAGTCTGAGAGAAATGACCTCTTTAGGGTCTTGAGGTTGAACAAATTTGAAGTAGGCACATTTCACAACATTTTGTCTAGAACAAATAGTGATGATGCGAAGAGTCTGTTCAAGTTCATGGCCCTGATATAAGTTATGTATGTATGTTATTTGTATTTAGGATACGATGGGACTGACATACGCATTGCGATAAATGTCCCTAAATGAATTAAAAAAAAAAAAAACATAACGAAGTAGTTTCTGCGTATTATTTAAAGCTCTCTGACAGTATGTAAAGGTTTTACTACTGTTGTGGCCTATAAGTAAAGCAATTATAGAGATTATAAAGGGATAGATGAAATTATATACATTCCACCTACATTGATGAATTTAATTTCAAAACCTTAACTATCTTAACTAATATTACAAAGAGTGCCTGAATTTTGCGTGTTTGTTCAGACGTTTAAGATAATCTCTGCTAGATAATTTCAAATATGAGTAGTGGTTACTACTCCTATTTGAAATTATTGACTATTTGAAATATACATATGCCAGATGGTTATATGATATTAATTGATTGATTGATTCATTGATTTGATTTTGATTATTATGACCGAGGCAAAGCCAGGGCGGACTACTAATTATATAGAATAAAGACATAAAACCGTCCATGACATCTATAGTGATCCTGAACAAGTACAAAAACAATAAGCTATGTATGCCATTGTTCAAGTTCCTATGAAGAGATATTAAGGAAAAGATAATAACCGGTATTTCTATGGTAACACAAAACAACTGTAGAAATAGATTTCTTAGAAAAGGACCTCCTCATATATTAGTATGTATGTAGGTGCTCTGAGTAAATAAATTTCTGCCTCTAAGAAAAATGGCGGTTTTCCTGATTGAAGTAGAGGGCCCGTAATTACAGGCTCATGACGATTCTTATAACTATGTTTAATCTCTTAAGATATAAAACATCAGCGAATCTGAAATAGCAAAGTTTAAGGAGGACCTATTTGCTTATTTAACATCCATTAACAAAGGTACATTTACGTTTTAGCATGTAACATCTCATTGCTGTGAATAGAACTGCCAAATTTATTTCAAAATGATTCCCTTTAGAGTTCTTGGTAATTCCCGCCTATAACATAAATAGAACACTGTCGTGTCTAAAATTCTTTCTTAAGTGACGAACGGGGTAACCTTATCATCAAAACGGTACTTTGAGGACCGCCAAATGTTGTTAAATGACAACCTGGTTAAACATTCCCCGACCATTACTATTACAACTAGAATCGATCCCCCCGGATGTAAAAATTAAAGTGCTATCCTGAAATTACAGACAAATCACACACAAATCAGCTTTGTCTTCCGAAACACTACGTACCTCTGGAATTTTAGCAAACTGACAGTGTTTCTTATCAGCCAATTACTAAACTGAGTTTTTTTAATTTGTAATTAACATCTTACTACTAAAATTAAATCCGCCATCTTGATTTCAAAATAATACTTGTTGCTTTGATTTGGCGCTAATTATGTCGTCATCAACGTAGATGGAACACTGTCGTTCCTAAAATTCCTGCTCCTACCAAAGTGAGATGAATGTGAAAATCAAAATGGCGTTAAAAATACTTTATTCACAAAAAATGACAAACGTGGTACCCTTATCATCATTACGGTACTGTGAGGACCGCCTAATTTTGTTATATGACAGCCAGCTAACCGTTCCTCGACCATTACTATTATTAAACTTCAGTCCACAAAATGGAAGTCTATTTAGTAAGCCTCTGCCATTGTTGTTTGTAAATTATGTTGGTTTATTTTATCGTCATTTTGGTACGAATCTGACAGTCATTGAATTTAAACAAGGGCTGCCGACAAGTTATTTTTGAAATCTAATTGTGAAATTCAAATTATTTATTATATTTTTTTAAATACGGCGCCATATTTACGACATTTTAATTTCGTAATGGATGAGATCAGATAAAGTGTGTATGAAACTGCACATAAACCATACCTGTTGCAAATAAACAATTTTTCTTTCTTGCCTATTAGGTACTAAAACATTCGTGTGGGTATTACAAACTCACATTCATATTTTTATAGCTTTGATAGTATTATATCCTTCTTACATTGTGCTGATCATAATACAACACAGGATCAATCTAACCAAAAAAGTTTTTCTGCTGTGATATGTTCTGCGTCAGTCAAAATATTTTATGACATTTTTCAGTTATTTACTGGAATACGCATTCGCACGATAATGGAGTACCCATTAAACTTGATTTGTAATTCAATGTTTTGCAACGTTTTAAGTCGAGGCTTAGTTTTATTCGCTATTTGTTGCACCAAGCTTAAACATGAATTTTAAAAGAAATAAAAAAAAAAAAATTCAGCCTTATCTATAAAAAGTTTATAATCGATTAGTTTAAATATTCCTCGAATAACATTATAATAATAACAATTGCCTAGTCAGAATTGGTATTATTATAATTTTATTCGAAGAATAATTCCTAAATTCAAATTCTCCATAGTTAATTTGAATTAAGAATCTAATATACACTGCTTAAGCTAATCACATTAATCAACGTTAGCTTAAATACTTATAAGCAGATTCTAAATTCAAATTCGCCGTAGAAAATTCGAATTATGAATCTACTAAACAGTGCTTAATCTAATCATAATTAGTTCAAATGTTTTTATAAATAAGGACCATTTTTTTGCTTTTGGAAGTCATTAAAGCCCACCCGTGGTCCTTCAGTTACATGTGCCAGCGCCGCGGTAACTCTCTTTCAAATTTATCCGTGATCCAGACTAGACAGAAATAGCGACAAATTGCATCCATCAATCCATCACAAGAATTAAATTGAAACAATTATTCGAACAATAGGAAAGTTAAACGCTAATGGACACCATTAACGGCATAGATAGTTGAAAAAGTGTTAAAAACAAAAATATAAGATCGCCCACTAAAAGCTTTGTTGGAAAAGGTGAGCTTAACGTGCATTACCGAACGAATGACATCATGGGTTATTATAATGGAGAATAATTTCCTGTTCGCCGACGTGGCAATGCCGTCACGACAGGACAATGCTACACAAATAAAAACTAATGGCCCCTTAGGGGTGAGCGGTGACAAAAGAATCCTGTCAGCGACGAACCGTCATATTCCGAGATAATCCCACAGACTAGCGCGGTTGATATAGGTTAATCGCCCGGATTTACGTGGATTCAGTCTTGCAATAACAGAAAATGAACGTTTGTCCTCCCGTAATGCGGATGTTATGAAAGTTTCCAACTATTTTGCGGCAACCAATGTTATTTTTCCCTGAAACTGTTGCTCGAGGCAGATTGGGTAACAACTGGGAAAAGGGTAGCACTAGATTTGATTAAATAAAGTGTCCTTATATCTTTTTATAGTGGCGTTTATTTTTCTTTGAGATAAAGTCAAATATTTTTGTGGTAAAAGTAAAGCTTTTGATAGAACGAGACACCATATTCTTTTGTAGTAACGTCAATAAATATAATATGAAAGCCATTGTATGTATGTGTTTCCTAAATGTGCGTCGTTTTGATTATTTATTAAACTACGGCCAGCTAGTAGGATTTGATCATTATTTCACCTAATGGTAAGGCGTTTGATCACTATTTTATCAAATAGGAAGGCGTTTGACCACTATTTCACCTAATGTGTAGCTACGAAGTGGTCGACACTTAAACCCGTTCGCTTAGAGATAGCCTATACGCTCTGGACTTAAAAACTGTTAAAAAATATATACCTACTCTGACAGGGAATACCACTCTTTATCTGAACGCAGAATGGAAGTGTTCCCAAAACGTTGTCTAAGTGAGAAATACTTTTATTACTTACCTTTAACCACTGCAAATACTGCTTTCAAAATTAAACCAAGTCCAAATATTTCCGTCTCAAACACAGTCATAATTCTACCCCCTATTTTGTACTCCGACCCCAGTAACAACTAACAGCTTCCGGAAATCTTAAGTCACGTCTGTCTTATGTACTTTTTCGTATGAATCCGCTATGTTTATGTGTTTATCCTCATATATGACTATCACGTACGATGATGTACTGCGCTGTCAACGTTCATAATGTCCCCACGCGTTTAGTTAGACAAATGACGGAATATTAGGCTGGAGACACGCTTTTACGAATATCTAGATAAATTGGAGACCTGCGTTTGGAACTGTTATGCTTGTATACCGACAACAAAAATGATAATAAATAAATAAATAACGCCGTGTCCAGCAGTATTGCTGGATACGGCTCGTATTGTTAGGAGATTCCTCTCTCTGGAGCCCTGACCGCCGGTAGCTTGGACCCTGTTCCTGATACCGGTGGGCCTCTATTTTTTATATTTTTACATATCTCTTGCTCTGTAAGTACACCCTTACACCCCTGAATGCCGGGGTGTATGACTATCATTACAGCATAGGTTTTGGAATTTGAAAAAAGAACTGTCATACTCATACTGCAAAAAGAATATTTTTAAAAAGTTAATATTTTTTTTCTCGGTATCGATTAATTACTCGAATCGGAATGTAGACAATTTATTTTATAAAGATTTTATTTTAAATATGGAACTATTTGTTTCCACATCGTATGTTAGATGGAATCGATTTAAAAATCAAACTGGCCAGCAAGATTTGACGCGCTTGCGTGAAAAAAAAAAGGCAGTCTACTAGTAGGCGCGAAAGCATCGCGAAAATAATTAATTTTCTTGTTTGAGTTCTTTTTCAAAAGTTTTAAACATGTCTAGTGACGAAGACATAGATCTAACGCCCGATTTTATTAAAGAAAGGGCAAAAACAGTTGTCGAAAATATATTACCGCCGAACTCGAAAGAAATAGATAATAAATGTTCATTGAAACCTGCTGTCTTGTTGTTTACTTACCTCACAATCGATATGTAAAGCAGAGTATTGATCTCGGGCGTAAGCATCAATTGCATACTCGGGTTAATTAGCGCCTTCGCTTCGCTCAGGCGCCAAAAACCTCGTATGCAATTGATGTCATACAGCCCTTGGTTAATAATCTACTATTAAATATTTTTGTTTTTCAATTTATTTTATAAAAATATTTAAAAATGTACAAAATAAGAAAAAGAGAAAAATAAAGGAAATAAATAATAAATAACATGTGTTGAAAAATAATGTCACTTTCATGTTCTTCTAAACTACGTAAAGAATTTTGAAGCGTATTATTCAACAATTACTTAAAGAATTATACCGGTATTTTTATGAGATTAAATAAATTATGCAAACCGACATAAAATAAATAAATCTTGATGTTTTTTCTAAGTTTTAGAAGCAATTTTAAGCAGGGGCAGATCTTTACCTATGTTATTAAACAAATTAATTTTTCGTGCCCCTCCGTTTGTAGTCTAAATGTCGTGTTGTTCTTCTAAATGAAAAGGATTTTTATGTGGTTTTCACCGTCATTTAGAGAATTTCTCCGGAGGGTTTATTGTATACAATACACGGTACAGCAGCTAAACGGGTTTGGATGTTTAGGACGCACTTTTATTTCGTAGACTAAACTGACATTTGGGGGGATACCACTTTATCGTTACATAAAAATAGTGTCGTATCCTGAGTGATCGAAATTTGATCGAAAATCGAAGTAGATTGAAAATAGATAAATGACTTTAAAATGGATAAATGTAAGTTGGTTTGTACAAACTCTTTTACATATCGATCATATTTTTTTAAACTAAATGAGGTCAGCGTTTCCTATCTGACTATTCTGAAAAGAATGTCCAGACAAAATCTTGGTTAGATCACGTACAGACCATGTAGTCATGTCAGACCATGTGGTCTTTTGAGGAAAGAACCAGCCAGATTGAGTGGACCTGTCCAGTCAGTGCACGCATTTGTCAATAACCGTGTAGCTCAACTCAGAATTTAAGGAGCTCAACGATTCGACGAACAATGCCAAAGAAAGGACATTCAGGTAGGCCGCATAAACTACTCAAACTGCCAGACCATGATTAAAAACTAACTCAAAATTAAAATTAAAAACAAAAAAAAATAAAGAATGATCCACATAGATTGATTGACATATTTTTTTTATACAAAAACTGTCAAAACATCTAATATATTCTTCAGATAAAAGTTATCTCGCGATTGAAAAATCGTTTAAGTTACATAATGTTATGTATAATAAATCATTTGCATGAAAATTGTTTTTGTTATTTATATTAATTGTATGCCTAAATATTATTATGCTATCATTAGGCCTACTAACGTTATGCGAATCAAATTTATGCCAAAACAAATTAGTCTTTAAGATGATTATGCCAACATAAAATGTATGCCTAAAAAAATTATGCCGAGGTATTATTATGCCAAAACAAATTGTGCCAAAATCGTTATGCCGAAGTATATTAGGATAAAGAACATTATGCGAAAAGAAGGGATCCCGTTTTTTTATATTAATTTAGTGGTAGCCTGTGAACTTGTGGATGCTTGGATAAAACTTAGGCATTAGCATAATTGTTCTACTAAGATCTAGATACTTTGTAAACTGCTATGTCTCTCTTGCTACGTGACGTTTTCTTAAGTTTGTATGAAATTATGTTTCTGCAATTCATTATGAATATTTTTTGTGATGAACTCAAAATAAGGCCTTCTTCATGTGACATCCACATACCTACCCACACTGGGGCCGCGTGGTCGATTAAGTATTTAATTTCCTTTACCTCTTCCAGAGGGAAGGCCTGCATTCCAGCAGTGTCGTTTGACGTGGCATGTCTTATACCAGAGGCAGCTCAAAACGGTAAAATAAAAACTAGATCTATGCAATACATTGACTTTATTTCAATATACAGGGTGTCCCAGAAATCGACGTCAAGCCGTAAATGGGTGATAGACCAAGTTATAACAGTTCTCAGAAAAATACGAAAAAAAATCTATCTCATGTTTTTAAAAAATTATGTTCACTTTAAAAATTTACTAAAAAAATCAATCCCTGTAATGGTTCTTTAACTCCAATTGCTACAAATCCCATAATTTATCTAATTTTTTTATTATTATGTAATCTTGAATAATGCTTGTGTAGATTTTTGCCTAAAATTTAAAGCCAACTCCTCCTACTTAGAAGAAAATTAAACTTTTCAAAACCAAATTATTCAAATTTACTGTTTCGCCCAACTTTAACTGACTGTACTGAAAAAAAAATGTACTACGCTAGTTTGGCATTCTCATCTTAGAAAAAAAAAACAAATTGTCAGATTTAATTTTTTTTTATTACAATAAATGTTCATGCTTTGAACATTTATTGTAATAAAAAAAAAAATCTGATAATTTGTTTTTTTTTCTAAGATGAGAAAACTGGTCCTGACTTAAAGTAAAAAGGTTGAGTCACTATCATAACTTTGCTCTTAAATTACGTAACGTCTCTATCGAACTAGAAACGGAGTTTAGCAAAGCTTTAGGTAAGCTAAAGTCATTTTAAGGAAGTATGGACATTTTGTGTAAAAACCGAGGCTATTTACAAAAAAAAAATTTGACCAATTATTGAAAACGTAATCTAGCAAGTGTTACACCATTTTTGAATCCTTATTAAATGCGCCAATTTTTCATGTTACTTGCCAAACTAGCGTAGTACATTTTTTTTTCAGTACAGTCAGTTAAAGTTGGGCGAAACAGTAAATTTGAATAATTTGGTTTTGAAAAAGTTTAATTTTCTTCTAAGTAGGAGGAGTTGGCTTTAAATTTTAGGCAAAAATCTACACAAGCATTATTCAAGATTACATAATAATAAAAAAATTTGATAAATTATGGGATTTGTAGCAATTGGAGTTAAAGAACCATTACAGGGATTGATTTTTTTAGTAAATTTTTAAAGTGAACATAATTTTTTTAAAACATGAGATAGATTTTTTTTCGTATTTTTCTGAGAACTGTTATAACTTGGTCTATCACCCATTTACGGCTTGACGTCGATTTCTGGGACACCCTGTATACTTCAAGATAATTTCAATCCATCGCAACCATCTCAAGTGTTGATTTTAAAGTTGTGTGTTTAAAGTTGGTTTTCAAGGTCACCTTTTTGTATTAAAACGATCCTTAAAATGAAGGGTTGCAATAGAATTATAACTTTGTCATGTACGATGTAGAATTGATTATTCCTAAATTTCATAACTATGTTGAATTCTGAATTCACGGCTCCAGCATTAAATAACGGGCAGAAAAAAATACTTACAATAAATCTGTATCTGCACATTGACTCTTAAAGGCGGCACCAGCACCGTATTGTCAGCAGTGCAAGTGTACACTGCCTCGAAGTAGTCTCGGGACAGCTTGGGTATCCTCAGCTCTAGAAGACTAAGGCGAGACTCATCGTCTACTGGAGCCAGGGTCGCTATGACCTTGTCGTCACGCCACCAGCGAATTCGGGGCATCGGTTTACCTGGGGTGAAAGTTGTAAGTTGTTAATACACTGACAGATCAAAATTTAAAGTGGCCCTAGAATAATTCAATTTAATTTCTTTTTTTAGTACGAGTAAAAATACACTAATACACATGACTGGTTCAAAGTCCAGGATAACTGCAGGCAGATGCAGTTTATGTGTCCTCCAGTGTATTTATACAAATAAAAAGTAGAAAACCGGTATTATTGGATAAATTCTCTTCCATTTTAGGTCCATGACAGAGTATTTAGAGCGATTAATTTTTAATTTTTTGACGCAATCTCTATAATTGAATTGCTTTCTTTTTTATTGGCTGAAAGTGCTGCATTAGGTTATTTTCTTAATTTTGTTACATATTATAGACATTCACAGCTTACTACACTACTGTTACAGGCTTTCAAACTAGTCCAGTCGATGACGTGCTCTCTGCCCATACCTATTATTGTGAATCAAAATAATAAGTACTATTCAAAAAATAATTTTCAAATAATTTTCACGTGTTAATTGCGATACAAATATTGGTTACTAGAAATCTTCCACTCAAATAAATGCGCGGAATATTATATTTTTCCACTGGCAAACATCGAGTTTTTCCATGAGGTATTCTCTGTACTTTTGTAAAGCCATTATACAAGATATATCAAAAATAAATCTTTATAAAAAAGAAAGGAAGAGATAATAATATTGTATATGACATAATTGACTCACAATACAAAATGAAAGCCTAAAAACATTTCGTCAATAACATAATTCTGTATGTTTTCTGCCTTATTCAGTAGAAAAGGCAAATGTAAAAATATCTCACTAATTCTCTATTCAGCTCAAAATTCTAAGTATTTCCAAATCAAATATTAATAAAGGCAAATTGGTGAAATTGCTGATTAGCAAATCTTAAGGTTGTTTTAACTCCCTTCAGTAATTTGTAATCGAATTTGTTTCAATTATAAAATGAGGCAGATCTTCCAGTTAAATAATTTATTAGACTACTTTACAGTTTGGGAGAGGGGAATTTTAATACAGTGGCAATATTTTATTTAACGTCAAACGAGGTTGGGTTGATGGCCGTGGGAGTTATAATATTTGTGTTGGTGGAAACGTTTCTTAGTTTCTTAATGAAACAAGCCTGCCCTATGAAATGATTTGTGCAATTTTTATGTTCTGTAACTTGTATAATATAGATAAAAGTATATACAGTATATAATCTTCTTAATTATAATAAGACTACAAACATATACACTTTAAACAAAAACTACTAACTAATCCTAAAAATATACTATCTAAAATAAGGCGACGAAAAGCTCGCTTGTATGGCAATACTAATCTTCTGACCAAGGTAAAAGTGAGCCCTTGGGTTTCGCGAAGTGTCAACTAGGCATTTGGAAAGATCTTTAAACAAAGCGTGAGCACTCGGACCCCAGTGAACAAGAGTTCGGCTCGAAAATATAATTACCGATGAGGTTATTATATTGCCACCGCCTGGGCAGCGCCAGCACAGCAGGCCGAGCTAAGAAGATGAGATAACGCACAAGTAGCGTCTCACACTAAAGGCCTACCCATCTTCTAAGGAATCAAAGACATCCCGTCCGGTCATTTCTTTTTCTTTTTTTTTGTCTTTTTGATAACATAAATAATAAAAAAATATTCTATATATCTAGATAAAGAAAAGGAAATTAAAGTTAAATTTCAATTGCAGATCATAGACATACAAGGACTATTTTAATGGCACGGTTGGCGTAGTGACTGCTGCGTTGCGTGTTTCTTAATTTCCGTAAGGAAGAAATATTTTTGTGGGCTACAGATGCCTTATTGTTCGGGTCTGGCTGTTTTTGTGAGTTTAAATGTTCAAAAATGCAATCACGATACATGAGAAATTCTGGCCCGACCGTCGTTCAAATTAGTTTGGCCCAAAACTTAACTACTTCCTCGGTGTCGTCGGTGACAGCGGCGCATATGTCACTCTGGTTGTATATTTTGGGACACAGGGGACAGGACAAGAGATGCGACATGGTTTGCGACTCGGCACTATATACATATGGGTATGCTGCAGAGTAATTCTTAGTAAGTTAATTTCAACCTTAGTGATGTTTAAATTGACTAGGAGTGGTGAACAATATATTTCCCTGAATATTAAAACAAGCAATAAGGTAGTAAGCTGACAATCTAACAAAGCCTTCAAATTACATCAAAGCAACTGAAAAACCTCCTACAAAAATAGTTCAGCACAGCTCAAAACAAGATACTTTTTCTTCCAATTTTCTATTCCTACCAAATTATAGCTCGTTCTTTTACGTTCATGGTACACGGACTCGGGTTCCGTAGCTCAAAGGTTCAAGCATTTTATTATTTCTCCAGTGTACCCTATTTCGTCGAGTTAGTCTCCGACGGTCGGCAGCAAACTTTAGTTGGACGTTACAAAGGTAACTACTTTAATTTGAACTTCTACTGGGCACCGTCACTTTTCCCTTGAAAATGTCAATGTTTAACTTTTTACTTTATTGTGTTTGTGCAAAAGTTAACGGGTTTTGACACTCGATCCTGTGATACGGAGCCAAATGGCGGGTGAAAAAGTGGAGTAAGTAGAATTTTTTCAAAAGCTAATTTTATGGAAATCCACATTTGACACCCGTCTAGCCACGGGGTGCTGTGTTATCCTGTTAGATGGGCTAGATAGACAGTCGGTCCAAATAAAATACTGTTATACTGACTTCGGCACGTAATTTGTTAAGAGCCGTTAGATGCGCACAAGTAGCCTCTTTTTTAAACGAATTCCCAAAAAGGAGGAGATTCTCAATTCGGATGTTTCTATTTCTTTTTTTTTTAATATTTTCGGGCATAACTCCGTCACATATTAACGGATATGCAAAATTATTTTTTTGTTAGAAAGAAGTATGTTTCGAAATGGTCCCATTTAATTTTGGTAAATATTTGAAAAAGATTTTCCGAGAAATAGAACAGAATTTTTAGTAAGTGACGGCAAATCTCTCGTTATTGCTGCAATCGTATGTCTGTTTATTGTTTACAACATTTCATAAAATACCATTACGCCAGTATGCTCTGAACGGGTACGCAGATGTGTACAGTTCAACCTTGTACACTCTCATTCCACTGGTTAAGTTCAAGTTACATGTTATTCGTGTAATCTATTCTGGCATCACTGTGGGCATTGTAGTTACCTTACTATACAACTTGTCCATTATGTACCATCAAAAAGTGAAAAATAAAAATTAAATTACAATAAAAACAACCGGCTTCTAAAAAAATACTACAAAGTGAAAAATAACTTCAATTTCGGAAGGCGATATACATCACAATATAGGTAAAGCGCAATATAAGTTATAAAACGAAGAAACTAAAACAAGAACACCGACTTCCGAAATTGAAGTTATTTTTCACTTCGTAGTGTTTTTTTTTTGGAAATCGGTTGTATTTTTTTGTAAAAAAGTTTTTAGGTCTCTTTGGTTACCCAAAGCTGATCGCGGGGAACGTTCAGCACCGTTCCGAGTGACCGTTTGGGTGGTCAGTTGACACAAGGATCCACTGACCAATCGCGTCGCGTTCACGTTCCGTTCGCTCTATACGGTTGTTGATACACCACTACGCCAAAAACTTGCCAAGTTACTTGCCGAAGGACTATACTCAGCTTCATCCAGTTTTGGTAAAGACTAGACGAATTGATTGATTTTTCGGAAAGCTAATTGCACTATATTCAGTGATTCCATCATCTTGCTGCCCTTGCCCCATGTTACTTGATCGTTGCAACAAACTCCCCTGTTCCATTCGCCCCTTTCAGCCAATATGCTACTCGTATTGATCACTATTGTTTCTACAATGATTATAGTCGATATAATCCTTTCGTTTTGAATCATGTTCATAAATTAGAAGAAAAGAGATAAGCTCAAAGATTTATTCAAGAAGATTTTAATCATCAGCCTATTAATGTCCCCACTGCTGGGACACAGGCCTACTCTCTGTGAGAGGGCATGGGCCGTAATCCACCACGCGGGCCCAGTGCGGGTTGGTGGATGTCACATGTCGTTTTGAGAGAAGTGTTGATGAAATAATTTACACAAAATAAAGCGCCTGCCTGGTTCCGAACCCACGACCTACAATTTGTAAGTCGCGGCCAATACCACTGGGCCACCACTGCACTTTAAGAAGATTTTGCAACTCGTTTATATACTCTTTTAATAGCACATTATTTCTAAAAACTCATTTTATCGGCCTATGGGACCCTAAAGTAACTTTTCGTAACCCATTTAATGACTTACAATTAATTATCTAATATTATTGACCCTCTTGAGAGTCAGTGAGACTGGAAAGGTTAACTCTTATTTATTAACTATAACAGAAAATTAAATGAATCCTCTTAATTTACCTCCACTTACAACGCAGGTAAGCTTCAGACTGGTGTCTTCTATGTATGGGCCGGCCACACCAACCACTTCTTTGTCGAACTCGTCGAAAATCTTCGGCTTCTCTGGTAGTTCTGTAACAAAATGTTTGATATTTTAACAGCAAGTAATATTTACAGACACGTGTGGCTGAATATCAGGACATGCCACTATCGAACATATCACAAAGTATTTCGATGTCGTGAAACCCAATGCTTAAACGAGCCTGTGTACTATCACGGTCGGAAGTGCAGTCACAACTTCACGAAACTATGGCATAAATAAAATCAGTCCCACTCACGACCTTCTTCTATAGACACATCTTACTCATACATACACCTGGGGGGTGACCATAAGCTCTTAGAGTAAGGTTATTTTGATATCGCGTAAGTGACAGATGTATACAAGTCATATAAATCTGTCCCTTACACACACTCAAAATAACCTTACTCTAAGAGCTTATGGTCACCTCCCAGTACATCGAACTCTTTCATAATGTACCAATGAGAATGTGATATGGCCGCAACGTCATACTATTTATTAAAATCACAAAACATTTGGGTGGTGGTGTTTCAAATTCATCCTTATCTGTAGATAATATATAAATCACAATCACTTATTTCTGATGAAACCAGATTATGTGTAAGTTATATTATAAAAATAATTGTGATGATCTTTTAAATATGGCGCATGATATTTTTGTGTCAAGTAAGCAACTAAATCGCTTTTTGAGATGTGTAATAAGTTTTAGAGGAGAACTGTGTTTCGTTGGATAACGAGGTTTGAGGAAGAAGGAAGTCTCAAAAGTCGTGCATGAAGAGGAAGACCACCGCTAATAAGTCAGTCTCAACGAAGTTTTGTGGTAAATAAATATGAAAAAAATGGTAGTATACCAACTAGACGTTATGCTACTGAATTTGATACGTCTTTGCGCAGTTTGCCGCGCACTCCATGACGAAGGAAAGAAGCAAATTCATTTAGTATTTTTAAATCAAATTAATAATCATATAAAAATATGGATAAATAATTTGTTTTTGTTTTGTTTGGTTTACAATGACGAGACACTGCATTGAATTCCTTTATTTTATTCTATGGTGCTGACAAACTAAAATCAGTGATTGAAACCTTTTAAATTAGACCACCGCCTTATCTCAGGAATGTGTTGAATTCATTTTTTACCTAGTAGACAACGAAAAACTAGTTTTACTTCTACCCGCACTGGGATAATACTATAATATGTTTGCATATTGTTGTAATGTAAGTGACAATTTGTCTAAACGTGAATTAAGATATTTAAACCGATCTAAGAACTAATTTACTTTGTAAAAAAGTTTTAATTGTATTACAATATTATTATTTATTCTATTACATCGATTGTTTTAACTATTAACGGTATTCTATGTAAACATCATTGTATCATATTATTATTTAAAAATTAAATTTATTTACCTACTATTTAAATTAGCTGTAATAATATTTATTAAATCTTAATCTTACTTTATTTTCAACATGTTTTCTTTTTTAATGGTTGGATATGAACAATATTAACAAAGAATGCTTAAAAAAAATATTTTTTATTTTATACATATTATATGCATTTCTTTTACGTAACTAACTATTCATTATTTGTTACCATGAGAATATATTACGTTACCAAAAATACAAAATAAAAAATCGTGGAGCCGAGATTTGACCTCGCGTCTAATACAACCCCGCTTTTGAGTGGCAATCTCTCACGAGTCTACCACGAGTTACTATAACTACTATGATGAATTTTTAGACTTACTTTTAAACTGGCTCGACACGGACTTTTGTAGTTATATCTAAGTAAAATGAGTAAGTATACATTTTTATCTTTGTGAGGCGTTGACCACGCCCCTTAACCTCGTGCTTAGACTATTGAAACATCACGCAAACATTTATATGCACAGAACCATTGTGACTATAAACATTGAGATGTAACTGCAATTAAGACCCCTTACTGTACATAAGCTGTTCTAATGAAAATTATATTTAAACCTATTGTATGTACAATAAAGAATAAATATTAACCACTTATTTGATTAAAAAATACAAAGTAGCTGCCATTGTACAATAGAACATTAATATTTTAACGACTACTGTTCTATCAGCCCGAAATAGTGTTTGGCAGAAATTTTATAGCTCAATAAAACTTGCATATAGAATTTGTCGGTTCATCAATATTTGGAGTATTAACTGCAATCACTACGGAGTATTATTACCAATGATTTTCCCATCTCAATATTTGAAATTTTGTGGTTACTTTTTCTATGAAAACTTACAATCACAGATTGTTAACTTTATTGTTTAGGGATTAAAAGTAAAACCAAATCGGGATAGTTTGAAACATGGATCATTATTCAGGTATACTATACATAAAACACCAATTCCATTTGGAGTTAAACTCGCACTTTGTACATGAATTTTGTTTTTACTTTGCATAAATGTACTATCTTGGTGTACAATAAAGAACTAAGAATAAAGTTATCTCTCCTACTCCTGATTGACAAATCTGCCGTCCAGTAACTACATGATATTTGATCGGTTTTGAGTTTTTAATACCTCCGTAATCAGCGAAAAATTCTCTACCGATCTCTCTACGCAGTATTTTTTCTAGTATCAATGGATTCCAGAGGAAAAATAAAACGCCCCAAATTGTTATTGTTATAAATCAATATTTGAAAAGATTTAGTAATTGATTTAATCTAACAATGTGCCTTTTAGTTGATAAACAGCATCCATTTTTATTTTCCTGCGGTTTTTATTTATTTTCGTCTATAACTCGAAATATGATTTTGTCAGACAGTGGTGTAACTCTGCTGAACCCCTCGATGAATACACGCGTGATGTTATCTTATCTTGCCCAGGTCTCACGTATTCAAAAACCAAAGCATCACTTTAATTAGTTATATTTCCCATCATTTGCAAGTTAATTTCCATGTAATCAAATTGCTTAAAGCAAAGGAAAATTAATAATTAAATAATGAACCTAGCCAAGAATTATCAACAGAAGTTTCCGTTGTTGAATCAAAGTTTGGAACATACGACATGAATTTTACATGCCACAGCTCATATGAGATTGACTTATGAATTTATACTCTATTTATAAAAACTTTATGCACATTTTTGAATGTACATGCTTTACCATACAAACAAGATAAAAAGGTACCTAAATACTAATAAGGGCTTGTTCTTGTGTTTCGCCACAGAAATCATAATTAAATGAGGCAAAAAAAATCTGGAACAAAACAATATTTTAAAAATCATATAGCCAAGTCTGTTCTGTAGATTTTGTGTGTAGAGCGTGAGTTTCTGTATGTACGATACAGTAAATAAAAAAAACAAAGATAGGTTATCCTTGTTTTTAATATAAGCCATCATGCCTATTACAAAATATCAAGTACGGTTATGTTTTCAAGAAACCTTTATAATCAAAAAGTACATTTCAAATGAAGTCCTTGACTCAAAATGCTCTTCCCTTTAGAACTTATCATCGTGACATCAAAGAGGAATCGGTAAAATTTGGTGTCTGAAACACAAAAATCTTTGAAAGGTAAAAAGGAATACCAACAAAAGGAGCTCAGCATCTTCTATAGAATTGGCTAAGTACCATCAAATTCAAGTCTCAGTGGCAAATCGAACGGCTCATGTACCAACTTTATCGATAGACATTGGAATTTAAAATGTGTTTTGACAATGAAAAAAATGATAAACCTGTAAATCGGTGTTTTTGGGTCTAGACGATATTATTATCTAAGACGATATGAAATCTTATAATTGCCGTCTCCATCCTATTATTGATACATCTGCTATCAACAAGATAAATAAGGTGGCTGATTAGGCATAGAAGGTTTGTTGGCACTCAGCATAAAGGTACCCACAGTCTGAACTTAGCTAGTTCACCTCCAGGCTTCTGATAACACAATAATGATTGATAGCAGCCATAACTAGAAACAAGCGGTTTACAGAAGGTATTATTATTATTTGTGCACTCTAGGAATTTCTTCCTGTATTATGGGTGCGTTTACAAACATTTAAACTCACATGCACATACAGCCTTAACATTAACATTATAAGCGGGATATTCACCATGTTTCTGGCTCCTGTAACACAGGTTAATACCTAGCACAGGAGCCAGGGCTTCAAATAAGTATGTTATACCTGTATTTTGTGTCAATAAACAATTTTTTTATGTTTTTTTTTTTGTTTCTTGCTAGTTTCCGATATTTCGGTACTGTTGCAAGCACCATGATCACGGATAAACTGAAGGTATTGCGGGTGGGTGTTTGATGAGGAGACAAACCGGTCTACCCTCTTTCTTGTTCGTTTTTTGCACTCAGTATCGCTACCACTGTCACTCACAACTCGATTCTGTTCCCTATTCACGAAACTCACTGTGTGTAAATATCCCGCTTATAATGTTAGTGTTAGTGACCATGACAGTTTAAAAACTTATACTGTACTTATGGCTGTGTCATATCCGGAACAAGTATTTGAAGGCCATACAAATATATTTTTCTGTGCGGGAATCGAACCCGTGACACGCAGCGCAGCAGCCAATCGCTCAACCACTACGCCAACCGTGTTCCCAAAGAGATTGAATGAGAAGAATCATTAGATGCTTTTGAAGACAGTAGCGTTTTTTTTTCAGTTAGTTACTTACTATAACGCTAATACTGCTACCGGATAGTGATCTGTCGACGACGGCCAATCGTAAAAATATTCTGTAAGTATCTACTGAAAGTCAATAAATCGTAGTGAATTAAAAATCAGAAATTCACGTAGAATGTCGATCAAGAAATCAAATTCTGTGACTGCAATGTCTAATAATCACTTTTCCGCTACTGCCTACCACCCTATTCTAGGCCTTAAACGGATATTGGCTTACATAAAAGCAGCTTACGTTACAGCTAAGCTAGTATACCTAATATTAAAATTCTTCCAAGCTCAGAAATACTAAACTGAAACTTGGATATTAAATATTTAATTTGTACCTATCTTGGCTCTGTGAATATTTACATCTCATATAACAGGTAATTAATGTTTAAGATACCATGTATTACATATCTGTACATAAATGTTGTGTTTACTGAGATGACGGAATGTTTGCTGATGTTTTAAGCTTTGTTTAGTGTGTACCGATAAGTTTATTATCTCTATTTTATGGTAAATATAACAACAGTTAAAATATCATATACCTAGTTTTTTATTCAATGGGATTTCCTAAAAATCTATTTAATAAAACGATTTTCCCGGACCAAGTGAAAAAAGGGTTCAAAGGCCACAGAATTATTATACATCGACGACTTTTTTTATTATAGATAGGCTCGCGCTGACCACTATCTCACCTGATGGTAAGCGATGATGTGGTCGACGGTGAAGCACGTTTGCCTAGAAGTAACCTATTAATTCTTGAATTAAAGACCCCTAGGTTGTAGGTATATTTGATTCATTAGAAACTAGGTATGGCTTTAATTGAACCAAAGTCGGTAGAATAGGAGTCGAATCTGCAGATTAATTAGCTTTCGACAATCCTGTCCGCAGATTCCACCTTGTCTGCAGAACCCATTCCCAATTAATTGCCATGATTGTATTATATCGGAATTGATGTCAAAGACACTCCAGAAATTACAAGTCAATCATTCCAAATAAACGTTATCAGGAGATTAACCAAAATCGATTCGATTTGCGATCGAAAGGTTCTGAATTGAGGGGCGCGAAGAGGAACCGGGACCCAATCTTCAAAGAAAACCACACAAAAATAACGTGTTAATAAACAGCTATAGAGCTTGAACCCATAATAACCATCTACCCTCATTCCTTGCGTGAGAAAACCAGCAGCTGACCTTATTCCCATTTACTTTTACAGATTGAAAATGTTACATCGAAGGAGCAGATGGCCCATGTGACGAAAAAAGACACGCACTCTCAAGTACCTCCTATAATTGAGTTACCCTACATTAAACTTACCCTCGGACCGTATATTGCTAAAATAAAAGCCTCGGAAGACATCGTTGATGCAAATTACTTTGGCCCAAAGCAATCTTTTCATCGTTTGTTTTTTTTCAGATAGAATAGGTACTTTGCGTTCACGATTATGATGTAAGAAATCAAATAACAATACAATAACGGGAATAAGGGTCTCGTAATGGATTTAAGGTTTTTTTTTGTTTATTCGTCATTTGGTGTTTTGTTTTATGAAAGTTAATATCGATATATTGTTTTTTACTTTAACTTACCGAGAATTTTCTGATAAATCTATATTAAAGAATATTTTATATTGAAAAACCCGTATATTGTTACATTTATTAGATAAACTTTATTTGAAAACCTAGAAAAAAATAGATGTTATTAATATTTTTGCTTTTTAAATCATGAAGAAAACTACTACGTAGTTGCTACGCCGTAGCCGACCGCTGAGACGTAGCCAGCCGCTAAAAATGTATACAACATGTAACCGAATAAACGATAAACCTGAAAAGAGGGAAATGTAGGTACTGATCATTCTGAACAACTTTTTACCATGGGAACAACTTGAAAACTATTATTTGCTTTTCAGTACATTTTGTCAAGTTATGCAAACATTTATGTTTCAAAAAAAATCTGTCAGACAAAAACTCGATATCAGGGTTGTTCCTATAGTAAAAGTTGTCCCAGTTGTCCTAATGATGAGCAATATAGCCCTTTTTCAGGTTTTACGTTTCGTCTGTTATACAATGTATAAAATCTCAGATATTGTACAGTCCGAAATATTTACAAAAGGACATGGCCAAAATGTGCCCCACTGTGAGCAAACATACGTTTATTGCAGTTAATTTGAATTAAAAAAAATATGAATTTTAAATGGCTTTTTAAGAACTATAGCAGCAGTGGAGAAATAATATTTATTAAAACTTGTTCTGTTTGATTTTGCTCAATAATACCTTTTAATGTTGCCATATAATATTAACAAAGTTCACACTCAGGGAAAAATAATAGCTAAACGACACATAAAAAAACAACACTGTTAGGAGTTTTGTTTTTTAATATGCACACAAAAAATATATTCGTAAATTATTCGTAAACTAATTATTTTTGTATGTTTTCTTAAGTATAAATAGAACCACCTTTGATTGATTGAAATAATTATAAATATTAGTGCAGTTACGGATAGGATTATTTTACATTACTACTGGCAACACCGCCGACAAATGTCAATCAAACTATTGACTCTTCCACGATTGCCGAATGCCGTCGCGCGCCTATTACAGAATATGGTACTATACCTATATATTACTTTTTATTCTATAAAAAATTGTTACAAACTATAGGTAGACTTTCTCAGATTATAAAAACTAGCTCTCTTTTAGTTTTTTTCAACCAAATTATAATATATCAAACGCCTGGCACAGATACATTAGTTGATATAAAATACCTTACCCGTAGTGCAGAAATCAACTATTTTAATCCTTAATAACTTTTGTTCACGACTGCTAAGCAATATGCGCCTTTTTAATTTTGTTTTTAGAAGATCAGTACTATTAACAGACATAGATTTTATATCTGTCCATTCTGGGGCACAAGCCCATACAATTTTTGGCCATGTCCTTTAAAGTAAATATCTTCTTGAAACAAACTTTTAATTGACTTAAAATCACGAATTGTAATATCACATTATAACTAATATTAACATTAGGTATTGTTTGATTATTGTACAGCTATTTTGAAATTAAATTTATTTAATTATTTATGCATTTTAATGTCTTACTTAGGGAATTTTTTGGTTAATTTTTATATACATATTTTTTTTATTTGTCTGGTATGTCTAAGTAATGTAATTATTGTCTCTCTGTACGTTTTGGGTAACACTGTAAGTGCAGAGAGTAATTGTAATAATAAATAACTAAATAATACATATCCAATGAGCCCAAACACGATGGTGTTATCTCTCTGGTTGAGGAGTTGCTGTGACCACTTTCCAGCTCCATCATGAAACCAGCTGCATAATACCAAATTATTTAAGTGTTTCCAAAATCACATAAGTGCGCCAAGTTTTAGCTTAATCGGATGCGAGGAAGAGCTTGAAAAGTCGATTACTAGTTGCCGGACACACCTACGAAAGGAAGATAATATAAAAATCAATTACTATCCATTTCATACTATTGTAGAAGAAAGTCAGTGACGATTTAATTACACTTTCAGGCAATTTAATTCGGTAGATATTTTGATAAGCAATACTCTCTGACATACAACACAATATAACAAAGTTAAACATTCTCAAAATATTTACGACTAATTTTCTTCACTTTGTATAATTGTTTCAATTTGCGGTCGGTTAATGTACAGCAATATTTCAAAGTGTTTTGCCGTTTTTATATCAACACATTGTTTAAGAATAGTTTGGCTTGTAGTGGAAATAAATTGCTCGTAATGTTTCAACGTTAGACTGAAAGTAGAAGAAAAAGTAATCTCACCTCTATTTACTATAGCATTTGCTTAGATTTATGGTTGATTTATTTTCTTGTATTTGAAAGAAGTGGTTGATAAGCATAAAATATATAGCCATAAATTACAATGGCAAAAATAAATTCAGCATAATGATCGTGACCCATAATATTATTAGGCATAAATGTTTTGCCATAATGTTTATTGCCATAAATACTGTTGGCATAATAATAATTTATAAAGCATAATGTTATAAACACATAAGGATATTGACGACATAACTCATATAAAAACAAACATGTTCGTGGTTCAAGGGCCACTCTCGCCGCGCCTTAACCTTATGCAATAGGGTAATTCCCAAATAATAATAAATAATGTAAATACTAATTATTTATTCATTCATTATTATGTCCTTTATTCATGAAATTTCTTACTATCTACATTTTTAAATATTTTTATAAAATCAATAAAAAAAAAACATTTATACATATAAAAAATAGAGACTCACCGGTATTGGGCTTAGGGTCCAAGCTACCGGCGGTCAGGGCTCCATAGAGAGGAACCTCCGAACAATGCGAGCCGTGTCCAGAAGTACTGTTTTTTAATCAAGCCCTTGATCCAGCCTCCTAACGAGAGCCTCCTAAGGTGTTGGTCGAGACTCGTGGCTATTAAGCCATTGGCTGACACAACTATCGGTACAATGATCGCTGAGTCCACATCCCACATGTCGATAACATTGCGAGCCAAGTCAAGATACTTGATTTGCTTATCTTTCTTGGATTTAACGACGTTCCCGTCATGCGGGACAGTTATGTCAACAATCATTGCACGCCTCTCGATTCGGTCCAGCACCACTATAACAGGCTTATTAGCCATAATAGTCCTGTCAGTGATGATGGACCGAACCCAGTACAATGTGATATTGCCATTTTCGATAACTGGGTCGGGCTCATACCTGTAGTACGACACCTCTGATGCCACAAGAGTGTATTTCAGAGCAAGTTGCAGATGGATAATCCTGGCTACAAGATTGTGCCTATACAAGTACTCTTCGTTAGCGAGACGAAAACAACCAGAGATAATGTGGAGCATGGATTAACCCGGACGGTGACTTGCCTGATAGATGTCAACCGTGCCGTCCTTCACAATAAATCTCCGGTAGTTGTTCGTCATGATAACTTCATCCATAATTGCACAGACAAAACCTTCGGTTCCCCCAAAGAGGTCACCGAAACGCAGCCAGGCTACGGACGCTGAATGGTTTACATCGGACCCATGTATTGCCCGGAAAAAGCGTCCGTCTGCCATACCTCCTTGCGGTCGTTAGTGTCAAACACAACAGGCTTGCGCCAGTTCTCATTCGCCATGGAGAGCGGGGGTCAACAACTCCTCGATGCATACCCACGTCGGCGTGTAGTAAATATTCTCTGAGATTGGATATCTCGCGGTTGTGGAGGTTTTTGGCATTTAAAAATCCTCGGCCTCCACATTTCCGCGGGATATACAATCTCATGACTGGCGATCGTGGGTGATGCATTCGATATGCAGTCAGCAGAGTATTACGAGTATATTATAGTATCCAGGGCATCAAGTTCCGTTTGAGTCCATTTGTGTATGCCGAAAGAGTACATCAATACCGGCATGACCCAACCGTTAAAGGCGCGCACCTTGTTGCCACCCGAAAAAAGGCTATTGAATACCTTATTCAGGCAGCCAAAGAAGCGTTTCTTCAACGATTGCATCATGTCAGTAGTGCTGAGACCTAACGCTTACGACATACCCAAATACTTATAGGTTTCGTTTGGAGAGAGGGATCTCAGATCTCTTATTATTATTATATTTTTTTGTGATTTAAATAAATGAAAAAAAGTATCACCATTTTTTTTATTTTTCATGTGCAAAAAATATTTTGCCTAAAAATTAATGCAATTCCAAATTATGCCAAAAAAGATAGACCGTATGACAGTTATGCTAATTTTTGCATTATGCCGAAGTATTAATATTTTAGTTAAATTTATGCGAAGACGTTATACCAAACAATATAATGCCTTAAAATTTGATGCCCAGAGGAGGATTCCCGTAGGAAGCATAAGAGATTTTAAAGACACGGGGCCCCGAAACGTTTTTTCACCTTAACCAATTAGGTACAGTTGATTAGTTAAAGGAATCGAACAACGCTGATCAAAATAATACAAACTCTAAACCTAAACTGTAGAACTAGGTTGAGCGCTGTACAAATATTAGGTTAAATGTGGTATCCTTGACCCATCTCAAATAAAGTGTGAGTGTGAAGATATGGTTGGCACAGTGGTTGAGCGATCGGCTAGTGCGCTGCGCGTCGCGGGTTCCATTCCCACAAGGAACCAATATTTGTATAGCCTACAGATGATTGTGTCTGTGAGTTTTTCATGATTGTAAAAGTACCCACGATACGAGAGAAATTCCTACGGTGGGAAAATGTTAAAATAAAAAGAATAAGCCTACCACACTACTACTACATACCTTTGTGGGATGTGCGTCACCTCCTTTGTTACCTGTCATTCATTTTCATGTGACCTGTTCAGGTAGCTAAATAATTGAAAAGATTTGATCTAAAGTCAATCGAAAAGAACGTCGTTACTCAAAACAGAAGAATCCTGACCAAAGGATCAAACCAAAATTCACACCAATAACTAACTTTTATTAATAAATCACCAATCTCATCATATTGAAAGCACATTAATTCAGACGTATATAGCGATTACATAATTCGACTAAGTAATAAGAATTATTAGCCAATAAAACCAAGCTTGGCCCAATGCCAGTATGCAATATGCAGCCACAGACGACCGAGTAAAATGGCTACATTATTGAAACACACTTTTTTGCAGCGTCTGCATATCATACTTTGACTTCACGGTTAAGGTGTCTATTAAATGGGCGATAGACAGGAATGTTGTGAACCTCGTTGAACATTAAATCCTCGAATGTTGCTGAAAGTAGGAGCAAATGGAGAAACTCAATTAAGTAGAAGGTTATGAAACCATGATGTGATCACGACCCCCGATAATGCGGTATTGACGCAAGGAGGAGGAGACAGGGACGAAACAAATGACAAAAAACTTTATAACAAAAAAAACCGACTTCTAAACAAAACACTACAAAACAAAAATAAAATTATTTTTTGTTTTATAGTGTTTTTTACATTATTTTTTTATTTTTTGAATTATCTTTTCTATCCGTAACTTTTTAGTTACTTATCATTTTTCTTGAATAACTTTTAAACATTTAAGTGTTATATATTTTTGAAATCAGCTCTTAAAACGCTTCATTTTGATATCCCACACGATTTGCTTGGAAGAAAAAAAAATGTTACTCACAATATTTCGCACAAAAGCCGCCATTTTTCATTTTAAAATTTTACTCTAGCCAGTGACACTCGCAAGCTTAAAACAAATCGATTGATGTAAGAATCATCAAAATCGTCTTACGCGTTTTGTCTCTAGAACACCACATATGAACAAACATACATACATACATAGACTGATAAATACATTACCTTCCTTTGCGCCCCGCGCAGTCAGTTAAAACTTGTAACATGAAGTCCATTGTATAGAGGGGCTTGAAGACAAATTAAAACCAAACATGGAAGATTTATCATTCTCTAGCCTTCATCGCAATTAATTTAGGGTCTGCACAATAATCTTTTAATTCCATTCTAGTCACTGTCATCTCTGTTGTCTAAGCCTTTCCTAGACCCATCGCCTTTCACACATTACATTAACAGATTCTTTGATCTTCCCGGATCACAGACGTTCTCAAAATTTCGACTTTATCTCTTTCCTCCACATGACATGCTCACAACTTTTTAGTCACTGGTACTACTACGAGTATATATACAACGTACGGGTGACAGAAACCAAAATAACTCCACCAAGACTTTAACTATGCCAATTTTACAGATTAACTATATAACTACAAATAACAGAAGTAATAATTGCTTCCTTTAATATAATTTCAGCAATAATACCACATTCTAAACCACTATCCCCAAAACAACATAATAATTCATAACTCCTAAAACGCAACTTCATCATCGCAAGCAAGATGTCTGCCAATAAACCGATACTATTTGGCTACGTTCCGATACCACACATAAATTTATACCGGACATGGGAACCAGGTGACTTGAACAGTCATAAAATATTGATACACCAACATTTTGTGGCAAATAAAGCCTTATTGATAGTCCAAGACCCGTATATACAGAGAATATTATGAACCCGGACGTTGAATAATTTTTTTAGCTGGTTCATCATTTGGATAAATTATGAATTGTTTATTTGACTTTTCCGTGGTTCACGAGTAATCACCGCAGAGCAAAAGTTCTTTGTATTTACTTTTCGTTTTGATTAGTGTATTTTTTGGCTTCGTATCATTTTGGCCCCTATCTACACTTTATCAAATTATATTATATTAATTTCATAAATCATACACTGCACAAAATATGCTATAAATTATACGCTAACCAAATCACTAATAAACTCGTTTTCTTTATTTCTTATACGCACTAGCCAGACAGACTTTGCTGCAGCCATTCCCATTACTGTACATAGGAAACTTCAGGTACGTTTATCTTATTTTTATTGTAATACGGTGTAAAATTCTAATTACATTCTGCCAGGCACCGAAATTCTATGTTTTTCTTTTTGTTCCTCGTGAGCATTCCGCAAAATAAAAAGTTCTCAAAAGTTACAAACTTGTTTCGTAAAATGGCTTCACATTTGCACCCTCTAGTTGGATTGAAATAAAAATGTTGTTTGTTGTTTGAACTTTTTCTTTGACTTCATTTGGCATCGGAAAACATCATGATTACTTCGTTCTATTTTTTGTATTTCAATACGAGTGTCTAACTGAAATAATGTTACGATTAAATTAGTTTGAAAATGACGCAAAATTGTGTCCCAATATCAGCTGCTCTTCTGCATCAAAATAACATGAATCATCGCTTACATTGCGAATATAAAGCGAAGTCTGCCCGCCTCATTGGTGACAAAATTAATGATTTAAACACATATTTGAAAATGGCAAAAATAGCTCTCTCTTCCCGATCAAAATAATATGGATTGATACACCAAAATCGCGAACATAAATCGACATCTATCCGCCTGATTGGTGACAATCAGTAATGACTTAAACCCATAAAAGCTTTAACGCGACTCCAATAACCACAAATTGACTGTAGAATATTAAAGACATGTTCAGACGAGCGCAGTGGAAGTTTGCATTCGAATGCGAATTTGAAATAGTCACTATAAATGTTAAATGAACGATCCTAGACAGTGCCGGAGTCCAGTGATAGCTAGTCGGGCTATGAATATTGTACAATAACTGTCTATCTAAAAGTGTCACGGAGTGTAACCTGCACTTAGTAAAGTAGTGTTGTGTAAAACGGTGTTATTAAATTGTATCTTTTGTTAATCCGTTTGCCATTGTCTATCAGGAATCCATTAAAATAGGTTCTTCCATATGATACTTAAATATACGACTGGCACATCTTGCATAGTCAGTTTCTTAAAGATCTCACTGAATGGATAACATTTTAAGCTCTGCTTATCCTAGTATTATATAGTCTGTGTTGACACGCGAAGAAAAGAAGTGTCGGTGTCACACTTAGACATGCATGGTATGTGTTATTGTCATGTATTATTTATAATGCCTGGGCAATTTGAAAAATGGCCCAATATGAGTAGGCAATATGATAAAAACTATTGAAATAATTAAATTGTCCGGGCTTTCTGAATAATGCTTATCACTTATTGGGCCGGGTAATAGAAAGATGTGTTTTTTTAATTAATTTAATGTTAACATATTTTTTTTAATTAAAGTAACTAAGATATTAACATATATACAATTGAATATTCTACAAAGGGGATAGGCTCATTGTGCATCAAAAAGTTCGTTCATCAAGCTTCTTTGCCTCGACACTTTCTGATCGCTGCCACTGTGGTACAGTCAGAAAAGTAGCAATATTCATAATGACCAGACAATGTGATAAATATAGAAGTTTAAATCATTATATTGCCCTATTTGACTTGAGTTGATTCGTAATGCCCGGACATTATACATAGTGCACTGATTAAGAACTTGGTCCATAACCTAATTTTCGTTGCCTTCGTTGCATTCAACCGTCGGATCGAATCTAAATTTCTCCGAGTTATCAAGCTTCTCTGCCTCGATCTTTTTTGGGATCCCCGCCAGTGTTGATTTTGGATTTTAGGAGTTTTAGTGGTTTTAATACTGTGGTAGGAAATTTTCCTAAAAAAGCATAAAACCTTGCACTTTCCGCTGTAAATTTTGTAGATCGACAAGATAGAATATATCAAAATTCAACCCCTGAACGAATCAACAGCTGTAGTTTGCAACGAAGTCATGTAGTTAAACAACTGGTTAAACATAAATGCAGTTCTAATAAACTAGATTACGCAGCGTTGATGCGCCAAATGTTTACTTATGCGAGCCCATCACGAATGTCTATTTAGGACATATTCAACGCTAGTGTGTTTGGTCGCGGGTTATTATGAACAACTGGCGACGAATTCGTTAATGCATTTTGTGGGGAAGCCATTTACTGAGTATTTACATAACATCACGCTTGTCCCAGAAAGGCTCGGCAAAAGTGTACTGTACTATATTTTACCGGTAATACAATTTATGTTTAAGTTCAGTAAGAATGTGTTGAGGTGTGTGATGTGGCGACTCAATTTTTAATAACGGAGCATACAAAAAAACAATAAAATATCTCTTTTCCTGATCCAAAAATTAACTCAAATACATTTCATCAAATAACGACGCAGTCACACAAGTATAATACAATAATGTTACAATTTTGTGTCACTCAAGTGTATGGTTATGGTGTTTTTAAAAATAGCACAATTAGAATTACTAATAGGCAATCAACCGGGTTCAAATCCAATAACTGGGTTTAAACCCATCTCTATAGATGAGTCATCTCTAAATTAAGAGACTTAGAGATGAGTAATAAGTCGGGATCCATCTTCATGACCCAGACCCCATGTCATGCTTCGCCCGCGTGTGCGCCCCGTGTTTTCTTATCCCAAAGGAACATTACAACAAGATAAAATTAGCCTATATGCTATTCCAGATTCTAATCTATCTTTGTTCCAAATTTCATCCGGATCCGTTCAGCCGTTCTGGCGTGATTGAGTAACAAACATCCAAACATTCGCATTTCTAATTATTTGATAAGTGGGTTACGTATTACTCACCAATAACATCCAACAAGATTTTATGGTTTCTCGTCGGGGATATCTTGAAGTCGACTCTGCAGCGGTACATGGCGCGATCGGTGGGGATGACGTCACGTATCCTGAGGGAAGATGGCGTCGCGGTATGCCACCGGGCTCGCCCACCCAGCACGTCATCCGCCCAGTGCGCCGACGGGCCTTTGTCGCGGCGGCTGTCGTAGCTGCGGGCAAACGAAAAAATGAGACTAGTAAACTTGTGTATGACTGTAGACTTGTGGTGATTGGTGTATGTAGTGGTTATGAAGTAATTTGATATAAGTAACTTAATACGGCAAGCCTTGAAATTAAACTTTTAATAAACATGTCTAAGAAGGAACTCATGTCTAACAGCGGTGGCAAACACATAAATCGTGTGAAAACATCAAGAATGGTATTTTTCCCGTCACAGTACCTCTGTTTCAGAGCTGAGGAGGATGACATGTGTTCGGTACCATATACCCCACAGTGTTATGCCAGTCCAATCTGAACGCATAAAACTGAATGAAAGAAGAGAGAACAAAGCATAAGCGTCACCCAGTAATATTCTAATTTCTGGGACATTAAGGTCTCCTCTATAAGGGATTGTGGGCCATAATCTACCGCGCTGGCCCAGTGCGCGAACATTTTTTCTAAAGATGTTCTTTCAGCGTTTTGAGAGCAGTGGCGATGAAATTAATTACACAAAGTAATGCGACTGTCTGAGTTCGAACCTCATCCTGGGTCATAACTGGGCCATCACGACTCAATAATTAAATAACAATAATTCCATTTTTAATACTCTCAAATCCTAACCTCAAAACTTTAAACTCTGAAAAATCCAATGCGTTGCCAACGTGCTCCGAAATGAAAACGTTTTTACTCATTAATATTTCATAAGCACAACCAGCTTAAGGCCAGTTCAGCCCTGCCCTATTCTTTTATACAGTCACCAACATAAATCAAAATGGGATCAAAGTGTAAGAGCGACGATTTTTATAAATTGCATAATTATGCAGTTTTCCACGTAGAAAAATCTCGCGACAAATTTTTATACCGTCGCGAAGAGGGGACTATCAAAGCCAAAGGGAGTATTGAAAGGAGTGCTGAAGGATGGAGTGTTAGGGAAGGAAGAAAGGATCTTTGGAATATAAAAGTTTGATCTGAAAATTTTATCAGGTGTTTTTTTTTTAAATAGTTGTTACTATGTTTTTTGTTACACATTTTTTTTGTTATCCTTCTAAAACAACTACCTTACATAACGCCTGTAAACTCGAATTCTTTGGCAGAATTGTATATTTCACGCATTTATTTATTTAGGATCTCCAACAAAGGATGTACACAGATCATGTGAAATAGACTGCACTTAAAAAGTATCACGTAGGTGAACTCCTTCACTTACAGGAGACCACAGCATGCATAATTGAATTTACATCTAAGCTCAATATTATAGAAATCTTTGTGATGAAGCAAGAAAATCTCTATCAAAAATATATAGGTACCATATAAAGTTACAAAATATATAGTAGGTTTTTTAACTTTTTTCTTTCTAGAAGCATTATTCGATTAATGTCAATAGGTTTGCCTTGTCCCTTGAGATTAGATACCGTCCTCGTGTCTATTAATCATCGCATGGCATGTGGAACATAATACCTGACTAAGTGTCTGATGGTATTGACCAGACGACTGCAAACAACCCGATTATTTAATTAAATTGTTTGTTGTACATATTTTCCTTATCTACCTAAGCATCGTTTCAAAATAACGTAGTCAAACTTAACTGTAACGTATATTTGATTTGCAACTAAATAATATTTTGTTAATCAAGTTTTTTTCTAAACTATGCTTCAATCTTGGTCAGTGAATAACTTATTAGAGCAACTACATAAACAAAAAATAAGAAAGAGAACTTCAACATGAAAATATGAACCTCAAAGTGTCCCAAGTTGAAGGACATGAAAAGGCACCACTGTTAGTATTTTCATCAAAATTACCGCTCCTTAACAGTTCAAAAGAGCCTTTAAATGGTTTGAGAGTGATTTCTGGAAGAAGGTACTAGTCGAACTACAAAAATACTTTTGCTGATAGAAAACTACAGTATCGCTTAGTGCCATAGTTATTTTTTACCCGACTGCCGAAGGAAGGTTATGTTTTTATTACTCTATGAATGAAATTATGTATGTTTGTTCCTATGTGGCGTTTTAAAGACCATACGCGTAAGCCGATTTCTTTTTTTCCACACCCATCGTGTGGGGTATCAAAATAAAGGGTTTTAAGAGTTAATTTCAAAAACACAAAACACTTCTATGTTTAAATGTACTCGAATCGAAAAAAAATGTTATCAATGAAATTGTAAGCAGTTGGTTTTTTTTATTTGAGAATCAACTTTTTTTATAGATGGGCTCGCGCTAGACCACTATCTCACCTGATGGTAAGAGATGATGTGGTCGACGGTGTAGCACGCTTGCCTAGAAGTAACCTATTTACTCTTGACTTAAAGACCCCAAAGTTGGAACTATCGGGCAACTCAGTTCCTAGTGAGATAGGCCACTGGAGCGAAAGCCATGGGAAAAAGTAGTCGTTACTTTATAGTACACGTACATAGTTGGTTGTTATCAAACAACTATGTACATAACTTCTGCAAACTGATAGTTACTTTCAATTATAATTTGGCACATCACAACACAATAATTTGTAACCGATATACAATAAACTACGAAAACAATCAAATCTCCACTTTATCAGTTAAACAAATTAATCGGATTAATTTGTCATTTAAAACTGACAAACCGGTTTTACCGGACACATATATTGGAATGAAACTACGATTGTTTTGTTTTACAATTTATATTAATTGTATCGCAGTAATCTTTTTAATGACGTTAATGAGATAATGTGTTTAACAAGCTTTACTATGAAAAACTGCAAATTTCTGAGGTTTGAAGCAAACCCACTTAGAATCCCTGAGGTTGAAGTGAGGTTTATTCCAAGTCACGTTCTTCAACTTGAGTCCATTTCCAATCATCAAATTTACTGATAAAGCTTGACTTTTTTTTTTTATAAAACTAGCTTCTGCCAGCGGCTTCGCCCGTGTGAATGTCGAAAATTATCCCAAGGGAACATATTCCCGGGATTCCAGAGTATAATCTATTTCTGTGCCAAATTTCATCCAGATCCGTCCAGCCGAAAATATAAATATAGTGTTAATAATTAGTGTGATTAGAGCGATAGTGCGTAGTGTGATACAAGATGAGTTTTAGATGACGAATGTAGATCTAGTCATGTCAATGTTTGATTGGACAATAATTACTTAATGCTTACGTCCTTTTAGTTTACCTAATCTGGATCCCGTGATATTAATGTCTATCTATATCTAGTTTGATACAATAATAGTTTACCAAGAATTATCGGTAATACTTAATCCCATATAGTTGTATATAGCAGGAATTGCCAAGCCGCCAACAATCGTGACGTATCATATCTGTATCACTTCAATATAATGTTGTTAGTTTTTAAATGTACGTATGTACATTCATGTTAGTGTCTAAGTTGTCTATAAATACTTGTCTTCCACAAAGGATTAGGTAAAGGTGGACCTTCGGTATACCCGCAATTCGCCAGATACGTTTAAGTCCTATTTAATAGGAGAAAAGCCTATTGCCTCCGATTCGGCACAAACATAAACTCTGGTGTAAAAAACCCAATATCACTTTGATCTGACTATAAATATTTTGTTTATTTAATACTAGCTGATCCCCGCGACTTCGCTCCCATCAAAATTATAGCCTTTATTACTCGGGAATAATGTAGCTTTCTATAGGTGAAAGAATTTTTAAAATCGGTCCAGTAGTTTCGGCGCCTATTCGATACAAACAAAAAAATCGTTCCTCTTTATAATATTGGTAAAGATGTTACTCGGGAATAATGTAGCTTTCCATAGGTGATAGAATTTTTTAAATCGGTCTAGTAGTTACGGAGCCTATTCGGTACAAACAAACAAACAATCTTTCCTCTTTATAATATTGGTATAGATGTTTTTCGAGAATAATGTAGCTTTCCATAGGTGACAGAATTTTTTAAATCGGTCCAGTAGTTTCGAAGCCTATTCGGTACAAACAAACAAACAATAAAACAAACAAAAAAATCTTTCCTCTTTTTTATATTGGAATAGATTGGTGATACTTGGATTGAGCAAAAACTTAGACTCCGGGGTACTACTGAGAAATTTAAGATTGAAAACCCAATATCACTTTTCTCTGACTATTAATATTTCGATAATATTGGTGATATTTGGGAGAGGCGTATGTCCAGCAGTGGACGTCTTTTAGCTGAAATAATTTATTTATTTGTTTAAACTTCATGCATAAAGGTACAATGGCGGACTGCCTTAGGCATTCTCTACCAGTCAACTAAGGGTGGTGAAGAGATGATGATGATAAATATTTCAAGAAATAAAATGTTTCGGTAATTTTGCGGCATCTGTGTCTTTATCGACTGCAGATTTGTTGCTTATTGACCTAATTGCTTATCGCGAATGACGTTTCATGTTCGATCCGCTTAACCCTCGTCTCACTGACAGATCACTTGAACGCCATACGCAATGTGACCACAACAATACAACTCCATAATGCCAATATCAGCCCGCAATATTGTCACACTGCATAGCAAAGGTCTCTTGTCGAACAAAGAAGGATCGGACATTAATAGCCACGCTTGTTCTCTGCGTCTAAGACTATAAGTCCGAGCTTTCCGACTGCACAGTGTTTTCCTTTACATTTAGTTTCTGTTCAAGAAATTCATTTGGATTTAATAGGTCTTAAACCCGTTTCCCGTTTCCCCTTTCTATCCTTGTTAGGGTCACAATAGGGCTCACAGGAGAAACGTCCCTAATATATAAAGATTAAAAAATATCTAGTGACTAGACCATGTTTCCATATTTCTTTGGTACATCTAAGCGAGATAATAATGTATTTTTATCCATGAACAAGTTTTCTAAACGATTGTGAAAACCGCATCAAAACTAACCAATGGATAGTAAAGAATATCTTGGCGGTCAACCAGATAGACTCGAAAAGCAACTTTATTTTGTACAAGCTGCTGCCGACGGTTTAGCCCGCGTGGAATTAGTTCTTATATTTTGATACATAGCTAATGTGTTATTCTATATAAGTAAGACTATGTCATAATTAAAAACATTGCGACAAATTCCCCAATTCAATCAACTTCGATACAACATTCGGATAGCAGTTGAAAATACATATAAATACATCATAATCCGTCATGGAGACGTGAGAAATGTATCCGAAAGGGAATTTTCTTGAGGCTAGTTGGCGGTGCAGATCAATCTTCAGATAACATTCGTATCGTGTTCTCCATAGAGCATCGAAACGTCTCGGCGGCCATTGCTAGAGAAGGCATTGTCAAAACCGTCCGTATAAATGAAGCGAATGCCACCATAAACATGTACTACTGCACCCTAATTGAGACGACAATCGAAAGGAGTCCTTAATCCATTAATTCATTTATTATGTGTAAAAATCCGATTACTCGATAGCATTAAGCACGCAATAAATACTGTTGAATTGTTAAATTGAAAGAGTTTAATTTTCATAAATTTATATATTACGTTAAATTTATATATTAAGACTGGCTGGTCTGAACATTACCGTCAGAAAATTTACTAATCTATTGAAAGAGACAAAGTGAATGTGCATCCAATACTTGTCGCTTTTCTTTAAGTCCTAGTGGCCACTAGTGACATTGACAATCTGTGACTTGAATCGATAAAATAATCAACAAATTTCTGGCCGTTTTCACTTGACAGCCAGGCAGGGAATGTTCAAGTCGAGTTTCCATCTGCAAGCAACTTGCAAGGAAGCTGGTTGCAGCCTAAGTTTAGTGCCCTATGTTTTGCGCACATTGGCATTTCTAGTCACAGCCGGGACACATCGATTCCTTGCTCTGTGGTTTTCTCAACGTTATATCTAGCTTTGTTTTTGTATGTATTCTGTTTCTTTGTACGTGTAGAATAGAATAGCACTTTAGGGCGGGTAGATGTTACACATGACAAATGTATCTTATATAACGTTGAATAAAATTACTCGCTTCTTTCGTTATTTCAGCTAAAATAATATTGTTTGAAACGGAACATGAGATATTTCACAAAAAAGTGAAGAGAAGAAAATTACCTCACACTACTATTTCTATAAAAACTACTAGATATAGCTACCAGAGGCTTGTTTTGGTTACGATTTGTGATTGGTATAATAATGGCACTATTGCACGTACACAAGAATCAAATAAACTGACGATAATATTGGTGTTTTATACATACACCTCACCAAATTCCTTCGAGGAATATAGACATTTTTTTTTTAACTTTTCCCTACACCAGGAATTTCTTCCTGTATCGTGGGTGCGTTTACAAACATATAAACTGCCATACACAAACACCCAGAGCCGGAACAACTATCTGTAGGTCATACCAATAGTTGTTCCTTGCGGGCTGCGAACCTGAGACAGTCAATCACTCAACCACTGCACCAACCGTGCGCCCAAATATATCGTAATAATAAATACTATCAATGAGTAGGTATGCTATTAATTAAGCTGTGATTATTTTTAAGTAGATTATGTAAAAGAGTGATTAAGATACATGGATTTAGATGCCTCGACTACCCAACACAAACACGTCTGGCGAACGCGAAGTACAAGTCAACCCAAATATTAATTAAGGATTGACAAAGAGAGAAATCGTTTTAAATCTAACAACTTAAGTATCTTCTTCTTCTTTTGAGTTGATGTTTAACTTTTTAAATGTATTCCAGATGCTCATACTCAACTCAAACTTAAAAGTGGCCACACCTACCAATCAACTGCCAACCAACCTTACTTAACTCTTGAGTTTGGCATATGATTCTTCAGCTTAACTTTATGTGTACTCAATAGAGCAAGAGCCCAGACGCCTCAGATGCCACACAACGCCAAAGTCTTTCTACACAAAATGTGTGGTAGATATTGAATAAAAATGAAAGTCCAAGTTAGTAAGCAAGAGTACGTTCCAAGTATACGCCAACACTAATCAATTCCACTGATTTAGTGTTAAAAGAGTTCGGTAACGTTTGGGGCGTCTAAAATCGTGGACTTAATCACATTAATGTAAAAAAAAACAAGCAATCACAACTGTCCATTTCCAGTTCGACTTGAGTTGAGCATGAACATCTGCGTTCATGAGGTTCGGTAAAGTGCAGGTGTATGGGCATTCAGTACGTCTTATTAAAGCTTAGAGGTATGGCTTTACAATAGTTTAAGTTTTATGATCAGAGAAGAAGCGAGAGACACTATAAATAGGATAATATCGTGATACGATCAACGCAAGACTGCACCAGTGCAGTGCGCGCGCGTAGAAACGTCAAATGACTAGGAAGTTCGGATACACACTCTGGAATATATTGTCAATGCATTCAGCAGTATGGCATTACAAGTAATTTTCACATATTAATAATTACTTCGCATTTATGTATTTGACCATCCATGCAACCATGGCCATGTCCTTTACTAATAACATCCTGGCCCTACAGCTTAACGTGATTTCCGAGGCATGAAGGAATCGCACTAGGTAAAGATGGTCACCCATCTGCGAACTCACCATGGCAAACATTGCTTTACCTTAAAGATCGACTCATGCGTCTGTGATTATTTAACCTGGCTTTGATAACCTCAATACTTGTTTAAATTGCCATACAGAATCACACCGATTGACACACTTTTTCGAGCTGTTAAAAGTTACTGTCCGTTCACGGAAATCATTTTTCAGAACAAAATACACAGAAGCACTTTGTTTCGGCTTTATTCGCACACCAGTAGTTTTCTATTCGCTTTGAATGCATGATTGATAGTGCAAAGACTAGAATTTATGTCGATACCATCGCTTCTGCCTTGTCTGTGGATAGTTGAAAATAAACGACGCAATTTGTGTGTCTATGGTTAGTAAAAAATACTGATAAAAAAGACTCGTACAAAGAAGCTGGTTTTAAAGAGACTGATAATTTTATCGATGAATATTGGCCCGAATGTTTGTTTGCCCGAAGGACGGTTGGTCGAAAGAATGATTGACCAAAGAACGTTTGCCTGAAAGATTGTGCGCGTGAGCGAACATACGGGCGAATGTTTTACTGATCGTGTCGACCTGAACATGTCACACCCCCAGAGTGAAAGTGAGTTAACTCAAAATTCCTGTTAACTTTGATTTTGCTAGAAACTGGCCTTAAAACGCGTACTCTAATACTCTGGGTTGAAAAAGACCCTGAATTATGAGCAAGAAAGGGAGAGCCTAAGACATCGGTCACTTTAGTTGATCGCACTTTTTACCTATGCATGTTACATGAAAGAGATCGAATCAATACAGCTTCAGGGTGCTCTCGAGTGACTTGTATAAAATCGACGGATCTCGTATTGTACCGGTTTATTGCAAATACTGGGAAGCTAGGTACAATTTCTTATTTGTGCTAAACTGACTCTTTTTTATATAAGTTTATTAGATTTTAGTGACCGTTTTTAGCTTAAGTCTCTTTAGTAATCAAATTCTGAATTCTGTGGATAAAAAGTCCCAGCAATACAGTTTTTTTTGCAATTTCTGACTATTATAAGTTTAATGTCGAAATATATATTTAATATACATTTTTTTAAAACTTTTTTACTCATTTCCCACACGTTGCAATTTTTGAGTTAGGTCACTTTCATTCTGGGGGTGCGAAGTGAGTAGCAGGCCATTGTTTGGTCAAGAAGTTGACTTTGACTACTTACGACAAGGTAAAGTTTAATAGATATCACAACATAAAATGATAAGATGAAGATGATGATGGTATGTAAGATGTTGTACTTATTAGTGTAAAATAAGTATGCGAAGGGTAAAGCAAAGATGTATGTACCTGCCAATAGTACACCCAAGGATATGTACATAAAACTCTCAGTAAAAACACTGCACATAATATATTATATTAAAAAAAAAATTGTCGAGGTTTGTATGTATAAACGGTATAAGTATGTTGTTACAGCGGCCCGTATAATGAACAATATCAGATAAAAGTAACTACCCATTCTGTTTAATCAGATCACATTTTGGTGACGCTTATTCTGTGCCGTTGCACCAGAGGGCAGTGGGTTATATAAAACATAGCTAGTACTGCAATTGCCAATGGCAACTAAGCAACGTGTTAAGAGCCATCAGGCGAGATAGTGGTAAAACGCGAGCCAATTGATAAAAAAAAATTGGCAGTGTTGATTGATGCCGTCTTGAAATAGGGATGTTTCTTAGGTAGCAAATGATAATTCTATTTATTCCGTCAGTGAGATTATCAAATAATGCTGGACCCGTATTTTTGCTTTATCAAATAAATAAAAATTGACAAAGATAAAGCGCATCAAAGTTCAGGAATGGGGGCTTGTGACGTCAATTTGTCAGTATACAATGTAGCACACAGTGACGTCACACGATATTTCAACGCATTGTATCGTCTTAATTTTTTTGTTTACGTGGAAAACGAAAAATACGTGTCCAATATTTTTTGATAATCTAACTGACGGACTAAGTAGGTTTTTTTGGTCATCTACCCTTTTAGATAAGATAATTCCAATAATCTAAGTAATTTACGCGAAATTAAATCTTGTATTTACTGACATTAATCAAATGTTTTGTTCGTTTGTCAACTGAATTATTTTCATTGTAGTTATCCGGATATCTGAATCAAGTATTTGAAGTTGAGTGTTTGTCAAATTCTGCTTAAACCTGAACATCTGTAAAATTTGGTATTGAAATACGGTTCACAGCCGTTACACGTGTTCACTCCAACTAAATAAATCATTAAATACTAAAATGAAAAACTGACCCTTTGTTTTTTTTTTTTAAAGCTAAGAATCGCTTGCACCACAATTCACTAAAACGAATAAAATTTACGTTCTATTTCTGTCAACCATTTGAAGATGACAATCACTGGATTATATAGCAAATAAGTTGAGCCGTAACCCCTTGAGTGCCCGAAATGTGGATTCACGCGCGACACAATGGCTTTTAATTGCTTCGGTTTACGCATTCAACCGGTTAAATGTGTTTAATGATTTTTGGTGACAGGAGGCCTAAGACGTTAAATAAGGCTAACTAAGTTCTAATGCACCCTGCATTAGAACATAGTTACACAGGACTCATCTTATTCAGAAAAAATTACGATCATTAGTCACCACGCTTGCCGCTTGCACCACGGGCATAAATCAAGAACTTTAATATTCGATACTTTCGTACATACAACAGATTATCAGCGTCAAATTACCAGCAGAGAGCTGTATTAATAGCAGGCCAGATAAAATTTGTTAGGGCTATCCAAATTCCTTCCCTGCCTTCCCTAACCTCGCTACCTCCCGTGAAAACTAATTTGCCTTTCACACCCACACCAGCAGGAGTATGCATAGCGAATGCCTGGTTTGAGCGATTTATAAAATATGTATACAGTGTCAGATTGCGATTTAGTCATGAATCTTAGGTGATTCAGTAGCGTGATAGGTACGGTACGCTTGGAACTCGCTGAGTTATCACTTTTTGTTGTTTATGTGTGGGTTTTTGGTGACTCAAAATTAACCGCCGAAAGACGTCCACCACTAGACATAGGACTCGTGCGTCTCGTGCGTCTCGCATCCAGCCTATTCCCGCAACCTTAACCAGGTCATCGGTCGCATCGTCTACCGGTTTGCGATCGCCACTCCAGAACTTTTCGGCCCCATCGGGCATCCATTCTGCGAGCAATGTGTCCTGCACACTGCCACTTAAGTTTCGCAATTCTTCTTGTGTTTTGAGTTTTTTGTGACTAAAATGCTAAAAATGTTTTGAAGACTTTTTACAAGCCAAACATCAATAAAGTTTGATACACCAATCTTTCCAAAAATTTAAAACCAAAAATTTATATTTTTCGCTATAACAACAGAGTATAAAATGGAATTGACTGTAGTGTCACGTTTTGTGGTTTTCGGTACCTAAGTATTATTTTTGTTCTTTACGTGAGACAAAAACAACGTTTTCAGAAACCATAAAATTGTATTCTGCATGGTTGATTCAAAAATGAAATTCAGTATCATTAAGTTTTCACTAACATGATACAATTGATGATAATAGCTTCAAGTCATACACAAATAATTAATCAATAGGTGAGTCGACAGTTAATTGTTGACCAAGATTTGTAATTAAGAACGACTATAGTCCACCCACTTTGTATTAAAAAAAACGAATTTAAAATTCTACTTGTATAAATTGTAATTAATTAAATTGTAATTTAATCCCTGCATTAGTTTTTTTAATGATACGCTATACAAATTATTAACGAGGCTACTCTACAAATAATTTTATCTTCAAATTAGATTTTAGACCCTAATTAAAATACTAAATGAGAGGACAAAGTAAACATACTTAAAACTTATTATTTTCATTTACTTTGTGTAGCAAAATAAACAAATGGTAATGTAATTTTATAGAATTAAAACGGACTCATTTATTTCAGTTGTGCTTATTTTAAGTTTTATAATAAAACTATGGAAGGGCAACTTTTCAGTGTAATTGTGAAAATTAGATATTTTTTATCCGCAAGTAATAACATCTAACTTGACCTTACTCAAGAACAACTTGAAAAACTTGAGCGACTTCAAAAGGTTTGTATTCGGTTTGCGAAAATATGATCATGTCTCCGAAGTCTCTGTGAAGCTCAAGTGGTTGCCAATTCGCCTTCGTCGGAATGCTCATATTCTTTCGCTTTTATATAATGTGCTATTCAGTCCTTCCACCCTCTTTATCTTAAGAAACGTTTTCAGTTTCTCTACGATTCCCACACAAAATTTCTTAGGTCATCAAATAACTTACGACTTTAAATGCCAATGCATTTCACGAGTTTTCTGGATAAATCCTTTACTGTCCAGGCTACTAGTCTGTGGAATGCGTTGCCAGACCCAATCGTTGCCTGTGTTCAAAAGACTCGTGAGGGAGCATTACCTGTCGCTGTGATTATGAATTGATTGTCATAATTTTATTTATTGTCTTTATATTTTAGTATGTATGTATTTATGTATATATTACATAGCTTATGTATGTATCTGTATATCTTTTATAATATATATTTTTTGAATACTGGTATTGTCACACCACTAACAGCCCCACTTCGTGTCCAGCAATTATTGTCCATACCTGGTTGTCTGGAAGAGATTGCGGAATGCGATAAGGCTGCTTATTGTACGTGTTTTTAGTTTTAAGTTTCCTTTATAAATGTTACTTATGGTCTACAATAAAGTATTTAATAAATAAATAAATCTAACAAATTAAAATACTGGTATTAAAAACAAACTAGCTTCTGCCAGCGGTTTTGTCCGCATACAATTTAGAAATTAACACTAAGGAAGGTACTCGCAAGATAAAAATTACCATGTGACCTTCTAAAAGGTCTAATACATCTCTATACCAAAAATTATAAAAATTGGTTTTTTGATTTAGGCGTGCAAATGTGACACTAACAAAGGCAAAGTTACTTTCGTATTTAACATATTTTAGTATAAGGATCTTTCACTGGATTATTGCAAACACCGTAAGTATATAATAAATCGCGTGAGACTGTAAACTCATTCTTCTCAATATAACACAGGTATATTTTGAACTATTGAATGGGTTTTTCTGATCACATATTATTACATATTCGATATGCATTTCACAAGATTAATTACAAACTTACGATGTTTGCAATCAGCCGTTGACAGCTCCATAGAATAAAAAAATTCGAACAAATAAAATCATATTTCTTTCTTGCACACCAGCAAGTCAAAGCAACACACACTTCCAGTATATAACACACGGCCTCTTGACAGACACTTCTCAACAAATCTCTCTCCCGAGACGAAGTCGGGTGAAAAGTTCACTTTACTTACTGTCACTCAACAGATAATGAACACATAGTAGTGGCAACCGGGTCGTTGTTCTGGCGCCACACGCGACCTACCCTTATTACAGAGAAAAAAGAAAAACAAATGCCAACAAGCTTACTACCCAGCTCCTACGTGCCCCAATACAGAAGGCAATTTACATTTTTCCAACAAAAAATCAACAAAACAAACGTAGTGCTGAGGTTTTAATAAGAACCGGCTGAAAACTTAAAGATCGTTTCAAATACGACTGCTCTACTTAGCTGGATAATACCCTCTAATCCAAAATGCTTTAATTCACACCCCAATACCAGCTCTATTACTTAATCGTTAGAGTTCATTGTTTTGTAACGAAAGATTGAGTTTGGACGTTCTGTCATAATGTTAGAATTAAAGTAGCAGGTGGAATTATTTCTATTCTCATTCTACAAGGTAGGAATTAAAATAATAATACAAATCGTTTTCTGGAATAATGTTTAACTATTTGAGTAAACTGCGGAGTAATTTTTATTATTGCCTGGCTGGTCTAGTGATTGCAAGCTAATACTGCTGAGCACAAGATACTGAGTTCATATCCAGGGTCGGACAAAGTGTTATTGGGTTTTTACCCGAATGCGCGTTGCAAAGGAGTGTAATGTGTTTATCAGTCTATGTTTGTATGTATTATGTATGTTTGCTCCTATGTGGCGTTCTAGAGACCAAACTCAGGCCGTTTTTGATGATTCTTACGTCAATCGTCTTAAGCTTGTGAGTGTTACTAGCTACATTAAAATTGAAAAGAAGAAAATTGGCGAATTTTGGGCGCCATATTGTGGAGGACCCAATTTATTTTCTTCCATACCCATCATGTGGGATATCAAAATAAAGGTGATTTTAAAAGTAACCCGAAAATAAAATGACAGTTAAAAAGTTAAATATAAAAAATGTCAATTCAAAAAATATGTGTGGTGGTAGGTACAGAGATTTCATAAATATATAAAACCTATATTTTTAAAAGTAATCCGAAAATAAAATGATAACTAAGTTAAAAATAAAATAAATGTTCATCAGATTCTACCACCGGCTTTGCCCGCGTGGAAGTCGGAAATGGTTCTTAGAGACATATTCCTGGGGATAAAAGTATCCTATTTTCTATTCCAAGGATTAATATATCTATCTCTATACCAAAATGCATTCCAATTGGTTCAGCGGTTTAGGTTTGAAATCGTAACAGACAGACAAACAAAGTTACTGCTAACTATTTTAAGAAACAGTTTTGAATTGCACAAACCTAGTTGCAGACACCTAATTTTTTTAGAGTAAGGTATAAAAAAACTGATCTGAACTGATAGAGCACGGGTGGATTTTAGTCAGTAAAAGTCTGAAATGCCCTCCTGCTTCACCCAGAGCGGGCGAAGTCATTGGATGATCACAACCCAAAAAAAATAAAAAAAAATACCAACTGTCTCCAGAGCATCCAGCCATCGGTACATGGTGGTCATCCCACTCATACAACACACTAAACGTTTTGGAAATACTTTCATTATGCGTACAGCTATGGAGTGGAATTCCCTGTCGGAGTCTATGTTTCCCGATAAGCCTATCTATAACTTAAAAAAATACCAATCCATAATTCCAGCCATCCACTAAGTAACCTCTTTCAAGGGTAAGAATATTGGATGACAAACTAGAAAGGTTTCTGAGTAAGCTGACCATATAAGTTATTAGAACTCATATCCCTTTTCTGTCATATGTATTCATTTCGTCGATTTTCCAGGAGTTATTGCGAATCCAATTCCAGGCTTATTTATTTTCCTGGATAATGCAGTTATCTGTTTGAACATCTTTATTCATTTTATTGAGTTTACTTTAAATCAGTATCGCTTTAGTGCAAGTGCAGTTTATTATTAAAGGCCTACATCCGCTTTAGTCCCGAAAAACGGCAACTTTCTAACGCATATCTTTAGTAACGGCTAGGTTAAAAGGTTTGAATAAAATATATATTTATTATTGTTTCATGTACATTATTTTTTAAACATGGTTTTTTCGTATAACAAAGAGCTTTGCTTTAAAAAAATAATTAGCAAAACGATAATTTTTGCAACTTTTGGACAGTCCTCCAAAACGACTTGGATGTTTAAAAATATTTTTAAACAGAAAAATTGATGGCTGGCATTTCTTTATAACTGACATAGCATATGTAAATCAAATATTATTTTGCAAACAAAACTGTTCAAAAGGAGGTTCAATATTGATATTTTGGCATCGAACGGACGCACGGCCAGTACTGCGTTTACATTAGGGCGTATATATCGCCTTAACGTACATCCTTTTGAAACCAGTTAAATCGTTGTAAAAATTGTTGTTTTAAAAATCGTTTAAATACAAGCCAGAATGTCATTTAAGGACCATCCATGTTAAAAATGTAATAATCTAGGTAGATTAAAGCTATTCTTGACAGATTGCAACAGCAATTAGCGATCGTTCTAAAATAACGGCAATTGACCCTCTAGCATCTGTTGAAAGCGTACTTTCTGTCTTTCGCTTCAAAGAAAAGTGTTTGTAAAACGAAATTTTCACATTTTTTCGTAAATTCTTTATATATACTTTTTATATATACTTATTTATTGTACACCAGAAAATACAGGAACAAAAGAAACTTAAAACTAAAAAATATACAACGGGCGGCCTTATCGCATTCCGCGATCTCTTCCAGGCAACAACAACCGCTCACTCACTTCCACCTAAAATCCGTGACTCTAAAAATGTATCTTTGTTCAAGAAACAGGTCAAAGAACATGACCTTTCCACCATCTTGTAATTTTACATATTATTATATTATATATGTATGTATTTTATCTTTTATTTATGTAGTTAATGTAAATGTGTACTTTATATATAATTAGTTAAGTAATAACAGTCTGTTTTAATTTTCCTTATTTCTTTCTACACACTGTGTCTTTGTCTATCATCCAACTTTCCTGTCGCAGGTCTGCTGGAAGAAATTTCTATTGAAATAAGCTGTACCTTTGTGCTCTTTTATCTGTATTCCTTCTGTTCTCTGTTAAGTGTTATGTGTGTACATAAATAAGTAAATAATAAATAAATACATACAAACTACATCGTGAAAAACACACATAGCTTTTATCCACGTGTAATACTCTACGGGACCTGCAGATCCGCAATTTTACTTTATTTTTCTTACCCAAAAAAGTTATGAAGTGCATATCTTTATACTATTCTCACAAAAAAAAACTTGAAAAGAACTCACCTATACAATGGTACATCGTTCTTATACCACACGACGAGCAGCAACGAATCAGAGGCCTGTGTCGAGCGAGTGTCACACGGCAGTGTCGCGTCGCCGCCCGACACCGCTGACACTTTCACTATGTCTAGAGACTCTGCCGTGACACTCGGCGTCGGTCGCAGACCTGTTGACAATGACCGTTTGTGAGGTTATAATGGCTTTTATATCACAGGCATTTACATGAACAAAGAGAAGTTTGCACACGAACAATTACTGTATAAACAATAATGTTTCACTTTCGTTAGCTTTCTAAGTAAGAAATGCTTGCAGAAGTCAACTTCTGCAAGTTTTGTTCTTGATCTTAACTTTACTCAAGAATTAGCAATCCTATAATAGTGAAAAGATAAGTAGAACAGTAAGATAGGTTGGTATACAAAATAAAGGCATTAAGTCCGTCTCTGTACTTTTGGGTGCATGAAGTATTAAATAAATAAGTAAACTAATTAAAACAGAAAAAAGAAAACGCAAACAAAACTGGACAGAAAACAATGTTGTTGAGAGTCCCTTCAGTATTGTGCATAACATTTCTGAAAGGATCACCGATAGATTTGGAAACAACCCCGAAGTATTAAGCGTACACCGCGTACTTATAGTAGTTATATTTCACATATTTCGCTAGTTATTAAAATACATGTCAAATATAATTTATTGATAGGTATGCAACTTTAGAGATACAGGCATTATGCATTATAGGAAACTATATGGTTATACCAAAATATTATTTGAACAAAACAAAAACAAAAACATTACCTCAACAAAAAGACAATGCAGTATTAAGACATAAACTGTATAACGGTACGGAACGCAGCACGAATAGTAATACTCCATAGTTCCATACCGTGCCGATCGAAACTTGGCACAGCACACCGCAAGTTTACGTCACCCGGTTAATAACTCTATTATGTTTTCTGTCGAAAAAGAAACGAACCGAAGCCGATATGGAACACTGATAAATTTTTGTTCAGTAATAGAAAAAAAAATCGTTGTTGTAATTTTCCGGTAGTAAATAAATATTTATAGATATATAAAGTCACGCCAGTTTCCCGTAGGCAGAAACTACAGAACACGACAACACGTTTGCCGCAGTGGTTGAGCGATCGGCTGCTGCGCTGTGTGTCACGGGTTCGACGGAATAAATATTGGTAAGGTCTACATAACAAATAGACGTTCCGGTTCTGGCTGTTTGTGTTACATGCGAGTTTAAATGTTTGTAGAGGCACTCACGGTACAGAGAAAATTTCTAGTGTGGAGCAAAAACAAAATATAATAATAATGAAACAAAGATAGAACGCCATAGTCATACACGTACGCTGGGAAAGAGTACCGCGCAACTGACCATTTTGAAGAACATAACCAATAAGATTCGTGTATGTACTTCTAGGGCGTCCCTACGTACGGGCGTACCTTGTAAATACCTGTTGTTAGCAGTTTGTTTCATTTTTCTTGTCGTAAATAAATATAATTATGAACAAAACTTGCATGTCATTATGTGTTATTTTGTCGTCCTGTAATTATTGTTCTACCGTGTTGGATAAACGCCGATTGATTGGCTTGCTTAATTTTGTATGAGGAGGTTGTAGTTAGAATTCAAATAAATGGAATAATAAATCAGTTGGTTTTATATTTAAAACTGACAGCTTTAGACAATGTGACATTTTAGTAGTGGCAATTATAGTCGAAAGGTCAAAATATAAGTGCTTGTAAATCTCATTTAAATTCTTTTTACCCGGCTGGAAGGAAAGGGTTATATCGCACGTATCTTGTATGTATGTATGAATGTAATATTCTTTATTACCTCGAATCTTTCAAACCACTTGACGGACTTTTATAATTAAGACATCGATAGATAGGTCTTGGCCGCCCAAGTTTTCTTAGATAAGTGCCGTTAAAAAAAATTAAACATGGCGGATTTTGGGCGCCATATTGTAGGCATTGCTATTTTTTTCTTCGAAACCTATCGTGTGGGGTATCAAAATGAAGGGTTTTAGAGATGATTACAAAAATATATACCACTTATATGTTTAGAACACATTCGAAAAAAAAAATATAACTAAAAAGTTGTAAATAAAAAAAGTTAATTATATTCAAAAAACCCCAACTGCAAAGATGTAAACATGAAGAAAATCATGCTGTGCAGTCGGTGGATATTTATAGATTTGGTCAGCCAGCTCGCGAATATGTATCCTCCGACTGTATAGCCTGATTTTCTTCTTGTTTACGAATTTGTAGTCGGGTTCTTTGATTTTATTAATTTTTTTGAAAATCGAATGCCACTCTGTTCAAAGCCGATGCCCAATACAAGTTAGATTTCATCGAACCAAAAAGGTTTACACGAAAAAAAAAGTGGTAATATGGCATCCTGACTTAACAAACGAGAATCATGATCAGCCAGTAAGAATTTTGCGACTCGATTTCCTTTAGAAATCGTTCGCGAAATTCGAATTGTTCGTTCCCAGTGAATACCAAGCGCGATCGTGACAAATGGCCCGATTAACAATCCTGCTCCCGAAGAAGAGATGGTGCGACTAACGATGCAATATATCAAAGGATTTTTCTTAACGCTGACGAGTCTCTCAAGTTATTTGCTTGTTAAATATTAATGTGATCATAACCGGAATGCCTTGGAGGCCTTGCTGACGTGGGGATGTGGTGTCAGACTTTATTACCTTTATTCAGTTGACTCATGTGTAATTTTATTTTATTAGATTCACATGTAACGTAGCTGTTTCATTACAGAGTCAATATTAGAACTGGATGACAATTACTTCTTTGATTTTCGGAGGTATATTGCGACACAAAATTTGATGTCAATCCTTTTCTACTTAACCTTTTGGGTTTTCGTTAAATTCATCATCATCATACTATCACTTCTTAATAAGAAACACGAATCTCAACACTAAATCTTAAAATCAATCAATCGTCCTAGCCTTTTCCCAATTATGTTTCCTTAGCCACCCATCCACGGACCGACCTCGGCAAGCGTTGCTTAACCTTGAAGATCGATCGGGGTGGCAGTTACTATCGCCACGAGCTTCTCCTAAATTACACTAAATCTTAAAATACAATACTTAATTGTTGACTCTGGTTGAATCAATAATTTACTGTTACATTAATGAGGTTACGTATAAGAAAACTATAATGACCATTTACAAATACTACGCCAGTTCCATGTCCCATCTCCTTCAAACCATTCCATTACACTAAACAGCCCCTAGATTTGATAAACGAAACATGGTAATAAATAACACCAATTACATTAGCGGCTTTTCTACCGTCAAAACGTGTTGTTTCCACCCAAAACGCCACCTCTAAAGGAAAATACGGGAAACATACGTACATACATAAAAGCCGACAACCTATTAATAGTCTTAATGGAGTTTCTGTCTATAAATGTCTGTTCTCCTCGATAAACTGGTGATATATATCTGCCTTGTAAAACAGAGGTTGGTACCTATAAAATAAGTGGGTATATCAATTTAGTGTGGGAACCTCGGGGATTACTGCCAGGTCTGCTTGGTATGAATCTCGGTCGCGTGTTGTCGTGAACTAACATTAGCAGTGCTTTGGAGGTGATATATACGTACCAATATACTTAAATGGACCCATATACATGAACCTGGTTGCAGTTACTATTCTGGTTTCTATTAATATTCGTACCATCAGCCTTTTTAGGGTTCCGTACCTCGAAAGGAAAAAACGGAAGCCTTATAGGATCACTTTGTTGTCCGTCCGTCTGTCAAGACCCTTTTTCTCAGGAACGCAAGGAAGTATCAAGCTGAAATTTATATCAAATACTCAGGTCTACTGTCCCTTAAAGCTGTGAAAAAATACCGCCGTTTATGCCGCAAATTTTCGACACTCGCAAGAGAATCCAAACCTACAGGGTACTTCTCGTGAACTCAGAATCTTGAAATTGGGTACGAAGCAACGTCTTATAGCACAGTTAAAGGAAAAATTGCGAAAACCTGTTTTTTTTTTACATCATATAATGAAAATATTTTTAATAATTTTAAACTTACTATCTCTTTCCTCATGACCTCGTAGAGGTATTAAATTGAAATTCATGTCAAATACTCAGGTCTATAATACCTTTAAGCTGAGGTACGTACGGAACCCTCGGTGCACGAGTCCGACTCGCACTTGGCCGGTTTTTACAGAAATATTTCGCAAACTTTAGGACACTTTATGGTAAAATTAATGAATAAGATGTTGATAGTTTTGAATTAATCATTCTTAAACAAGAAACTTTATTAAGTTTTGTTTATTACCTTTAGAATAACCTTTCAAACCAGATTATTGTATTCCGATAAATTTATCTTGACGCAACCCAGATTTTACCTGCCTACATCTATATTTAGACTAAGTGGATTTTGATGAATGTTCTGCCAAACAATTTGTCATGTTCCGTAAGTAGGTTTGACTGCAAACTTTATTTATTTCAAGTGCTTTATACCTTACTCCTGTGTTTTAAATAATTTCTTCCACTCGACTCAATAGAATCGACATTTATACAACAGTAATCGATAGGAGTGCATTTTTTTTTGGGTGGTATATCATCGAATGGCTTCTCCCGCTCTGGGTGAAACGGGAGAAGTCATATGTCAGACTTTTACTGACTAAAACCCACCCGTGTTCCTTCAGTTGCTTGTGCCAGGGCCGCGGTAAGTCTCTTTTAAATTTATCCGCGACCACTTTTCTTTTTTAAGACTTAGAATATAGACCTTAGGCCATCTTCTTAGGTAAGTACAATTCTGTAAATATATTTCATGACTCAACTGGGAAGAAGTCCGTTAAGTTTTAGACAAAAAGCTAGAATTTATGAGACCTTAGCCCAGCTCGTACTACAGGCACAGTAAACGGAAAGATATTGGCACAACCTTGGCACTATAATCTGAACAAATAAAGTTTGAATGATCCTTGTTAGGAGTGCCAATTTATCAAAGAGCAAGAACTTCTTCCATGAAAAAAATCTTAATTATAGACTACCGATAAAACCTAGTGTCCCATTGACCAATCTGTCTAATTTATGTATTTATTTACTTTATCTTATACTATGCTATATATTCTATTCATACTATATACACTGCGCAAATACCCTTTCTAAAAAACAAAGTAGGCAATTTCATTAGAATACCCGTTAAAAACCTACAGTAATTAACAACCTTTTTAACCATTTAAACGCTACACACCGAACATAATATATATACAACCAACTCATCAAGTAAGCGCTATAGCATGTTCCATTTAAAACGAACGAATTCATTGAGTACACCAGTCCCGTGAGAGCCGACCCTATTTCCAGTACTACATGTCATGGCGGGAATCATACGTCGTGTTCTGACGTTAACTCCGACCAATTGTTGTATAAAATGGACTAAGTGTGCGCGAGTTATTTGATATTACATTTCCTAGCTGACTTTTGGGAGAACGTGATTTCTTGGTTCATTTTTCATGTGCTTTCTGGTTTTGACAGTGTTGTTTGTTTGGTTTTGGTTGTTATTTAGTAATGTTACGATTATTCATAGTTTATACTATACTGTCACTGGATTTTCAGATAGATTATGTAAACAAAAAATGCAATGAAAATTAACTACCAATGTCAGTGATTTCTTGAGGGCTTGACGGGATCCGATTTAGATCATACATAAGCGATTTTTACCAAGAGAAATTGCAAGTAAGTAATATGACGCAATTCGATTGATTATACTTGAAAGTGCCTTATAATGTATGTGCCGTGATATCATCTGTCGACGCAATTTAAATTGCGTCAAGCCAATTAAGATGGATCCTAAGAGTTAGGTTTTGGTGAGAAATATATCTTGACATGGCATATTTGTATACATGTGCAATACAAAAACACTCCGTCTCTACTCTCCTGTGATATTCGTCGGTAGTATGCAAATTTACACGGTTATGCAATATGACACTAAAGATACGGATAAGAAGATACTAAAAAAGAATTTTAATAAAGCCACTCTGCTCTCGAACCCTTAAAACAAAACTACCTACTAAGATCGTCTCCGAACTGTCCAAGCCTGAGCCCGTTCTAAAAAACTTAAAGCACCTCACCAGGTATGTCACAAAATTTATTCTGTCACATTTATTTCTAACATAAAAACGTTATTGGAAAAACGTGTCGAAGTTATGAACCTACGTAAGCACAAAGTGAAATCCGAATCCGATATTGGGTGCGTACCGAATTCCGGCGCTAATCGCCTCGTTAGTCACAACGTTGCACGGATTATCTCCGGTGGTATACTACTGGAATACATACTTGTATGCAATCCAATTCTATCTTTATACCATAGTTCGTTCCTAGAATTTATTATGTTTATATTCTTTTGGACCAGATTTTATTTCGGATAAATTTCGACAGTTATCGACAGATTGTTCGGGAGTGTGTTTTAAAATCAACAGTATTGAGGGTTACAAAAATTCACATTTTTGTAACCCTCAATACTGTTCATTTACGTTTTTAGATTTTTAAATATATTATTTTATAAAATTCTGTCCTAGAAATGTACCGAAAGAAGGCTTGACAGAAGTCCGGTAATGGACGCTGCATTATTGCGAGGTTGAGCTCTTGGCGTAATGCGTTCTAGACCTCTAATAGTAACTTTGTAGGTATTTATACGTTGTTACTTAATGAACATAGTATTTTGAATTATCATAGCAAGAAAAAGCTTTTTAGATTTTTATCAAACTTTTCAAAGACAACAAAACAGCTAAACAATATTTTATTTAGGTATCAATTTTTGATCAGACAAATCAAACCACACCCATTTGCCAAAGCGGCCCTTGATCCTTAAAAACTTATAAATGATTGCACAATACCAAATCAAATCAATCACAAAAATCTAAGAATGTAGTCATTGTGTTTGAATCATGATATAATTTGTCTCTTTAGATATATATTTTACTTCCTTCCCACTTTGCAGGCATATTTTCATAGAATTTTCTTTATGCTCAGTAAAAACCGGTATCATATTCTCTATACACATAATATCAAAAAGCTTTAAAATATTAGTTTTTCCATTAACGCAGAGTCTACGGTTGCCTACAAAACGGACGATATAGTGAATGAACTTCGAAATTTGAATTTTTGGATCGTTAAAAGCTGGCGGCCATATTTATTCATAAAGCAGTAATGTATTTCAATTTAGCGAGTTAATATTGGGATTGGGTTCATAACATTCTTTCACTTAAAAACGACTATGCTAGCCATTTATGATTTAAAAATAAAATGGAGTCACATTAGCCAATGAATCGACGGAAGGACCGTTTAATATCATTGCTCCTGTTGCTTAACAGCAGCTCAGCAGAGTCGATTTACTGTCGTATGCACTTATGTACAGAAAACAGTTCGAACCGTATTGAATTTTACTACGTATGATAACCGATACCCATTAATTGGATCGCAGTGGCTTTGGGAATTTTGAAATATAGAGATTTTATAAAAGCTTTCGATGGCTTCACTCTCGTGGTCTATACTGCCTCCATTCATTCCTTTCTTTCTTCAGAATCAGGTCAGTGCTTCTAGAGATTCTATCATTTACAAAGTTTAGACATACACTTGGTTTTTTCTATTACATTCTGTTTTCTATTATTCATTATTATCGTACAACTCACAATGTTAGGACCCATTAATTTTAATGCTAATTTTTATCCTTGGTGCTAGGCAACTGGGCTTATCCCAGTTGTAAAATACCCTTTGTGCCTATTGGCCTTGTTGGTTCTGTCTCCTGCTTGATATAGAGTGAAGTGGAAATTATGTTTTTGTTTTCCTACTCCTCCTTTATTCTTTTCTGATTAATTTCGTTGCGGGATCCAAGACAGTTAAATTCATTCTCCGGGACTTCGTCGAGCTTCATTGCCTCGGCGCTTTTCTGGTGGTCGCCACTGTTGATTCTGGCTTTTAGGAGTTGCAGTGGTTTGGGAATAGTGTGGTGGGATTCATCATTCATCATCATTTCAGCCGAAAGACGTCCACTGCTGGACATATGCCTCCCCCAGGCGTCGCCACATTGACCGATCCCGTGCGTCTCGCATCCAGCGCCTTCCCGCAACCTTAACCAGGTCATCGGTCCACCTAGTGGGAGGCCTTCCAACGTATCGTCTTCCGGTTCGCGGTCGCCATTCCAGAACTTTTCGGCCCCATCGGCCATCTGTTCTGCGAGCAATGTGCCCTGCCCACTGCCATTTAAGTTTAGCAATTTTCCGGGCTATGTCGGTAACTTTAGTTCTCCTGCGGATATCATCATTTCTGACGTGATCACGCAAGGTGGTGGGATTGTCCCAATAAAAAAAAATCACTTGTATTTCTCAAAGAAGCATAGGCTTGGCATCGATACATAAGGTACCTGCTACACCTACATCGCCATGTGTATAGATGTCCAAGGTATAACTTAAATACCGTAATTCCTTAAAAGGGATAATTGTAATCATTATATTTATGATTAAATTATACTAAAGGACCAACCCTGAAATTGCGAAAAACATTAGGTGTTTAGTAAATACATTTTGTCGACATATGCAAACGTAAATAGTTTTTTTGTTCCGCTATTTCAAAGTTAAACTCTAGTTCATAATGATTGGCGCAATTATCTCTTTTCTATTTAAATTAATTATATTTTTTTTTAATCTGCCCGGTACCTACCTATACAAAGTTATGCCTTTATTTTCACTTAGTTAAAGTTGCATTTTCAACCTTTTATACACAGAAAAATATTAATAAGTTACATGAAAGAGAACTTCATGAAATGTAATTCATTTATGTGTTATACTTTCTGCAATTAAAATCCTTTGACGATGGCAAATGCAATAATAAAGAGCATCAAGTTCTATTCTACGTAATAGTATTTCACAAAGTAAAGCGTTTTATTTATATTTATGAACTTTTGTGAACAACGGCTTCAGTAAATCATGAACAAGATAAAGGTTCATAAGACTTTGTCAATAAAAGCTAGATTTTGTAAAATATGATGTTCTACAGAGAGTATTTAGTGTTGTGCATTAATTCGTCCAGGCATCCAACATTTTTGTGCAATATCTTCTTCTTTTTTATTCTTATATCATGAGTAGCATGCATGCATTGCGAACTTGGTTGACACACTGCCGTGTGTCTGAATAAAAATGTGTTCTTAATTAAATCCATAAATTGTACAAAATCATTCAGTAGTTATTTTCTTCTCATATTTTCAAATTCCTCATCAAAGGTCATAAAATTAATTTTTGACAGATCTCGAAAGACATTATTATAACTTCAATCTACTCCCCACCTACTCACAAAAAAGTAGCAGTATCTTAAAACTGATTAGCATAACTGGTTTTATTTTACACAAATTCGATTTCACCAGTATGAAGGCCCTATAAGTTCGCGTGTTGAATTTGCCGGCTTTTTCTTACAAGTACCTATGTATCGTGATACGTGACGGGTCCAAATTGGAGGGGAAAATTTGCCAAGAACACGTAATGTCTGAATTGTGACTTTGACGGTAGTAATGTGGAGGGAAGTTTCAAGTGTTGGTTGTCTGGGAGAAATCGATGGCCCTCGATGTTGAGAGTGATCCTTGAAGTCGATGTTCGCAGATCTTTACTAGCCTGAATTTCCTAGGGCTGCGTTTATTTTAAGATATCTGAAAAACAGAACCCTTGGGTTGTTCCACTCGTCTTTCAAGTTAAGTTTTTCGCAGAAAAGACTTGAATATTAGAATTAATGTCAAGTAGATAAGTCAATAGCGGCACGAGTATCATGTTTCTGTCTGAAAGTAATTTGAAATTATTTTTACAATATGTGTCTCACTTATCAAAAACTACTTTGAATAATAATTTTCTTTGACGAGATTATTAGTTCTTGTGTCCCAAGCACTGAGAAAAGTCTCGAAAGCGCTGCTTTGATTTTTATTTTCACTTTTTGGAACAACGAAATTTTATGAATATATTATTATTTATAAAACCTTATAATTAAAAAAAAAACTGGCCGAGTGCGAGTCGGACTCGCGCCGAAGAGTTCCTTATCATTATCGCAAAAAATCACGTTTGTTGTATGGGAGCCCCACTTAAATATTAATTTTATTCTGTTTTTAGTATTTATTGTTATAGCGACAGAAATACATCATCTGTGCAATTTCAACTGTCTAGCTATCACGGTTAAGAGATACAGCCTGGTGACAGACGGACAGACAGACAGATCGTGGAGTCTTAGTACAGGGTCCCGTTTTTACCCTTTGGGTACAGAACCCTAAAAATACATTGAATATGTGTCGTACTATGTAGATTTCTAGATATACAAATCATTTTCCGATCAGCGCTGTAATTATACTCAACTCAGCTTCAGCCAGCGGTTCCCCTGCGTGAATGATAAACATATACTCCTAAGCAACATAGTGATAGTACTGGGATGAAAAGTATCCTATGTTCTTTTTCAGGATCGAATCTATCTTTATTATGCCTAAACCACTGAAAATTTATCAAAATTGGTTCAGTGGTTTAGGCGCGGAAACGTTACTAACAGACATACAGATTAACTTTCGTATTTGTAATACTGGTATAGTTATATGGATACACACAATGAAGGCATGTTTTATGCTACATATAACCAGTTAATAATATGCGAACTCTGACAAGCTATTGAGCTGCCAATCTTGAACGTGAAATGTTTGGCAAGCAGCAACAATAGCTTAGGCATCACCCAAATTGGATACTGATTTGTGCAATAGGTATTTGAATTATCTTGATTTCAAAGTAATTATTTATTTGTATTAGGATATTGGTAGTTTAAGAACAGGGAGATTTATTTATTTAAAATGAAGGCATATACAGTTAGCTTACCTTAGGTACCATTATCTTTCAGTTTTTGCCCAAAATCAATACTTTTCTATCCGTTTTCATCTTATTATTTATAATAATGTATCAGAAAAACTATATCATTAGAAAAACTCGTATAAAGTCCGTAGTAATCCGATTACCAAAGACAACGAGCTTATACCCTTCATTGTTAACCGAAAAAAACCCCATAGGAGTACATCTATTAGTCAAAAAAAAAACCTTGTTTTTGCAAAACCATATCCTGATACTAAGATAATAAAGTATAAGAAGTACTCATTAAAAATGACAGGGAAGGAAGGACCTGGGCAGTCATTGAAGCAGAAAAGAATTGGACGCGAGGGGGACGTAAAACCCAGACTGCAGACAAAGAGTGGATTCACTACATTTTTTATTACACGATGAATCTTAGAAACGTGCTGCACGTTAAACAACAGTTCCAAGTCATTGTTAGTGTCACGTTTCTTTAAATTATTAAGTGTTACGGATAAGCTAACGAGTTAATCCCTGGTTTCTGGCAAGCAATTTTTGACGAGTCACAAATTAAACGCTAGTGCTAAACTTGAATGTATTAGTTATTATTTGATAGTTATTTATTAGTTAATTCGGGGAGTATGCGATGGAACTGCACAATTTGATGCCGCCTGCCCTTTTCTATCATCGGACTACAAGACAAACGGCAATGCGCCATCGCTACATTGTAGACATCCCAACTATACACACAAAGCGTTTTGCGAATACTTTCAGTGGCGTACAGCGACGGAGTCGAATTCCCTGCCGGAGTCTTTGTTTCCTGATAGAGCAGCTATAACCTAGGTGTATTTAAGACAAGAGTGAATAGGTTACTTGTAGGCAAGGGTGCTTCACTGTCGACTGCATCATTGCTTACCATTAGGCGAGATAGTAGTCAAGCGCGAGCACATCATATACTGTTGAAAATCCAACCAATCAACCAATCACCTCAGCTTTTGACGATTTGACAAATTAATTTTACGATGATTTGCTTTTCAGAAACTGTACTAATTATACACGTAGTTTATAGCAAAGTTACACTACATAAAAAAACCGGCCTAGTGCGTGTCGAACTTCGCAAATTTAAGGTTCCATACCAATTCGCAAAATTAAGTTGTTGTAATAGGAAAATGAGGGAATTTCAAAGAAGAAATCTGATTTATCCAAAATATTGGTAGTTGTATATGTATCAATAAACATTATCCCTAAATTTCAAGTTTATAGGTCAATGGGAAGTTAAAAAATTCTTCGGCACAAAACTTTGTAAAAAAAGGCTGACTTTGGTAGCTTCTCATTCCTTTGTTTTCTAATATATTTTAAAACAAAAAAGTACTATTTATCTTCTCAACGAGTTCTAAAAAATGATACCCAACTCGATGGGGTAGGGCAATATTTTTTTCACATCTCCTTTTGCTGTATGGGATATTTAAAAAAAATTACGTTGCTTTGGGTTGACCCAAAGCAACCGGCTCCGTGGCTCCGTTTGGACCCTTCGGGTACGGAACCCTAAAAATGTGTTTATAATGACGGCCAGAAATCTTAGAGAATTCGCAGACATAAACATGGCACACGATGAAAACAACTTCGTTTTTTAAGACGGTTATAGAAATTTTGGTTTGATAGTTTGAAAGAGAATATTCTTTAATACGTATACCCTTAAGAGGAAATGTGATCGCAAACATCCGACTGAATTTCCTAAGTAAAAAGTCATAATTCGAGGTTTGGGTCTCACCTATTTCCTCCTCCAATATTGGACTAATTGAACAGATATTCCATAAACTGAAAAATAAAAAATATGCGTCCCTGTGTGATACTTTTTTCATTTATACTCATAGTTGTCAAATTTGTACACTGTTGACAGCGCAATTTTAAGCATCTTTTAAGTGTTGTAGTGCTTCTAACGATAATATTTCATCAAAAAGGAAAACATAGAGACACCGTATACATTTTTCTCTTTCAATATTGGAGGAGGAAGTAGGCGAGAGCCAAGACTCGAATTATGAATTTTTACTTAGGAGTTAGGAAATTCAGTCGGATGGCTGCGACCGCATTTCCACTTAACTACCAAGCTATGATCGAACCGACTACAGCTACTAAAATTACTTATTAATTGATGCAGCGTAATTAATCATTAAAACCATACACATGTCTATAACATATATAGATACCACTAAAACTGGTATCCCAAGGCATCCACCGGACATCCCCCATACACCAAGTTGCCTGTTCAATTACATTTCAAAGTGAAGTGAATTCCCCTCTTTGGAAAGGTAAAAGGCAATATTTAACGTAAACCATTCAGGCTTCCAGCTAACCGTGTGCAAAAGAGAAAAATCCACTGGAACATTTTACTCCGCCCTGTATAGTTGGACGCGTATATTTTAACCCGTTCAATAGATCCCTGACACGGCTAGCGGTGGATAAAAATTCGTGGGAGGAAGCTATGCGATAGTATCCTAGATGTGACCTCGCTTGAAGTGTTGTACTGGCGTTGAGATGAAATTTTATGCTCGTATGAAGTTTGAGACGTATTCTTTTCAATTAAGTTAGACTTTATTCCTAGATTGTGGTGGTATCTGCGGTCATGGAATGAATATATAGTTAGCACGACTGCTAACAGAGTTAGCGTTTTACCTTTAATATTGTCTCCTGATTTTAATTGGGCGTTAAAGTTTCAGTTCAGCTTGACTTCAACAAAATAATATGATAAGTGCAAGGAGAGCATGTACACAGTTTTTATTAATTTTTAATTTTAAACTGTACTCGAGCAGGAACTATAGAAAAATTGACTTATTCATTTATTTAATAAACTTCACGCGACACAAATGTCCAATGTCTCTGGATTTACAAAGGGGACTTAATCAAATGATTACACTTCGAGTAACACCGAAGGGGTACTTTTTAAAATTAGAATTCTCTCTCTTACCAAACATTAAACCGGTTTAGCTGATCCACATACGTAAAAAGGTGCCCAAAATCCGTGCGGCAACGAATTGACACTTTTTATCTTGAGAGAGTAGGTACTGCAATCACTCGGTCCACTGAACGGGTTAATTAATGAAATCTATTAACTTCTCTCTACTCCTTAGGGACGGGAATTGCTTGCGGATTTTTTGCTCTGTCATCCTATCTAGCCAATTTCCAACTGTTCGCAGCTGTGTCAGTTTTCATTTTAAAAGTACCGCACGTAGTGACACAGTGCAACACGGTAACGGTTGCGTCGCCCAATGGGAAGGCTCAGATTTTATTCTGTTGCGATTTCAGTAACTGAGGTTTAGTTCGGATCGGTCCGGAATTGATTGCGGATTTATTTGATGCGGTATTTTTAGAAGGATACTAAACTGGACTCAGTAAAATGCTTCTATTTTTTTCACCTCGATGGATATTTATCCAATCGAACAAGGTTTTTTAACAAAACGAAATTCAGTAGAATGGTCTCTTTGCTCGTTCTCTACAAATATTATTTGGGAATATCTCTCATATATTTTTGTTACGGATTAATAATTTTAAAGCTTGTAAAGTAATAAATCTGCTTACATTATTATAATCTCCAAAGTCTGCGTACACTTAAAAATATATTTTCTCAACAAACTCTCACTCCCACATGCCTGAACATTTCCTCTCGCATTATTTAGTATTCCATCCCCGTTCCAAGATAACATGTAGGTGCTCAAAAGGCGTACAAAAGTACAATGTAAACAAGATAAGATTCGCAATTAAAAACAAAGGTTCCTCGTTAATGTTACAGTACATTGATGCGACACTGATATAAATATTCATGGAAGAGTTCAGAATACGCGCTGCGGCATGTTACTGAGCTGGTTTAAATACTTATGTACATACGCGGTACAAAAACAATACGCAAGCGGGGAACGGGATCAAAATTTCAAATGGGTACCTGAAAAATTACTAAAAACCTATAAAAATTGTTTTTTTTTTTAAATATACCTTTTATCCGATTTAGTTTTATGGTAACACTTGACTTAAATGTTCCCAAGTTGTAACTATCACGAAACATAGATGGCAGGGAATTTCTCGACTTAGCTGTACGCATTTCTAAAATGTTCAGTGCTTGTGCGTGGAATGTGCACTATGTACATAAAGCGAACTTATAAAACCATATTTCAATAACACAGGTACATAAACAATGTTTATTTACCACGGGAGCCGGCGGATACTACAGAAACTGTGTATTTATTTTATTTATGATTTTGTAGAGTTAACAGTGAGACCGCAATGCATCGAATCAAAATTAAATTGCAATTAATGTACACTCATTTACATCAACTTAAGTTCATAATAATTTCAACTTCAGTTCACAATCATATTTAATAAATAATATATTTTTAACAAGCTATTAAAACGTTAAAGGATATCCCACAAATGAATACGGATTATCTGATATTTACTACATATAGAATTTGTTTTCATCATTCTGTAGTTACTTGCACAGGCACCAACTATTACTTCTGCTTATCCAGAGACCTCTATTAATATATTCCGATTATTACTAACGATAATCGTGATTTACAATGGAACAATCAGTGTAATACTTAATTAGTTGGTACCTACCACGTGATCAATCTTGTGGTTTCCGGCTTACCCAGTTCAAATCAATGACGATAAAGGCTCCATTTAACAATTTGAACATAATGTACAGTACGGTTACAACTAAATGACAGCTCCGCATTGTCAAGGTAATGTGCAGAGAGTAGGAGACTTCATAGCCACCATTAAGTTTGAATCGTACTGTAAAATCTATAGACAAATAGATTATATTAGAAATGTTTGTTTTTCATTGGCATATGTACAAAACTTTAGCTCTAGATAAAAAAAAAATGTTTATCTGAAGATTGAACTCTCTATGTTTGTCTCTCTGAGTCTGGTATTATTGCGAGTGTGCATGGCAACATTATTTCCATAGAGCCACACTCAGTCTAAAAATAAGTTCCCTATAAACTTATTTTTAGACTGACTTGTAATTTTAAGTCAGACTAAATGATAATTATGTTATGTAAATGTTGCCACACATAAAAACAAAGTAAATAAACTAACCACATTTTTATAAATTCCCAGACCACTGTATAATTAAAACTTATCACGCAATAAAAATTAAGGACATTAAAAACAGAAACTTAATTCAGTTTCGTGATAACGCACGGTATTTGCGTGTTTCACCTGCCGCGTGCTTCGGATAAACGCGATGATTCGCTCACATCGCAGCGGCAATTTGTTTTGCAACACTGGAGAACATTGTGCACGTATCTGATAAACTTGGCCCAATTTATGTGGGAAGAGATCTCTGCATAAGTAAGGGAAAACTAAGTTTCGGTGTGAGAATATAATGAGGGTTGCAACTTGCAGTTGTGTAGTGTTGTCCTTTGTGCATCATTTCGATATAACGGCTGATTTTTTAATAGCCCGATCCATTTCATCGGACGAAAAAACACGGTGGTTTGGCTTAGTTATTTTCTATAACAAAATCTGCCAACATTCCAGTTTTATTGTTCAGTAAAAAAATCAGTTCGTCACTTTACTAAGATTTGAAGTGAAGTTTAGGGGTAGTTTTTATGAATGACTCCGTAGTCTTAATGTTCGCAAGAGCTACTGCTGAGATGAGGTTACGGGTTTGCTTCCCGGGTCGGGCGGGTTATCTACCACACTACCGTGCCCCCAACAAGTCGAGCAAACAAAGGCACAGCCGTACCATTCTTTTTTCGAAGCCCTGAAACTTTGCTGTGGATGAAGTTAGAAGCCTGAATGACTTGGTTTTATATAAGAATAATGCAATAATGTAAACCTCTTATGTGAAAGTAAAACCAAGTCGGTTAATTTGTTTTTTGTAACCTTTATAACCTTATTAAGGTACTGAATAAATTAGCGGACTTGGTTTTACATTCGATCTCACAACTCTTTTCGGTAGAAGGACTGTGTTTTTTACATAACATGTATATGTGTTTTTGATGGGATCTTATTTTCATCTGGAATATCTTCGTAGCAACTTAGTCTTGATTTATGCCCGGTCGACACAGGACTAAAGCATAATTTGGCAGATTTAAAAATTAAAATATTAGGTTTAGATTGAAGTTTATAAGTCACACCGAATTTCAAAAAACTAGCCAAGTGAGAGTCGGACTTGCGCACGAAGGGTTCCGTACCAGTATCGCAAAAAACGGCAAAAATATCACGTTTGTTCATTGATCAATGGGAGTCCACTAAAATATTTATTTTATTCTGTTTTTAGTATTTGTTGTTACAGCGGCAACAGGAATACATCATCTGTGAAAATTTAAACTGTCTACCTATCACGGTTTATAAGATACAGCCTGGTTACAGACAGACAGAAAGACGGGCCGTGGAGTCTTAGTAATAGGGACCCGTTTTAAAAAACAATAACAGTACGTATAACTTCTACCACAGTAGTGACAATAGATGAATCTTTCTCTGTTCCGTTTCATTGTGCAGTTTGCAGCGTTGCAGACTTTTATCGTTGCGTGACCGCACCTCGCTGGTGTGTCTTCACCGTTAGAAACAGTATTTCTTGATATACAGTAAACGTGCTTGCAATAAGCAGTTTTAAAATAAAATAAAATACATAAACGATGTTTTATGTAGCAGTAGTAGGAAAGAGTAGGTTTTATTTTAACTATAGTTTTGTTATTATTTCTTTGTGTTGTATTTCTTCCTGTGAAGGACTAAAACAAAACTTTTTAACAAAAAACTTAACCGACGAAATATGGAAGTGAAATTGAACAAAATAAAAAAAGCCTTTTAGTCTAGCATTTTGAGTTGGCGCCAAACAAACAAACATGCCAATTAATCCTAGAATATTGTATCTAGGTTGATCTTCGTTGAAGGTTTCTTTGGCGCCGCCTCAAAATGCTAGACTGAAAGTTTTATTTCTTTTTCTGTTTTCAATTTATTTAATTTCAATAGAATAGGGTCACAATTGAAAATTCAGTAGGAAAATTTACCAATTAATCCTTTTTTCTACCTTTAGATGTGGATTTTATTTTAAAAATTTAAATGGAACACTCTTGATGGTATACTCTTTCCAATTTAAATATATTTTTTCGAAATCGGACCGCTCTATAAAAAGTTATGCGTAAGATATACCTAAAAATATACATGTCGAATTGAGACCCTCCTCCTTTTTTTGTTGGTAAAAAATGGGGTATAGCTATCCATAGATAGATACTTTGTACTTTTCCTGAATTATCATACCTAATTAATACAACCTACTTTTTAATATGGCTTCGCGTCCGTGACGAAGCGTAGCCTCGCTAAAAAATCCGTGCTCTATCTGAGATAAAAAGCTTTTTAGTATCTATGATACTCAAAGATACCTAATGCGTTTACCTTTTACGAACATTATAAAGTTAATTTTATTTCTTAATAATATCTATTAGTTTATAAAAAGTAATTCAAGAATTATCTCATCAAAGACCTATCTAATGCTTCAAAAGGAATTGTTGTCAACGATTTTTCACTATAATTTATATTATCTTTCAGATACAATTATTAAAAAGCCTTAAAACCCAGTTATCCATTTCAGTTTCACAGAAAATCCAATAGAATCTAATATTCTATTTATATTCGTGAATTCATTGTAAAAACGGTATCCCTTGAGCGATTCAAGTGGGCTTGACCCAAACCTTCATTATTTTTGTAGTTATTCTAACTTTACCAGTTAGAACCGTTCTGAGGGTTTTGGAGTATTTTTCAAGTATTTGGCCTTCTTGTTATTTTTAGAAATTTAGCTTGGGGTGAAAATTTTTTGAAAAAGAAAATGGAATGGACTTTTGTTATGATATAGGTTGGCAAACCAACCGGCTGTTATCTATACCATACGGCTGTTATGAAGAGAAAAGTTTTTTGTTTTGTTTGTGTGTTTGTTTGTACCGAATAGGCTCCGAAACTAGGTACTGGACCGATTTTAAAAATTCTTCCATCTATGTTAGGCAATAAATTATTTTCAAAAAAACTCTAGATCCTTATGAAAATTGCAATAATGTAACCCGAAGTAGCAAAATTTTGCCTATAAAATTCATTATTTGGTGGCAAGGTTGGTGGGTGGGTAGAATAGGTAGGTACGAGTAGGGTAGATAGATAGGTGATAGGTAGGTAGATAGCCAGTTGACGGGAGCGAAGCCGCGGGGGTCAGCTAGTCATAACATATTTAAGTAAGGCAACATTGTTCGCTGTTGTCCGTAAAAGGGTGACTTACTTAAATAAATTTTTAAGAATAAATAATTATTTCAGTGGATGAAAATTCACGTAAATAAACCTACAGATATTATGGTGAAAACTATAAAATTATGAAAAAAAGCGGCGGTTCCCTACATTTTGTCGAGTTATGGAAACATAACTGACATACTGAATAACAGATTCTTGTTATCATATTTCAGTTTTATTTTTGACTCCTTGATAAATCCTCCTTGTTATTTGTGAATTTTTAAACCCCGCAATAGTTTGCAAATTAATAAAAATCTATTAAAAGTTATCCTGTAGCACAAAACATGCAACACCAAAAGCAATAGCATGCAACAGCTGCTGCAATAGTGCATATTGTCCACTCCAAAGACAAAGTTGAACCATCTCATAATCCCAAAATTTCCCGACACAGCTTAAACCGGAACACAGCAATGTTGGCTAGTGCTGCAGAAATACTTTGGTATGTTGATAATACTTCCCCGGACGAAGTTTTTCTCTAGCTGCTCTGCCACGACTAATTAAAAGTAAACCACGATGTTCAAGCAAGTATAATATTCTCCGGAACAATCTCAGCAAGTTGTTACACGAGATTGCTCGAGTTTTATTGTGTGAAACTGCTGTTTCTGGGTGTTATTCAATTGCTTACCGACTATTATGTTGTTCTGTATGTTGTGACTACAGCACTAATGATTCTATAGCCGATATCATGCGAGCCAAAACACTTATAGTGCTGCTACGCACATAGGTCTCCACCAAGCGTCGTCGCCACGCTGAACGGTCCTGTGGTTCTCGCATCCAGCAGATTCGAGAAGCAAAGGAACGTCTTCTTTACGTGCATCTCAGTGATTACTTTCTATATCAAACCATCGTTAGCCCCAATCATCATTTAATTTTGCTACTGCTCATTCGATTTGGAACAAGAATGAAAATACAAATGTAATTGAGTCCTTGAGATATTGCCTCCAATTTAATATCTACTTCTATGCCAGCCAATAACTAACACCATTTCAATACCTACTCACAACACAAGCCTCTCAACACCCATTCACACATTCAATTTCAATTAAAACTAAATCATACATTGTGCCGTTACTCCAATATTGAATTAATCGTATATAAACTACGGTGAAGGGGCGACTTCTGTTCACCTAATGAAGATCGATACCCGTTCCCTATAAGTACCTGTTACAGGATTGTTTAATTTATTCGGGACGAGAAAATTAGCATCAATACTGGTCCCATCCAACGTTATAATTGGGAGCTTTTGTTTATTTTGGCGGCTAGGGATGTGCTGTGGAATGCAATAGGGGGACGTGTATGTGGTTATGTGATTGATACTGCACGTGATGGACATACTAATAAAGGGACAAGGGATTCATCTACTTGATTATTTTTATACGTTAAGACTCTGCCTGGTGCGAATTAACGGTGCGCAAATTTTTAAATTACTCTACCGATACTAATTTCCATGAAAAGCGTCGTGGCATCTCAACTATCTGCTGGAAGCCAAAAATATACATCACAGTCGGTTATTTTTAACCGACTTCAAAAGGGATTAGGTTCTCAATTCGACTGTATTTTTTTTATTTTTTTTTGTGTGTTACCTTAGAATTTAATACAAGGTGAACCGATTTTGATTATTCTTATTTTATTTGAAAGCTGTTGTTTCTCATATGGTTCCATTTAAATTTGATCAAGATCTGATGACGAACTTCCGAGATATACGACAGAACTCTTCAATAAATGAGGGCAAATCACTCGGGATTGCTGCAATCGCATGTCTGTGTTTACACCATTTCATAATAATACATCACACCGGCACGCTTTAAAGGGGTATGCAGATGTGTACAGTATACTCTAATTTCACCGGTTGTGTTCAAGTATCATGTTTTTTTATAAACACTTTTAGTGTCAGATTTCAGGTCACTGAAATGGCGGACTAAGTCTTCAAAATATCTCTGGCAATAACAAGGCACCCAGTACCTGATTTAATTCACTGACCCTGAAAACAACCAAAATCTTTTCCAACTATTTTTACGCCTTATAAACAATTCAACAAAACTTATTACTCCAAAAGTGTCTTACACCCAAAAACAATAAAACTGCTTAATTAATACAATAAAGTGACAATCCTTATCACAATAACAAGTCCGATAAATTAATGAGTTCCCTGAGTAGCAAATGCTATCTCTTCCACGGGAGCCACAACCCAACCGTTTGTCGACTGTTGCTTTTGAATAATGGATTTGACGGTTGACACAGCGAAGCTTGGCATCATGATTGACAACTGAGATTGTGAAATTGATTGGAGTTTTGCGACAACAAACGTGTTTTCCGCACCAACTTCTAAAAAGTGATCAGCTCAGCAGTCATAAATCATTTAGACAAGATACTAATAAAGAAAGTCTGTTACTTTACACTTTTTAACACTGATAAGGCTATTGTTAAGAATTTGATTTAAAAGAAGATGTAGTGACAAAAATTCGAAAGAAAATGCGTAAATGGTTTGGTCATGATAAGAGGATGAATGAATAGCAAATAACAAAAGGTTTACAAGACAGTCGTGAATGGAAACATTGGGAGGCATGGCCCAAACGACTGGTTGGCTATGATAATCAGAATCCCCACGCACAAAGAACCAAATAGAGAGTCTAAGTGTGGTAAAATGAGTCCCACTATCTATATACCCTAGAAGGACATACACTGAGATCCGTGTGAGTCCGTAGTTCTTGTTACCGGCGTGCTTATAAGACCAGAAGTATGAACGTAAATAAATCAAAATGAGTATGTAAGGATCGTAGCAGATGGCGTTCTTTTGTTTCTGTCTACACAATGGGAAAAAGCGTGAGTTTATATATACGTGCTAAGAATTCCTTTAAGAATAAAGCTTCAGTACAAAATCCATTCACTTTAAAATTTATATTATGTTGCTAACAAATTGTCACCACGCTTAAGCTGCGGTCTCACACGACTATAAATTTAAGTCGTAGCTTCCTTAGATATATTGGGATTAGTGACGTTGTGCTATCAGCAGAAGCAGCTTTCAGAGCCCGGGATAAGCAACAATGGATTTTTTTCTCTATTTTCTGCGAGGTAAAGTTGGAAATACTGCGCAATGAGCTTTGCCACTTTCAAAAGGAAAATGTGGAGATAATATTGTTTTATACTAATCTAATATGACGTGAATGTTAATTAGTCCGTCTTTACATTGAGTAGGATGTCTCGTGGAGTGTATAAAATTGCTTATTCAACATTTGTTATTACTTCTCCTCAGAGGATTTAGCAGTATCTTCATTTTAAATTAAAGAAATGTTAAACAAAAATTAGGTTTACGTCGCCTTATCGCTTTATCCTTAACTGTTATTCAGAACGAGCTTTCCTTACTTGAATACACGTCGACGCAAATTATAAGTAAAGGTTAGGATGAATAATTTTACAATCTTTTTTTCCCGTTTTTGTTCGCTGTTACATTCTGAACAAACGTCGAGAAGATTGGAAATAAACTTTCACCGAAGTCAGACATTTTTAAGAAGAAAAAAATCGATTCGTATCTCCGGCTAGCATTGAAACTAATTAGGAAATAAGTATTATATATAATCATATTTTTTCCTTAAGTAAAATTGTGGTTTCAGTTTTCTTTTCTATTTTGAATATGTATAACTTAGGTACAAACTTATGAAACATGAAACTTTCTGTTCATAGATTTAACCATCCATTTAAAGTCAAAATGGTGGCAGAGACGACTTGGATGAGAAAACAAAGAGATCCATGCACAGAAGGAGAGCACTTAGGGACGCCTATGCTGAAATCAAAACTATCAAGGAACCGATGTATATGTCATGGACCAACTGATTAATCAGGGCACTATGAATCTACTCAAGTCAAATTGGGCAATAATGTAATGAATACTGATTTAAACTTCTATTTTTATCTTATTGTCTGTTCATTATGAATATTATTATGTTCGTTGGGGAATTCGATAATTATGGTCAATGAATTAGTCTAAGAGCGAGTGAAGCGAGCTCAGGAGCTTAGGTCACTCCGATACGGATAGGTTGGGTTCGAAGGAGATGACGGGAGCGAGGAAAGCGAGCGAACATAGTTCCTGTCATAATAATTATATCATAGTTAAAAAAACACATATTTTAATTACCCGGCCCAATAATTGATGGGCATTATTCAGAAAGTCTGGTCAATTTAATTATTTCAATAGTTTTTATCATATTACCTACTCATATTGGGCATTTTTCTAATTGCCGAGTGTTATGGATAATGCTGTATTAATCACTAGCTCCATAACATATACATTTATATAAATTCATATTTATACATATATATATATACATATACATTCAGATATATATATTATAATCTAAATATTCTTGTAGGTAGTACTAAGTAGAAATGTTACTTGTTGAATGGACAATATGGACTATTATTATTATAAAGGCACCTAACTTCATTAGATCCAAAAAATATACATTCACTCATATTATTTATTGTACACAAAAAAAAACATTACAAAAACAAAAGGAAAACTTATGTACAAAGGCGAGCTTAACCCAAAATTGGGTTCTCTGACAGCAAACCTCAGAGCTAAAGAGATATTTACAAAATTAGGACAGTTAACAAAAGCGCACAACAAATACACAATAACAAATATGCTACATTTACTACGGTACTTGCAAAGCAAAGCCAGAATCTAGGAGCACGGTAGTGACTCCGCCCAAGACTTTAAACTAGGGGATAGAAGTTTGTATGAGAATACCGCAATTTTTTAATACTAGAGCCCTGAAAATTTAAATAGGTATTATTTATTATATCTAATAATAGATACCCATTAAATCTATTAATAGATATATTATATTATTTATTGCAACTTTTAATTTTTATTTTCTTGTTATATTATTTATTATTTTTTAGATATATTATTATTATATTAATTATTTATTCGTTTAGGAATGCCTTGCAGCTATTGCACTAATGGAGCACAAACGTATAAACGAAATATAAGTTCAGTTTCCTCACGATGTTTTTTCGTTGTTGGTCTATTATTTCGTATATAATGTTAAAATAACACTGGCCTAGAAAATCCAACCGCATGACAACATCATTCATATTCAACATAGAACTTCCACTCAATTTCCCATTGATACACAGTACATGCCAATGCTGTTCCAATTAAGCCGGCATCATTAGGGTATCGATACACATGCGTTTATTTCACGATGCAGGTTGTTTCAATAATCTTCTCGGCGGCAGCAAAGAACAAATGGCTATCTACAAAATCGCAATTTTTCAGGAGAGCGTTTTTAACGCAAATTTTTTATAACATCTACAAAAACAATGCTAAATTTTTCAAATTTGCAATGTTAAATTAATATGGCATTTCGAAGAAAACTGTGATAATATATATATTTTTCGAAATACGGCAGATGTCTTTATTTACTTCACACAATATAAATAACTAAATCAGTTTGTTTTCGTTTTCTTGCCAAACTTTACTATAATTTATTTCTTATACTATACAGTTTCTTATAATGTATGTATAATTGTAATAACTTGTTTGTAGAAATATTTAAGTGCATTATTACACGTTTAAAAAAGTCGCCCACCCATGCTGAAACGGACAACTGGATTTCTACAAGGCACACACGGACAGCGTCTGTAGATGTGCGTTTGTACTTCGTTACTTCTTCTAAAAGGGTGTAGTTGAACATACGCGACAAACACTAATTGATAAAGTAAAAAATTAATTCATAAAGTAAAGAATTCTTAATTCAATAATGTGAAAACGTGAAATTCGTAAAAATGCAGGTGTCTTTTTGTTGTTTGCTGCAGCCGTTCTGTGAATACCGCATGATTCTGCGATGCGTATTCCGGAATGCGGTCGCAATATGCCATTAATTTAACAGTACAATTAATTTGTGTCCAGTCTTGTTTAGAAATTGATTGGATGGAGTTAGTGCAGGTTATTTGATAGGGTACAATGCGCTAGTGAGTGTTATAAGAATCGTTCGATAGGAAGAGAAATGTATTCTGGCTTCTCAAACGAACTAACTAAGACAGCAAATCGTTGTGAATTTTTTTTAATCTCGAAATTATTTTTGAGGATGCAATTTTATTTTGTATTCAATAGTTTTACGACAAAACAGAACATCACGCCTATCTGCCCCTAAGGTTTAGTTTTGTTAACATTGTTCAGAGAGATCAAAACTCTAACCAAAGGAATCTATAGTACCAAACCAATCAAAACACAAATCTATAGGTACATAAATATTTTACTAATTGTATTAAGTCCCACGTAATGGGTGGTTTGTCGATTCGAAACGACTTTAAAAATATAGATACGTTTAAATTCCTTTTATATATACATCGGTGCAACTACAACAGTTCGTCTGTTATAAAAACTAGAATAATTAAGTTTGATTTTTTTATTGTTCTAAAATTAACTCATAAACCATCAATCAAGTACTTTAAATTCATTACGATGTAAAAGCAACAGCATGTCATTGTAATTTCAATACTTAACCTAAGACTTGTGAACCTGTGCGCGTGCGCCTAACCCTATAAATATGGACAAATATGGCGGCTCTTGGGATGTGCCTGGCTGGAGCCTATAGTTTAGTCTCCACAGGATCGCCTGGTGAAGCAGTAGCCAATCACTTGAATTGACCTGCAAGACGCACCACTTAAAAAAAAATTAAACCCGCTTGGGCATTCACGCTCGAGCCACCGAACAGTACGGACCACTGTAACGTTATTACGCTTCCCGTTGAATAAACAAAATCCTACAAGTACTTGTGAAGTTTTCTTTCGAAGACCCAATATGAGTAATCATCATGAAAACAACAATTGTAACGTCAGCAATTCTGACGTTACAGTTTTTAAAAATACCACGGGCTACCCTCCTCCGTTAAATAAATAAATTGTCCAAAATCAATCGTTAGTAATTTAGAGCGATATCAAAATACATACAGGAATCTCAAAGGACTATTTTGCTAGCTATTATAGGTCAGTTAATGTCAATATTATCTTGAGCTACCGGTATTGCAGTATTCAGATTACGTAACATTATTACTAGCTGATATCATGATTTGTATGTAAACAAGTAAACTACGTTTGTCTCGATGGTTAGCACTGGTTTGATTTCTATCATGATTACCAATATTCTGTTGAACATCATAATCGTTTTATACCTATTAATTTACCATCGCCTCCCTCTTTCCTACGTCTATTTCCGCCGTCATCTTGGCATACACAATAATCACCAATATTTGCAAAAATATTGGTTGATCATATTAAAGAAACACGTCTTTATATTACGTAAGTACCTATGTCACACAGACCTCGGGCCTTGACCTATATTTTGCTATCAAAAGACCTAGCAGACAATTATGTCACACACAAATGATTTATAAACCCTTCGATTTAACCCCAAAACATATGGAATAAATCACACGATTCGGCGAAACTTCCCCGTATCAAACCTCTCAATCTAACAGGACTTATCGAATAAAACTCAGTGTACACTGGCTATAAATTTGGTCGCGAATCTTACAAAGATCACGCACCTTTTCGCCGGCCGAAGTAGCTCTTTCTCATGCAAAATACATATAGAACGCACGCAACGGCCCGGAGCGATGGCATGGAATATTAAGTAACAGAAGTTCCAAGAAAAAACATTTTACGAACTTATTGTCAAGAGGCTCCAGATAAAATTATATTTTATTACCAATAAGGATTGTCGAAAAGTTAACCTGTAAATGATTGAATGACCTCTAATGACAGTCCTATACATTAAGAACTTTATGAGAATCATTGTTGCTGATGGAGTAATAGTTTGTCTACAGCGTGAGATTAGAATTTTTATAACAATCTAGATCCAGTTTGGATGAAAATAACCCAACATTATAAATGCGCGTATAACAAATCAAACCTATTTGACGTAATACAAATCTAGTTTTAAATCAATATTGGTGCTTAGGTATTATTCTAGGATATGATACCAGCTGCTGTCAAAAGTTTTTACTGAAACACAAACATTGTAATAATAAAACTTTAACATTCAGTAGCGTAATGCTTAACCACGAGCTTTTCTAGCCACGGCAATAACAAAGAACACCAAAACGGGAAATTTTCACCGACCCCATTTTCAGTTCTACAATTTTAAACCTACGCAAGATGACCTTTTGAGCCTTCTGTTGCTTCATACTCTCTGGTGTCGATTTATTTTCAAAAGGAACAATGCGAAACAATAAAAAGAGTGGGACGTGCGAACGCCTATCGCGTGACCTTTGTGTAATAAGAGTGGCCTAGCTCGACGCCGATATATTGTTGTATGTCATTTCTGTTTTCTGTATTTTTCTGGTCTATATTTTTTGAGGTTTGACTAAAACATTGCTTTTTTAGCATTCATTGTTGACCTGAATTGTTACCTAAAAGCCTTGCACCATTGCTTTCATTTAATGCGGTGTTTCATCTTGCTAATTCTCGAGGAAGCCATCCAAGTTAGCACCCATTTTTTCTTCAGTCAGCCGTGACTTCGTCATCACATCATAATATACTAGATTGAGACAGCTGTCAGTGTATATTTACTTTTACTATATTTTTCAGGTCTTTATTTTTGTGGTCTTAGTAAAATGTGTTTGGTTGAAATTAGGTTACGGATGAAATTTATTTGATCGTTTAATGATAGGCAATTTAGGTGTTTATGTGGTGACTTCAATATTTATTGTTGCATGTCATTCCAATTTTTATATTATTATGCATAAAATATAGAGCAGATCTATATTATTGAAAATGTGTTATCGTTCTAATTTGTTTGATCCTTTAATAATAGGCAATTTTGGGTGATATCAACAGGCTCAACTCTTTGAATAACTTTTATTGGTGTACTTATTTTATTTCTTCTATATTTTTGTAATCTCTATTTTTGAGGTTTGACTAAAATATGTTCTATTCAAATTGGGTTACAGTTGGAATTCGTTTGATTGTTATATGATTGGCAATTACGGTATTTATCAATAGGTTGTTTCAGTGATGCCAAAGACAGTATTGTCCCGGATATGTGTTATTAGTATAATACCGTAGGCGATACATATTGGGTTGTTACAAAATCAATATAAAACTGACCTAATTAGAACGGGGCTGTTTTGTATTATCATATAGGAAACTATAGGTATGGTTTATATAAAAATTGTTAATACTATTGCGTCTTACATTTTGCATCTCATAGGTAGTCAAAAGTTGTTTATAATTTTAACGATCCAGTGCTATTTCGTAAAACTAATTTGCCTGCTTACAAACAAATGCAGTTCGTAGTCTTTCTGTTAAATAGATTTGTAAGGACTAAGGTGATCAAAGTTATTTACTTCTCTATTAGTGTTTTTCTTATGTTCTGCATAAATTCTGTACAGTATTACAAACTGATACCCCACCAACATTATTACACTAAACCATTCAATCTGCCTAATAAACTCCCAACTATATTTGGATCAGCTTTCACTCTAAGAGCAGTTACACACTATACGTTCGTGTCCGTGATTTGAGTGCCGAGGTCAAAATGTTTTGAATTATGACGGATAGAGGTCTGATGTAGTGCATAAGCTTCACTAAAAGAAGTACTACGGCTACTTCGGAACCGAAATTTCACGGACACGGATTGGAGGAGTGCGTAACCGCCTTAGCCAGTTTCAGCTGATCACCTCAATTATCTAACCTCCACAACCCAATAACTGGGTAACACCATACTCCTTGGCAAGACAGATGCCCTAGATTTTAGGCTTCTGAGTACCCGTAACGACTGCCAAAGATGTTAAATGACAGCTGGAACCAACGGCTTAGCGTGGTTTCCGAAACTATCATCAATACATATAATAATTCTGTAGAAAATTCGTTTTTGCACATCCAAAATATTTCCAAAAAAATAGCCAGGGTATTAAAAGAACAGAAACCATTTTCAGCATTTTTTGAATTTTTGTCTGTTTATCTGTTTAGTTGTGCACGCATCACGCAAAATGTTTAAAACCAATGTAGATAATTTTCATATATAAAAATTATGCGTGACTTCAACTATTACTTAGTTTTTGTTTCATCGCAATCGGTTCACTCCGTCAAAAGTGAGATGCATTTAAAGTGTTCAATAACTCAGCAATACAGATACTCGAACTGTTGAACTCCATACATGGCGTTGTGCATTTGATGTCAGTTTCAGAATGGCGGCGTTAAGATTCTCCGCGGAAGAAAAACACAAAAAAAAATGGTAGGGGAGTAAAAAATAAACGTTAGGCAGCAAGGCAAGTAGTAAGCAGGTAGGGTAGGTAGAAAAGATGGGATGTCGGGTAGGGTAGGCACTATAGGCAGTTGACGGCAGAGAATTTGCGGGTACAGCTACTTTCAAAATAAAATACAAATCCTGATTTCAGATGGGCAAACATACAGACTTAAAATAAACGCTCATAACAGACTCGATGTCAACGTTCACAGTAAACTGAGCAAGATTCCGCGAAATTGTAATTTATGGCAGATACGTAGTATCCAGATGACTGGCGCGAGCTTTCATGACCATTGTTATTATTGGCTGCTCGTGGAACGCTTACTCCATTGTGGAATATTTGCTGTGGTTCAGCAAAGTTTAAGGTTGATTTAATTTTGTTATTCGTATGTGATTTTGTTAGCCATAACTATGTATTTCGACGCTTAGTTAAAATCGGAACTTGTATTCTTCCGAATGCAATCATCTTGTTTTATAAACAGCAGCCTAGTTACAATTTTTATAATGCGCCAAGATATGCTAGGAATCACTGTACATATTTTGGTTTGTTTCCAAGCATTAAAAGAATCTTAGGAAATAATCGAAGAAATTCTAATTCTGACAAACCCTTTTAGGGAAACGTAATAAGTATCTACATAAAAGTCTAAAATAATAAAAAATCTACTCAAACAATAATTACACCAGTGCCTTTGCCCGTATATATCTGTGCTAGTCATAAATTCGAGTCATAATAGAGAGCGCGCATTACTTTGTGTGAATTATTTCATCACCACTACTCTAAAAATGGTGAAAGAAAACATCGTGAGGAAACCGGCATGTCCAAGCAACCAAAAATTCGAAGACTGTGACATCCACCAACACGCACTGGGCCTGCGTGGTGAAACAGAGGAGGCCTGTGTCCCAGCAGTGGAACATGAGGTTGATGATAATGACGATGAGTCATAAATATATCACACTGGAACGTACTATCAAACAGTAGTATGTCCTAAAAATAAAATATTGACTACTCATAAGCCAAATTTCATAGAAATCTGTCGAACCGTTGAGGCGTAATTGATTGATGAACAAACATTCAACCATCTAAATATCCAGACTTTCACATTTTAAATATAAGTAGAAAAGAAGTTAGATTATAACTAGGTATAGTTCCTCTAATATTCAGAAACAATTTTTCGCTCAGAACATTTATAACCCAGATGTTCACAACCAACATAAATTCTAGAGGAAAGCCTTAAGTGAATTAAAAATGTTTCAAGGAAGTAATAAACGCGAAGAATTTAAAATTGATTACTGTTAGTGAGCTGTTTTTACTGTAGAATACTATCTTACTCTTCATTGTTAGATTACTCCACGCTTACGGCATTCAGTCTCAGGCAAAAAGGCAAAATTGCCGGCCAAGTGCGTGTCATACTTCACACATTTAGGGTTTTGTACCAGACCACAAAATTAAGTTTGTTGTAACAGGAAAAATTAAGGAATTTCAAAGAAAACATCAGATTTAACAATAAATTGGTATTTGTCAGTAAAATATACGATATAATAAACATTATCACCAAATTTGAAGGTCAATGGAAAGTTAGAAAATTCTTCGGAACAAAATTTTGTAAAAAAAAGGTGACTGTGGTGGCTTATCATTCTTTGTATTCCAATATTTTTTAAAACGAAAATCTTAGTATTTATTTACTCAACTACGATGAATACCCCCCTCCCCACCTTTAAAATAATTTAAAAATATATTTTGACAATTTGTATGGCTTTGGGTCAACAAGATACTTATACTGTGAAAATAATGGACAGACAGACAGACGGGCACGTCACGAGTGACAGCAATAGCACTCCGTTTGGACCCTTCGGGTACCGAACCCTAAAATTGGATTACTTTGTTCTGAAAGCTTAATTTTATTATCGTATTGTCTTATCTAAATCTACACTTCTTCTTCTATATTGTAAAGAGGAAAGCAATCAATGTTAACAATCAATGTTAGTAAATTTGTTTGTAATAGATAAACTCGAAAACTGCTTAACCGATTTTGAAAATTCTTTCATCAGCTGAAAGCTACATTATTTAATAAAGTAATATAGGCATTTATCTATCCCGAAAACGGGTCAAATTAAGCCACGGGGAAAAGCTAGTACCTTTTCCCTTGGCTTATCTTAAAAAAATCGTGTCATTTTACAGGATAAAAAGAAGTTAACATTCTGACTATGTTGCCTTCTTCTATGAGTAAAAAACGTATATCCGAGAAAAATTGCTAAAAACCAACCCAATCTTGATTTTTCTGTTTTTGTTCCATACTTATTACTGTATATATTTGTCTATATAATATATATATATATGTATTTATTTATATATAAATAGTACACCAAAGACTACTTACAGTACTGTTTTTCCTTTCATTTTTAAAATCCATCCAAAGGTTGTTTTGAAAAGATCGCTTTTAGCGATAAGGCCGCACATTGTGTCACCCAGTGTAATGTTTACTTCTTCTATACTTTCTGTAACTTTTATGGTGTACATAATAAAGAGTATTCTATTCTATTCTAAAAAAAAAACAAATTATGATGTACATACTAACAAAACTATGTTTTTTTTTTGTATCTGACATGAATAACTAATTATTAGTTAAGATAAAAAAATTGGTTGTTTGTAAAGTAGGTTTACGATCGAGATGTTTACGTGATAACGTCAAACATTCAACGAAAACTTAACCGCACGAGAAAATCTCCATTCGTTTGTATGCCGCTAGAGTGAGAGAGACGGAAGATCGGTCCACTCACTCGAACGCTATGCCAGCCTCCGCTCGTGAGGATTCCGCGTGACAAGTTTCACGGAATGACTGGCAGCGCTCGAGATGAGACGGGAGATCGGTCCGTCTCTCTCTCGTTATAACTGCGATCGCGCTCGTGAGGTTTTGGTGTGACACAAGTTTCTGAACATGTCACCCGACATGTAAAACGATTTTAAAGACGTTATCACGTCACAAAATACTTTAAATAAAACTTTTTCAAAAAGATGTTGTCATCGGTTAAACAAACGCGATATTTTTTAGCAGCTTTTCGAGTTATCCACAGTTGGTTGGACTGATTCACTGGACAGTGTTCAGCGCAGATGGCTCACACAATCCAATTGATGCCAATTTATTCGTTGTTTTTTTTATTCACGACTAGCACTTGCCCGTGACTTTGTGCTCGTACAAAAATCCTGACATAACGCACTGCCTTATGTTCCTCAATGTTACCTTATAGTAGAGTTTTTTATTAGCTAACTTATTCAAATAGAACAGAAATAACTCTAAAATTTTATATTATGTACTTATAATTCTTTAAAAAAGTTATGTTGAAATTGCGGTATAGTTGTTTTTTCTCACAAGGGCTATGTTAGTTATTTAAATCATGAGAACATCTGAAAAAAATCCTTGATATCATCTGAAAGCCATTCTTTTATTTTACCAACCGACTTCAAAAGGAGATTCTCAGTTTGGCCTGTATGTTTATATGTATGTCCGTGACTTTCTTGCTTTCAGCTGAACTGATTTGATCATTTTTTTCTAATTGGATTTAGTATCTCTCAACTTTAGTCATAGTGCAAGTTTCATCAAAATCGGTTAGGCAGTTTTCAAGATGTGAAGTACAACCGAGCTCTTTGGTGAAAAACAACATGAATGTGTAAATTGAGTTATTATGGGTATATTGTCGATCCGTTAGTACTTGCTCAATTTGTAGTGATGGTGAACCAAAACTAAAAAGAGAAAAACAAAAAGTGAACCGACTTCAAAAACAAAACACTAAAAACTGCAAAATAACTTTCGTTTCGGAAGTCGGTGTCGCAAGACGATAAAAACAAGAGGAACGAAAGACACTTACTTCCGAAACGAAAGTTGTTTTGCAGTTTTTAGTGTTTTGTATTTGTTTTTTTTAAGTCGATTGTATTTTATGCCAAAAAGTTTTTTTTACTTAAACACGTTCAAATTCAAGTCGCAACAAGAAATATCAAAATCTTGTCAAAATGTAGGAAAATTAGAGGTGTGTTTGACAGAAATAAAGTTCCTGAAAAATACAGGAATCTATGCTCCTATCCCCCCATGCTCTCTTGCAGCATATTGCATCTCAAAATCATTGAGACCTATTTAGCTAAGGGACTGCCCCGTCGTTATTTTTCTATTGAAGACTTAGCATTTTTTAGACCCACTATAGTATCTACACAAAAAACCTAAAATCAAGTTAGGCATATCCTACACGTTGGAAGTACCTACGTGGTTAAATCATAAAAAGTAAAAAGCATGGTACCCATAAAAGGGTGTTTACATTTTTATGGCATAATGAGGTTCGTACGCTTCACGGCATCAAATATTAAAATGTACAACCACCTCTTCATATGTTAAGCAGGTGGTGGTAGAAAAATATGAGTTTTATTTAACTTTTTTGTTTGGTCACGTAAAGTTATGGCGTGTATATGTACCTTTTAGGTGTGAGTGACCTGTGAGGTGTTTACAGTGGCCACATTTAAAATTGAATAGCTTACTTAGAAGTATTAACTATTTATTTTCGAAGTTAGGTAAATATGGTTTTAGATAAGAAATTAAATTATCGAAGCGACACAAATAAAACGCATAAGCAACGCGTGTTTGACAATTTGTCGCTCTAGGAGTGTGTAGGTGTCGATGAACTACTACATATTTACTAACTTCAAACAAAATAACACTTTATGGATCATAGAGAAATCACACTTTCTGATTTATTGTGTAAATTCGTTTCAGAAAATACACATTTGGTTCGAGTAAATATGCTGAAACATTTTAATGAAGGTCAATTATTTGTAGATCAAAGATCAAAAATAGTTCAAAGCTCAAAGTCGAGAGTTGACTTTTGTTGAGTTTGGCTTGCTTAGGCCCATAATTAATGGTTAAAAATAGTAACTGATGATTTAAAATTTCGGTAAAATGCGTTTGTTCATCAATTATTAGCCAAAAAAATGGTACAACTTTTTTATCATTTGTTATAGCTAAGAATTGATTCAAATAGCTTTTCCGAGTAATTATTGCCAACATGACGATTTCTGACACCAGGTATGCTGTGTTCAGATTTGCAAGGTATAATATTGGTACCAGTTTTATTTATTTGATGGAAACGTATGTGATTCAGGTGGGCTGGCTGCTTAGTTGTGTTAACCTTTTAAAAAGTATGTATGTATTTGTGTGTATATTGAAACGTGAAAGTACCTTTGTCCTTTTACACACTTTAAGGAAAAGCTATTACGGTTGTTAGCCTTTTTTGGAACCATTATAAAAACAATACAACACGTGTCGTCGTAATCTCGCCCTTATACGTTTAGATAAGCCGTGATGTATTATGTTTTCCTTATATCCTGAAATAGGAATGAATATGGAAAACAGAAATGTACTAATATCTTTGGAAAATTATAAGATTTTCCTTAATTTATTATATAAACAGAAAAGGTTTTACAAAAATATTTTTTGTATTCTTTTGTCATGAAAAAAATCATCATCACCCTTTAATGTTCGCACTGCTGAGACACAAGCCTCCTCACTGTTAGAGTGGGAATGGGCCTTAATCAAATGCTCTGAACAAATGAAAGAAGCTACGTCCTCAAGTAAACTTCAGCAGGTAATGATGGCACCTAAGGACCGAAGCCGATGGAGGGGTCCAGTGACCGCGATCATCATTTTTGAGGGACTAATTGGAGATGATAAGATATTATCTTGCAATTATGGATCGAGTAAAAAAAATATATTTTTAAATTTATAAATTCAAAATTAGAGTTGATCAGAATGATGGGGCTGTGAAAAAGATGGATGAAAAGCAGAGATGAGACTTTTGATATGGATGTGCGGGGTGACGAAAAAGATGGATGAGAAGAGATCGCATGTAGCAGAGATGAGAATATTGAGATTGATGTGCGGGTTGACGAAAAAGATGGATGAAAAGAGATTGCATGTAGCAGAGATGAGAACGTTAAGATGGATGTGCGGGGTGACGAAAAAGATGGATGAAAAGAGTTTGCATGTAGCAGAGATGAGAATGTCGAGATGGATGTGCGGGGTGACGAAAAATATGGCTGAAAAGAGATTGCATGTAGCAGAGATGAGAATGTTGAGATGGATGTGCGGGGTGACGAAAAATTATTATGTGAGAAATGAGTATATTATTATTAGAGAAAGTTTGAAAGTGGTGCCAGTGACAGGAAAGTTGAAAGGAAACCGTTTGCACTGGTATGGTCATGTGATGAAGAGAGATGAATCGCATGTTACTATAAGAGTTATGAATAAAAATGTGGTTGAATAGAGAAGGAGAGGAATGCCAAAGAAAAGATGGATGGACTGTGTGAGAAAAGGCTGTCAGTGATAGAGTGACAGGGATTTGACAGTATGGAAGAACAAAACGTGTGTGGGATAAGGGCAGGAAGAAGATGATCCAAATTAGAAAAAAATGTTAAAGAAAGAAACTGCACTGCACTAAAGCACTATTTCTGATAAATCAACCTCAGAGAAACACTATGTATATTTACTAAATCATGGTTTATATTCTAACTGCTAGGAATGTCTAAGTTCCGTTTGAATTCGGAGTCAGACAAAGTGTAATTGAGTTTCTCTGTTGGAAAATTCCCAACAGGCTCGTTCTCATGGGAGCCTGCACGATTGCGGGACTGTAGGAACATGCACTATATCCCAGGGGATCTAGACAGATTGAATCTGTCCTTGCGTTTGTTCGTTCATATCGGTAACTAGAGATGTTATTATAGGTAGTACTAGCTTTTGCCAGCGGCTTCGTTCGCGTAAAAACTGTTTTCTTATCTCAATGGAACTTATACCGGGATGAAAAGTAACTATCTCGGTGCCAAATTTCATCCAGATCCATCCAGCCGTTCTGGCGTAACTGAGTTATAAACCAATCCACGCACACATCCATCCAAACTTTCACATTTATAATTTTAGTAAGATAAGATGTGTTTCAGGTATAGTGTCGCGAAGGAAATAGAAAAATATCTTAAAGACGGCCCTCTTTTGGCAAGACATTAAAATAGGAGAAGAATAAAGAAACTTTGTATATAAGAATTGTGTGAATGATGATAATTATTGCTAATTGGTCGTCATCTCAGTAGCCCTGCTGAGATGACGACTAACATGACAATAGAGTAATATGAGAGAAAAGACTCGGCTTCATTAAACCCAAATAATTAGAGAAATTTAAGAACAAGATGATGACATTTTTGCCTTTGCTAATTGACAAAATCATTACAATTTTAACACGACTAACGATAAAAGAAAACATCTTAAGGAAACTTTGTCTGAAATCACTAACACATTAATGAGCCAGTGTATCTTTACACTAAATTTATAGCTTTCGATCATCCGTGAGCTTCCCGGAATAACCTTGTTTACAAAAACACCAACCGAGAAAAATATGAAATCCAATTCATAAAACCTGTAGAAAAGTAAGCGCAATAATGAAATATCATAAGCTTTCGTGGTGTAAGTGCCAATTACGCGGGAACCAGGCTCTAAATGCTGATTGCATGCAATCGACGCGTTATGGAAGGCACGGCCGTAGAGTAGGAACACACACGTGCGATCGTCTGTACCGGTTCATTTGTTTCTCTGAGACTGTATTTAATCAAATGGTTTAGCGATTGTTTCTGTGGCTGCTTTTTCTGTATGTTGTGTTGAGTTATTTTAGCAGCTAAAGGCCGATTTTCGAATTGGGTTTTTTGAGTTAATGTCGTATCAAACCCTAATTTAATGGCAAAATTTTACATGTTTTCGGGCTAAAGTAGAGAGACAATACGCAAATTCAGTGAGAAAACTGGCAAAAAAACTGACAAAAAACTGGCAAAAATGTCCTAGAACCAAAAATTTGAAAACATGATTGTGACATCCACCAACCTGCACGTGGTGGATTACAGCCCATTCTCTCATAGAGAGAAGGTCTGTGTTCCAGCAGTGGAAACGTTTAAAAGGCTGGATGATGATAATGACACTCACATGCGATATTCATTTATTTATCTGTGATTGTATTTAATCAAATGGTTTAATCAATGGTTTTTTGAACTGCTTTGTCCGTTTTGATGGCGCGATGAGTGTAAGCTTGATTTATTTTTGCATTTTAAAGAATATAAATTTGCATTCGAAGAAGATATTATTGTTGTTTCAATGATGATGTGATATGTTATACGTATTATATCTCAGTGTTTTTTTACTAGCATAGCAAAAAATACTTCTGTAGGTATTTATATAGGTATAAAAATTGAGAGGCAAACTCGAACCTCATGGCCCAAGTATTTCAACCCCAAGCGGCTCAAATATAACGACTCCCAGTAAGTTTGTAAAAAAAAGAGTCAATAGATTACAGCAATATTGCGAACCGTTGCCCAAATTGTCTTTTTTTACTTTCTCAAAAATTCACAAAATCATTATTATCTCCAATAACTTGGTGTAAGTAAAAACAAACTTTGATAATAGCAAAAATCTTCCTCAAAGTATTCCCTAAGGAAAATGCAAGGCGAAATATTTTGTATGTCAAAAGTCTAAGCAAATACCCACGAAGAAAAGTAGTTTATGCCTCTTTGCGTCGCAAACTTTGACTTGCGAAGTTTTGTAGCTGCCTCTGAATAGCAAACAAACAATTAGACTTTTATGCTTATTAGGTTTCATATTTTGTGTTAAGAAGCCTTTTAGCTTTTGCGTTTGGGGGGCATGAAAGAATTTGAGGCCTTTTTTGCCAATGAAAAAAAAACCTTGTAATTTTTTTTCCACAAAAGCCTTGCATTTTTTTTCTACAAAAGCTTTGGTATTTTCAAAATTTTCAGGCTTAAAGGTAAAATTGCAGACACATTATAATTTCAAATTTGGTTTGAAGGGTGGTATCTTATTGCCTATCTCCTGATGACAATTCATTGAACTGTAAAACGAAAATGTGAAAATATTTTGATACGCGAATTATTTTATGGGTACGAAAATATCCCCTCGAGTAACTAAAAAGTTTTTGTAGAAATTACGTTGACGCAGGTACATACATAGATGGATCATATCTGAGTTAAAATACAAACCTTCGCAAAACGTGACTTTCTGGGATCTTTTTTATTCTCTTTACTATGGAAAATCTTTTTACTAGCTTTAAATTAGTTACCTTACTTATGTATGTGTGTCTGGCAACTAATAATCAATTTTTCATGCCTTTCCTGGCATCCAATTAAGCTGAAACTTGGCGTACTTATATCACTTTGATAACATTGAAATAATTTGTTACTATGAACCTAGTCTCACAGTCACTGGGATGATATTGTAAATGATCTTTACAGGATACCACTGCTGAAGTCAAAAAAACAATGTCTCTAACAATCCCAGCTGTCTATCTGAAACAATGTCTTATTTCCAAACATTGCTCCGCTCTATTTCTAGCTAGGAGCCACTCGCTAGGTATAACGTTACGATGAAAAGTTTGGCAACACGACTTTTGCGGTAGGTAGCGGAACAGTTTTTCTGTTGCTATGGTTCTTGTCTAAAAACTCGTAACGAAGAAGTATTTGGTTATTTTCATCATCATCATTATCATTTCAGCCGAAAGACGTCCACTGCCCAGCAGGACATAGGCCTCCCCCAGGCGTCGCCACATTGACCGATCCCGTGCGTCTCGCATCCAGCGCCTTCCTGCAACCTTAACCAGGTCATCGGTCCACCTAATGGGAGGCCTTCCAACGTATCGTCTTCCGGTTCGCGGTCGCCATTCCAGAACTTTTCGGCCCCATCGGCCATCCGTTCTGCGAGCAATGTTCCCTGCCCACTGCCACTTAAGTTTAGCAATTCTCCGGGCTATGTCGGTAACTTTAGTTCTCCTGCGGATATCATCATTTCTGACGTGATCATGCAAGGAAATTCCGAGCATAGCCCTCTCCATTGCCCTTTGGGTGACTTTAAGCTTTCTGATAAGGCCCATTGAGAGCGACCATGTCTCGGTCCCATAGGTGATCACTGGCAACACACACTGGTCAAAGACTTTTGTCTTGAGACACTGCGGTAAATTGGACGAGAAGATACCACGCAACTTTCCGAACGCCGCCCAGCCGAGTCGGATTCGACGGTTGACCTCTTTCTCGAAGTTGGACCTACCCAACTGGATCTTTTGTCCCAGGTAGACATAATCGTCTACAACTTCGAGTGTAGAGTCTCCGATCTTGATAGGAGTGGGCGCTACATGGGCGTTCACCATGATCTTGGTTTTGTCCATGTTCATTTTAATACCCACTCTTTCGGAAGCTTTACTGAGGTCATCGAGCATTTTACTGAGGCTTTCCATGGTCTCAGCCATGACCACTATGTCGTCGGCAAACCGAAGGTGAGTGATGTACTCGCCATTAACGTTGATGCCTAGGTCCCTCCAGTCCAGAACCTTGAATACATCCTCCAGCGCAGCAGTGAACAGTTTCGGAGAAATGACGTCTCCCTGTCTCACGCCACGCTGGAGAAGGATTGGTTTCGAGGTCTGATCCTGAAGACGGACTGACATGGTGGCGTTTTTGTACAAACACTTCAACACCTCAATGTACCGGTAGTCGATCTGGCACCGTTGGAGAGACTGCAGTACAGCCCAAGTCTCGATCGAATCGAAGGCTTTCTCGTAGTCCACAAACGCTAAACAGAGAGGCAGGTTATACTCTTCGGTCTTCTGTATAACCTGCCGCAGCGTATGTATGTGGTCTACGGTGCTAAAGCCTTTTCGGAATCCGTTTATTTTACTTCATGAATATTTTAATTTATTCAAGGCATCAGATGAGAATTGCAAAAACAGTCAGTTTATAATTTATCTTGGGAGATTGTAAGCTGGCGAAAAAATAGGCCGTTTTCTTTAGGTGGGTAGTAAAAGGCATAATATTTTACTACTTGGTTTAAAATCACTGTTCGTGAATAATCTGCGAGTAGTTGTGTGAGAATTTTTTGTACAATAAAAGCCGGGTTACAAGGTACGTGAAGAGAAAATATTTTTAAATATTCATTCTTTATGGTATAAGAGAAGAGGAGCCTATACCCAGATGCCCAGTAGTGGGCGAAGTCGTGCTGTGTAAGTTTCTTTTTATATTTAAGATGAGTTTGCTCTTAACTGTAGTCTAGGTCAGAGATGACAAAGTCGACGATGTAGTGAGCTTACCCAGAAGAAGCCTGTTTACTACAACTTTGAAGTGATTCGAGTTGTATGCGTTCAGAAACACAGATGCAGGCAGTGATTTCCTTTCTTTTACTGTGCGTGTTATGAAGGATGTTTGGAAGCGCTTGGTGTGAATTGGTGGAATGGCAACTTGGTGAGGATGGTAACTTGCAGTGCGTCTAGATGTCCGATGGTCGAAGGGGGTCGGTGGGCTGAGGTTTTTGAGTTACTGTAGATATAAGCAGGCAACCTTACGGCGATGATGATACTTTTAAGTGGTCAAACTAGCTTTGAAATTTACGATCGCTATCAATTCACGAAATCTGAATAGATCCATACAATGTAACAGTAGTCACTCGTCACCCAACACTCAGCTTTACAAACTCAATAACCCGTTTCTCAAGGCACAGTATCGCGTGTTAATAATAATGTAGTTAATCGCAACACAGCGCTCATTTCCAAGGGCTTTCCCAGCTAATGAGTTCAAACGCCGTGGAAAGCTTATCTGGCAATTAATATTATGGAAACAGTACTTGAGTATAAATGCAATTCTGCGAACGTGTTTCGTTGATTTGATTTATGTTAATTTGTTTAAGAAATACGGGTTGTGTGTGTAATGTTTGTTATTATACTTTGTGTAAGTGAAAGGTTCCTGAAAGATAGTATAAAATTGCGCGAAACAATGGCCCTGTTTCTGGATCGAAAAATATCGTAAAATTAATGCAACAAACCACTGTGAATGGCTAAATGAAATTTCAACAGCCGATCGCACTTGGCTTAAGTGTAATTTGTGGCACGTGGATAATTTCTTCGTGTTGATGTTCTGAAGGATACGTAAGATTTTTTCTATGTTGTTTTTGTGTAAATGCAATAATTCAAAGCGAAAATCCTCTTTCAGTGTAAACTTTCAGTACCCATAGACAATTACCTCGAATTTTTGAATTAAAGAATTTGAAGTTAAATAATTGTCAATCTCTTGATAACCTGTCAAACATTGAAATCATTTTGATACGTTCCTAAATCCAAATTCTCAATTCCAAAATTGAACCTTACCTATAAATTCTTAATTCAAAGCAAGAAACAGAACAAATGAACATCGGAGCAGACTCCAAAGTTAAGTTCTCGTAGTTCCAAATAATTTGCCACTGAAGTTGGGAAAATACTTACCGAGCAGGAAACGTTAACCGACGGAAACCACATGTTTTTACTGTTAAATTGTAGTATGTTATGGTAGGCACGGGTAACGGGCCAGCAAATAAGGACTATTTTCTGCTACAGTTTTTATGCTTTGTTACTAAGATTCGTATATTGTTGTAAGTCATGCAATAGAGCTTGGCAATAAGATTTTAATACAGTTTAGGTCAATCTATTGCCAAACTTATTTAAAGACGTAAAATCTCTGAAAGTCTTGATCCGATATCTCCCCATGGTTCTTTTATTAACCCCCGAAGGAAAAAGAGGGGTGTTATTAATTTGGCGTGTACTTGTTTGTTTGTGTAATTCTCTATAGCATTATAACTCCTAAACGGATGAACCGATTTTAATTTCGTTCCTTATTTTTGAAATGTGACTTTATAGAGAGTTTTCAATTTTACTTGTTGACAGAAAGCTACTTTGCTTAGTGCAAATTTCAAATCCCGAAAATGCACGGTTTCTGTGGAAGTAGCCACGAGAGCCACGGAAAAAAAATAGTCTTAAATTATAATAAAAAGAGGAAATGATTGTTCTTTATGTTTGTAAAAAGTTGTCTCTGGAAATAAGTAACGATACGAAAAGATACGAAACATTTTCCTAATAGATAAATACGCTTTTGCTGAGCACAATAAGCTATTTATATCCTGAGAAAATATCAATTTGCTGTGTTAAGTCCCAAAAGTAATGCTGTGGAAAAACTTGGTCTTTTTCTCAATTACATCCTAATATTATAAATGCGAAAGTTTGGATAGATGGATGGATGTTTTTTACTCAATCACGTCAGAACGGCTAAACTGATCCGGATGAAATTTGACATAGAGATAGATTATAGTCTGGAATAGCACATGGGCTACTTTTCATCTCGGTAAAATGTTCCATTGGGATAAGAAAACACTAATAACACGGGTGAAGCCGCTGGCAGAAGCTACATTATGAATCTGTAATAATTGTTAGTTTGTATGTAGGAGGTAATCTCTAAAAAAACTGATTACAAACATTATGTCTCAGAGAAAGTTACACTTATTCAGTTTTATTCTGGGATAATGCTCAGGTCCTGGAGGTAAATACCACGAGATTAAAGCATCGGGAAAAACTAGTCTTCGCTCATATTCATAATCATCAGCCTTTAAATGTTCCCACTGCTGGGACACAGGCGTTCTCTCTGTTAGACGGAATGGACATCCACCAAGTAAGCACAGTGCGGGTTGGTGGATGTCACATTTCTTAAAATTTTCGGTTCTAAGACATGCCGGTTGCCTCACGATGTTTTCCGTCACCGTTTTGAGGGCAACAGGAAACTGATATTACAAAGATCTAAAATTGTTTGTTTCGTTAAAGTTCTGGTCGATGTTTCAGTTCAGTTCTATTAATTAAAAATTCTTTCAACGATAAAAGTCTAAACTATTGCTAAGTTTTAAAAGCTACTTTTATCCCGAAATAATGCTCAGTTTCTGTAAGAAAGCCTTCGGGAGTGAAACATCACGAAAAAGCGACAAAGCGAATTTCTCGCACGGCTCACTGAAGAAGGTGTCTTAATTTCGTACAAATATTCGGTACACTTGCTCATTTTCTTAGAAGGAGTAATTCACTCTACATAATACAGGAAGTACAATATCGTATAAGGCGGTTGGCAGACACTAAATTAACATAAATAAGCTCAACCCTCAAGGGATGAGTTTCACGAAACATACTGCGCTGTAAGGGAGCGATGAATAAGACACTTGTGCGCTGTTATTTAGAAGCTGACGTTTTATGGACTGACGTTCTAGACTGGCGTAATATGGACTGACGGGTTCTGGCCTTTAATAATTGGTTTAGGAACTAATTTATTTATGGCATTACTTTCGGGTGTCTTTTGTGTTCATAGAGAGAAGCTGCTGGCTCACAGCCTTAACTCAGTACTTCTACGGGTACTACCTGAAAGTGTTCTTAAATATTCCTGTAGTTCCAAAAAAATCGGTTTTGCAGGCTTCAACACATTTTAAATGATGTTTTTGCACAACAGCGATTAAGTTGATTTTATTCTTGTAAATTATTAAGTAGGTTGGTTTCTGTTGTAGGTATTAGAAAACTCTTAAATACCATCAAAATAGATAAGCCCAACGGATGTGTTGAACAAAACCTACTGCGCTGTACCTCATCTGTTGTAATTTTCCTAATTACAATAGTAAAACAAGAGACCGGCGTCAAAATCTGATACCGCAACAGGCGAGCTTCGGAGCGATGAGTAAAATACTTGAGTGCTGTGCGTGTTGTTTTAAAGCTGACATTTTATGGACTGAAATTCTAGGCTGGCGTAATGTGGACTGACGGGTTCTGGCCTTAGCCAATTAGTTTAGTACCTGACTAGTTTTATTCTAGGCATAACTTTGATTTCGTAGAGAAAAGATAGCTCATTGCCTTTAGGTTGATCTGTTTTTTAACAGTGTGTAGTTGAGTGATCTGTAATGTTAAGGCAGGGTTCAGATATTCTTTGCACTCATTTTTCACTCTCATCTCTCGTGAGCCATATTCCACCAGAGCTACGTTATGCTAGGCAAGAAAAATTAAGGATACCATTTGGCGTTTTTTTTTCTCGAGCACTTTCTAGCTACCTCGCACAGTCCAGATGAAACCATTCTAACTCATTACTACTATGCTAAACTTTTTCTGTCTAAAAGAATTTATAAATCTGTTTTGTTGTTAAACACTGTTTTACATTCTTCCACACGTTTAAACCGCGGGAAAATCTAGTATGTAAGTTATATTGTAAGACCGATTTGGCCAAGAAACATTGTGCTATCTAGTAACTGGATTGGGTTTCCTATAAAAAACCGGTATTCAGCTGCATTGGTTCGACTGGAAGCCGACTCCATCATAGTTTGAATAAGGCTAGGCAAATGACGATTACATTGTTTGGTTTTTGTAGGTTAATTTATTACAATTAATCAGTTATTTAAATTTTATTTTAAATTTATTACAAGCTTATATTTAACTTGCAATGTATGAATGTACGTGTATGTCATTTTGCATACACATTTAGTTTGGATGACAATGCATGGTTAGCTAAGAGACGTCATTCTAAATCCAATATTGCTGACGGTGCATGGTGGCGGACTGGTTATGTTTTGTGCACTGCCATGATATGGTTATCAAATGAAAGAGTTAGCTGAGAAGAATACGAAAAAGCTAGTTTCAAAACATATTTTATAATGACTAATTTTTTTGTACATTATTATTCATGGTTCTCAACTGGGAAAAGGCTTCAAATAAGGTAGACCAATGACCTGGTGAAGGCCGCGAGAATCGCCTGCATGGAACCGGTTGATGTGGCCACGCCTGAGGAAGGAGGCCTATGATCAGCTGTGGACGTCTTTCGGTTAAAATTATAGTCATGATGATAAAATTATTTGCTTATTCTTGATTCTTTGAAACACTAGATACTGGATTCAGAACTTAATGCAACAACGTGCAGCACAATAATTAGCAGTTCTGTTCAATCGGTACATAATACTAAGTAATATTATATTAACTTGTACCACAAGTGTTATCTACTAAGTAAGTGGTATGATACTCCAGTTACCAGATATTGGATACTGTAAGTGTAAACTAACTCTGTATACAGTTTGGATATGAAACCCGGCGTTCGCAATAGTGCTTCTTGCTGTGTTTGTAATGCAGGAAAGTTAAGAAGAAAATCACTATTTTTCCTTTGAATTTAATAGGTTTTATCTAATTCATAGTTGTATTTATAGACAGAAAAATAATTGTTTGGATGAATTTTTAGATGGCTGTTCCAATTAAACCCGTTTTTGTGACTTCGTATGTTGTTGTAAGAGGTGATTTCACGAGAAGGTTAGAAAGTAATCTATGCAGTAAAACCGGTACCAATATGCTGATAGTCTTGTATTTTGCCGCTGAAATAATAAGAATAAGGCCCATATTCCAGGTGGTTTGATGTTTTTGACCTCCAATCAATTTTGTCGCAATAACTGGTAATTATTGATTGTAGGTAAAGTCGAGTTGGGGCACATGTCTGAAATATAGGATTAAGACTATCTTATCTTATCTTGTGGAGGGGCCGAGAAACAACTCCGACACTTCGACCTTCCCTTTTGTGGTCCCCTAGACAACCTACTCCTCCTCAATCTAGTTGAAAACTTTCTTCATGTGTTCTATAACGAGACTAGGAGATATGAGCCTACAGTTTTCTGGTCTTTGATGTGCTAACCCTAGGAGATTCATTCGCTTACCAGTAAGTGCATCGCATGTGCAAAGAAAATGCTCCATGCGTTTCGTATGTTTCCCACACAACCAGCACATGGGTGTCGCGGTGAAAGCCATCGTATGTTTCCCACACAACCAGCACATGGGTGTCGCGGTGAAAGCCATCTTCATGAGTATGTCATAGGTTCCAAAGTGACCAGTATAGGCCCCCAAGCAGATAGCGGATTTATACCCTGCTCATATTCCAAATTCGTGCTTTGAACGTAGAGCCCAGGAATTTCTTGAAATGTTCCAGACCGGTATTAGACAGCCAATGTGTTTGTTGTCTGTGATCTGCAAACTCTGTGGATGTGGCTTTTATGAGATACGTCGAAATTCCTACACATGGTTCTGGACCCACAAAATCATTTACTGAGCCAGTAGTCCGCCATTTCGTTACCATAGATTCTTAGTCTTATTCTGTTATGCTTGCCAAGCCTGTTTAGGGTTTGGATAGCATCCAGAACAAGTTTGGCGTCCACTTTGTGGGATGGCTTTGATTGCAGCCTGACTGTCACTAAAAAATATACGGACTACCTCTGGTTCCTCTATCTATATTCTTTTGAGCAAAGGTTATTATGGCATATGTTTCTGCTGGGAATACAGTTACATCTTCCCTAAGCTTTTGCTACATTTGTAACATTTTGCGTATATTCCCGCTCCTGTACCTGATTCCATTTTGGATCCATCAGTGTACCACACCAGACTATCTTGTTCTGGTGGATCAAGTCCCTTCGTCCAGTCCTTTATTGTTGGGATTCGGATCTTTCAAATTCAAACATAGATTGCATTTTATCGGATATCATGCTTTTTATGCGGAGGAGTAAAACTAAAATCAAAGGGCGTTATTCCGTCATTTAGCTTGTTCATATATATAAGCTTGTTAGTTTTATATTCCAACAATTCAGTAAAGTTGAACATTTCAGTGTCAAAAACATAAAACATCTTTACAAAATTACGGTGTTTACTATCTTTTTATTTATGTAAAATAAAAATTGATATAAATAAGCTGTACATGACATTGCGTGTCGGCTTATACACGACTAACCTTCGTCAACACGAAAATGATAAACTTCATTACATTAATCTTGTAGGCCCGGAGACAGTCACTTTAAACGTTTATTAAAGTGACTGTCCTATTTAAATATTCATTTTTATTTTGAAAAAGATTTGAATTTTTTTTTAGGATTCAACAAGTTACGCTTCCTATTAATACTATAAATGTGAATATCGGTAGATTTGAATGTTTGTGCATTATTAACGTCTCAACGGAAAAACGGGTTTGTATAAAGTTTTGAACGAGGATGGACCATAAGGCCTGGATGAAAATACAGAACACCTACTTTTATCCTGGTTGGGCGTTGGATATTTGTTTTAAATTCTCGCGGGGAAGCCTCTGGTGGATCTTTTATCATCAGCTTTTTAATGTTCCCTCTGCTGGGACACAGGCTCTGTGAGAGGGAAAAGAAAAACTCTGGTAAAAGATAGTTAATAATAAACAAATATTTTTTACTTTGTATTCAGGAATCATATTGTACTATTTATAGCTGTCCTTGGTAACAATTTCAAGTAAGTATCCTTTTATCTTTTTCACAGAAAGCTTGTGGTACCTACATCTTAAACTTACTTTAATTATTCTGTTCAATTTCCCGCATCTAGTTACTGGGTTAGTTTATGTAGCTTCCTAACTACAGCAAAATATCTGATACGCAAACACAAGAGTTTACCACCAGAGTAGATAACTAGACAGAGGCAAAGGTTCTAAGTTTGTGTATTTTATCTATGGGCCTTAGTTGCCTGAAAATAAAGAGTTATTATTGTATCGTTTATTTAACAGTTTTATTATAATGTAAATTTTTAAATATTTCTTAAAAAATACTTAAAAAAGACATTTATTATTAATTTTATGTCTTTAACTATATCGGGACTCTGAGGTCTCGGTCCTTTGAAAGGCGTGCCTGGGGCAGAAGCCGACTCGCAGAGGCCTTGTTAGACTTGTTTCATGATATGTGACACCAAACGACGATTATCCCTGTATGCAATACGTAAGTGCACCCAAGGACAATCCCCAGTTGGTACAGGACTATTGTTAAATATGGCTATAAATAATTATAAGTAATATAAGTTTAGACTAGCATCAATTGCTGAAATTATTTTTCCGTATATTTGCTAAAACGAGTTCTTACCGCGGTTATATTTATTATTTTGAAAACAAATGATAAAAATCAAAAAGCGCCAATTTTAAGTTTGTATTCCGGTTGACCCAGCAAAAACCGTTTATTTCTGTTTTAAGCGTAGTCTCTGACCAATTATCTACTCCGTGGTTATACATACTCTGGATAAAGTGCTCAGAAACACAGGCGTCTCTTATACTATACGCAGCGTTGTTTTAGGAGCCTACGTGTATGTTCATGTTTGATTACGCGTGTTTTGTTACGAGTGGTTTCGTAATGGATCATAAAGGAATTATGATATGGAGATTAAAATATGAGACGTGTTAAAATTACATGGATTTAGAAATAGGCTTGATCTGGATTGACTAACTTTGACTAGGCGCTTTACTTTGAAAGATTCCCTCTACGTATAGTCTCATAACGTCACGGCGGGTTTCCTGTTGATTTTTTCGCATCGTCTGACGTCGATTAATTTTTTTCTTTTAATATTTCATCACTCCTTTTTCCAAAACGGCTAGGAACATCGGGAGAAGACAGATATGTCCTAGACCCAAAAATTCAAAGACATCGGACATACTAATCCCACCATCATCATCATCATAATCACGGCGTCATCTGGGCCCGCGTGGTGGACTACAGCACACATCATCTCACAGAACGGATATTTCTGCAGAAAACATCATAGGCTGGCTATAAACTGTCGTTCATTTTCCTACATTCAGCAAGCTACTATTAGTTAAGCTGCCGGTCGATAATTTATTAGTATTAGCGACTAGAGTTTATACGTGACGTATCGGAGCGATTAATCGCTTAACCTTATTTCTACGCCAAAGTGAAATATACCAATCGTGTAGCAGCTTAATCGTATCAACATCTTTAGAATGTCAGCTAAAAGAAGTATACTGTTGGACAAAGGACCACTTGAGGGGTCCTGTGCTTCTCGCATCCAACACACTCTGGTGGCTTTCGTCAGATCGGACCGCCTTGGATGTAATAAATGGTTGAATCATGAACACGCTATATACTGAAATATTTACAAAATATATCTTGATTCAAAACTAGCCGAAAGAAACTATTTTATGAAACAATACAGTCACCCTTTATCGCGAACCCAATCGCAACAAAATCGCGTTCCTAACAAAATTAGAACACAAAGAAAAAGCATGCACAGAATACTGAATACAGGGGAAATAATCGAAAAATGTAAATTGAAAAACTGAGGAAAGTTTTCGTACGCGTAAAGTAGTGGGATCACCTGGCGACGCCGTTATGTAGGGCTGGTCGAACATATCTTGTTATTACGTGATACCAATGAAGATCGGGCAAAATCGGAGGACTTCGGCTAACCTCGGCAGTGCTCGGTATTAGAGACCGAGTGTTTTAAATTGGCTGTTTTAGTGAGTGTGTAGGTTTTACTGGTTTTTGGTGTATTATGCTGAATAGTGCATATCTTTTATAATAGTTTCTGATTTCTGAATTTCATAGCATCTTGAATACAGGACTTGAGTGATTTATAGTAATTAAATAACAAAACTTGTTTTGATGGAAATATTTTAATGCTAAGAAAGAGCAAACAGATTAACTCAATAATATTATAAGCGTAAAGAATGCCTGAAAAAATAAATGAAATGATTCGTTTGAGATGTTAAAAGCTAAGCAAACCTTCTCAAGCAACTAATTTCATTTTATCTCAATTCTATGAAATTCATATCAGCAGCAAAATTCTATTTGCATTCACGGTAACACGAAAACTTTATCCAGGACCTAATATGTCGCCAAAGAGTTTACAGAAGCAAGTACTATGAGAACTGTGGCTATTACCCTGTATTTGTAACAGACAATTTAACTCGAACTATTTCTGTCGCACTTTATCCTATATTGTGTAAAAGGGAGGCAGAAGTTGTCGAATATGGAGACGGTGGCTAATAGGTACATACATACGTGCTCCTGTATTTGTCAAGGAAAATTTCAACTTGAACTATAGCTGTCTCATTCTAAATCACATAGTGCGAGGGAGACGAGAGAAGCGTATGTCGAATATGATCGGAATTTTGGTAACGCGATAAGGCGAAGTTGTACCCACATGTAATTTTGAATATATCAAATGTATGTAGAATTAATTCGTGGAAACTTAAGTTTATGGGGACGTGTCGTGTCAGTTTCCAACAGTTGGCATTTGAAGGATTAATAACTAGATGTATGAAACTAGGTATTGCGTGGAAGAAAACTGTTCACCAAAGTTGATTTCTTGGAAAGATATTAAAGTAATAACATTTTTTTTGAAGGTTCTAATTTTGTTATTACGAAATCGTGAAATCGGCTCTTGAATCATATTTTTTTTCTTTTCAAGAGGTTTATTTTTTTTGTACTTAGATACTATTAAATTGTAATATTGTTATTATGAGTGTATTTGCTTCGTAACTACCATTAAATTACAACTTCTTTTCTTTTTCGTGTGAAGATTTACAACTGAAAATAGTAGTTACATACATTGTTATAGCAAGAGCAATTTCATGAATATGATTCTTCTTTCTGATCTGTTCCTTTTGCAAAAAGAAAATACTATTTTTTTTAGTCATTATTATTTTACGTCATCATTATTATCGTTCCATTCCAAGAAATAAATAAAATTGTTTATTTCATTTTAATTACAATAATGGTTTATGTACTATGTATATTAATACTGTTTTATTTAAGTATATTACGTTTATATTCTGAGAACATTTATTTACACCAATTAGTAAAATTAAAATGAGGAGTCACGTCACATCGATTCGATGAATCACTTATGATTGAGCCTTGCCTACAATACTATGCTCCGCGTTGGCAACATTTAAAAAAATAAGGTCATTGGCAGCTGTCAGTTAAGTCTACGATATAAAAAATCGGAGATTAATTTATTAAAACCCACTGGCGATAATTTAAAAACGCACTTACTTTTCACACACCGTAGTTATTATCATAACATAAAATAACATCACGCCAGTATTCACCAAAGGATAAGGCAGAGGTGTTCTTGTAGCACAAGCACATTTCGTCAGTTATATTGAAGTCGGTTTATTGGTATGCCTATTGCCATCAACCTGGAAATAATCCAGACTGCTATTGAGTAATTGCAGATGGAAAACCCAAAAACATTTTACCCAACCCAGGAATCGAACCACTAGACCAACGAGGTCCCCCCGGTGGGTTCCCGCATTGTCGAGGCGGGGGGACTCAGTGGCCGGGGTTTGGTCACCCACGGTGAAGCGATGAGGAACCCGAGGAGGGGCCGCTCCTCTGGGCTTTTGCCGACTAAGCCGACGACGTAGCGGCCAACTAGTAGGTTGCGGTGCCGCTTGGTAACAGGCGACATCGCAACTGAGGCGGGCCGCCATGTCTTGTGGAGCGTCCCAGGTCCCATACGATATCGCGGCTGAGGGTTGGAGGCCACGGCGGGAGAGGAGTTCCGGTATTGCGGTGCGCTCTCCCTACCTTTCGCGGCCTGGACGGAGTCACCACTGTCTGATGGCGGACGCGGTGGGGCCGCAGGGGAGCAGGAGTGTCGGTATAGCGTTGGCCGATCTCCTTATCCAGTGTGGTCACGGCGTACAGTGTGTTCTGGTGTGCAGGTAATGGGGGTACCTACTCAACAGAGGAGGGCTCGCCGCGGCTGTCCGTCACCGGTGACGGACAGCCGCGGCGGGTTCACGGTGAGGTTCAATGCGTGCCCGTGTTCCTGCCATAAGCGGCACAGGAGGACACCGTGCAGTTTTAGTGGGTTGGAGTCCCACATAACTGCACTATCTCCCAGTGGTAGGACAGTATGCATGAGCATTTCTCCAAGATAAAAAATGACCAACGAGGTAGTTACTGTCATCTATACCAATACTATAAAGAGGAAATATATTTTTTGTTTGTGTGTACCGAATAGACTCCAAAACTACTGCACTGATTTAAAAAATTCTTTCACCAATAGAAAGCTACATTATTCTTGAGTGACATAGGCAATTTTAATCCCGAAAACGGGTCCAGTGGCGTGGTCCACGGGAGCGAAGCCGCGGGGAGCAGCTAGTAACAAACATAATTATGATTTTCTTTGCCTTATGTCTCGAGAACTGATGTATATTTTATATGTATAAGGAATAAACTTGCCCTAGTATAAATTTTACTGAAATCAAATGTTCCGTCGAATCAAACAGTCCATCGAATATCAAGCAATTAACATAGTAGGTACATAGATATCTCAGAGCCTCTTAATTAATTACGACCCACTGGCGATCATTCGAAAGAGCCGGCCGTAACATACTTACTTGATTATCGACAGGGCTGATTGATTTAGTCACTCGGTATCTTTTAATTGACACGGAATTTAACGTTGGTATTATGTTAAGAATGAGTTTTAGTTTGCATGAAGTCGAAAAGAAAATTTTACTCTTTATTTTTTACGCTCCTTGCATTTTTGCAAAATACCGGATTGCTGGAACCTAAGGCTCAGTTTTTGACCCGTGGTTAATTCGACCATTGGATAGCATATTTAACCATTAGTTGAGTTAGTTACGGATAAAAAAAATGGGTCGAAAGACGTATTTCATAATAATACGAGCTTTGAATAAGAATTTGTAAATAAAAATCCGCTTATATTAGAATAATTGAGAAAAAACGACGATATACAATGCGTCTGTTAGGATCCCCTTTTCCGCACTTACTCTCATTCGGTCCGTTGTGCGTGCAGGCCTCCTCTCTGTTAGAGGGAATGGCCCGTAATCCACCATGCGGGTCCAGTGCGGGTTGGTGGATGTCACATGTCTTCGAATTTTTGGTTCAAAGACATGCCGGCTTCCTTACGATGTTTTCCTTCACCGTTTTGAGAGCAGTGGTGATGAAACAATTTACACAAAGTAAAGCGCCTGCCTTGGTTTGAACCCACGACCTACAACTTATAAGTTGCAGCCATTACCAACACCATTGCTCTCAATACGTCTGTTTTCTCCGATGCAATGAAAGGAAGAAAAAGAAAAAGTGTTTAATTGGCACAAAACGACATAGGTACATATACAAATACGAGTACATGCTTATGCTAAACCTTTAAAAATAGTATTAACTAAAATTAAGTTAGTAAAGATGAGAAATAAATAAAACAATAATAACATATCTACCTACATTTTGTATAAAACTGATAAGAAATAGGGTGAAAAAGAAGACAGGCAGATGCATATCGTGATTGTGGCAAGAAGGTTTCCTCAACATAATGGTGTGGCGGACCCACAGCATAGCGCTGATTTTCAGTGGTCGCCTCAAACGTGACGTACGGAAACCACATCTGTTGAAAAGATGCCTTGAGTAAGTTTTCAGGTTTAGCTGCCAGTTTCAGGGCAAAAATTAAGCTTAATTAATTTTAATTGCACCTACGAACGAAATTCGGCCAATAAACACGAACACAAAATTTTGCCACGTTCAATGTTAACATAACTGGAATAATGTGTGTGTTCTCAACATGCACTTCTATTTTATTTGAGACATTCAAAACTGTCAACATTTTTGAATAACCTAACAGTACAAAGTGTTCATAAACTAAAACCAGCAAATTGTGAACATGACATTGTTGGCTGTATAATTGACGAGCATGCTACTCTACCGTACGAGTATTTACTGCATTGCGGATCTCTAGGCCTACTAATGTGTTTGTGTCACATTTTTTCTAAACGCGGTCGGTACAGTCGTAGCCTCGTAACTTAGTTTGATTATGCTGTTTATGATGGAGTTCGTTAGCTGTTTTTGAGGTATTTAGTGTGACTTCCTTGTTAGTAGGTACCCTCCGAAATAATCATATTGTTTTATTATTTTATTTAACATAGGCACACCGATGATTTATTTACAAATTTACACTATAACGCACCATCAAGAAAAGATCCTGTGTAGAAAAATCACCAACAAAAGATTTTTTCATAGTTACAGGTTATGAATGGGAATTGCTTATTATTTGATGGATACGGTTCATTTCATGTCACTACTTGAAGTAATTATGATCTTGCTCTGAAATTAAGATGTGACCCTGTGATCACCTTTTCTTGGGTTTCCTGTTACATTTTTGTTTATTTTTACATAAATATTAGACTGATATATTTTTGTGTGTAAGAAAGCAGTTAAAGCTTCGAAAATGTCGTAAATACCGTTATAAGACATTGAGAATATTATGTCCAGGACATTCTTGCCTTTGAATAAAATTGAATGTAAATAAATAAAAACTTTTTAACAAAAAAATAAAACCGACTTCTAAAGCAAAACACTACAAAGCGAAAAATAACTTTTTTTCCGAAGTCGGTGTCTTTGGTACCTACTGTATTTCGTTTTTAGACACCGACTTCGGAAAAAAAGTTATTTTTCGCTTTGTAGTGTTTTGCTTTAGAAGTCGGTTTTATTTTTTTGTTAAAAAGTTTTTATTTATTACTTTTTAGTGGTACATAATAGACAAGTTCTAGTAAGGTACCTATATTGCTCACAGTGAGGCCAGAATAGATAATTCGAATAACATGTAATTTGAACATAATCGGTGGAATGAGAGTGTACCAGGGTGAACTGTACACATCTACGTACCCGTTTAGAGCATGCTGGCGTGATGATATTTTATGAAAATGGTATAAACAATAAACAGACATGCGATTGCAGCAATCCCGAGAGATTTGCCGTCATTTATTGAAGAGTTCTGATGTATATCTCCTAAGTCTTCATCAGATCTTGATGAAATTTAAATGGGACCACACGACAAGCACCAGCTTTCAAATAAAAAATAATGATCAAAATTGGTTCACCTAGTAAAAAGTTCTGAGGTAACAAACATAAAAAAAAAAAATACAGTCGAATTGATAACCTTCTCCTTTTTGGGAAGTCGGTTAAAAAAGCAATATACCTTGAAAATCAAATACTCCTTTCAATAATCCCCGAATTATCTTTAAAGTCATGCCGAAACTATCGGATTTTATATTCCAAAGCTGGCTTTAACAGTACGGTTCAGCGATTTCATTAAATTTTATACGAGACCAACTAAAACCTATCTCGGTACTTTTATTAATTTAGTTATTCGAAACTTAACTACAAGTGTGGCAGGTTATCGCTTCAAAAGTTTCAGATTTTATGTTTTCTCACGGGGAGCCGTGGATAAATATGCGCAGTATCTGCGCTGGGGAACGGAGCAAAAATAAAGTTAGAATTTAGAAACTTGCATGCGCTAGCATTATATTATTGACTAGTTTAGTTTAGATTGTGATTTTCTGCTCCTGATTCCAGTTTGCATAGTGGTGTTAGAAGTTTTTGTTTTTGTTGCGAGAATGTTAGATTTTGTATTCTTTTCTGCTGCTAGTTTTAAAAGTCACTCTGTAAGGTACAGAAAGGAACTTCACATCAAATACATATATGAGAATTAATGATCATTAGAAGGAATAAAACTTAGGTGAAGGACTGAGTGAGTGAGAAAATGAAGGAGTATAGCAGTTTTTTTTCCATTACACAATACATAGCTACCCATGAATTTCACTCAAATCAAACATTGTATGCAAAATTTCAGATCCGTCGGTTTAAATTTTTGTTGCAAGATTTGATTCACACAAGGCAGGTTAAAAACGGTGTGTTTTGTGTTTTAGGATGTATCTTTTATTTTAAATTAGAAAGTAAACGAGTCTTAATAAAGAAATATTTTTTATTAACACACGAATCCCAAACACTACGTGTAACAGAAAAGCTAAATTTGAAGAAACAAAAACTTCTTTGAAAAACAATATTTCGGTTATGAACGATAAACAAGTGTTGGACTAAATGATAAACAAGTGTTGGAGTTTAAAATATTAACTGAAAAATGTGTTATTATACTTCACCTTACTGAAACATCAAGAAAATATTTTATTCTAACGCTGAAAACATTTACAAGCATGCTCTTGGCACATTGCCTAATCAAAATTCTAGACATATTTTCCACCCAGTTCATACTCTCTTATATATAAACTTTGTTGCTACAAAATTTAATACAGGCATGTTATTATTTTTTAATAGTTTGAAAGTTTTTTATCAGTCTGAGCGATATTGAAAAATTCTCCTACTATATAGGTATTATAAACGTCAAGGTTTGTGAGGATGGATATATTCTAATGTATATACTCTTTCACGAAAAAACTACTGAACAGATTTTGATGAAACTTTACAGAAATATACCATATACATCAGAATAACATATAGGCTATAATTTATAAAGATATTGAGATAAGTACTTAGGGACCAGTTAGTATTTTTCATTATATTTGATATATAAGGATTTTTTATTATAGTTTTGAAAACTGCTGAGCAAATAGCTTATCATGAGGCTAAGTTCAGTTCTGATGCCGAAATAGCCCGAAAATTTTGTCAAAACTAATTTATTTATAAAAGACGCAGGTAGGCACCCACCCTATTCAACAATGATTTAGACAATTTTTTCATAAAAATTGTTCTAACTCTAGAACAATTTTAGCATAATATCTATAGTAAAACGTTGTCGAGACTTAAATCAAATAAACTAAATTGAATAGGTAAAGATTTGCCTGGAAAGCTCCTATTTCATCTCAGAATGAAATATATGCTAGCATAAATAAATAATCTCCTTTCATTTGACTTGGGCAAATTACTAACTTCTGTTTTTCTTAGTTATTAATTTTATATTCCCATCCAAAAAGTTACTTTGTTTTGTTTGCGACTAAACTAATAATGATTTTCGTATTCTAAAACTTTATGGTGTCTACGGTAACCTTAAGTCTCAAGAAGATAAAGTAGGTAAGGCTACTTCACCTTATCACAAAATATATATAGTGAGAATTTTCTTTATGTGCAATAGACAAAATTATCTGAGTAACACAATTGGTTTTGGGAAGCCCGAACAATAAAACTAAGTGATTTAAAAAACTTAATATACAATACAATACAAGCAAGTCCTTGATGGTAACTTAAGGGATACTTTAGGGTAATCAGTGAATTCCCTAGAAAATCAGTACCTATCTCCAGATATCGTTTCCCACATACAAACAATTTTTGGTTAACAATGGCATAGCGCCTTGACTCCTCAATGACGTTATGCCATTGGCAGGCATTAGGCATAGGTATCCTTTAGTACATCCTCATTTTGCCATTTACATTCAAGCTCCATAATATAAGGGACGAGCCAAGTGCCATCAAAAAAACCCCTCCATCCAGGAACGAATCCTAACTCCGAGCTGCTGCTGAGAAATTCTAGATGGAAAACCCAAAATCACTTTGTTAAACCCGCGAAGCAGGATCCTCATGTTCAGTACTAGTACTTGCTAACCATTAGACCAATTAAGTGGTCGAGACAAAGAATATTAATGTAGGTCCTATCTCAATTACGAAATTATTATTATATACATATAAATTGACATTTAAAATTAGAATATTGTTTTATCATGTGTGATCCCTTGTGGGTAAAAGCCTCCTCCATTTGTTTCCATTTGCATTTTTCTTTGGTAATATTGAACGAGTTTTTTTGCCGCAATCTCTATGATATCGTCTCTTCATGGTCTTTTTGCCTAGCGGACTTATCAATTTAGTTGTTAGATGAGTCCACCTCTTGTCCTTGTATCTTGCTACAAGTCCGGCCCATCGCCATTTCTGCCTCAGGCAAAACTGTAGTGCATCGTGTAGTTTTATTTTCTTCCGGATGTCTGTGTTTCTTGTTTTGTGTATCCTTCTCAGTTTTAAGAGGCTTCTTTCCATTGCATGTTGGCAGGATAAGATTTTGTTTTAAACCTTTTCTACATACAACAATTACTCAATTACTAACCATTTAATTCAAAGTAACCTTTACCTAAAATAATTTAGTACTTAATAGATTATTACTTCTGACTCATATATTTTCAGTACTTTAAATGATAATTATGGAGTACCTACTTTATCTTCATAGTGCCTAGTTCTAGGCCATAATTTATTCAGTTATATCGCCCTTGTGCGTAATGTTCTCTTTGATAAAGCCAATGAAATATTTAAATGTCTAGACTCTGTATCGTTCGAACCCATTATTATTGAGCCTTTGTTAATGATGATGATTTAATGGAATTTTTGAATAGCTTAAAACTTGTAATAGGGCTTATAGGTCACAGTAAGGTGGTCTGGTAGTGGAAAAATTCTAATTAGTGTGGAACTAAAAGTATATTTTAATCAATGGTGTTGTTTAGAGTAATCTATATTAAATTACTTACTGATAGATGCATCACAGGTATTTTAATTATCAACCGACTTCAAAAAAGGAGGTTCTCATTTCGACTAAGGGTTTTTGTATGTTTGTTACGCGATTACTCCGCCAATTATGAACCGATTTTGACGATTATTTTTTTATTTGATGGGCTTTTCATGTGGTCCCATGTAAATTTGATCAAGATTTGACGAGTCGTTTTTAAGTTATCCTTAATAATGCGTATTTTCATGGTTATAATAACATAAGGTATGGACCCTGTTCCCGACACCGGTGGGCTACTATTTCTTATATTTTAAATATTTTTTTTTTAATATTTTATCAAAATATTTAAAAATGTAAAAAAATAAGAAAATAGATTAAATAGAGGAAATATAAGGTATTAAGGTACCAAAACTAATAAAATACAAAAGTCCGCAATGTTTTTTTTTGGTAATGGAACTTATTTAAGAACACTTTAAAGGTTAACCCCTATCCAACGATGTCTTAATTATAAAAATCCCTCAAGTGGTTTTAAAAATATGAGGTAATAAAGAATATTTCACTGTTACACACATACAAGATGCGCGAAAAACATAATCATTGCCTCAAAGCCGGGTAAACAGAGAAAAATAAAAAGCTTCAGATACCGACAATCGAAAATAAAGTTATTTTTTGCTTTGTAGTGTTTTGTTATGAAGTCGATTTATTTTTATTTGTTAACTTTTTTTTATATAGAAATGTCATTATTACAATAATCAATTTTTTTGTTAAAAAAGATGATGGAATAAGCAATACACACACCTAACATCGCGCCTGTATTGCCAGATGCGTTGGGCAGAGGTACACCCAAATTAATAAAATAAACTATTACATTTACTTGTAAAGCTTTGAACAACAAGACACAGTTATTTTTTTATGCTCAAACACGCTTTTAATGTACGTATGGGCTCAATTTTATTACTTACTAAACAAGTTACCTTCTAAAAAAACTTCTGCATTATTCTCTAGTAATAAAGCTAATTTACTAACTTCAATTCAAAGACAACTCAAAACAAAAACATCTCGCAACAAAAACCTGCATACACTTTAGCTGCGAAATTTCAGCAACAACTAACAAAAACTTAAAATAAGCTACTATTAATTAAGGTGAGCTGCTAAGATTTCCGCAAAAACAAATATTCATTTAAAGCTAGCTGTTGAAGTAGGTGCTACTTGCATTCATAGCAAAACTGGTCCGGTGCAATCAAGGTAATGAAACAAGCCTCGGTCCGCTTTATAGTAAATATTCTGTGGAAATGGTAACAGGCTATACACACGGGTTTTTTGTGTAAAGAACTAGTTGTCTGAAGTTGTAAAGTGGGGTAGATTTTTGTTTCGGGTGATGGGAGTGGGACAGTAAGAGAATGAACTCGTGGGAGAGCAAAGGGATTTTACGCATAAGTCAATGGTATCAAGTTTTTTTTTGACGATTTATCCATTTATTTATTATAAGGTGCACCAACAGCATTACATACGAAACAGTTTGTAGTAATAGTAGTTTATGCAACGGTCATATAATAGGGTTTATCAAAACACGAGTGTGATAATAGTATCAAATGAGTGTTTTAATACCTAATTATGTGCCGTGTGTACAATATTTTATCTTCACTCATACAGTTGAAATAAAACAATAGTGGAAACGGAAAAATAGTGGCTTGGCGGGAAATTTAGATTCTCATTGCGCATGATTGCGCAGCGCGCGCATCCATAAATAATGACACTATTTTTGGAATAAAAATGGCCGATTGACATATTTTCTATACAAAAGCTGTCAAACCGCCATTTTTATTTCTACTCAGTTAAAATTTATCAGACTGTTGAAAAATCGGTCAATACGCGCCAATAAATTAAAAAGTAAAAGTGTGGTATAAAAATTAAAAAGTTATTTTATGATGCAGTTTTTTAAATCAAAGGAAAGTATTGAAATGTAACTAATGTTTTTTTTTTTAATTTTACCTATCCACGAAAAAAAAGTACAATATTTTTTGTAGTGTTTATGGTGTTAATACAATATTTTTTGAATTCATATTTGGATCATTACGTTGTGAGTGCAGATAATTAATGTTAAAATATAGGTTCTGGTCCTATTATAGTTTACGCAGCTTACATCAATGGTCAGAAACTAACACTAATTATTATTTATCAGTATGTAATGTGTATGTAACACAGTTACCCATATATTATCTTAATAAAATGATGGTGAATCGCGTTATTTTAGTACTTGGATTTCCTAAAATGTAACTGTAAAACCATTACCTATGTTCTAAATTGAGTGAATTTATAAAAGACTCATGGAAAATGCTTCAGGGGGTGAAACGATTACTATGTGTATTCTACAACATAAACAGCTTTCACAATCGACAATTCTTACAGATTCCTTATATTTTTTAGCTATGCGAACTATTCTAAACACATATAATGAATGTTTTGAAAAGCAGATTTTTTATTAATTTAAAAATTCATCACGTGACATGATAACTTTATCAGTATCGAGTATTTTCACTGATTTAGGTTGCGAGTTTTGCCAGTCAGACATTTAAACCATCAGTCACACGCTCAATTAATAAAAGATAACAGTTTCAAAAGCCTTAGTACCATTGCTCGCCTCACAAAATGTGAGTGAATGCATACATTTATTACCATACTGAAAAGCTCCGTCCAGTAAAAATATTCATAGCCATCATTTCGTTAACAGCTGAACATATTGAAATAATCATTATGCATAACAAGTTGTAGTTTTTTTCCACTAAAGATTTTACAACGGTGAACCCTGAACCAGTTTATTTATTTAAAAGATTCAATATGTTACTCGGAACGTTAAATCGATTTAATATTTCACGTCATTGGTGACGGAATAGAATACATTTTTCCAATTCTGTAGGCAAAAAAAACTGAAACCAAACTAAAAAAATGTCGCGGTCTGAAAAGTATGAAACAAGAAAATATATTCTTAAAGGATAGCCATGGCCACTTGCCATAAGGATTGCTTATTACTAATGTGTTATGAAATTATACCGTTTTCTTGTAATGAGACCACCATAGCTGTCCATATCTGTTTTTTCATGATAAAAAATCGGAGACTGTTCTTCCCATCCTCCATATTGCTACAATATATTGAGTTACGCAGTAACTAGATTGATGGAGGCTAGGTCGGCAATCGCTTTAAGTAAAAAATTGGTTTTGAGCTCCATCCGGTTATACTGGCAACCGAGCCCATCATAGTTGGAGAGTTATATCCAGATAGTTAGATCCAGATAGTTGGAGAAAGGCTAGGTAGGTGAATTTTATATTCCTACTTGTACAGTTCAACCGTTCAGTTCTTACCTAGTTATTTAAATTCCAGATTTGATTAGAACTTGCTCGAAATAATAATGTAATTAGAACAGGTGCACTGCTACCTTTCCTCTGCATAATAAATTATTCCTCCGTTGCATTTCACGACTCCTGAGGGACGTACTGTTTTATTAGTACAAATTCATAGTCGACACCACAATGTAAATATTGTAAATGTTACAGACAAGTTCTTGGTCCAACTTTCCTTCTAAGAAAAGTTAGGGGAAAAAGTTATCAGTTTGGTGCATATTGTGAGCTGGTACTTTCTTTAACTTCCTTGCCGTTAGCACATTCGTCACACATTTTTGTAACACGCGATTCTGTGAACAAAAGTTTAATAAACCCGCCGTTGGAAAAGCGAAATGGTAATTTTTCAATTACTCCTTCAAGTGAGTTCAGAAACGTTCTTCTTTTGTTTTGAATTCAAAAATGGAAGCCTTGATTTTGTTTAACTTTTTCGGTTTTGTCTTGACTTCGTGATTTTGTTATTTGATTCTTTCTGTCTTTGATTTTGAATGAAAACTTTTCGATTTATATAAAGAATAATATCCCAGGTATTTTCACCGGAATTATATTCAGTATGTTAGTAGTAATGTTGCCTGAAAAGTCTATAAAAAAACGACCAATTGTGTTGGGATTTTTATGACCTTTTCAGGCAACATTACTATTACCATAATGAACATAATTCCGGTAAAATGACTAAGCTAGGATTTTTTTTTGCATCAAGTGTCTTTATTTTCTGGGCTATAAGGCCCAGGTGTCCTGTTATGTTGACTCCTCATCGAATTATCAAATTGACAGTTATAGTTCGTGATAGACGTTAATCGAGGGTATTTTCCATTTTCATGGGAACAGAGTTGAGTAGACGTTCTTCATTTGGACGAATCAATCCAATCGAGTCACTTGATTGATATGAGTAAACGGAAAAAAGCAAACAATACCGTTATAATCGCAACAATAAAATATTAGAAAAAAATGCTCTGGAGCCGGTTGCGCCATTTTTTTCAGTTAAAATACTAGGCAGATAGTTGGATATAGGCAGAGTAAGAGTTTAAGAGACTATTTTACATTCCCCTTTTTATCTCGAAAGTTATGACAACTCAACAAGTGTAAGGTTGAACTGACTAAGCTAAAAACTTCACGACGTATTTTATTTTAAAATGGGACCTTTTTTAAAAGAGTTTTATTATCTTCTGTTCTGGGGATGCGACCTAAGACTACATTACCTCTTTACACTTTTAATTATTTTTATTATCCTTTCGTTTTTTTTTTTCAAATATGTGTGTACTTTAAATTTAATTTGTAAAGATGCATAGATATTTTTGAATTTTTAAAATATAATCTCTCAAACGTAGAACCTGTCATATTAAGAATCTGTCATATGTAGAATCTGTCAAAAGTAGACAGACTATGATGTCAAAAATAGAATATGTCAAATGTAGAATAGACGATCCTAACGTGTCAAAACTGCGACTATCATGATTCCAATATACACTTCAAAACTTTCGCGTAAATAAAAAAATAAAATATCGAAATTATCACGGGAATTTAACGAAATTCCCGTGATATATTGTTTTTCTATCATGATTTCACTCTGAGTGAGAGACGGAGCGATAAAGGACGAAACCATTTTCACTTTTCACAGCTGAATCATGATGGATTTGACACGTTATAGTACGGTTCCTGGTCCACACTAATTGTTTGTCTAAATTTTAGTGCGAAAATTCTCGTATTTCTAGACAAATCGTCTTTCGGAAGACGGCTTCGTAGGCGTTGCGGCCGCTGAGTTTCGTCCGGTCCGGTCGAAAGAGGAATTTCATTATTATTAATATTTTTGAGTGGTGTTTCAGTTGATTCCTTTTTTAGAGGCAAAGTAGCGTCAGAATCATAAAATACGAGTAGGTGGAGAGTTTAATAAATGATAAAATATAACTTCCTCTTTTGCTTTTTTATTGTATGTTGAACATTATAAGCATTTAGAACCAAACTACCAGGAGACCAGAATCATGAAGAAGTCTTAATATTTACTATACAAAATTTGCTTTAAAAAAAGCATAGTCCGAAACACCACCCAAAAATATAAATAATAATGAAATTCCTGTTTCGACCGGATCGGATGAAACTCAGCGGCCGAAACGCCTACTAAGCTCGGAAGACCCAGCGTTGGAAGTCGTCCTACAAGGTGAAGCGGTCAGTGCCATGGCCGCTAGACTGGCCGATGTATCGACGCTTCGGGGAAACAGTATGTGCGCTGAAATGGCTCTTCGTTCTTACTATATCATAATGCAACAAAAATGCCCTCAATTTTCTGTACCGTATGTCCTGCTTGTAAGTATAATTTTGACAAGTTGTTCATAATAGGTTTGTACCATAAACTGTTAAATAAATAATACCTCTCTAATATCGTTAGTTTCCTTACGTAAAGTGGAAACAGGCACACTAGGCACATGTCATAACAATAGGTAATGTGATTATAATCGATTTGAGTGTATTGATTTCAACAACAATACGTATAATGGAATCTCAAATTATATTCGAATCAAACCATCACGTGGTAGCAGTAATTAATTATTTATAGGCCGCAACTGTCAGTGTGGATTACAATTTATAAATATTTTCTAATCATTCTTATGAAAGTATCATGTTGATTTAGCGGCGGATACGGTTATAAAATTTTAATTGTTTTGCACACAAAGGGTTATTATCACCATCATCTTCCTGTTCTATTCGCATTTTTCTTGGAGTCGGTGTGTGACGATTTCTTCATCCTTTCTTCTTTTGTCACCCGTCACGTTATGATTCACATTTTTTTACATAATATTATTACAAGATTTTTATTAGCTAGAAATGTATGTTTGTCAAATCTTGCAAATGAATTTTAAAGCATTAATTCTCAACCTAAGATGAAATTTTGCATGTAACACGTTTGGTTTGGATGACAATGCACGGTAAACTAAAATGCTTGTTGAAAAAAAGATTTTATTTGGATTGAAAAAAAAATTGTCTTATGTGCCGTCAAATGAACGAACCTTCATGAACGTCATCTTGGCGCCGTGAGATAAGGAGAGCTGATCCCACTTGAAGTGACAAAAGCCTAGGAGGAATAGTAAGAAGATGACTTATATACCCGCCGTATTTTTAGCCCCCGTTGGAAAAAGAGAGGTGTTATAAGTTTGACGTCGGTACCGGTGTATTTGTGTATCTGTGTGTGGCATTGTGATGCACCTAAACGGATGAACCAATTTGGATTCCGTTTTTTTTTTTTATTGAAAGGTGACTTTATCGAGAGTGTTCTTAGCTTAGCAATGTTTTGTGAAAATTGGTTCATCCATTCTAAAGTTTTGGGCGTTTTACTGTTTGAATCGGGGAGTTTTCACAAGATATCGTGTCATGATTACGTGTTCAACAGACAATTATTACTAGATAATTATGTAGCATGATTTAAAAATGTAGTTTTTAAATTTATTTGTCACCATCGGGCTCCCGCGACGGGTGCTCGTCGCGTGTCTACGCGCGTAGACAAGGATTATTTTATATACGAAGTGTTACTATTTAAATTTTAACGATGTGCGTTTACAGTCGTGTCGATGGGTCATTTAATATATTATTACGTAGCAAAACGACGACTAGCAAAAAACTGCAATTGTTATTTGTTGCGATTGCAACTGCAACCAACGCCCTCGCGACGGTGCACTTATGTATGGAGGCGCGCGGGCGTCCGTTTAACGCAGTTTCAGCCCTTAAGATCTATTGAGAATACTCAAAGTTTAATTTCACGTTGGAAGGCACTTTATATTTCGCTGCAAGCTTGTCTCGGTGTCTCTTTATTTTCAGTTTCTATTGCCCTCATAGTTTTGCACGCTTACTAGTTCAACATAAAATCATAAGTATGTACCTACCTACAAAAACATCATATTAAAGCTGCTACGGTACGGTGCTGCAGGTATACGAACTGCAACAGAATTTCACGAAAGTCAAAATGGTTTCATGATACCAAGTATCAGCTGCCAGAGACCTATGACTCGGAATATAGCATGTCACCACAGACTTTTACACAAAAAGTAATGTTGATTGAAAATGAACTTATTGACCTATGGTTGTTGGTTGTAGTAAATACCTACCTGTGTATGGTCGAATTTTATTTAAAGGCTGTTTCAGTTGAATTCTGCATAGCTCTTGAAATGAGGACTACAGTTAGGTGTATGAAGTTATCCCAGCATGCACACAAGTGAATAAGGTTTTGAGCGAGGTCTGTTCTGAGGCTTGGAAATAACATGGAAGTACACCAATGAGCGTAGTTACCTTTGGCTCTATGAGGCTCTAGGGAGTTATTGTTAGTTGAACGATTTTCGGTTTAAAATTTTGTTAAACGTCAAAAAGTAAAGACTATCTGAATCACGTACAAATCTATAGCAGTGGTGTCTCATCCCGTACAAAGAAACCGTGCCGACTTAGTGTACTGATTATACTGATTATTATTTGTACTTCGATCGCGTTCGGTTCCGTTCCACGGATATAGATGGTGATCTATCTGTTGCCGTAGAACGGAGCCGTACGCGATCGATTTACAAAAAAAAATCGGTATAATTAGATGAAAAACTCTAGTTACGTCGTCGCGGTTTCTTTGTACGGGATGAGGCATCTGTATGCTAGTATTATATTATCTGCGTCTATAGTAAATAATTCTAAAAAAAAAAAGTGAGCCTATAGTCACTGCTGAATGAAGGCCACTCCAAATCCTCCCAAGTATTGTTTTCCTGAGCCACCTCGGACCAGCCCCTGTAGTGGGCATCTAGGTCGTCTTATCACCTCTTTCTGGGCCGGCCTCGTTACAAATGATAATAACAATGTATTAAATCGTTTCCGAGATACAAGCTAACAATTTCGTTGAAGAAATGGCAACACAGGGTAATTGCCAATTTTAATTGGTTCTATCTCTAATAAGCTGCATGCTTTAGTGGAACCAAGTGGAAAAACATAATGCAGTAAAAACTTTGAAAACCATGATGTAGTCACTGCCCACAGCTTTGGGGAACGATGCAAAGAGGATCTCCAGTTGCTCCAGACGGTCCAGATAAGGTGGTAAGATAGTGGATTTATGTTGTAGTTTTCTCCAAGATTAATATCACATTGTAACTATGAATTATTTTTATTAGTTAAGGTGGTATTTCATTAATCGTACCTTTAATATAATTGAATGCCTTTTTAATTCTAAAGTTAGTTGTTTGATCTAAAACTTAGTTCTTTGATCGGGTCAGAAAATAATTAAGGTCAAAGTAATAGGTACAGTCTACAAGAAAAGCCAATAAACATTTATTTATTTTTAACTTGAGTTGCTTAGGATCAAAAAATAAATCTTGACGACTAAAAATAGTTATAGGTACTTAGTTGTAGTATTAGTATTATGTTGTTGCTTGATTGAATATTCAGACTTAAATCACTCGTCAAATGTTTGCTTTTAATCCTGACTTTATTTATTACTAGCTTTTACACGCGGCTTCGCTCGCAGTGAAGCCATTTTTTTATTTTTAATATTTATTAAAATGTATCCTATGTAACTTCTAATACTTTCAAAAATATATGTACAAAGTTTAATGATGATCGGTTCAGTAGTTTTTGCGTGAAAGCGTAACAAAAAAACTTACACTCACATTTATAATATTAGTAAGGATTAAACCAAGAAGAATTAAGAATCAAACGAACTTACCTTGTGAAGTTTGATTCCAATTATGCGAGGGTCTCAACCGAAGACGATTACAAATTTACTTGCAGCATTACATGAGAAGATGATGTCTTTTAGATACCCATAGCTAAAAAAAATAAGAACCAAAACCATGACGTAGTGTCCTGTCTCGCTCCCACTGCCCGCACGCGGCGTTATCGGGCCCGCTTTTTATTAATTAATTTTAGAGAAATATCAGCTTCTAGCTGATATCCTAATATATTCGAATTTTCCTCTTTGTCTGTAAGGGTTCTCGTAGGGATGGGTGGGATTCTAATCGTCTTCGGTTGAGACCCTCGTTTAATTGGGATCAAACTTTACAAGGTAAGTTCGTTTGATTCTTGATTATACTTCGGGTCTCAACCGAAGACGATTACAAATTTACTTGCAGATCTTTAGAAATATTTGTCGTCTTCTTCGGTTGAGACCCGAAGTATAACTTAACTTTGACCTTTACTAAGGAAATTAACTTCATCTAAAAATACTTTCAGAGGAAAAGGGACCAAAATATTTCTTGTGGTGACTCGTAATTTCAGACGCAGATTACTACAGAATTCGGTTTTCTTTATTTGTGTCTTCTATTTATAATCTTAGTTTAGTTTAGATACTTATAGCCTAAGGTTATTCAAGTTAAATGTTTATTAACAAAGGCTTGTAATAACTAAACTCCATTTGAAATAACATTAGACATGTTTCCAAATCTTTTTACTGTCCGTTCAACCGCTTTTGAGTTCTATCCCGTATACATGAGGATGACATAAAAAGCATAAACCTGTTACCAAAACCAACTGTTTACTACAGCTACCATTTGTCGTATTACCAATGAAGAAAAAAAAGTAAATTATATTTTATTTTGTCTATTTTTAGGAAAGCGTAGAAACAGATTTTTATGAAGTTGAAAAAATCAATCTAAGCAGAACTTAGGTAACTAAAAAATTAAACCGACTTCCTAAAAAAACACTACATCATCATCAGCCTATTAATGTTCCCACTGGCACACAGGCCTCCTATTTGTGAGAGGGGATGGGCCGTAATCCACCACGCGGGCCCAGTGCGTGTTGGTAGATGTCACATGTCTTCGAATTTTTAATTCTAGGACATGCCGGTTTCCTCACGATGTTTGCCTTCACCGTTTTTGAGAGCAGTGGTGATGAAATAATTTACACAAAGTAATGCACCTGCCTGAGTTCGAACCCACGACCTACAACTTGCAAGTCACGGCCAATACCACTGGGCCACCACTGCTCATTTATAATATTAGTCTTATAATAAAATTGTATCATTATGTGTTCTTTATATCGCATAACCCGATAAGAAATATCACAATCATGTGTTTTTATTTATTAGTTATCTATAAAAATAAATCAGATTGTAGTGTCTGTATGTAATATCAAAATAACAACGTTTTATTGAATGCATGTGAGAGTATATACGGTACTAATAACGAATACGCAATTTTATTAATTTGGTCTGTCTACATATCTGTTTGTTCCGGTTTAACTTTTAAACGACTAGATTTTGATGTGACTTTCACTGGCATAGCTGATGTTTTAAGGAGTAACATAGGCTCCTTTTTATCCCAGCATAATTAAAATTTCATGGGGAAAAAAAAGAAAATACGAGTTTGACGCGGACGAAGTCACAGGCGACAGCCGGTTATTAAATTTAATAAATTTATTTTGTATATTCATAAATCTTCATAAAACATCTGAACTCAAAGGTTACAACAGGTCACAGCCTCCCAGAACAAGTTACACGCATATACATCGCTTATAATAATTTGTCAACTTTTAACATATTCACAAGACAAGAAGCCCTTCATTTGGCTTAAAGACATACGAGTATCTTTGAGAAGTTATTCAGCTTTACATCTTCAACATCTTGTTTGAACTCCGCCTTTGAATTAATGGGCTTTGAAGCAACTTCAATCTTCTTTTGAATACGTGTTTTAGTTGAGCAAAACCTGATTTATTATTTTAATGTATTACGTTATGATTTGATATAAATTTAAAGGTTGATAAAGTTTAGAAGTAATTCAGACGACAACTTGTCTGGTATATTTTGAAATCACAGTTTTCATTTTCTTATCCTTCAAGTGAGACTAAATGTATCCAACAGACATACAATTACTAAACAAGTCACCATCATCATATCAGCCGAAAGACGTCCACTGCTGGACATAGGCTTCTTCAAGCCACTCAAGCATATTATTCGAAATTATTCCGATTACATTCTTTTAAAACTAAGAGTATCAGTTGAGATATGGTTCAAACGCGTATAAGTGACTCGTCTAAGTGGAAAATCGCACTTACATACTAACTTTTATCCCCCTTTAGGGAATGAATAAAAAAAATCCTTTCTCAGTGTTTTCCTTTGTTCTTTAACAGCTGTTCTTTTTTGCTCATATACCCTTTAGGTTTAGGCCTGTGCGTTTTCATCAAAGAATTTTAGTAAACAAACTCCTTTTTAAAGGCGGTTAAAATGAGATGTATCATCGCGTGGGTTCTTAAATATACACCCATTTTAATTAAGATAATGTACCCACACCTAATATTGATGTCACCCAAAGCGCTTTTCTCTTAATTATAGAATAATAGCGAAGTCTTATAAGGTTCCCACGAATTAACATTTTTCATATACTCGTAAAATTTAATAAAGCGCAGCCTTGACGTATAGAAGAGGGGAGCTGGCAGGGTTTTTGAGCAATCATATTTAGATCAAGTTGTCAAAAGTTGATCGCTGAGAATAATAAATAAATAAATTATTTATTAGCATTAAACAGTCACAAAAAAGCGAGACTCTGACCCCTCAGCTAGATAAAAGTACATGTGTTTCTAAAGCTAGGGCAATTTATAGCTGAGTAAGTGCGGCTTGATTAGAGCACGCCGAGAATAATTATAATATCTAAAAGGTTTCAGCAAGGAACCCTTTGCTTCAGGGTCAACTTGCAGGTTTTCGTGCAAGGCCGTTAATTTAAATTTGACCGGGTGCGGCTTGACACAAAATTACATAAATAGGAAAATCTGATGATGAAATTGTGGGTTCCTAAATCAGACGATTTAAAAAAAAGCATTCAAATCAAAGTTTTGAAATTCGGCGGATTTAGCGCAAGCCCCCAATTTTTTTCAGATATATTCGCGGTGTTATCACAGCAAACCGCACCTACTTAGCTATCAAAATTTTCGCCCAGAATATGCGTGCTCAAAAGCCCTGCCAGCTCCCCCTTTATTAAAATCTGTGAGCGGTCATTTTCTACGTAGTAATTAAATACCTATGGAGTTTTCGTTTCATGATTACGTGATAAACCTTTTTGCGGTATGATTTATTAGTTTCAGACGTAGCTTTGTTTTGGTCCCAATTTTCTTGGCCTTTGCATGTATTCCTAGGACTTTATGCTTTAAAAATAAAACTTTGGAAAGTACATAATAACTGTCTATGATTGAACTGGATATTGGCTGAGAATTTAGATATGTACCTATAAACTTATCTTTTTTACTTGTCAATAATTAGGTGATGCAAAAACAAATAGTGGTCGGTCAGTATTGATATTATAAGGCGATAAGGTAATATTTCTTTAAATGCCAGATAAGCAAACTATAAAAAACAATATACTCATACATTTAGTGTTGCCAAGTCGCTATAATATTGTAATTCTACCTTTTAAAGCTTCTTAGCTTAGAGCAGTAGTGGCCCAGTGGTAACGGGCGAGACTTACAAGTTTTAGGTCGTAGTTTTGAACCCAGGCAGGTGCTTTACTTTGTGATAATTATTTTAATCATTACTGCTCTCAAAACGGTGTAGGAAAAGATAGTAAGGAAACCGGCATATCCTAGAACCAAAGGTTCGAAGACATGTGACATCCACCAAACCACACTGGGCCCACGTGGTGGATTACGGCCGTTTAAACATTAATAGGCTGATGATGATGATGATGAAAGCTTCTCCGTTATTTTTTTTTAATAAATTCTCAGTAGAGGACAACTACTTTAAATGTGTCTTTTATTTTAAGTTTATGCGTACGTAAATACCAATTGTTTATTTTATAAATACTCGATTTACGAGGCTATCGCGAAAGAATCGATGTATTATTATACAATAGACTTGTGAAGTTTTCCAATATTTCGCTTCTGTGTATCCACTTTTATTTTTCTCGCGACTGTGATTTTCTGTTTGTCGGTATCAAAGGTCCACTTGCATAAGCTGCACCACAATTAATGCACTTAACACTTAAGAAATTTATAGCACCTTCTCGTATCTGACAATAATTTCAAGATAGCAAAGATAGAATTATGATTAAAATGAATTTAGCTTTAATTGCATTAATGATTTTTATATCGTAGTCGCAAAAGCAACTGCTGATTGCAGGATCTCCGTTATTGGGTTTTTCCATTAATAAAATCTCAGTGGCAATTCGGAGTTTGAAAGTTGCCGATGTGAAATGTATAATAAGGAAAGCACGTTAAGGCGCAATAGATGATTTTAAAATGAGAATCACGTCTAATCGGCTAGTCGTATTTTTTTGGTAAAAATATATGTTACATTTATGGTTACATTAGACCATTTCCTAAATGATTTGATCTAAAAAAAAATGAGTTTCATTCGTGAAATATAGTGTAATTAATTTGTAAAATTATGTCTAACACGGACAAGATAGCAACAATCGCACCAAAACCGCCAGGCGTATTTCAATGAAATTTTTACCATCTCAAATACAATTTAATTATCTACATTTTGATCTGAGGCTTTTTTTTAACTCATAAAATAATATGGAAAGTACAAAAATCTACTGAATTTTGGGTCGCGCAGGTGTGAAACGGGTGCGCGTTTTGTACCTTCAAGGTCGTTGGCGGCTGTCGTCGTCATAAGCCTTTGGTCCTGCGACAGCGCCTGTAGCCAAGTTGACAATCTACAATCGATAACGCTAGCAGAAAACGAATCAATATATGGGAATGAGACTTCTGAACGTTAAGTCACGTGGTGAGACCATACAAATAGAAGGCGTTAGCGATTGTAGAAAGAGATTCGATACGAAACGTTTGTAACTTGGCTAGGGGCTGATCTGTTTTCGGTCGTGTCGAATTGCCGTCCCATTAGACTATAGTGTGAAAGTGCACCTGTATTTGCGCACATACTTGTGCACTATTTTATTACCCGCGCCGATGGCTAGTCTCTTCTGAGATTGGCCGCCGTGGTCCGAAATTTGGACTGGAGGATAAATAATCCTCCATCAAAATCACCAGAAATAAAAATTCCTTACAATAATGCATCTAAAATAATATAATGGCACTCGACGATAACCTTTCTAACCTTTTGTATTTATTAATATTATTCTTTATCATAATTTAAACGAAGGTTCTACAACATTTATTTTTAGGAGCTTAATAATATATTGATATGGGTTGTGTCTGTGTCTGATATTTTGACCTTTAAATGTTGAAAGGAAACTTTAAATATTAAAGCGTAAAATTTTACGTAATAAGGGCTATTACGTAAAATTTTACGCTTTAATATTTAAAGTTTCCGTTCATGATTTAGAGAAAGTAATATGCAAAGTGATAGTACTACAATTATGATTACCCCCTACGATTATTGCTATGCTAAAATAAAGCATGCCACAAGGTCTTCAAGTTGGACTAATGTAGGCTGCAAGAATTCACAGGATGCGAGATGCCCAGAAACGGACGATGTGGCGATACTTATGGGAGGCCTATGATCAGGGGCCGTCTTTCGGCTGACATGATGATGAGGATGAACCCTTGCCATATAAGATTAGCTAGACATCCGTAGCACGATTCTCGTTATGTTGGTTCTCAAAACAAAATTCTTTGATTTAAAAATATCGATATTTGCTACCTCATTCCCGAATTATTTAACCAAGAATTTTAATCATGATGTAAACATAACAAACATTATTATTCTTATATAACTATTACCAGTTCGAAAAAGTATATTATCAAAAAAAACAACTGCCACAATAAAATAATATTGTAATAATTTCAGACTTATGAAAGTTATATTCAATTCAATTCTAGATATATTTGAACGCCATCAAATACCTGCGGCGTACTCTGAATGAAACAAGGTCTTAAAGAGTTTATAGTTCCTGAATATTGTTCCGCATATTCTCATAAATTTAACAATGACAGCCTGAACCCAGAATCCATTTGTTGGTTGCGAATGAATACGAACAACCTTGCATAATAATGGTCCATTCAAATAGTGGTCGCCCATGGTTCGACCCGAGATTACAAGGATCCTACAAAGCCTTAATATTGTATCACCACGTATTAATATGGTTGTAATATTAATCCAATGTCGTTTTCAATCTATTTTGGCTATTGTAAAATTGTTATTCGGTTGAAATTTTGTAAAGAGATTTAGGGATCATGTGACGTTAGTGCTATTCTAGTTTTTTTGCGATTTAGCTCCCGTGGCAATATCTGCAGGAACTGAGACATTTAACCGGGGTTAAGATTTAGTAGCCTATAGTATTCAAAAGTATCGTAATCTTTTAACAGAGAAAGAATTTCCAAAATGGGATTAGTAGTTCCTAGATTACCTCCAAAAAACAAACAAAAAAAACCGGCCATGTGCGTGTTGGATTTCGCACATTTAGGGTTCCGTACCAAAGAATAAATCAGATTTATCAATATTTTGGTATTTGTTAGTAAAATATACGTAAAAATAAACATTATCAGCAAATTTCAAGGTAAACAACGGTACTTACATAGGTCAACGGGAAGTTAGAAAATCTGTGTGATAGACTATGGACAGACAGAAGGACAGACAGACATGTGAGTGACAACAATAGGGCTCCGTTTGTCTAAACGGAGCCCTATTGTTTGTATGACTTTTACCAATGTTTTCATTAGAAATACGATTTGTAATAGTTTTTTGAGCGTTTTATAAATTCGTAGCAAGCTACGTAATCAGTCGGCAACAGTTAAGTTTGCTACGGCGTAGCATGCTACGTCATTAGTAAAACATGCCTCCTCTAGCTGTTTCCTCTGATTTCTGTCACGAGCCACTCTCCTCCAGTTGGGGACCGCTGTTTGTTTTAGCTCGTCCTTCCATCTGTTTACTCTTGCTGCGTTTACTGTCCCTTGGATACCAATCTATACTTGATCTCAACATGTGGTCAGGCCATCTCCATTTTTGCTGTTCAATTCAGTCTAGTAGCATAGTTTTGCTCTCAATTATTCATTCTTTTCATTCATATCTGCCCTACGTATATTTGTCGTGCTTCCGTGGCTCTTTGGCAGTATTGAAATTTGTTTCTGTGTTGTTTAGTGAGTGACCCTATTTTGCATCCGTATGTATATCAATTTCCACTTGAAGAAAATATGACCCGAAACGTAAATAAACCAATCAGTCTGCCTAGTTTCAAGTGAAGTGTTACTGATGCAACTGAATATTTTATACAGGGTGTTTGGAAGGGAGCTGTACATACGCCTAGGGTAGAAATTAGGGATAGTCTGCTACCTACCCCCGCCCATTATATTGACCTTGGCCTCAAGGTTTTTTTTTAATTTATTATTATTTTTTATTTGACTTTTTTATGATTTTTTGACTAAAACTACCTGTAGCTCAAAATCTATCCATGGGACCGGTCGGCTAATGGTCTTGTTTTAATCGTTAGAGTCTTAGGGTCCTGCAAAAAATTATTTTACACCAGAAAATTGTGGAGAAGAAAAGTTATGGGGCCTGAAGTACCGTAGTAAGGTAAAGAAATAATTTTAAGGGCAACTTTCTATGGGGTTTAAAAAAAAACTAACAGGGTTGGAGTTCTTCTGATTTTTTTAAAACATTCTCAGTCCATGCCCTTTCTAACGATATGCTAAAAGTGTAATTATCACTTTTAGTTTTAAAGTTATTAATTAATTTCCGCAACTAGGGCACTTCAAGCAAAAATTTCAACTAATGAAAATTAAATGTGTTCGATCGTAAAAGGATGGCAAATGAAACAAAAAATTTGGTAATGACTTATGTCATTAAATTACAAATTTTAATTAATTACTAATTTTAATTAATTACTAATTTTAATTAATTACAAATTTTGTTCAAATTGATGACCATTGACCTGTAAACATGCTCGGCACCTCTTCCTCATCTCCACGGTCACCGTTCTAAGCAGCAGTTCCTCGCGCATTGTATCGAATACCCGAGAGTCAAGAGGCACAGAGGTTTTCAACGAAGGTTCTCCGTGAACGTATGGGCAGGCGTCATCGGTAATCGGTTGATAGGGCCGCACTTTTTGCCAGACAACCTAAACGGGCAAAACTACTTAGATTTCCTCGAAAACAATTTGCCTGATTTAGCGGAAGAAGTGTTTGACGAAGATCGGCCCATAGTCTTCCAGCACGACGGCTGTCCTGCTCATTGGAGCCTAGCAGTGAGGGAGCTTCTGGACAACTGCTTTCCTAATTCTTGGATTGGTCGGGGTGGGCCAATTCCCTGGCCCCCAAGGTCGCCTGACCTTACCCCACTCGACTTCTACGTCTGGGGAAGGGCGAAAGAGTTGGTGTACGCAGAAGAAGTACCAACAAGGGAGGTTCTAATTAACAGGATCCACGCCGCATTCGATACAATGCGCGAGGAACTGCTGCTTAGAACGGTGACCGTGGAGATGAGGAAGAGGTGCCGAGCATGTTTACAGGTCAATGGTCATCAATTTGAACAAAATTTGTAATTAATTAAAATTAGTAATTAATTAAAATTTGTAATTTAATGACATTAGTCATTACCAAATTTTTTGTTTCATTTGCCATCCTTTTACGATCGAACACATTTAATTTTCATTAGTTGAAATTTTTGCTTGAAGTGCCCTAGTTGCGGAAATTAATTAATAACTTTAAAACTAAAAGTGATAATTACACTTTTAGCATATCGTTAGAAAGGGCATGGACTGAGGATGTTTTAAAAAAATCAGAAGAACTCCAACCCTGTTAGTTTTTTTTTAAACCCCATAGAAAGTTGCCCTTAAAATTATTTCTTTACCTTACTACGGTACTTCAGGCCCCATAACTTTTCTTCTCCACAATTTTCTGGTGTAAAATAATTTTTTGCAGGACCCTAAGACTCTAACGATTAAAACAAGACCATTAGCCGACCGGTCCCATGGATAGATTTTGAGCTACAGGTAGTTTTAGTCAAAAAATCATAAAAAAGTCAAATAAAAAATAATAATAAATTAAAAAAAAACCTTGAGGCCAAGGTCAATATAATGGGCGGGGGTAGGTAGCAGACTATCCCTAGTTTCTACCCTAGGCGTATGTACAGCTCCCTTCCAAACACCCTGTATAAGCGACTACCTATCTAACCTCGACAACCCAGTAACTGGATAACACAACCGCGGTGGGGCCGCAGGGGAGGAGGAGTGCCGGTATAGCGTTGGCCACTCTCCCTATCCTATGCGGCCGAAACGTGATAGATGGCGGGGCCACTGTCCTGACCACTCACAGGGGACCAAGGGTCTACACGGTAGTGCTATACACGGGGTCGTCTGGCGTCCATGTGCTGGTATGGTCCCTGGTGTGGTCACGGCTTGCAATATGTTCTGGTGCGCAGGTGATGGGGGGTACTCCCCGGAAGAGGGCCCGGTGGCGGACAGCCGCGGCTAACGCATGTCTTTGTTCCCGCTATAGATGACACTGTGCAGTTTTAGTGGGTTGAAATGAAGTCCCACTTAAAGTATGCATGAGCAGTTATCTATGTCCAGAAAACAAAAAAGCCCCTAACAACATATTTTGTTGTCAGACTGTCTTGTTTATGTCTACCCGTCACCTCTGCCAAAAAATTACGAATGATAGCCAACAACTAATACAACATGCTTTCTTAGATACGAAGCGGTCTGCCTATGTTATGCATGGAAACTAATCTGCTACGCGACCTCATCAAGCATTGATTAACCTTGCAAATCGACCCGTACTGCTAATATTATTTAATCACAAGCCCCTAAAATAACCATGATCCAATACATAAAGAAACGCACCACCTCAGAACTAAAGCCATTTCTCCATTGAGGATCGTCTCTCTTAACAATAAAATTAACTTTTCCATTACTCTAATAACTTTAATAAAAGTTCTTTAATGTTTCGTAGCCCACAAATTATTACCACAGGTGTCAGGAGACCTAACGAACTTCACAAACTTCAAACTTTAGGAAAAGTTTGGTCCTAAACGAAGCCCTTAAGTAGGCTGGTTTTTATTATCTTCGCTGTCTTGAGGGTCTTTGCAAGTATGTCTGGCATTATGAAAATGAAAAAGTTATGTATGTGAAAGAATCATTAACTAAGCATAGTATAGTAAGTCTGTTAAGTTACGACTGCTGGGACACAGGCCTCCTCTGTGGTGAGATAGAGTGGCTGTTATCCACCACGCGGCAGGTTGGTATGTTTAATATCACATGTCTTCGAATTATTGGTTTTAAGACATGCCGGTTCCCGTATTTTTTTCCTTCACCATTTCAAGAGCAGCGGTGATGGAATAAATAACAAAAAGTGAAAAGCCTGATGCAGCATTGTAAGGCCTCCCTGGAGGTAAGATTTATGATCTGATTATGGCTGTGGTAGTCCCTTGGATGCGAGACACACAATCTCGATCGATGTGGCATCTCTTGGAGGAGGCCTATACTGGCCTATACAGTCACTGCATTGACTCAACTCGACTCAGTCAACCAACGACCGTCTACCGTTTTTATTTTGTTTGTTTATAGTAGTTAATAAAGTACTGATAGGTCGTGGAAGTGGAGAAAGGCTAAACAACATGGCTGACTATTTTGCTGTACAATAAAATATAGTACATCTGTCTTAAGGACCAACTTTTGTTTTTTTGAAGCACCAAACGAGAAATTAATGAACTGGCTTAAATAAGTAGCACTAGACTTCTTATTCATCTTCGTGTCACGCCACTTAGCAACTTCCACTTCGTCACTTCTGATGGCAATAATCATAAAGGGAAGCAAAATACACAACGGGACAAACTTTGAATTCAAACTTGAAAAAGCTATTCATTTATTAATAACACCCCCAAGAAACTAACTTACTACCTCCCCCAAACTCATAAGTAAAACAGTACTTAAGTACATATATTTAGTCAAAGAGACTAATATTTAATTAATCCGTGTCTTCACTACGCTTTGTGGTGAATAATTAATATTAGTAATTGTTGCTTGACCTCATACCACGTGTGACCTATGTGACCTTTCACATTACTAAACATTCTCCGGTCACAGCCTAACAGGGCAGTATTATTAACATCGGCGTTGAGTTATTATAATAGAATAATAGATGCTATAAATCTTCGTTGATAGGCTGTGACCTCTGTTTGATATATTGCATGGTAGGCTGTGGTAGACCTAGTTTTGTGGGAAAAAAATTGATAGGAAAATACAATTACTTTCCTATAACTTTTTTTCCCTACAAAAAAAAGAAGTGAAGTGAAAATAAAAATACCATTATTTTTTATCAATGTAGTAGATAATGTTATTATTGTAGGTAGAACTTTTTTATTAGTTTTATTTTATTATCGGCTGTACTATAATGTTCATTTAAATTTCAATTTGAATTTAGAATTCGAAATACTTTTTTTAAATTAATAATCTATAGGCTCGCGTTTGACCATTATCTCGCCTCTTGGTAGGCGATTATGTGGTCTTTGGTGAAGCACGCTTGCCTAGAAGTAACACATTCACTCTTGATTAAGTCAAGAGTGAATAGGTTGCTTCTAGGCAAGAGTTTAGCCCCAAGGTTGTAGCTTAATAGCTACTTATCAAATTTTGGAACAAAAAACTCAACGTCGAACTTGACAAGGTTCAAATTCTATTGAAACCATATTTTTTTAGGACTCTTTTATACAAATGATCACTAATAAACCTAAAATACACACTGCTGAATTCTATATTTGATATGCTGGTGATTCTTGAATTCATAATTCAAGCATGTTGAATTTGTGTTAAAAACGGTTTCCAAAATAAAATATTGCTTTAAAATGCTGACACCCTATGCTAATTGACTTAACTTTATTCTAAAATTACCATAAGATACGCATGTCACAAATTCATTTACTTAAGGGCTAAATTCGTTTAACAGATGGATTTCAGCCACAACAATAATCCCGACCCTTTGGGTACGGAAGTGTGAAATCGTACCTCAGACGTAACAGGTAGATCCAGTCAGGAGCAATCCAGGAGTATGAAGACAGAACGATCAAAGGGTTTAACTCTTTGATTCCTGTTTTGGATTCTTTGATTCTTGCATCCTAATACGGTAAGAGTTAAGATAAGTTAAACATCAATTTCAGTAGGTGGATTAACACACAATTGACTACTGGTAACCAACTTAAACTTATTTTTTTATGATGTGGTCGACGGTGAGACAAACTTGCCTAGAAATAACCTATTCACTCTTGACTTAAAGACTCCTAGGTTGTAGCTGTCGGAAAACACAGACTCCGGAAGGGAATTCCACTCTTTAGCTGTACGCATAATAAAAGTGTTTCCAAAATGTTTTGTGCGTATGGGTGGGATGTCCACCATGTACCGATGGCGCATCGCCGTGCATCTGGTAATCCGATGATGAAAGGGGTCGGTGGAATTGGATCGTGCAATTCCACCGACATTCCCCGAAATGTAACCGATAAAAAACCGACAGGCTGGAAACTCGGCGACGGTGTTCAAGGCACTGGAGCTTTGACTTGACCAGTGCCTCATCACCGATGAGCCTCTTGGCCCACTTTTCGGTCGACTCTAGTGCGTCAAGCTGGTATTTGGCAGTATTGGCTTATTGGCTTGGCTTATCATTTATTAGCTCTTCATTTGTTATAAAGGCTTTTGAAAAGCGCTACCTAAATGAATTTCCCACACGCACCAATATTTCATCCCCAGCGCATTATATTCTAACCTAATAAAACGTATTGACAGCGTCGTACAGAACTAAGTAAATTACACGTTCTCTTTCGATAACGAACACATAATATAATTTATCGTAATAAGTTTTATTATGCATCGCCTAACAATATGTTACCGTGTACGGTTTGGGTATACACCGTATACGGAAACATATTGTTTAGAGGATTTCCTCATACCAGAATGTCCTTTGAAGTTTGGTGTAAGTTGTGGGCAGTTAGCGATTAGATATAAAATAATGCCACAGGTTTCTCCGATAAGGAAAAAGATAGTTTGAAGAGGATCATTAAAGAATGACCGCGTATCAGAAAAGTTTGAATCGAAATGGCGATCTCCACAAATGAGAGGTTTTCTGGCAATTTCACGCCACCAGTTGCCGCCAATTTGGCAAGAGTCTTTGACACTTAAAACAATCAACATGTTGTTGACGTCAATTCAACATATCGTAAAATTTCTGCGCTTTGACAGGTGCCTAAATCTGAAATCTACCACCTAATGCACATCATGTTAGTTTAATTTTGAAATAATATAGGTTCGTAGCTTCATATGAATAATTTAAAAGGTGTGTAACATTGTCGCAGCAACAAATTGAATATTGCTGACAAGGTGAATTACGATTTTATTGGCAGGTCGATAAATATTTATCTGGCCTTATAATTTTGTTTTACAGTAATCAGTATGCTTAATTAACTTATTCAAAGTGAATAGCATTGCCAGCATTCAGAAAGATGTATCAACTGAATCACTATGTTGTGTACCAAAGTTGTATTAACTGTAATGCATCGCTCGTTCGCAAACTTTGCGAAAAATATGAAAAGGTTTTCGAGATAAAATCCAGATTCTGCTCCGGTACGAAGTTGGCTTATTACCTACATACAAATAAAGCGAAATTATTAAACATGTGTGTAGGCACTAGATAGGTAAATCCCAAGTCCCATTACACACGTGGTGGGATTTACCTACCACGGCTTTGAATCATCCAACAGATTTCACGCCTGCACACGTATTGTTACGTCCACAAATTTCAATTCAAAAGAATTTAAATTTCATTTCCGTCTTGGCCGCAGGCTACGATGTATTGGCTTTGTGCTGCACATTTTTCAATTAAATGCTATTAGGTACTATTTTAGTAACTTATATATTTATTAGAGATTACTCTTCTACATAATTATTTCGAAATAGCTGAGCCCGCGGCTTCGCTGCCGTCAACTCGGCAGTGTAGGGTAGGTACCCTACACTGCCGATCCTACATAACCTACCATTATTATTATTTTTTCTTTCCATAAGAACCTTCTACAATTAAGAGTAGAAGTCATAGTAGCGAGCCGTAGTAGCGAGTTATATATATACTGAGGTAGATACGTTTTACTGAGGTCTGCGTGGCAATACAAACACAAGTTGACTAGCTTCAGTGAACTTAGTCCGTCCTGCATCAGGCTGCGACACGAACGTACGTTTGAACAGTAAGTTTATCTCTTTATGACAACGAAGTCCTATTTATATCTCTGTGATCTTTTAACCTACCCAGTGGTAGAAATAAAGTCTTTATAATAAGTATGACGTCTCTATTGGTTAAATCTCATTGTAGGGGGCCAGTTTCCTGATCGGAATTATCGTCAGTAAAATTTATCGTCAAGCCGCACCCGCAGCGCAAAGTACTAGCTCCCCACTTCACTGCGCTTGCCCCTCACCGCTGACGCATACTGCGATTGAACAATAGCCCATTCTAGACGTTTTTCATAAGAAAATGTGTCCGATACCGCATACACCAGCGTTGTGCGTTCCGATCAAGAGACCAGGGGCCTTACTCTGACGTATCAAAACTGTCATGGTTCCACTGTGAGAGAGAGAAAGAGCTATACAGGACTAGCACTATCCCTTTCTGACAAAGGAATCATTATGGAGTTTTTAGTGACACGCTTTAGTACGTCTCCAAACCTTTACAAATCAAACTCTTACGATCTTCACCTTTTAAAGTCACGAATAACAAAATAATGATATCCCGTTTTACTTAATATAATTTACATTTACTAACCTGCAATATTACAGCATCCGAGCAGCAATGTCCACAGGGACAGCACACGAGTCGGGCTCGCGTGGAAAGAACTCTCCATTTTACATTTTCCGAGGCACTGCACGAATATCCCGACACCTCACAAAATCTTCAGGATTACATTTAGAATGAAATTTTCGTTTACACCTTCACATTTTTGTGTTCTGGAACAAAATAAAATTCTTTGTTAGAATGTGTTGCATTTTCTTTTGTGTAGTAATGTAGTATTGTTATTGTTTTACATGGAACTGTTATTTGAAAGAACGCTTTATATTGCCTATTTTCGAATGACACTCGTTATTAACAAGGCTCTCATATTTTTATTACTGACGAGGTCGCTCTTGATCGCCGTCGGTCCCGGTGGCGAGCAATTGACGCTAAGCGATTCTCCAAAATATTAATTGTACTGATCTTATCCCCAATGTCTAAATTAGGAATATGAAGTTGACCATTTGTCAACAACTGCTTTATCTGAGTCAACCGGTCTCTGAAAATAGGATTTGACCCGTTCTTAACCCCAATATAAAGGAACAAAAGATACAATCGAATGGTCAAATTAAAACTTATTGCAATCATGAGGGCGATACATAATATGATTGTAAAGACCAACCTAACGCGAATACAAAGGTAAAATTTCCATTTATATTTAATTTAAATAGCTTAAACTCATAATTTAACAACACAGTTGTTAATTAATTTCAATTTGCTGCAACAGTGCTAACACCGAAAGTTAATTTTAGACTGTTTTTCATACAATGGCGCTATGGTACAGGCGACGGAATGGCGGGTGAAACATCGTAACTTTGAACCGCGCCCGTTTACGCTATTGACCTGAATTTAACCCTATTACAAGAATTCAGCCTAGTTTGAGAGGTAAATAAGATTATTTGACTAAACCCTAGCTGTTTTTAGGTACAAAGTTGTATGTATTTTACAAGGCCGAATTAATTAAACTGGCGAAATATCACAGATGGTATGGGTAGTAACTATCTATTGCTGATAATAGAGCCATCATCGTCACCAGTATCATCATTCCAGATGAAGACACCCACGGCTGGACAGAGGCGTCCAGCACCACGATCGGTCCCGTGCGTCTCGCGTCCAGCGGATACCCTCAACCTTGAGCAGGTCATCGCTCCAACTAGAGGGAGGCCTTCCAACGCTGCGTCTTCCACTCCAGAACTTATCAACCCCATCGACTATCCGTTCTGCGAGCAATGTGCCCTGCCCACTGCCATTTAAGTTTTTCAATTCTTCGGGTTATGTGGGTAACCCTGTTTCTCTTGGGGATATTTTCATTTCTGATTCGATCATCCAAGGAAGCTCCAAGCATATAAATTTGACCATCTAATTTGAAAATGTTAATAGAACAGCTTCCATACTTCTTGTTCTGCTACATTTAGTGAAGAAACACTTTTGTAGTCGCCAAAAAATTTAATACATTTCGTGATTCAAGAGTTGTATTGCCAAGTCATACATATATTTATTTTAAAAATAAACTTAAGTACCGCGCCTATTTGTGTACTTATATCATCGTGTACTATACTCCATTTGCGATAACATTAGACGTTTAAATTAGCCCATTTTACAGCCCGTTCAACCGATTTTGACTTCTATTACGTTGGTAATACGACAAATGGTAGCTGTAGTAAACAGTTGGTTTTGTAACAGGTTTATGCTTTTTATGTTTACGGGATAGAACTCAAAATCGGTTGAACGGACTGTAAAAATATTTGGAAACATGTCTAATGTTATTTCAAATGGAGTTTAACTTCATCGAAAGGGAAAGGGTACAAAAGAACAACTCAAAGTTCACTTTGCGTGAATCATGAACAATATTACAAGGAAAAAAAATATATGATTTATACATGTACTGTCTTATTGATAGTACTCTAAAAGCTTAGCTACGCAGAAAAGGATTAATTTTTGTTATAAGTTTTATGGTACACTGTGAACTATATTACCCCGATTGTTTTTTACTTTAAACAATGTTATAATCAATACCTTAACAACTGTTTAATTCATCATTTAAACCATAATCATAGTATATCCCTTCAATCAATGGCTCTTATGACAAATCCCGCTCTTGGGTGGAGCGGGAGATAGTGTCAGACTTGTACTGACTAAAAACCCCGCGCTGTTCCTTCTAGCCTTCATACCGGGGCTCTAGCTTCCTTTCGGATAACCCCGAACCCCGGTAGTCTTCGACCCAGCTGGGCCCCTCTCTTTGCTGACAACTCCTTGAGGCGCGCGGGAACAGTGCGCACCGTCGACGCCTTGGCTCGGTCCGGGTAGTTACCGGACGATCGGACAGCGAGCTACCCATAGCTCGCTGTCCACGAGCCCGCGTCTACGGTGGCTGGATATCGGGATCGGGATCCCGGCGGCGGCGGCGAGGGCGCCGTTGCCTGATGCGGTCGGCCTCCTCCTTTGCTAGCATTACTGCTTCGCAGAAGGAGGCGACCGCCTGCCACTCCTCCTCGCTCCGGACCATGGCCTGAACCAAGGCCCGGCGCGAGAGGTCTCCGCTACCGATCGCCCCAACGAGGGCACGGCGGTGCTCCGCCCAAGCAGGGCACACCTCGACTGTGTGCTCCACCGTGTCCTCCGGGCTTTCCGCACAGTGGCGGCACCCGAGCGTCTCTTCCGCTTGGATCCGATGCAGGAACCTCCCGAACTTGCCATGTCCGGTGAGGACCTGCGTCATGCGGAAGGTAAGGACGCCGTGAGGTCTTTCCAGCCACGCCTCAAAGAGGGGACTTTCCGCCATTATGGTGGCGTGCCCAGCACTGGGTTGCGATAGTCGCTGACGCCATTTCACCGTGAGATCCCGCCGGAGCTCTGTCCGCCATACCTCGACCTGTCGCGGCAGCGGACTTTCACCCCGGCGTTGCATCTCCACGCGCATGTCGTGCATGTGTGCAAGGACTGTTGCCTCCAGATCCCACGGTGGTAGGCAAGCCAGAAGGCTCGCCGCTTCGCGGGAGATCGTGCGGTAACCCCGCACCATCCGTATTGCCATGACCCTCTGGCAGCCGTTCAGTATGGTCGCCGGTCGCTTTTGCAGCGACGGCGCCCACACCGGCGCCCCGTAGAGGGCCATGGACCGAACGATCCCCGCGTAGAGCCTCCGGCAGGAGGCGTCTGGACCCCCAAGGTTGGGCAGGAGCCGCTTGAGAGCAGCCCCAGCCCGGTTGAGTTTGGGAGCCAAACGTCGGAAATGTTCTCCGAAATTCCATCGGCTGTCGAGAACGAGTCCCAGGTACTTCATCGTCAACCCGACGCCGATGCGAACTCCTCCTACCGTAAGCTGGGAGTCTGGTGGCGGCGTATCCGAGGGCCATGAAATAACTTGGCCTCGGATTTGTGCAGCGCCACCTCGAGTCCCAACTCCTGGATCCTACCAACGACTATCGCAACCCCGCGTGTCGCTAGAGCGACCGCCGCCAGTTGCGACTCTCCCTGCGCCAGAACCAGCGTGTCGTCTGCGTAGCAGACCACGCTGACCCCGCCTGGGAGGTCGCCGCGCAGCACGTAGTCGTAGCCGATGTACCACAAGGGTGGCCCCAGAACCGACCCCTGCGAAACACCGCACGACATCTCTCGACGTTTCCAGTCTCCCTGGTGACCGGGGTAGACAATGTACCTGTCCGACAGGTATGCCTCGACCACTCGACAGAGGTATTCGGCCACCCGGTGGTACCGGAGTGCCCTCCGGATCGTACACCAGGTAGTACAAGGGTTGCACTGATATTTGTGTGTTAAATAAATAAACACATCTGTCAATCACTCATCCGATCTGCGTACAATTTTGAATGTGTTTTTTTATTTAAGATATTAAAACTAAAGATCTGAACTGCAAGTACAGCAGTAAACAAAGGATAAATCTACATTATTATATAAACAAAAAGTCTTATGCAACGCAACTTTGCAAGAACAAGTAAATTAAACCAAGGCCGTCGCCTCGGCCTGTTCACTTTAAATTCATTATGCCAGTTATAATCCTATTTTCATTAATGACTCAAAGGTCCTTGGAAGTCATTCTCGTAAATTAAAAAGCTCGATAATTAACTGTGAGACTGAATCAACTATGAATTGAGAATAAATTTGAGACTTTACTGAGTATTTCTCTAGGCGAGACGTATTTTTTTTGTACTGAGTTTTTTTTCTTAATTTGGCTTTTTAATTTTTTGGAAAAAGACAGAAGCTTATAAACCGAGACTCATCCGTTTTTCGAAAAGCATTTTGTCATTTGTAAATCTTTGAGAGCGATTACGAATAGTCACACCTCAAAATCAGACACCAGTCCTTCCAAGGATTACCGAGTTATCCAGTTAGGAAGGGTAGCCTTTACCGGTTTATCTTACCCTGGTACTGGGCTGTGGAGATCAGAGGGCTTAGTGCGAGATTTTGGTCATGTTCGACCGCGTTAACGTAAAAGTCAATTTGTATAGAAACTGGATAAGCACCATCTGATGACAGTAATGGAAAACCACTTTTTTATACAAATTAACATAAGAAACTATAATTATCGCGGTGGCTAAGAACTTACCTCTCGTGCTTGAGGTCGTGGGTGGGTGATCCGGGCAATCACCAACGTGACTTTTTCAAATTAGTTATAATTTCTAAGTTTATTTTGGACATCAGGCAATGATGAAGGAAAACATCGTGAGGAAACCTGGATTTATATAGATAATGTAAGTCTGAAATAGCCAAGTCAGAGGCCTGTGGGGTTCCTAGAGGCGGCTTGATTAAGTCTGAAACCAGAGGTGGCCATATCCTCACACGAAAAAGAAAGGCACACGATCCATAAGAGAACGTTTACGTTAACACGATCGAGCACGAGTAAAAACTCGGAATAAGCCCATAGATCGGTAGTCACTCCATGTAAATTTCTAGAAAGTACTTGGCTGTATCCAATTGGACAGGAAGCCGACCCCGATACAGTTGGGAAAAGGCGAGGCAGATAAATTTATCTTTTAATTATATTTACTTACCTTTCCATTTCTGGGTTCAAAGTAGTTTTGACCAAGAATAGTGTCCCTTTTCACGAGATTACCGTTCAAAGCAATTCTTCTGCGTGATCGCTCGACTAAAGACTTCGTTTGAGACCGAACAAAGTCGGAAAAGCCCGAAAGAAATGCCCACGCAAAACCGGAAACGAAAAGGAAACATTAATTATACCGTAGGAAATCATTATAATTTCAACAAAAATAAAACCGAGCAACCTCGCGAGAATCACTAGTCAACATTATTATAATTTTATACAAACCCTGTCCTTATAGCGAGTTCTGCTGACGAAGAGGACAATATGCATAAAATTTTCATTATCCCGGTTTGAGCAGCATCTTTGCTCCCGGGATCAATAGATACGGCATGCCCAACCATCCATCTTCATATTTCCTGAAGACCGGCTGACAATAACCATTCGTCTTACTAAATTGCTGGCCATGTACCGATTTCTGAGGAACTTTCGGTCTCTATAGGATAGGGAATTTGGATGACAATAAAATATTGGTAAAATAACTTAGACGTGTGATATTCAAAGGAAACCTGTGAGGTAGAAAAATATTTTGAAATGTTTAACGCGAAGTAATAAATATTAACAATATTAATTAAATTCTTGCAAAAAAGTGTTAAAAAATATGCTCATACACTGACAGACCCCACGCATCAAACACTAGGTATTTATGTTGTAATTTTGCAAAAGACTATGTAACAAAAGTAAGAAAATAAGAAAACCTACAATTTTCGCAAATGTATGCCCTAAATTGCTTAAATGAATGAAATATTTAATGGAAGTTCTTAATTTATTTCGATGAAATATATTACCGGACATTACGCGGCTTGAATAGAAAAAAAACCTTTTAAACAAAAAATCAAGCCAACTTCCAAAACAAAACACTACAAACCAAAAAATATCTTTCTTTTCCGAAGCTGGTGTCTTTTGTAACCATCGTTCTCCGTTATTCGACATATTGTTTTGTTATTACCTCCAATTAACATGAAAATCATTTATAGACAAATTACATCTCATGACGATTTCAATAAGCCCAAACACGACCAGGATACATTGTTTTATTTCTGTGTTCCAGTGACCATTGTAGTCTTCTTCATCAGCTCTACTTCACCAAATGATACTTTATGAGTGCAAATGATTGCATTATTGATGAAAATACCGAAATCGCTATATGTGTTTTTATAATATTTGAGGAGTTCCCTCGATTTCTCTAGGATCCCATCATCAGATACTGCTTTCCTTATCATGAATAATCTTGGGATATCTCATTACTAACAAAAAAAAACATAAAAATCGGCTCTTAAACGACGAAGTTATCCGCGTACGGTCGAATTGAGAAACCTCCTCCTTTTTGGGCAGTCGGTTATAAATATAGATCTATCTAACTAGCTTTTACCCGCGGCTTCGCTCGCAGTGAAACCGATAAATTCTTTTTTTTTATTATATAGTATCCTATGTTACTTCTAATACCTCCAAGAATATATGTATGTACAAAGTTTCATGATGATCGGTTCAGTAGCTTTTGCGTAAAAGCGTAACAAACAAACTAACATTCACTTTTATAATGTTAGTATGATTTTACTTCATAATAAAATGAAATCTTGTTGTATATAAAACCTTAATAGTTATTATTAAATGTTTTATAAAAACCGCTTATCCTTGTCATTATCATATGAAATTGTCAATGAAATGTTTTTTTTTTAAATTGGAATAAACGTGTTTCATTTATCTTTCAAGGCTCATTTTAATTTTATATTATTACGAAACTGTGGTACTACACGTAGACGCAATAAAGAATAAGAGTATAATAAGCAAACTATATTGGAATACAACTTCAATTTAAAAAAAAACGTCCAATATTAAAACTAAATTACTAATATTAAAATACAAATAACGATTTTGAAATCCAACATCTAATTAAAAATACAAATAGATAATTATTTTCTTATCTTACTAATATTACAAATGTATAAGTTTGGATGGATGTGTGAATGTATGTTTGTTACTTAATAACGCTAGAACGGCTGAACAGATCTGGATGAAATTTGGCACAGATACAGATTATAGTCTAGGATAGCACATAGGCTACTTTTCATCCAGGTATAATATTCCCTTCGGATAAGAAAACCGAGATTTGCTATAACATGGAACTCAATCATCAAAATTTAACTATGGGTTCACCTCTGCTTGACTTTTCAGCAAATAAAGGCGATATAATATGTAATTGACGACACGGTTGGCGTAGTGGTTGAGCGATCGGCTACACGCAGCGCAGCAGGCGCTTCGTGTCGCTGGTTCGATTCCCGCACGGAACAAATATTTGTATAGCCTACAGATAGTTGTTCTGGATCTGGGTGTCTTGTGTATGTGAGTTCAAATGTTTGTAAATGCACCCAAGAAATTCCTAGTGTGGGGAAAAGTTAACAAAAAAAAAACATATTATATTTTTCAAATACTAATACAATTAATATTTTCTCTACAACAAGAATCAAAATGTAAATAATGAAAGCAATATAGTATGTGGTAAATAAACACACCAGCTAAGTTTCAGGGAGGCAGGCAGAAACCACAAAGTTCTACACAGGTCGCGTTGTACCCTTCTCTCTTGAACAGCAAATAACTTTGTACGTTCTTATGGCCCACTTTAAGTATTAATAAACTACAAAATATGCGGTTGGTATTAATCTTTAGCTCGCATTATTAAATTCTTTGGTTTTGATAGATAATTTTACGAGCTTTATTGAAAAACTGCAGAAGAAAATGACGGGAGTTTGTCAGCTCCTCTTGTTTATAAAAGTGTTGACAGAACAGAAGTTTGACAGAAATTACTTTCTATCAAAGAGTCTTTGGTCAACTGGACCCACTCGAAATGGACCCGTAGGGTCACTCAACCCAATCTCGTTTTGAGTAGGTCGGCTGGACACACTGCTCAATTTTAATCGAACATCGATGTCGCTTAGTTACGAAAGTAACACGCAAGCAAATACCATATTTAGCTATGATTCCAACAAAATTTAGATCTAGGATTAAAAATATGCACATACAGAATTCTTAGTAAATATATATTTGCTTATTAAATCAAGAAATGGTTGTTCATAGATTTTCACAACGTATGGCTTTATCGGTTACGAAAGTCGGTTAACAGACTATAATCTATCTCTGTGCCAAATTTCATCCAGATCAGTTCACTAGTTTTTGCGTGAAAAAGTAACTAACATACACACACATACTCACAAACTTTCGCCTTATTATAGTGATGATTAAAGTAGTGTGATATATTAGTATGATTTAATTCAGCCTCATTCTGAAAATAAATGGTATCCGGCCTTAACCTAGTTATAAAAAGTCTAAGGCCGGCACGAAAATCTTAACTCAGAGTTAATTACTAACACGAGGTTAAATTGAAAATGTTGCATGACATACTGTCAATTTAATGTCGTGTTAGCAACTAACTCTGAGTTAAGCTTTCTCGCAAGTGAGCCTAATGAAACTACTGCGTTAACTACACGAGTGTTCATTAGTCAAAAAAAAAACTTTGTTAAAAGTTTTTACGTAATTCTTAAACTATTGCCACATTTTTTTGGGACAATTCCACCCCACCATTCCCAAATCACTGCACCTTCTGCAAGCCAGAATCAACAATGGCGACCATCAGAAAAGCACCGAGGCGATGAACCTCGCCGAAGGCCACAGAATCTGTTTTAGTTTATACACTAACCAAATCTAATATAAACCAAAAAGTGAAAAAACGCTGTTAATTTGTAAACATATGCAGTGGCACGCCACAGTTTTTAATTGAATAAATGTATGTTTTAAAATGTTATTTTAATGGAAACTACATCTCTTTTGAACTCGAAAAACGATTCGCTTGTAAAAATGTTTTGTTTTAATTGTAGGGACGATGAGCACTGTGAAATGTAAGACTTTTATGTGGACATTGAGAGATGGAGTGTGTGTTTAAGAATTAAGCATATGCTTTTTTAATGTAATATCAATTTTGAGTACAAATCCAATGAGCTCTAAGACGGTGATGGAATTAATATGGTTGAGAAGTTGCTACGGCCACCTCCGTGCTCAATTTCAATGTTTCCAAAGTCACATAAGCACACCAAGTTTCAGATTAATCGTATCACATAGACGGCAATCCACATCGCGTCATTCATGTCGCACGTGATTAGTCGATTGATAGTCGATCAAATCCTTTCCCTTGCCAAGTTCACTTACGCAATAAGGCTGCAGGACGTGCTTGAAATAACTATTTGGGGCTTGTCCGCATCGCTACGTCACGTCGTCAAAGTGGAACGGTGCGGTGTCGCGGCACGGCACCTTGGCTTGACGTGCAAATATACGTTACCGTGTCTTAAAATACACGTAACGATGCCGCAACGTAACACGTTGTCGTGCCTTTTTAGTTTGGTTTTCTATTAAAGAGTGTTTTTTAGTTTTCTTAAATATTATTTTTTGCTGTCGCAGTTAGAATCAGCATGAAGTTGACAAAGAAACATGGTGGTTGGCACAAGAAAAGAGAGATCGAAGCCCAGAAGTGAGCGAAGTCAGACTGTCGATGGTGATAATGAATCAGAGAAGAAATAACAAATACAAGTAAAGGAAAACATGGACTAAAAACCTGTAGCAAATGAAGTGAAATTAGAGATATAAGCCGGTAATAAATGCATGAAAATCAATGCTCGTTTCCTCGCTTGCTGACAAGGCTTTTGCTTTGTTTACAGTACAGGAAAACCGCAGTCAGTATTATGCACAGATTTGAATATGAAATGGAAAACAGCTGTACATTGTGTCTATGTAAGTTTAAAAAAGTACTTAAAAATAGAATTTCAGTGTTAGTGTATTTTTACCGATTTCAAAAAAACGGAGGTAATCATCACGACGCATATAATATATTTGTAATATTATTGGAATTGGACAATATTCTCATAATTTTGTTTCTTCTATATGGGCTTCACGTGTGCCAAATTTCATAAGTGTATGTATGTTTGTTTGTATATATGTATGTTTGTCCACGCATTTCTCCGAAAGTACTTATAGGATCGTGATCATTCTATTAGTGTAAGTTTTATCAAAATCGGTTCAGCATTTTTCAAGATATGGAGCATACAACAGAACTGCTTAGCGGAAAACAGCACGAATGTGTAAATTGAGTTATTATGGGTATCTTCAATCCTTTAGGTTCCTCTACTATGGAACTTGCTAAATGTGTAGTGATGGTGAACAAAAACTAAAAAGGGAGAATTATATATGTATTTAAAAACTTTTTCACAAAAAAATAAGGCGCAAAACGATAAAAACATTAGGTATGAAAGACACCGAGTTTTAATATAAAATTTATGTTATTTGGCACTTTTTAGTGTTTTGCTTTAGAAGTCGGTTGATTTTTTGTGAAAATGTTTTTATTGTTTACCTGTTGTACCATTTCTTCGCAAATGGGGGAGACCCCATAGTTTTGCAAAGTTATTTAAATTTTATAAACTCCCTCAAACAAACAAAAACAAAATTGTTCTTTATAATTAGTATTAGTATGAATTATTTTATGAGTTTTTAAAGCCTATTGCTTTAAGTTCGCTTTTTTCCATAGCACCTGTGAACAACGCGGCCCTAAACCTCCGTCATTTTTCCCCGTACACAACCTTACTCCCAAACGCAGCTTTAGCAAAAGATTCACATAATGCTCTTAAATCCGGCCAATTTCTCAAACGTCATTGGCCGTTGTTTCCTTTAGTTCATTAAGTATTTTCATCACAGTTTCAGCGGCGTCGCGTTAAGAGTACCCCCGGGGCCACAGTTGGGACCGCCGCTTTTTCTTGAATTTTTAACAGCTCTTTAGTGCTTTGGTACTATTCATAAGCGACGGTGCCATTTAATAATGCACTATATTTACTCGTGTCTTAAGTGCAAATTGCAGCGTCTGGTTCTTGGTGGAGCTGGTTATGAGTTTGTCGGTGAGCTGGGTAATGCGCTAAGTTTTTTATGACGGTTTTAATGGAAAATTATTACTGTTCAGAGTAGCTAATCGTTTTAATTGTAGAAATAAATTATTTATTGACTCTACTGCTGTAAAAGAAGAAAATCTACTTTATTGTTTTCTTTTCTGTTTGATGTATTTTGCTTTAGAAAAAAGATCATGTACATATAGATAGTAGTCACAGCAGATCTTTGTGTCTCTGAAGTTGTCTCTGTGAACCATTGCGCAAGAAACAGTTTGTCATCGAGTATACTGCATACAGTAAGCGAGATAGGGCGATGCGACAAACATAAGCGAGTGAAAGAGGCAGTTATACAATGTTATCTTCTACTTCAACATTAAAGTTAGCTGCAAGACCCTGCGCAGTTGCTATTTTTGTGTCAGAGTCACATAGATCCACTGTGAGTATTATACATACACACATAAACTCTTTTTCGTTAACTCATACTTCTTTTGCTTCACTTAAGTTCACACATCCAGTCATACATGCACGCCACACGCCACATCTAGTCATTTAATTAATTTTATAATTCTCAATTATTAGCGAAATGTATTATTCTTTACATGGGGTTTTGGTTTCTGATGTTGGTATGTGTATATTTTTTTGTCGTTTGGAATCACAAAACAATTTTTTTTTTATTATTATTATATACTTAATAGTTTCAAGTTTCCTTTCTTCCCGCTATAAGCCTGTGACCTGTCCCACACAAGAATACGGTGTTATAAGTATACATAATGTAAAGATGATGTACTTTGTAAGTAAGATAATGGCCCGTTGTTGGTTGTAATGATTTCTTACGTGAAAATGGACCTGGAAAATATATTATGACAGATATGCTCAGGAACGCTTTTGAATCTTTTTGAGGGCCTTTAAACAAATATAATGCTGTTTTATATGGCTTTGTTCGGTACTTTTGTTTGTGAATGTTCTAATTTTGATTTATTGGTTACGTTTTGGTTGAAATACTTTTACGTTTTGTCTTTTTCATGTGATAATCGGCAACTTTGTAAAAAAATTGACATTTTGCGTTACCATACATGTTGTAAATACCCATTATATTTTTGCCAGAAAAAATGGATTAGGGTATTGAACAACGAAACCTATTTGTATCAAATAGAAAACGTCTGAGGATACTTTAGAAGATATATCAAATACTAGCTTTTCCTCGCGGCACTCTCCCGTGGCCTGTGACTTTTTCCATGGCGTATGCAGAAACTCAAAACGCCACCTGCAACGATCCTTACTTATTTATATCTTTACTACTATCAATAAATAAATAAATAACAGTAATATATTTTTTTTCTTCTTTTTTATCTCGCACGCCTTTCAAAGGACCGGGATCCCAGGGTCCCGAGATTGTCAAAGATATAATAATTTTACTTTATTAATTAGTATCAAAAGACATTTCCTACTCAAGTTTTCAGTAATTCAGTATCCATTTGCCCAAAAAACACGTTAATGGTTTCATAGAAACATTGTGAATCATCAACTTACTTAGTTACTGTAATTGGTTACTTAACAACCGTTGTAATTAAATAAATCTACGCTTCTTAAAATCATAGCAGTGTCAATTAGTAACCGAAATCCGAATATTTGACTACCATATTTTTTATAATTGCTCAAATGCACACATAACTGCATTGTGCAAACGAAAGGGAATGAGCGATATGTTCCCACAGAACACGAAAAAAGGAAAACCCAAAAAATTAAGTCTCGAAAACTAAACTCAATTAATGCAAGCAGATATCTTTTATCTGCATTATTGAATCGGGGAAATGCTGAAATGCATTGCAAGTTCTATGCAGGGAACTGCATTTTAAAGGCGAATAATTGCGCGGCAGCCTCAAGAGAGAATACGAAATTTAATGCGCACTCAGCAAAAATATTGGAGTCTGAAATTCACTAACAATGGAATAAAGCTTTAATATCGATGTGAATTTTAAATAATCCAGTTTCTTTATACCCTTCTGTTATTGATTCGTCGATTGCACGTCTTCATATAAATTATTTGAAGTATGTTTCTTAGTGTTGTGATTTGCGACATCTGTTTCTTTATTGCAGCGTATCTTTATTTATTTATTTAAGTTCAATGGCGGACTCAATGGATCATTCGCTTTTATTTTGTAATGAAGTTGTGTTCGAATACACGAAATGATCCTTTGATTTGAAAAATGTAGTATTTCAAATTTATGTTTTGTTTATTTCAGAATCTGTCTATTTTTACTCGACTGCCGAAGGAGGGCAATGTGTTTATCAGTCTATGTATGTATGTATGTTTGTTCCTATATGGCGTTCTAGAACGAAACCAAACGATTTTGGAATTCTTCCGTCAGCAAATTCATCTTAACCTTGCGAGTGTTACTGGCAATGAAGCCAGTGGAAAAATGAAAAGTAGCGAATTTTGGGCGCCATTATTGTGGCGCAATTTTTTTTCTTCCCATCGCTTCGTGTGGGGTATCAAAATAAAGGGCATTAAAAGGTGATTTCAAATATATAACACTTATATGTTTAAATGTACATAATTCGAAAAAAAATGTTAACTAATAATTTAATTTAAAAAATCAAAAATCCCGACTGCTTAAGAAGCGAACTAAAAATACCTAAACAAGAAGAAAACCATGCTGTGCAGTCGGCGGTTACATCTGGTTTTGGTCAGTCAGCTTGCGAATATGTATCCTTCGACTGCACAGCATGATTTTCTTCTTGCTTACGTCTTTTTAATTCGCTTCTTAAGCAGTCGGGATTTTAAATTTTTTTAATTAGCTTTTTTTTCATAATTAACTATTACAATAACGTATAACATGAAAATGATTATGAAACAGAATTAAATAAAACCCAATTTAATATTATAAAGACTTTGTATGTTCCTTTATTATTTAAAAGGCTTTGGTAATCAAACAATTTGAGCTAAAACCTTTGTTAAATAATCTGATTACGAAGATTATCTTGTACCGAAAATTTTTGACTATGAAAAACATAACCTTTGATTAAAAATAGCAGAAAAATATACCGTGACCTTTATTCTAGAATGTTCAACGTAAAAACTGTGTTGTTTAGTATCTTTGTTTAAACCTTTCTTTCAACGTAATACTATTCAAGAAGTCTCCACTTTAGAGCCTCAAAAATAAGATGGGCTACCGTAAAATTTATCTTAATAGGCACCTGCATAAAAATACATTGGAGTGAAACCTTTTTTAGATAGCAAACACAGTACTCGCCGCGTCTTCTCAGTATTATCACTGAGTAGAATCTCTTTATGGGTGGCGGCTATCTGTGCGTTTAATCCACTTTCTCTTTTTATCTTAAGACAAGTGGAATGGGTCGCCGTCCTTTGTCCACGACCCCTGATAACAGGGTGACCTTTTTTCGTCTAAGGTTTATTAAACAAAAATACACCTGTGCAGTGTAGAGACAATTGTGGAGATTTCATTAAATTCAATGGAGGGTGGCGTAATTGGAATTTTTGTCAAGTTTTTCTTTTTTTATTATTTTGATGGAAATTACCTTTTCCCCGTGGGCTTGTGGAACTGTGAGCTCAATGAGTCGCCTTGCTAACGATGTTAGTTGTTACTTTCGTGCTTTGGCTTTATGTTTGCTTTTTGAAACAAGAAGGGAACAAAGGTTAAAAGCGATTCGACTAACATAATCCGTTTGTTGCTTTTAGGTTAAGGGTCTATCCAGTATCATTTTGGTCGTAGCTTTAGTGATTTTTGGGAACCTGAACTTCGTCTTATGGAAACTGATGTAGTCACCTTATCGCCATTTTGATATTACGGCAAAGTTCTCTATGTATCTCGGTAACGACACACTTTAGTGTACCATATCTCAAAACACTGATCAGATCAAATCAAATTATTTATTTTTGAAGAAAACACTGTTACAATGGTGTTATTAAATGTAGTTGTTTCAAGTGATGTAACTGAAAGGAATGCAAAATATATACATATAAGGTATATATATATAAGGTATACAATCATGTTTTATTAAAATCAAGATTGATATTGAAAAATTTATTTTTATGTGATCCATATACAACAGTTTTTTTTCACTTTAACGAAAAACCAAAATGGCGATGGAGTGATTATACCAATAATGTTCATTGCCCTTCAGAAAATATTCTACCAAACTCTGAGCTTAACTTCATAAAACAAACCAAGATGAAGTCGACGCCGAAATACGCAGGAATTATTCGGGTTACGAATTAATTTAAGGCGAAACACGCAAGCTTGATGCCTTCGTATATAACTTGAGAAATAAACGCAGCATTACTATTGAAGTCATTAATTACGTATGTACCAACATGACGGGAACGAGACAGTGTCAATTAAATCAGGTTGGGGTGGGGACACACTGCACGGTTTGTGGGGGGAAGTCAGTGACGAATGATGCCAGGCAAAAATAAAATCCTTTCATATTTTTGTACGTTTTAAAATATACGTCTCAAATAAATCTACTATTTGATCTTGGGCTACAGAAAAAGCGACATTCTATTTTCAGCAATTACGCTTGTCAAAATGTTTGAGAATCATCAAGTAACATTTTGACAGTTAATGTCAATCCCATCTTGGACTTTTTGACAATCACTGTCGATGATAGAAAGTCTGGGACTTCTTTAATTGTAGTTCATACATTGAAAGCATTGTCGTAACAATTTTCTTTTTCATCTAAAACGAGAGCAATTATAAATATTTTGCCTTTACAATCCGTGGTTTTCTTTACCAAGAATTTAGTACATCGTTTGTTTTTTTTTTCTTTATTTTCTTATCTCATTAGGAGAACTCGTATATTCTTCAAGATTTTCCATAAAATGTAGTTGTTCATAAAAATGGAAATGTAATTTCATTGTTCGGTGGCTGAATCAAAGGTTTTTTCTTAATTCTGTTTGCTGTTTCTGAGAATCTTCTTTAAAATAAGTTATGTAAGCTTAATTAGGTATGTAAAGCTTTTTGTTTACCCACTAACTGTTGCCAGTGGCTTCACATCTTACTGATAATCCCTACTTCAAGTGCCCCCAATAAATCGAAAAAAATAATAGTAATAAAATATTACATATTAAAATTTAAAATAATGATTTATTATTTTACTATTTTAATTAATTATTTAATTAAATGTTTATTAGTTTTTAATCACTTTTAATTATTTCTATTTTTTATGCACCTGCCATGTTATCTCTTCACCACACTTGGTTGAGTGGTAGAAAATGCCTCAGGCATTAAGTCTATGTACCTGAATGTTGTATGAAGTTTTAAATAAATATAAATAAAATGCGCATTAGCCATTGACTTAAATAATAGGTATTAACAGAGCGGACCGCACGTTTTTCTGACGCTACAATTTGCTCATACATAGGTCATACTAGACTGAATCGAACTCGCCACGCTGTTGGATATCTTCGGGGACGGTCATCACATAAGACATTAAAATGTCGTGTTTCTTGTATGGTGACCACGTATAAGCAAATGTTCGAACAGCCGTATCTTTAGGTACCCACTAGTTAAATATAAAGCAGTACCTTACTGTAACCCTTAAACATTACACTCAATCCTATTAATATTATAAATGAGAAAGTTTACTGAACGGATCCGGATAAAATTTGCCACAGAGATAGATTATAGTCTGGAATAGAAAGGCATCTTTTTAAACGGTTTTATTACCCACGCGGGCGTAGCCACGGGCAGAAGTTATACCATAATTACTGTTCAGTTATGTTCATGCCGTCAATGTATTGTTTAACATGCAGGTATAATGTTATATTTAATGTTTGAACTTCAAAGAGATGTATGGAAGTATTAATATATAATTATTATTATTATGTTTTGATAGTATCTCGTTACATGTTGTGATTATTATCACGCTATATAATCAACTTGAGTGTATTTTTATATATGTCTGTATATGCACATGTTGATGTTTGTTTGTTTGTGATTGATTTAAGGCACCATTAGTGTGGCTACGGTTATCGGTTAAATTGTATATTATACTTTCGTTGTTTTAACATTATTTAAATATTGACCTGTAATTTACTGCATACTGCAGGGCCTACCTATTCACATACATACATGTAGGAGTAATGAGCTTTCATCACAGTCATATTTATTAAGTGATGGGGAAAAAAGCTTAGAACATAAATAATAAAATATTTATTTCTCTTCCAGAAAGGTTTCTTATAAACTATTACATAATTGTGCAATATTATTTGATAAATACTTAGTCCCCGACTGGCATCTGCACTGAAATCCTTTCACAAAGATTACCAGGCCCTCCAACAAAACTGTGTTTATTAGTCGATTTAATTACAATTATTGATGCCTTTGGTAAATTACACGGTAATTAATAAAATACATATTATTTTTAAATTATTATGAAAATATACACAATATTAACATACTTGCCTGCCTGGTTTGATTTGTGCAAAGAACTCATCAATCAAATCATCAAATAATCATAAAATTTGTCACATTAGTTTTAACTCCAAATAATGTTAAAAATTTCAAAAAATATCTCAAGGCTTTTGAGATATTTTTTGGCTAGTCACTGGTCACACTTTGCCTATATGAAATATTTCATCTACTGGCAAAATCAGCCCTACCTAATGCTTTCCCAAATAAAGTACAGAGCACTTGTCTCCAAAAATAATGGCGCGACCTTCTTTCATAGCAACTAAGCAGTGTGACACAATCCTTAGGAATTACCCGAAAATTCGTTACGTGAACGCACGTCACGGCAAAGACGCACCTGTGGTTGACAGCCTCATTTGTTTGCCGGCGTTGAAAGCTTCAGTTGGTGTACACTGTACACAGATATCAAACGATACTACCCAAGACTTCGTAACCCCTACATAAACTCTGCGTAAATGCCGCGTAAATTGGTTCCGCGTGTCTACGCGGAGTGTACGCACTACATCTGTTACTGAAATCGAGGGTAATGGCGTGAGGTGTCTTGTGGTTTCTTCGTTAGGGTGATTGAGAGATTCTTTATTAGGGAACATAGTGTACTTTTCGGAGTATTAAGTTGTCTAACACACTTAGGCCCAAATGATCTTATCATTAATTGTCCAACTTATTTGACCATTTTTGATGAACAGTTAAGGAAATAACGCGTTTTATCGAAATCAGAAACCATTGGTTACTATATTTAACCATTGGTTGAGTTAACTAGAGATTAAAAAAACTGGGTCATCGTCTTGAGGATAGACGATATTCAATAACTTGCGTGACACAACATACAGTTTTCATAGTAGATATTTACGATTGTATTAAGTTATTTAGCCAATGCAAATGCATTGGCTAAATGACAAATGATAAATAATTAATGCTAAATAGCAGCATACCTTTTTATTTTACATTCGGTTCAAACAGAATGTTTTTTTTGTTGTCTGGAAAAGTATAACCTATTAAATTTTAACAGACACTGATTAAAATTATTTTTTATCTTCAATAGGTTATTTTGTCATCGAAATTACAAGAAAGATTCTTACTCTTGCTGTTTTGACTTCATTCAAACCAAATCAACTTTTTTATTCATCTATTTTACTAGTATTATCCCGATCCTGAACTTTACCCATGAAGCTTGACCAGTCAGAAACATCCTACACAATAATAATCATCATTATTGTGGCCGAATCGCTTCATTCAGAGAACCAGAGCACCGTGACGAAACCCGCACATTGGCTCACCCCGGATTTACGTACCTACCTACTAGGGAAGTTACGGAGCTTCGACTCCGACTCTGATAAGTCGGCATTGACGATTGATATTGCAACTCCGGTTCCGACTTCGACTCCGATACTTTAGGTCAGCTGTCTTAATCGGAGGTTGAAGCAACGGATAGTAGCCGGTGGTATGGACCCAGTGGCTGCGGTTATTTTAATTTTCAATGATTTATATTTTCAACGCCTTGGAGGTTTATTATTTTTTTATTGAAATTATAGAGGCTGACTGAATGTATGTACTATTTTATTTAATTAGGCATACCCTTAACACATCGCTCTTGTGCCACCTGACTCCGGTTCCGGTTCCGAGTCCGACAAACCAAATTTAAAATCTCTGATTCTGACTTCGGTTCCGATAAAACAACTTCCGTAACATCTCTACTACCTACGTACTTTACGATACGCAGGGCGGTGCAACAAATTAGTGGAATTGCCGGATTGTGTCCGATAAATAGTCATGATAGGAACACCCTTTGTCCTGTTGGCGATAAACTAAATTGACAAGCTTTTATTTAGTAGGTACTTCGTGGAAAGTAGGAACCATTTTATAAAGTAGCTCTTAGGAAAGTTATTGCCACCAAGTAGGAAAAGTACACCTCGGACCAAATGTGAGTCTAAGTACGAAAAATGGAGTTCATACTATACCAGTTTTTGCAGCCAAGCAGCATTGTTTGTCGGTGCCATATGTCCGTGTCATCATCATCACTACCCACAGCTTGACTTCGCCCTCAGCTGAGATAGGCTCCTCTTTTGGTGTGCCAATCCCCACGCTCTTATGCCAACCTTATCCAGTTTCTACCCGCGATTTCAACAAAGCCTTATCATATCAGCCGAAAGAGGTCCACTGTTGTACATAGCCCCCCAAGAGTCACCACATTGACCGGTCCCATGCATTTTGCATCCAGCGGATCCCAGCGACCTATACCAGTTCAACGTTCCACCTGGTGGGAGACCTTCCAATGCAACGTCTTCCAGTTCGCGGTCGCCACTCCAGAATCTTTCTGCCCCATCGGCCATCCGTTCTGCGAACAATGTGCCCTGTCTACTGCTACTTCAGTTTGGCAATTATTCGGGCCATGTCGCTAAGTGACTGTAAGCTTTCTGATGAAGCCCATTGTGAGCCACCACGTCTCAGAGCCATTGGTTATCACTGGCAACACAGATTGGTCTTCTTCGACTTTCGTCTTGAGATACTGTGGATAGTTGGACGAGAAGATACCGCGCAACTTCCCGAACGCTACCCAGAACAGTCGGAATCGACGGTTGACCTCATTCTCGATTTGGCTCTACCCATGAGCTTGAGAGTAGGATCAGAGAGCTTTTTTTTTCTATCTGTGCATCAACAATGCATAATGTTAGCGTAATTACAGGTATTAAGGACTTCCCTTGGGGAACAGGTATTCCCTTGAGGATAGCCAGAAACTGCAGAACGCCACCTACTACGATCATAACGTACTGCTTTTGATTCGTTTACGTATGTCTGTTCGTAAGGGTCAATCCACATCAAAGTCTTTGAAACAGCCTGCAACTGGTAGTATACCTAACAAATGGCAATGACCACAATATTACCCCAAGTCAATATTCGTGCACTTGCCTTATCTCTAGGTAACCAACTGATAAGATAAAATCGCTTAGCATATTGTCTTTCAAAATAAATCCCGAGTTAATAACACGGTAAACACTGCTTCAATAATTCAACACAAAAATGAATTAGTAAAACCCTAATGTTTCTTCAGAAGGATTGTAGTTCAAATTGCGAGTTAAGAGGCCCTATAGGTGGTGAATAATTTATGAAATGTTTCGTAGGGAAGTAGCTTTTGTATTACCGATGGTATCGATAGAAATTACCTTTTGGAATATCAATTTTAATGTATCTACGTAATATTTTTGAAGTCTCAAAAACAGACCATGTATTTACAATGTTGCAAATAGCAGATCGGTACATGTTACTTAGTGGAAGTCTGTGTAGCTCGTCCCACGAGCTACACAGAAAAAAGAACTAGTGGTCCACATTAGGCCCGGATCAAAAGAGTTGAATGTCATGGGGAGAGAGGTTTATGCTTAGCATGGGATGATTCAGGCCGACAGTAATATTAATGTTATCAGAGCTAAATTCAAAATTCGAAGACATGTGACATCCACCAACCCGCACTGGGCCAGAGTGGGTAGATAACGTCCCTTTCCCTCTCACAGGGAGGAGGCCTGTGTCCCAGCAGTGGAAACATTAAAAGGGTGATGATGATGATGATGAATCAGAACTTAGGCCCTTTCCTGAAGCCGCGATGCAGTTCAAATTGCGTCGATAGGCGATATCGCGCACGTATTTCATGAAAAAAAAAGTGAGGATTGGTCGAATTGCATCTAATAGCGTCCATGAGAACAGACTTGCAATTTTTCTTAGTAAAATTCGCTTATCGGTGTGATATAAATCGAATTGCATCGCACCATCAGGCCATACAACAATGATGTTACTTTGTGTTTTTGTATATATTTCGTACTCCGGTAGAACTGATCCGATTATGATGAACCGAATTTTAACTAACGAAAATTACATTATGCTACAGATAGTGCTACAGGCTTTTTATACCAGATAATTGAATCGGTTAGTTCCGCTATGCTCTAATCCCGCTATGCTCGACTCAAAAAATACCTACTAGTTCCGCTATGCTCTAGTCCCGCTATGCTCGACTCAAAAAATACCTACTAGTTCCGCTATGCTCGAAATCACATTCGCGGGCAGTTATGAAGAAAAGTGTTACAGTGTAATATTTTATTGAACCTTTTAAAAAGTAAATTAAGAAAACCTAGTATGTAAATGCCGTTACTTTCGCGAAAAAAAGTTAATAAACGTTCCGTTTCATCATTCTGACTCACACTCGCCTCGCCGCCACTCAACACCTCGCATCTTTCATTTTAAAAACAAAGTGTCTATCCATTTCATAAAACTGTGAAAAATTAACGTTTTCTGTAAAAGAAAAACTTAACCTTAAAATGTTTTGAACTAAGATTTCAATGTTTTTAGATTAATTTCAATATTTTTCAGCTTCCTGCTCAATTGAATCGAATTCAAACACTGTTCATTCCAACTGTACCTTCCATTGTTTACGTAGAATCGAAGAATTTCCTGCATAGCGGAACTTTTTAGTAGGTATTTTTCGAGTCGAGCATAGCGGGACTAACCGAAATGAACAGCTCTTATGGGATAGACCACTGGAGAGAAACCACGGGCATAAGCTAGTATGCTAATGAGATGACACAGTTTACTTAAGTTATTAAGTTGTTGGTTTTGGTTGGCGTGCGAATTATAATGGCAGTTCGAAGCTTGCAAGTTAAAATGTCTGTTGTCGTGATTTATTGAGAACCGTATCTCAAATTGGGCGCTTGATTTATGTGAATTATTGATTTCTTGCTAGATTTTCAACCCTAGCACGCAATTTAGTAACTAGTCATGAATTGTACGTGATAGGTATAATAACTTGAAAGAGCTTTTAAAAGCACGAAATAAAGAATTTAAGCCTCGTTGGTGTCATGTGGTGTGTTTGCTAGTGTTACTGATGAGTCGCTGGTTTCTGGGTTAGATTCTCAAGTCAGCTAAAGTGTTCTTGGGTTTTACCATCAGATATTCTTTTGAGGAGCAGTCCGGAACCTGGATTTGTGACTGGTATCACGCCCAATATTATATGGAACTAAAACATGACCGGTGAAATTCGAATACAGGTGCATGGCTTTACCCTTATGGGATTTGAAGCATGAATTAATGTAAACTAAACTTCATTTTTTCGTGTTATTATTTGGGTCCAGCCGGTGGCCACCAGGGGGACCAAGGGTACCTTACACGGGGTCGTCTGGCACCCGTGTGCTAGTATGGTCCCTGAGGTAGTCATGACGTAGAATGTGTTCTAGTGTGCCGGTGATGGGGGTTACTCCCCAAAGGATGGTCCGGTGACGGACAGCCGCGGCGGTTTCGTGGTGGTTTCTAACGCCCATATTCCTGTCATAAACGGTACAGAAGGACACCGTGGAGTTTTAGTGGGTTGGAGTCCCACATAACTGCACTATCTCCCCGTCGTAGTGCAGTATGCATAAGCATTTCGCCAGGCAATAAAAAAGTAAGTGGCCAAGTTTCTTGCAGCGTTTTCAGGTCATCTTTGGTTACAGGTAAACGGATATATGTTGCACTCCAGCAACGGGATATAGTCAGTACAGGAGCACCGCAGTCACGTTGGGTGTTTGATGTGTCAATAATCCCCACAAAAACAAAAACAATGCTAGTGTGTGTAACGGATTACGCATAGCTGTGTTATAGCGGTATCAACGCCTCTGATTTTCTACCTCTCCGCACTTCTATGCCATCGCGTAGGTAATCGTATCGCTCGTAATTTTGTATTAATTACAACAGGCTTCGCTTACTAGCATCAAATATCAGTGTTCTGTTACGTTAAAACAGTACGTAGGTACATCAAATTTGCTTACTTATGTTATGAATGCGAATAGCTTAGCTTTTTCCCACGGGTTTGTTCCCTGTTTAACAGGAACCGTGCATATTTCAGTAATAAATGGTAGAATATGGCACTCAGGAATAATGAAACTGTTTATGAATGTAAAATAAATTGTCATCGGATCATTCAGAGAAGATCTCTTAATAATAATTAACAAACTTATTTTGTAATATTACTAGCATCTGCCAGCGGCTTCGCCCGCATGTAAAGTATTTTATCATCCCAAAGGAATATTATACCGGGATAAAAAGTAGCCTATGTGCTATTCCAGCTATAATTTGTCTATGTACCAAATTTCATCGAGATCTGTTAGTCGTTCTGGCGTGATTGAGTAACAAACATACATCCAAACTTTCGCATTTATAATATTAGTAAGATTTTAGACCGTGGCCTATTATAAAATCTCACTAAATTCAATGCACACTTTCCAATCACAGATGCTTCGTATTTCCCCAAACAAAACAAAAAAAAAACCAAAAGCTATTTGTTGTTACGCTCAATCCATTCCCGTAATAAGCCGATATCTTAATCCACTCAATCTCACGCATTCCTCTCAAAAAGTTACTCAGCTCTGCTCGAGCAATTTATCGATTTATTCTAAAAGCTGCGACATATTTCGCAGCCATTAGGTAACCTCCACTTAAACCGGTGTTATCCTGTCTCGGAGCTTTCTCATTTCGCAAAATAGCGTCGAACGTTCGTTTGGTTGGCAGTCCCGACTTCTCGAGACAAATGGGCGTGTCAGCCGCAGTCTCCCTCTGACGAGCGTAAATTGCTTTGATTTTCTAACAAATCCTCCCGAGAAACTGTTGCCGCTTTTATATTTAGATTGCTGAGATTAAGCGTGTTTAGTTTGCTTCGAACGGGAATTCGTTGAGATGCTTCAATAATATTCTGGAGTGGATTGAAGCTAAGTGGCAGCTACGGTTCGATCGATCTATCTGCTAATCCGTTCGTCGTTTGCTAGAGTTGGTCTATAGATCATCCGTTTTGCACCGAACGCCCGCCGGGGAGGCGTAGTACCGTAAGAGGCTTGGCAAGCATGTAAACTGTCGACGCGCCTATGATTCCTACATCTTTGGCAGTCGGAAGCCTAAAATCTGTAAACCAGTCATACTATTGGCCAAACTTGACGACACAGTTGTCGAAATGGGTGAGCGATCGGCTGGTGCACTGCGTGCCGCGGATTCGATGCCCGCACGGAACAAATATTTTAATGCCTTAAAGATAGTTGTTCCGGATCTGGGTGTTGAAAATGTTTCTTAACGCATCCACGATAAAAGAAGAAATTCGTAGTGTTAGGCGCCGTTTTTTTAAAAGAAAAGAAATACTATGGGGTGTCGTGTTAACAAGTAACTGAGTGGTGGAGTTCAAATACGCAGTCGCTTATCAGCCTTTACTGGTATTCATCATATCATGTAGCTAGAATGGAAACCTCTTCATACAAATAAGGGGTTCAAGCAAGGCTGATATTTTAGCTGTGTTTGTTTGTATGAGGCAATCTTCGCAAACTCTGATTCAGAAACTAAAATTCTTTCACTTACATAAAACTAAACTATTGCTGACATTATACTTTTTTATTTTTATTTGTTTTTATCTGCTGTACATGAACCTGGTACATTGTGTGTCTGTGCTAATGTATTTTCTTTTCTTTCGTTTCCTTCGTTTCTTTCCATTCTTTCTTTTATTACTTTTCAATTCATTCTTTCTTTTCTTTCCATTTCTTCTATTCGTTTTTTCTTAGGTTTCTTTCCTTTTTTTCTTTCTTTTTTATACCCAAAAATGCACAATTATTGTAGGGTGGGCCACTGAACAAAGCCACGGAAAAATCCTAGTTGGTATTTAACATACAGTCCTCAATAATATAGTATTATTCAAGAGATTCGATTTACCAATAGCTACGCTAAGCACGATTAAAAACGCGCTCCGCTTTAACAAACGGAGTGGTACCAATAGTGACACAGGATTGCATTGTAGCATTTTATTCACTCTTATTAGTGTAAAAAATACTGCTTTGAGTTTTTAAGCGAGCAGAACTGGTGAAGCTTAATAATAATTCCCGCACGGGTAGATCTTAGAGGTAAAGCAACGTTTACTGAAGTCGGTGGATGGATAACCATCCCAGTCATCAACCACGGAACGACTTTTCAAACCGAGACTTCGATCATTTTTATCCGTGGTAACAACTGGACTTATCCCAGTTGTTAACGATCCATTGTGCTTATTAGCCTTGTTTGTCCGGTCTCCTGTTTGATAAAGAAATTGAAATTATGTATTTTTTATCCTTCTCCTCCGTTATTCTTTTCTGATTAATTTTGTTGCGGGATCCAAGACAATTAAAATCATTCTCCAAGATTTCGTCGAGCTTCATTGCCTCGGCGTTTTCCTGGAGGTCGTTACTGTTGATTCTGGCTTTCAGGAGTTGCAGTGGTTTGGGTATAGTGGGGTGGGATAGTCCCAAAAATAAAGCCGATACTCCTCCATACCTCGGAAAGTACATTAAGCCGTTGGTCCTTTGTGTCATTTTTAAACCTTTGTCAGTCGCTACAAGTGGTCAGAATCCAGCAAATCGGTCACAACCACCAGTTTTGCCAATGAGCATTGGTTTGCCCAGTTACGGAGTTGTGGAGGTCAGATAGACAGCAGATTATGTAAAATACTGGTACTCAGCAGCACCCGGTTACAGTGCAGGTCAACCCAACATAGTTAGGAAGATGTTAGGCAGATTGAGTGTTACAAAATATTGCATTGACTTTAAAACGGGTCACGCTCACGTCAAATCGATACGGTTTAAAGTTTTATACGGGGACGGAACGATGGCTATTTGTCTTCAATTAGTAATGTCTTTGTGTAAAAAGGCTTTGCTAAACGTAGAAACAAGAAAAGAAAGAAATGTTGTTATCCAATGGGTACCGTCCCATGTAGGACTTTTGGTTACTGAGAATTCTTACAGTTTAGCCAAAGATGCTATTCTCATAGGTACGCAAATACGAGATATACCCATTACCAAGTTATTCGGAAATATTAAGTAAATTTAGAAAATTAAACAATTTGTCTTGAAAGGAACATTTTAGCAAAAGATCTTAAAAAAACTGTTATAAAATTTAAAATGTTAACTTACTCATATACCCTATTCGATGTATTGACATAGTCACATTTGTGTATACATATTCCTTGGATAAAAGAGGATGAAAAATAAATAAAAAATTGTATACTTTGAAGACTTCTCAGGCATTTTTATAGAAATTTCTATGAAATTACGTTGTCACTTTATGGCTTCGCTCCTATCTGTGGGATGCTTTAAGCTTCCTACCGCCCACCATGCAACGCGACAAAGTAACTTGGTGTATTCCATTGAAAAAAAATCTATGATATGTGGTTGCCGTATCGTTGTCACATTGTTGTGTCACCCCTGTCTGCGGAAACCTTTACAATTAACCTTTAAGTTCTTTAAGACGAAGGTCGTACCTTTTTTACCCTTATCTTAACACTTCTAAACATTTTTTATCAAGTGTAATTTCAAGTTAACATTTTCTTTCCCTACTTTGTTTTAAGACAATAGGTAATTTTCTTACGAAAAATAACCTTTTGTAGGTAAAATAATAATGTTTAATTTTACTTACTCGATATACCTGGTAAAGTCGGTAGGTGTGTTACATTTTCAAATAATAAATATTTCTTGACGAAAGTTGTTTCCAATTTATTTGTTGGTGCAAATTTATTTTTAAGACCTTGTTGGTCGAGTGGTTGCAAGGGTTCATGCTGAACATAAGATCGAGGCAGCGTTATTCGGTTTTTCCTACTAAAACGTTTAAGTAGCAGCCAGAGTCTGCATTTAAGCCCAGTTGCTCTAGTCGAGAACTACCCGATATTAGGTGGGGCAACAAATAATAAATTCATATCACGGTTGGCGCAGTAGCTGAGTGATTGGCTACTGAGATGCGTGTCGCAGTTTTGATACCCGCAAGGAAAAAATATGTGTATGGCCTACAGATAATTTTGCCGGGTCTGGCTGTTCGTGTATGTGAATTTAAATATAGGCATACGCCCACGATAAAGGAGAAATCTAGGGATTTCTTCTTTATCGTGGGCGTATGTGGGCGTATGCGTATCCGGGGCACATTTTTTTAACATTGGAAGGACATGGTGATAAATCTAGCCCCTTCTATACATAAGAAGTAAGTTTTACATAGCACTTTACTAGTGGCCATCATACAACTGGTATAGTACAGCAAAGTACCTACCATAAAATAGTGGATATCCTTGAACGGCTTGTCTACAGCTATAAAGATAAATTCGTATTTTTTTATAATGTAGAAATTTCGTTGAATTATGTACAGATGGATTGCGAAATATATATTGCGAAATATACATAAATTAAAGCGAAAATACCTACTTTCATTACTGGACAGTGGGCATTAAACTACTCATGTCCATCCTAACACTGCAAATGCATCTAAAGTTTAAAGCTTCATCCTGCTCCAAATAACATAGAGTTAAAATGGACTTTAATTCCCGGAGTTACAGTGCATATTAAGCTAATAACTAATCGAATTAGTGTGCGTGCATTACTAAATGATACTTGGCACGAACAGACTGGGGTTGGCGCTTTCACACCGTGTTTCAGTACATAGGTACTTATTAGGAACCCTATTTATAATAAAACAATGCGTGTTGGCAAGGGCTTTATGAGAATATATTAAATCGTAGTTGTACGATTAAATTGTTTACATTATAGGCTGACTGTGAAGAAAATCAATCAAGCGCTCTAGACTAACTCCTGGTATCTGAATTAAAAATTATAAGTTGAGTATTCATCAAATTTACTTTAGCCTGAAATTCTGTCAAACTTAGATTCTAAAGTAGGTAGATACATACATACTTAATATATAACAAATGAAAATAAATGACGAACGACAATCATAGCTCATTAAGTCAAAAAACGAAGAGCACAATCACAGCGATAGGTAATGTGCTTTGATGAGTTTTTTAAATACAGGCAACAACTGAGCAAGATTTATTGGGACGGGAAATGCATTCCACAGACTGGCAGCCATGACGTTAAAAGATTTATCCATCATCACGTTCTTAACTTCAAGTATCTACTCAATTCAGAAACTCTTACACATAAATTTTGTACTTATGGCAATAGTGCCGCTTATAGAATGTCATTTTTTTAGACTTTTTTTATTCCGCTTGATTTTTTGAAACATTTTTTTTATTTATAACTTTTTAGTTAAAAATTATTTTTCGAATTATGTACATTTAAAAATAAAAGTGTTGATTAATTTTGAAATCACCTCTTAAAACCCTTTATTTTGATACCCCACGCCATGGCTTTGGAAGAAAAACAAAATTGGGCTCCCCACAATATGGCGCCATTTTCCAATTTTAGTGTAGCCAATGACACTCGAAAAGTTAAGATGAATCAATTGACGTAAGAATCATTAAAATCGGCCAACGCGTTTGGACTCTAGAACCTCACATAGGAACAAACATACATAAATACATACATATACTGAACATAAACACATCACCTTTCTTCGGCAGTCAGGTAAAAAAGGAGCATCATACCGAGATAAAAAGTAGACTATGTGCTATTCCAGACTATATAATAATCTATCTCTGTGCCGAATTTCATCCAGATCCGTTCAGCCGTTCTGACGTGATTGAGTAACATACATCCATCCAAACTTTCGCATTTATAATATTATAGTAAGATTTGAGAGCAGTGGTGGCCCAGTGGTAGCGGTCGCGACTTACAAGTTGTAGGTCGTGAGTTCGAACTCAGGCAGACGCTTTAATTTGAGTAAATTATTTCATTACCACTGCTCTCAAAACGGTGAAGGAAAACATCGTGTGGCAATTAGTATGTCCTAGAACCAGAAATTCGAAGACATGTGACAGCCACCAACCTGTACTGAGCCTGCGTGGTGGATTACGGCCCATTCCCTCTCACAGAAAGTAGGCCTGTGTCCCAGTACTGGGAATATTAAAAGGCTGATCATGATGATGAGAAGAATTTACGTAACAAAAGAATACGAAACAATATGTTTTCGTAATCTATCTGACGGACTAAATAGATTTTTTATTCATCATACCTATTACCTTTTTCTTATAAGTATTTTGCATCGCTCACTGCGTTGCGATACCAAAACCTTTGCGATTTATGCCACACTGCACTATTTTTTTCAACCTTGAAAGTTTTTTTTTTCTGTCAATGTTGACCTTTATGCAATCTGTGTAGCCTTTTTCTCATCTATGTGTGGTCGGCTTCCAGTCCAACCAGATTTAGCTGAGTACCAGTATTTTACATGGAGCGATGACCTATCTGATCTCCACAACCCAGAAACTGGGTAACACGATACCCCTTTGCTAGATTGGTGTCAGATCTCAGTCTTCTGACTACCCGTAACGACTGTTAAAGATCTCCAAATAACAGTCGGGACCAAAAGCTTAATGTGGTTTGAGGCACAGAAAAAAACTGCTATGTAAAAATGGCATCAATCACCTTTATTATTACTAAGATATAAATAACAAAAACCATCATTATTATGTCAATATTAGAACTACCAACGTTTGACTGACAGCTCCAACTGACATGATATATTGATTTTTTGTACTGTCATGTTATTTTGGTAATAGCTGTTGATAATGATGGTGAAGGACGATTAGTATCAAATGTTCTTGTAATATGTACCTAATGTATGAGTTGTAATACTAATAAAGGTTATTTGGATATCAGGAATCTACTTGGACACGTAGTAATATATTAGAGAATAATTAGTTATTTTGAAGTAGGTTTTTATACAGTATTTGTATTTTGAACTTTTCTTATTAAGCCTACCTACTCCTAAACTTGTTACTCTCTTAGATCCGGATTATTGTTGTTCCGGATTTGTGTATCCTGTATGGTTTATTGGACAATTCGCACGAATTTAACTCGCTCGAAATGTGCAAATCGACCCTTTTTAATATTTTTTTTTCTGTGGCGATTTGCACGAAGTTAATTTATTGTTGTGCGAATCGACTACTCCAAAATTAAGCTAGTATTATACTATCTGAGGTTAAAGTTTAAATTTCCAAAACCGCGCCAAAAGCGCTGAATCAGTTCTTCCATAACGTCCTGCAAACCGTCTCACTACCACTGACTTCCTTTTTTATTTTCAGTGAACAAGCTCAAATGAACCTAATTCCTGAAAGTGGAACAACCCGATTATCAAATAAATGAGTAAGTAATCTCTATTAACTATTTTAATTTAAGTTTGTCCAGAAGCATTCTCTCGACAGTATTTGTAAGCTCAATCACGGTATCCCGACGCTAAAAAAGACTGTTTTGTTCTAATAAATTTTAATAGAAATCAACATTTTCAAAATTATGTATCTATAAAATTATGTCTATTATATTATCTTCAAGTTTTAACTTTAAAGCTGCAGAGCCTTAACACAGAAGAAACAGAAGAAAAGCCTTAGTCAAAATGCCACGCTTCTGTCCTAAAAGGAACCAATTCTTACCACATAATGTTTTATCTGAGTTACAGGAGTTACAGGGGTCAACATTGAGCGATTACGTGGAGCACTTGATTGGCACTGTGGCTAGGCAATTTGCTTAACAAATATTGTCTGACCCTTAGATGTAGGGACACTACTGTTTTGTGTCGGTGTTTAGTGTGTGAGATTTATGTACCTATGTGAGTTGTGGGTACCTATAGATTTCATTTAAAGAGGAATATAAGGTGCGTTTTAATCGTAATGTAAGCAAATTGTTTACTCTGTAACTTAATATTTTTAGATGTTTTTTTTTAGTTTCATCAGTCCTGAGTATGTTTAGGTAATCAAAGCTACAAGTTAAATTTGACCTATGTCTAGGTGTTAGACTAAGTTGAAATTTTGCAAAGCATTTTTTATAAAAAAGCCCGTTTTTTTTTTTGTATAGTTGCTTGCTTTTACTCTCATTCAATGACTTTTGCTGAGCCAGCTTGAGTAGAGAATTCTCTTCTGAATATATACACTTCCCTCGTCCAAATTATCTTTGGTCGGTGCATCATGTCGGTACCAATTTCTGTATTAGTCGCCACCATAGTACCTAGTTTATCTTTGATACAGTCCATACAACCTAATCAGTCCATTGATCTCTCTCATCCATCAGGTAATCTAGTATAAGGAGAGAACCTACCTGTTTTGTGTTTTTCACTACGTATTAAACGAATTGTTTCTTTTTCTTTTTTTTCTCGATTTTGAATGTTTTAAGCTAGCTATCCAGCTAACATTATTATTACAAGAGTGACATTGAAGGCCTTTAAAAAAAATCAATACACCTACCACAAACCTCAAACAAAAATAATAACATCAAAAACAAAAAATAACATGAAACATTAACAATAACAACCGTTAAAATAATTGAGTTGCCTTAATAAAGATAAAAGGGACGACAGTATTTATATGTATGTGTGTTTCTAATTTCTACCTTATTATCCACGTACACACCTTGGCTCCTTGGGGAAAACAGTATAAATACATGGGGAATGTATGTCGTTGTTTATATTTATATCTATGTTATTTAGGGCGGTCTTCAAAGGGAATAAATAATTTAATTGTGCTTATTTTTAGGTATCTAATTAAAATTACAAAATGTACATTATTGCTCATTTTATCGTGTCCTTTTGTAGCTAGAACTTTGAAATTCGTGTACGTCGGAAAGTATTCCACAGGAACTTAATCCTGTCCTAATTCATGTCATGGTCTAACCGTGTGCCAGGTTTCAGTCGAATCCGATTGGTCGCTGATAAGTCTATGATTGACTGTCAAAAATCTAAACAATTCCCTGCCGGAGTCTGTGTTTCCCGATAGCTAAAATCTAGGGGTCTTTAAGTCAAGAGTGAATAGATTACTTCTAGGCAAGCGTGCTTCACCGTCGACCATATCATCGCTTACCATCAGGTGAGATAGTGGTCAAGCGCGTGCCTATTTACAATCAAAAAAAAAACAGTCAGACTTTCTAATATTAGGTAGTAGAAAATAAGTTGGTATAATTTTAATACTAGGTACACGAAATGACAAAAAATATAAAACTATCATTCGTACATAAATCAGAACTACCTGTAAAATAATTCAGTTCGATATTCCGTGCGAGCGAAAAGAGAATAAATTAAAAACTCTACTACTGCCTTTATTGGTACACGATAGATGGCGCTTTACCGCCGTACTAAATCACCGTCGAGCAACGTGAAAATCCATACGCAAGGAAAACGTTTGATTTATTAGAAATTAGTTTCAGCGTAATTTCAGAATCTGTTCCACGAGAATCAAATGTGACTTTGGATCGAGTTCGACTTGCCTTGAATACCGTGAACATAATTTTATGGTAAATGGTATTTTGGGTGTAAATTATGCGAATTGTGATGGCAGTCAATTTGTGACATTGTACGCTCATAACTGTCGCGCATGGGATTCGTAAAGGGAGTAACATTATGTCAATGGCGATTGGACGCATAAGCTACGAGGTTGTCGGCTTATGAAATATTAATAGAATAATAACTTGAACATGTTGGGTTTGTTGAATGACACTTTTTCTATGTTGCTCAATGTAAACAATGAGTATCTGATCAACAATTTCTGCTAATCATGTTTTTGTTATTGGATTATGACCGACTTTCTACTTTTAACCGACTTCGCAAAAAGGAGGAAGTTATCAATTTGACTGTTTTTTTATGTTTGTTACCTCAGAACTTTTTATTGGGTGAACCGATTTCGATGATTCTTTTTTATTTGATAGCTGGTGCTTGTCATGTGGTTCCATTTAATTTTCATCATGATCTGATGAAGAACTTTGGAGAAATACATCAGAACTGTTCAACAAATGACGGTAAAACACTTGGGATACATGCAATCGCATGTCTGTTTATTGTTTACACCATTTCATAACGTAACATCACACTGGTACGCTCTAAAGGGGTACGCAGGTGTGAGCAGTTCACCCTGGTATACTCTCATTGCACCGGTTTTGTTTAAGTTTCATGTTATTGGGTACATCATTCTGGCTTCACTTTGTGCACTATAGGTACCTAGCCTATAGAACTGGTACATTATGTACCACAACTAAAACGTGAAAAATAAAAACTTTATTACAAAAATGACAACCGATATCCAAATAAAAAAGATTTTATTTTTCACTTATTTAGATACTACTTATGTATGTGTATAGTGCCAACATTTTACTGAATGATATTATTGACAGTGCGCTCATTAACATTAAAGTAATTTTGACAGTTTGATTGATTTTTTATCTGTTAAGCCACAAGTGTGCGTGCGCTAACATTATTTTTAGAAATATCGTCTATCTAAAGATATCTGGAGATCTTGACACAGATCTGCACAGACCCTTACCAAAGAGACGATAAGGTGACAAAGTGACAACTTAGCTGCCATTACGAGCTGTGGTTTTGTCAATTAACAAACCAAATGCCAAATTGGTTCCAAGTAGTACACTAGCTCTAATTGACTTCTACTAAATGGTACTTACTCAAATTAATGTGCATACGAGTGAGGTATTGGGTGAATGCGGATGTTAAATTGATGATGAACCTTGAGCTAAATTTATAAATCGTGCCTAGGCCGCGTGAAATGAAAAGAAAAATGGTAATTATTAAAACTACAGTCGTCGACAAAAAGTTTGTAGTATAAATATGTACCTAGGTAGTGTAAACCATGGGTTTCTGGAAGCAAAATTTTCGCATAATTAATGTGACACATCAGACACAACAATCACAGCTAATGTGACAAATTGTCAAGCAAAATTTATATTAATAACAAGTGAAATTTCAAAATTTAAAAAACCCCCGCACATTTTTATTTTATGCTACATAATTTATCTAGTAAAAAGTAGATACGCTTCGATCGGCAATCTATTGAACACGTAATTATGACACGATATCTTGTGAAAACACCCCGATTCAAACAATAAAACGCCCATAACTTTTGAACGGCTGAACCGATTTTATTCAAACATAGTTAAGACCACTCTCGACAAAATAACCTTTCAAACAAAAAACGAAATCAAAATCGGTCCATCCGTTTAAGAGCTATGATACCACAGACATACAGATACACAGATACCCAGCAACACAAGTCAAACTTATAACAACCCTCGTTTTCTGTCGGGGGTTAAAATTAAGAGAAAAATGTATATTAAAAAAAATATTTTGCTTGCAAAAACTCGGCGTAAGTGTTGTAATTGGGATTACGGTAAATGAAGATGTATGGAAGATGAAGATATGCTTTGCTGACCCCAAATAAATTGGGTTAGCAGTACTTTGATGTAGGAAGAATAATAAAAGATATTATCATCATAGTCAGACGAAATACGACGTTACTATAGTCTTTTATAAGTTTCCTAATATCTTTCTACACATTGAGTCGTCGTCCCTCATCCAACTCTCCTGTCGCAGGTCTACCGGAAGAAATTTCTATTGAAATAAGCAGTACATTTGTGCTTTTATCTGTATTTATCAAGTGTCCTCTCTCAATATTCTGTGAAGTGTTTTGTTTGAACATAAATAAATGGATACTGACTTAAAAGGGTAGGTGCCAAATTAGTCTAATCTCTAACATTACTCACAAAACTAAACAATCAAAGCAAAATCTCTCCTAATCCCTTTCAATAAACAAAACTTTCGCTTGCTCTGCATTTCCTACAATTTTTATCCATTTAGAAATTCTAATAACGCTACACTGTACACGAGGTTATGGCGGATATTTAATGGGGTCAGTCCAATCATGCTAATGAAAACAAGCCATGCGATAGAGCGTTGTTTAGCTTCTGAATATTCAACGGGGTTATTTTCTTAACGGCACTCCAGATTTCAACCCGCGGTCGAAATTAAACCTCATGTACATTGGCGAGTGTGTACGACTTTAGCCGAGTATAGCCGACGGCTGTACAACTGTAGTGGCAAAGAATAGATAGGTGCAGAAGGTTGGTTGTGTAGAATGAAGTGGCTCCTTAAAAAAATTACTTCACTGTAGTCAGATACACAACGACTGTGCGGTCATTACGTACTACAGAAATGTGACAGGTACCTCTCATTAAAACGAAGGCGTCGTAGCCGCACAATCGCTTTATCTCTCTCAAACATTTATAACTGTGTAGGAGTCTTCATACCAGAGGTTTGATTCACGCACATTGGAAATTTTGCATTCAGATCGCAGTCGCAATCTAACAAAACCATCTCATATCCCTTAAATCCATGTCAAAAATTAGTCAAAATGTCAATGTTTTGACATGGATTTTCAATGAGGTGATATAACCACTTGAATTTTAAATTTAGATAGGGACCTCTCAGGCCATCATCTTCATCCATATTCAGCTCCACTTACAGGATTGTAAACGCACTTGTGCGACTGGCATTTATATGAGACTATTTGAAATATCTGTACGTATGCGTCTATGTATTTGTGCGCCAGTTTTCACGCGTTGTATGAAACTAGCCTTCTGTATCTACATTATATCCCTTCTGTGATACGCCTGTACTACTTAGATTGGATCGAGCTTTTGTGATTGCGGAATTGGCACGACGAAATTACAGTTAGAGGTCGGAATTTAGAAATTTAGTATTTCAGGTGTAAAGTTGTGGTGATTTGTCAACGAGTTATGGCTGAACAAATAGTTGGCTTTTATTGGTCTTAACCAACAATCGGATAAGTTGCTTTAACTTTTTTATTTGTTGTAATTGTTTTGTAGGAGTTTGTGGGTCCTTGCTTTTTAAGTAATATTGTTATGTTTAAGTTCAAACATACTTTTGCTATTCTCGTTTCCTCGAGGAATTAATTTTTATTTTGGCTGACCTCCTCTTTTAGGGCCCATTTTTTTTAATGAAAATTTCTTTGTCTCCGCTGTGATTTGAAGCTCGATGAATCAAAAAACGACATAAAAAGATACGAATAAATACATCTTTAGTATTAAACGTGCGGGAGAATGAGATAGAATATAATTCGAAAGTTTCACTTCTACCGCGTATGAACTGCACACAACATATTTATTTCTTATTTTAATGTGCAATTTAAAACTTAAAAATAAATACATTCATTCAAAGTCCTTGCGGCCCTTTACCCAGCAGTGGGACGGCATAGAATAATAAAAAAACAAAGTCAAGAACTTGACAATATAAAAAAAATATGCTAAAAACATATCAGTGAACACTACGCCTCAAAACCTTGTAAACTAGTTTCCTACTTCCCTTAGCAAAAAAAATCTAGGTTAACTGTTCCACAAATACGCCGGATACATCGACAGACCTAAGCAGTAGCGTTAATTAAAACTTTTTGCTTTTGTTTCAAATTAAGCCGTTAAGTCGACGGAACAATGATGTTGATGAATGGTAAAAAATAATTAAAATAAATAACAAAGGGGTTGTAAAGCCTAATGGCTGGTGAGTAAGATTGAGGTTTATATAGTATATTAGTAGTTTGTGGGTTCAATAGTCTCACAGACAGGCAACAGTCATATTTGTGTAGCACAATTTTGTATGGAAAATGTTTGTAGCATCGATGTCTTATTTTGTCGCGCCGTACCTTTCCGCGGGAGCTTTTATCGTAGTTTTTTAACCGAGTTCAAAAAAAGGAGGAGACTTTGGAAAAGAAAGTTATTTTTTCACTTTGTAGTGATTTTTTTTGTAAAACATATTTTTTTGTGTTAGCCAATCATCCAATGATTTCTCTTGCTCTGGGCGAAGCGAGAAGGTGTCAGACTTTTACTGACTAAAACCCACCCGTGTTCATTCAGTTGCTTGAGCCAGGGTCGCGGTAACTCTCTTTCAAATTTATCCGCGACTAGTTGATATATCAGAATAACACATAGACAAAGATACAAAGATAGAAATATTAATACCACGCGGGTGGCAGCTAGTTGTTAACAAAGGTCAATGTTATTTGTGTACTTAAATACTTGTGCCAGAATATTCAAATTTTGAGGTGTTCTTTAAAATGTGTATGTTGGACTTAAACGTGATGACTAAGAGATAGGCAGGCTTTTAATCTGTGGGTCACTCCGGATAAGTCCCCTGTACAAACGAACAGTCGCTCTCGAAAGCGAGATAAATACACATTCGTATATAACGGTATTACCCCCGGACAACATAAGGAAAACTCGTGAATATTACATGAACGGAAACGCAAAAGCTAATTAGCCAAAGCTATTTTTAGCTTTTTGGCTATATTATCTATATAATTGTCTACATTGAAAAACGAAATAAAAAATGTAAGTTTTTAAACTGTCATGGTTCACTAACACTAACATTAACATTTTGAAAAAAAGAACAAAAAATATCGAAAAACTAAATAAACGAAAACGAAACGATAACGAAATACCGGAAACTCGCAACAAACAGTAAACATGGTAATTATCCCGCTTATAATGTTAATGTTAAAATTAAAAAATGTTGGTTACTAGTTATAAAATTATTGAGACTTGCTTCTTTTTTCAGTGTATGGCTGAAAGTACAAGTCTTATCTCGGCATCAGTTCGGCACATCGTTATCGTTAAAATTAACGATATTTCAACGAAACAAAATTGAATACGCGATTGCTAATTAAAATTTCTGTTTGAAAATTTAAATAATATAGCGAAATTAGGCGATTTGACTCGTAACGATAGCAATTATTTATTTATTGAGAGATTAAATTTTATGAAAATGGTCATGAATTTATTTGATACAAAAGATAATTAAAATTCTCTGTTGTTTTAATGAGGTACTTCACGAGATCGTATTTGAGAGGTCTGTGACCAATTAAAAATGCAGAACCAGCGTTAACTTTTTTTGCACATGAGCAACCTGCTGTCACACAAAAATAGATGTTTAGATTGCTATCACGAGATATTAGAAGTTCTTAAGTGTTCACCAAATCATGTCCTCGAACACATCTCCTTGAATCATTGAAATTGACAGATAAATCTTGTTTAAATTGGACAATAATCAAGGTCTTTTTCGATATCTTAGCGACTGAGTCCAGGAGAACATATAAACCAGCATGGAATAAGGGCCTAAGTCTGAAATAATTAAAAAATACTATAAATATTGGTTGAAATGAAATTAATCAGTAATATAAAATTTAAAAAAACTCTGACAAAACTTAATGTGACTGAAAAGCGAATAAACTTTCTACAAGACAGTGGTTAGTTCTACCACCTAGATGTTTTGTCCACCTAGGTTCTGATTTTAAAAGGAACCTTACTTTACTTGAAGTTCGTTATCAAAACAGGCAACATGGTTTTTTTGTGAAATGCTGTAGAACTACATATTCATTGAAATAAAAACACGCGAATACCAGACTATGTAAATCTAGTATGTTATTTTACTGTATGATTTTCTTTCAGTGGACTTGTTAAGTTTTAATAGGAAACCGGATTGAGTTTTCACCTAATCTAAAATGAACACTCAATTAAAATTTTATACAGCTTTTAGGAATATTCTATAAAAATATGAAAATCTTTTAGAATTTAATTTAGAAATCAGGTTAAATCATATTCGATTAGATTAAAGGACGGGTTAACAAATAGTTTACTTGTTTTAGACAATATGTCGGTAATACTGAAAGTTATGACAACTGAGTAGTTTTTAAATTGGGAATTCGGCCAACCTAGGTATGGTCGACCAAGCAATTACTTGTGTAAAGGGCTGGATAGTTTGATTGTCAACTGCACATTATAAAACATCAAGGTATTTTTAAGATCAATATTTAATTATAATTCAACCTCAGCAAAATTTCAGTCTGATGTGGTAAATTAATTACAAGATCTTCAATACAAACAAGTATTCAGTGTAATCCAAAATAAAAAGATAACTGTACCAAGAGGATATCCAGATAAGAACCTCCAAAAGAATTTCAATTCAACTTATCTTACAGAATAAAAAAAAATCTATAGCCCTACAAATAAGAACCACAAAAATTTAGCACGGCACTAAAACAAAATAAATAAAAATATATTTTACAAAGGAAGACGGCTCTATAAAAACCCCTGGCTTTGGTCGTTGAAAAAGTGGTTTATTAGCGTACAGGGGAGGTGGAAATAATAAATATAAAGCCTGGAATGACGTCCCAAGTTCCCCTGCCGTGTTCTTTGGCCCTTATTTCGTGATAGCGTAAATACAAAGGTTAGTAGGAAAAAATTGAGGTAAATAATTCGGTTTACTCAATAACGGTTATGAAGAATTGTGTGGGAAATTGTCTGGCTTCTGTTGAAGATTTTTATATTATTTTTATAGAAGCATGTATGCTAGGCAAAACCCTTTTCCCTTTTGCAAAAAGGCTTGTATCCGTAGAACAATTTTCTATGAAAAATGGTCATCGCATTCTGTGTCAGATTGTCGCATCGCACTTGTGAGAGCAGTGGTGGCCCAGTGACAACGGCCGCGATTTACAAGTTGTGGGTCGTGGGTTCGAACCCAAGCAGGCGGCTTTACTTTGTGTAAATTATTTCATCATCACTGCTCTCAAAACGGTGAAGGAAAACTTCGTGAGGAAACCGGCATTTCTTAGAACCAAAAACTCGAAGACATATGACATCCACCAACATGCAATGGGCCCGCGTGGTGGAAAACGGTCCATTCCCTCTCACAGAGAGGAGGCCTGCACGGGCAACGGAACAAATCCGAGACTAAGTGCGGAATAGGGTTTCATCTATCCTATCCTATCGCACTTGTCTGTGGAAGCCTTAAGAGTGACGTTGATATGCCTCGATTAAAAATCAAAAGGATAATGACAGAAGCTATAGATAAGATCTTCTTTAGTCGTTATAAATCGAGCTACATGCATGAACAAAGTTCTGGAATACGGGCTTCAAAGTTCAAATATTCATATCTGTTAGGAATCAGTGTGGGTTTTCAGGATGGCAAATACGAACGAGTCATTAGCAACGGTGACACAGCATACCGATGGCTAATCGATAAGACCCTACGGACGACGAACGAGATGCAAATTAACTGGATAAATCTCAACTAGTGAAGAAATTGACTAGGAATGTGATTTAGATAGGTTGACAATCTGACATGGGTTTGATTCGGTTCAATATTATTTCACATCTCAATAAGGTTGGAACAGAACCAATAATAATAAGGAAATCCATGGTACTCAATACCATACCACGCAAAAACTGCCTGATCCCGGTACTTACAGAAATCCCTGCAGATGATAGAAATGCAAAAATCAGAGCCAAACCCGCGGTCAAAACTAAAGATAAGCAAAACCTTTCAAACCTTGAAAATGTGTCCGTAAAGATTGTACCGACGGGTTCCAAACATGTCTTCACGATATCGGTATGCCTATCTTCTATGAACACAGTAACCCTTTCCCTTCATAACTTATGCGGGTAGATAAACATCAAAGAATTTGGCTTCCTTCCCAAATCGGCATGAAGATAGTTTACGATACTATATGTATGTATTGCTTACAAAATTTGACTATGTTTGGAGTGTATCGTCGAATACAATCTTTATTAGATCGTTTACGGTTCGGCAGGTTCTTAATACTGTCTGGAAAATATTGGTTGTAATGATAAAGATCTCGATGCTACCTTCAGCTCACACTTTCGTTGTGTTTTAGAAAAACAAGTATGAGATGAAATGACAGGAAAAAATACTGCTTTTGGTCTACTGCGTTTTTGGGATAACCACGGGTCCACTGTACACAGCAAGTAATTTTATTTTCTTTCGTGAAGGCTATCATAGTTGGGAGCCCGTTTAGCTTGAGAAAGCTCGATGGTTTAACTGTTCCGCCCATAATATTCAACAACGTAGCTATACCGTTCAGCTCCGAGGTTAAGGATCTTGGTCTGCTAGTCGACACTTGCCTTGACTGGCGCAAGCAGGTAACGAGTGTCAGCCAAAAGGTCACCGGAACGTTGCGTTCGCTCTATCGACTGAAGAACCTTCTCCCGGCTCACATAAAGGCCATGCTTGTACAGTCCCTTATCTTTCCCATAATTGACTATGGTGATGTGTGCTACTATGACCTGAATGCAGATCTACTCAATAAACTTGACCGCCTTCTAAATATCTGCACTCGATTTGTCTTCAACCTCCGTAAGTATGATCATGTATCCGCACATCGATCACTTTTGAAATGGTTACCAATTCGCCAGCGTAGAGTGCTGAGGGCCTTGACTACCCTGTTTTCTTTTATTGATAAACCCATTTCTCCTTCTTATCTGACTTCACATGTCCAAATCCTTTGTTCTGCCCACAGTAAAAATCTTTGTTCCGCCAATAATCGTCTTCTACAATGTCCCTCTCACCGCTCTGGGTTTATCCATTCCTCCTTCTTTGTCCAGGCGATTTCCCTTTGGAATGCGCTCCCTCAGGATGCAATGCACATCAGGATGGCAACCAGTCGGTTGTCTTTCAAATTGAAGGCACGCGAACACATTCGCAGGAAATTTGCAGAATCATCACAGAGTTAATTTGTTAGATTTGATTTATCAATAACATTTTTTTGATGTATGTATGTATCTAAGTATATATTTATATGTATATATATATATATATTAAATTGTTGTATTTATATTTCTTCACTCTTTTTTTTTTCATTATGTTGCACCTGCCATATTTTATCTCTGTACCACCCTAAGGTCGATTGGTAGAAAATGCCTAAGGCATTAAGTCCGCCTTTGTACTTGTGCATAAAGTTTTATAAATAAATAAACAAACTTTTGGGTAACTTAGAAATCCGAATTTGATCTTGAAAATTTTGTCATATCTATTGCAGAAAAGCTGATGACAATGTGGTATAATAGTGGTGATAAACAATAAACGAAAAGTTTTACCGAACCTATTCGTAATCACTGTTATTACTGATCATGAAGTAGGGAACCTTAAACAAACATAGCCTAAAATAAATATGTTATTATTCAATCCCAGAGGCTCTAGACAAGTGGTATTCGATGTTAGCGAAGACTATAAAAATGTCAAAATGTTTGGGATAGATCACGTGATGTGACGCTTGTCAATCCCATACAAGTTTGCCTTTTTTTTAAATTGCTATCGCCACGCTTTCGATGATTGAATGTCACTTGTCTAGGACCTCAGGTCGAAAAACATTGTGATGCCAATCTTATATTCAACAATAGCTAACACACCGGTACTTTCTTACTATTTAAATGGGTCTTGAAACAGCCTTGACCTGACCTGACCAAATCACGCGATGACTAGCAGATATAGACTTACTAAGAATTAATTAACCCTATTGTTACCCCGTCATTGTCAAATTCTGCCGATGTCATGATGTAGTTAATAAAACGAAGTTCGAAGCGTGGTTTATGGGGTAATATGAAAATGAAGGAAGTTTGCTTTGTCTGGGGCAGTAAAAAAGGGGGCACAAGCTCTGTTAATTAGAGAAATAGTTTTTTTACGCACTTGGTTAGCAAATAAACTGGGCTGTAGAGGTCAAACAGGCAGTGGGTCAATATAAAATACTGAAAAAGAAAGAAAGAAAACTAGTTTATTTGGCACACACAGACAGATACACATAATGTAGAAACAAATAAAAGGGAACTTAATTTTAAAACAAGTCCAATTCAGCAAAATGCCATACAACTAGGTGTTATAAGTTTTTAAACTGTCATGGTCACTAACGCTACCATTAGAAGCGGGATATTTACCATGTTTACTGTTCGTTGCGAGTTTCCGATATTTCGGTGCTGTTGCAAGCACCATGATCACGGATAAACTGAAGGTATTGCGGGTGGGTGTTTATGAGGAGACAAATCGGTCTACCCTCTTTCTTGTTCGTTTTTTGCACTCAGTACCGCTACCACTGTCACTCACAACTAGATTCTTTCTAACTAGGAGTTGCCTGACATCGGTTTAAAGTGTACGGATGTGAATCAGTTTTTACGTTAAATATACAGGTAAATAGTTACATGTTAGTATATTATAAACGATATAATATATGTATAATAATTTGGTGTGAACCATTACGCCATGAGCAGCTGAGCGAAATAGACGGATTCCAAGTAGCGTATAACATTAAAAAGCTGTTCTTATACTCGGATAGTTTGAGAAATATTGCGATCAGTATGTACGTCACATTTAAAGTTTGTCAGAGGTGAAACAAAGTGAAATAAGAATATTGGCAGAAGGATAAAAGGTGAATGTCATCCATCAATCGAACTGCATTCTGTGAAACACAGCTTATAATAAGACAACTCAGTGATAATAAATGGAAAACAAGCATACTTATAACATGCTTTATTGTAATTGATAACCAATGCTCATGAAAGTCTGCACTATCAGAGGCATTCCAAGTGTGTTGCCGACCCAGACACAAAGTTGGAATGTCTGAGGTGGAACGCCTATGATCGTCTGCGATCTGTTATTGCCATTCCAAGTGTGTTGCTTTCCAAGAAACAAAACTTCTACGTATAATATTTACAGATTCATTATATAACAGTGTACAGACACATTTTACGAAAGTTTACAGACATATTATAAAACAGTGTAAAACTACAGAATTATACTCTGTCATCATTCCACCCTTGAAGCTGAAGTACAGCGACGTAGCTTGGCAACAAAAAATGATGGGTGTAGTACTTACCCGGACGAGTCCCATCACAAAGAACTTACTACGGCAAAAAAAATTACGTAAAGATACATAATGTGGCATTAGATCCTATCATATACTTCTACCAAATAAAACGATCGCAGAGGGAGGGGTGAGCAAGGGGCGCATAAACTTTTATTAATAAAAGAATAAGTAACTGTAGGCGAAGAAATGCCTGGAACATCCGCACCTCGGCAGAGCTATAATAAAAAAGTAAGAGAAATTGATGAGGCGAGCGTGGCTTGCTGGTTAAACTTTGCGCTCAATATTTGGATTCTGAGGGAGATATATTACAAGTAAACGCAGATTATGATTATGTTTTTTTTTGTTATTTAGGTGGGAAATAGAAATATTGTTATTCACTGACATAACACAACAGCAACAGTGATTTGTAAAGTGACAGAAGAGAAAATTACGACAAGGAAGTACAGAAATTAACAAAACAAAAACATAATAATATTTATATGAAAAAAAAACAATAATATATCATACAATTTTACCACTCATACCTCAACTTAGCATTTGCTGGGTGTCAAATGTCTATTTTTGAGATGACACCTGGCAGTAATTCCATTCACCATTGAGTTACCCATTGAAAAAGTGACGCATGAAATAATATTTCGTCCAGTTATAATATTTTGTCGATACTGTTACATGAAGGCAAGGGACAAAGTAGACTGAATTCTTGCCCAGCAGGGGGACAACGTAAACTATTGCATGCATATTAACATGATTTTTTGTACTAGATCATTTGACACAACTTAAAATCTACAGTGAACAAAATCCTTTAAAAAGTTTAAGTTTTATTACGCTAATTTCTGACTCCATGATTTCCGGATTTTATTCGAAAAAAGGAATAGGACACATAAACCTGTGTGTATATTCCCTCCAGTGTAACTGTAGTGGCCCGTCAGACTAGACACACAGTCGGTCTCCCCTCAAAAAGCGCCGCCTCGTCTGAAGCCGTTTTTGAGATTCAAAGTGCTTTTGCACATAACTTTTTTCTTTTTGCTCACGGTCGAGTTTCAAAACAATCACCACGGTGAATATAAATTCTCAATTTTTGCTGGCAAAATACTGGATGCATTTTTCACGACTTGTTATTTCAGTGAAATGTGTGTCTTTCTGTTTCATCATCATCGATATTGTGAATGTAATATTTTTCTGTAAATATTTTTGTATTGCAAACATAGTTCTCAGATCATAAGATATGACATAATTATTAGAGTATTTCAGGTTACCTTCATTGTCTTATTTTTTATTTAGACTGTATCTAAGTTTCTCATCCAATTCTCCTGTCAAACGTTTGCTGCAATATTTTTATATTGGAATAAGTTAAAACTACAAGCTGTACACATACAAAATAAGTAACAGATTTGTCTAATGTAGCTTCTGCTCTCGGCTTCGCCCGCGTTAAAAGTGTTTTATCATCCCGGTGGAATATAAACTATCCTAAGTCCTGCCCAGGGTCTCAAACTATCTCCGAGCGAAATTTCATCTAGATCGGTACAGTAGATCCAGAGATTACCCCCACAACCTCACAAAATTTACCTCTTTATAATATTAGTATAGATTATTTTTATACTCCCTTTCTTATTATTATATTTATCATAATCTTCATTGAATAAAATTATTCATTAAAAATCTTTTTTAAAACAAGCAATTTTCGTATTCTACTCAGCAAACCCTTTCATTTGATACCCATGGTGCACAAAAATAACTAGTCCGCCATCTTGGGCCGTCCGCCATATTGGATTTAGAATGACGTCACTTAGCTAACCATGCATTGTTAGCAAAACTAAACGTGTATGCAAAATTGCATCTTAATCGGTGGAGGATAACTGCTTAAAAATTCACTTGTAAGATTTGACCCGAACACACTTACGAGTATATAAATACATACAATGCAAGTCAAATAAAAGCTTGTAATAATAAACAACAGTTTAAACCCAAATTTCAACACGACTTTACACCACCCTAACAAACTTACGACTCACATATTATAAAACAACTTGTTAACCCCTAAAAGGTTTCTTTTAAACTCATCGCAAAAACGCAAGACTTTATTAGGTATAGCACGTAGCAATGTAAGGTTAAAAGAGCACCATTATTAAAATTCCCATAGCCGACAAGCGCCATAACAATATTTCAGGCCAGTAAGCTGAAAAGAAAAACTGCGCTTAAATGGATTTAGCATATTTTATGATAATATTAAGACGTACAAACGGTCTTGGGAATTTCGGAGGTACGGCCTAATCATCTAGTCTGACACCGCTTCACCGAAAATATTATACCTACGGAAATCCCCCGGATTATTAATGTTCCGTTTTTCATAAGTTTGAAGGGAATTTTCTGGAAAGTTTTTGCTAAATAAATAATTTCGGCGTCGACATTTTGTTTAAATATTTTAGTTTGAATTGACCTCGACCTTTGCTCGATTGTGGGACAGAACAGGCTGGCTAAAAAAAAATAACGATTATTTACTATCTCATTATATGCATGTACTCATGCCTTTTTCTCTTGGATGTGGATAGAAAATGCAGAACGCTACCTGTTACGATTTTCCTTTGTTTACGTTTATCGGTCTATAGATTGTGAGTATTATGCACAAAATTGGTTAAACACTGAGATAACTGTTGATAGACACCATGAATGAAAAGACCTACTGTATCGATTCTAATTAAATTGTATCAAAGATGATAAATTTCTGTATATATCAATGACGAACTTTTGCCAACGGCTCCACCCAGGTGAATACCAATAAAATAATTCTCCAAATCGCACTTTCAGAATTAATATCCAATGTTATGGGCTAGCCGAGTGCTAAGTTTTATCAAAATCCGTTCAGTTGAAACATAAAGACATATATTAATAGTAGGATTTAAGACATTTGACCTGACCTTAGATTAAAACAGTAAAGATCCGTCTAAAGACTATGTCTTCAAATAGGGACAAGAAGAGTATACACGGCAGCGAAGAAAATAATTTACACAGACATTATGTATGCATGAGTATAGCTGTTCATTACACGGGTCGCTGCTTCTAAGGTAAAAGACGGAGACTCTTGATTATTAGGCTTGCAATTAATTGAATAAACGGAAGGAAGGGCCGATGAGGTATGTGATATCATTAGAATTATTAAACATTTACCATCTTATTCATAAAAAAAATTGAATTTTTTGGCTTTCTTGTTTTAAGCAACCGATTAACAGAATTCTCTTCATCATCATCAAACTGTTAATGTCGCCTTTATATGAGAGGGGGCCGTAATTGAATTCTCTAGAGAGAATTTGATTTGAGAATCTCAAACAGAAAAACGATATATCACGGGAATTTAACGAGATGATATCGTTATTTTTTATTTTGGTTTATTGACATTTTGTTTTTGTCGTCTGCCCGGAACCCACGGTCGTTGCAACTCGGCCGAAACGTCGGGTGAAATAGGTAAATAAATAATCTAAATCATCGCGTTAATTTCCCGTGATATATTGTTTTTCAATCTCTAACAGGTGCTTAACAGTTCCGAAATTTTAAGAACAGCGGTATTATTATACTGATTATTGAAGACTAACTTTTTCTCACGGCTTTCGTGGCCTATCTCACAAGAGCTTTTTTATTTTTACAACCTTTTTATTAATTTGCAATGTTTGTAGTATTGTTAATGTGTATGTATGTATGTATGTTCGGGTCAAATCTTGCAACTGAATTTTAAAAAAGTTATCCTCAACCGATTAAGATGAAATTTTGGTTTGGATGACAATGCACGGTCAGCTAAAAAGCTTCTTTAAAAAATGCTTTCTTTTTGTTTGGAAAAAAAATTTCAAGATAAAAAGTATGCCTATTACACTCAGAAATAGTGCACATAGTTTCTTATCAGGAAACGAGTTTTTGTAACCGGATTATTAGGTACTTCCAGAGATTGCTCCTTACAAATAAAAAAAACAAGAACAGGCGGAAGATAAAAATATTGTAAACGAATAAACAATTATTATCTTATGGCTTATTAACGATTACAAGCGAGCACGATAGTGTGGAAGACTTATTCGCTTGTTGTCGCCGATCATGCATTGTCTATATTCGTTATAGTGATCGCGGCGACCGGTAATCTGTCGGTTTTTCGGGCATGGATCAAAGAGAATTTGCTTGTATTTGCTGGCGCATGCTCACGATCGCTGATCATTCATACACCGGAGAACAGCGTCGTCGCGGCATTGTTTTATTTTTAATCCTTCGATTTAGTGCGAGTGCGATACAATGACTACTAAATATCTTCTCTTCTTCCAATTTCTTTTTTAAACTTTTCGTTCTACTTAATTGACAAAATTATTGTATACTGAAATCAAATTAATCGTAGCAGCAGCAATAAACATCACGTCCATCTTGACAGCTTGCCGCTCAATAAATGATCACGGAAGATCATTTGGATGCTTGTACAATGATCGTGACGATTACATTGCCGAAACAGACGATCATACGAGTAACGGTCATCGCTGATAGTGAAGTCGAAGGAGGCTTTAGTTTAGTATAGTTTTTCTCTCGAAATTACATCACACTTCACACTTATAATGTATAATATTATAAAGGCGAAAGTTTGTGAGTGTGTGTATGTTTATATATTTGTTACTTCTTCACGCTCAAACGGCTGGACAGATCTGGATGAAATTTGCCACAGAGATAGGTAACAGTCTGGAATAACACATAGTATACTTTTATCCCGGGAATATGTTCTTTTATGATGATTTTCGTCATTCACTCGGGCGAAGCTGCTGATAGAAGTTAGTTGCAGATAAAATTAATTACTTCGATAGAAATGGATCAGGAAGTATTGCAATCATATCTATTTACGCCGCCAAACATTATCTTGTTCCGGATTGAAGGTAATAGTTATAGCTAATTATCGATATAATTACAGACGTGTTCGACTTTCTATAAGGTCGAAAATTCATTGGCGACTAAGACTTGGCGTTGAAAGACGGCTGCGAGAACTTTGTTGAACTCTATCATAATAAAAAAATCTGAGAGTAAGTCTCCAGAGAAAGTTTTCTTACATTACTGTCAGAGTTTCACCGCAATAACTTGTTGTCAGTCATCCTTGATTAATTTGTGGTATTTTTCAGGTTCTTTGATTATCCAAGTGGAAGTGAGAGCAAAATCTGGTACCAGAATGCGTTGAAAATCTTGAAGTAGAGACCAATTGAACACATCATCATCATCATCGTCATCTCAGCCGAAAGACGACCACTGCTGGACGTAGGCCTTCCCCAAGCGTCGCCACACATATCGGTCCTGTGCGTTTCGCATCCACCGGACTCCCGCAGCCTTTACCAGGTCGTCGCTCCACCTAGGGGTAGACCTTCCAACGTTACGTCTTCCGGTACGCGGTCGCCATTTTAAAACTTTTCGGCCGCAACGACCATCCGTTCTGCGAGCAATGTGCCCTACCCACTGCCAGTAAGTTTGGCAAGTCTTTGGGCTATGTCGGTAATCTTGGGTCTCTTGCGGACAATTACACACATATTTTGGCCAACTTAACTGAATATGCTATTGTTCATTAATTGTCACAATAATTTTGAATACGTCTTTTATGTAAGATTTAGATTCTAAACATTTCGTAACTAAAGTTGACTGTCAGTAGATAAACAAGCGAAGTAACCTCACCTCAAGTAACCTTGGTAAATTTTAAACTGAAGAAAATTTCAAGATGAAATTTCAATAATTTACCTATGCTTTTAAGACCAATAAAGCAGTACAAAGTTTTCAGATTACTAACATTTCGTCCAATATCCCAAAATATTATACAATCGGCCATCTCTACACAAAAAATAACCTAATGACGAAGAATGGATTCTCATTTTTAAAGACAGCGACCAGTGTTTTTATCGTCCACTCCCATCGCGACATCTTACCTTAAGGTCGCAAAAACCCGTCGAGGACCTTGTAAGTCACAAAAATACGATATAATACGATTATTTTCCTCTTGTCCCTACTCAGATTAAATTTCTCCAAGTCGAGTGGGGAGGCGACGCGACGTGTAAACTGGAGGGCACTCGAACCCGGCGTGGTTCGGAGTGAGATCTTGACGCGAGATGTCATTACTACACGTCACTCACACGACATCACTTTCGACCGGGTTTGGAGTGACATCACTTTATTAACATAAGTGTATCAGTCTCTGCTTGTTCTAAATTTAATGTTTTGACTTGATGGTGTTAGTGTCATCAGTCGGTTTGGAACTCGGTTTTTGAGCCTTATTAATTATTTATTATGACTTAGGTCAACACATTGTGATTTTGAAATAATCATAATTTTATCATTAATTAATTTATTTATTCGTTTGTGTTCGCACTGAAACGCTTTGCAGCAATTACACTAACGGAATACTAATAGCTTCGGGTTCTTCTGCTACAATACATTACATTAACAGTTTTGTAATGCCTACTTCTGCCGGTACTTACTTGCTATAATAATAATATTATAAATTATATGATAATTATGACATAAATATATGCACGCTCGCTTGCTGACAGAATACAGTAAGTCTTAGACTAAAGATCTTTTCTTGGGAACAATGAATTTACTTGCATATAAACATTTTGATTTGATTTAGTCTTACATAATCCATTCATTACAATGTCATGAAATAAAAATACATAGCATTTATGTGAATGTGTTATCATGAGAGTTTAATTACCGACTTCCGTCCTCCTCTCCACTTTTTAATACGCTTTTATTAGCTTAGTATCTATGTACCTATGTATCTATATATCTATGTAACGGTATCGTTGAACGTGGTTTTCACCCCTTCAAAACGTCAAATTTGAATCTTTGCACACTTATCAAGGAACGATGACAATGCAATAATTTAAATAGCTCGTCCCATTATCCTTACCAGGATCTTCAGGATTATCGATTGAATTAAAAGTAAAAAAAAAAACGTTTTAATAGAAAAACAAACTAAAAAGGCGAAAATAAATTTGAATTGAGAATAGTGTGATTAACAAAAAAAGTGTTTATTTTCTAAATTTTAGTATGGTTTTCTATTACAGCGTGTTTTTTTTTCAAACTATTAATTTTTCTCTCTGAACAGAGAGGTCAAAACTCAATCAATCTGCCTTTTCTTAACTATTTTGAGATCATCTTTTCATTTATTCTAAAACAATAGTACACTGTATACCAGTATTATACATAGAGGGACTGTCCATCTGATCTTCACATCCTAGTTACTGGATAAAACTTTGCTCTATAGTAACTGTCAACATAATTCTAAATACAAATTTTAAAATCGTACAATATTGTCAATATATCAAGGTACTAATTTTAACGCTATCGTGGACCAAAAAGGTTTACAACAATATAAATTGAAATTGTGAGCCCGCTAGAATTGACAGCGTAAGCTAACAAACGGAGACATGTTAATCCACTTGAAATTAATTATTTTGTCACTATTGGAAACAATGTGTGTAGATCAGAGTAAAAAGGGTTCTTTTCGTGTACGGGGACATAGTATGTTCGAAACGTAACGGTATAAAACATCTAAGATTATCTTTCAAATCAAATTATTTACATTAGAAGAAAAATCAACTCGGAAAATCAGGAATAATAGTGAACTGTAAACCTCTGCATAACCCGGATTACAGATGTGATTAAATGAATATAAGACAATGTATTAATTTTTCACAGAGATGTGCATACTGCATAATATGTAGACATGTGTGGCACGTGTGTATTTTAAGATATGTCTGCAATTGTATACAATGGTGGATGAAATGGTCGAACTTTCTCTTTATAAAGACCAGAACAGACTAATCATAACATCACTATTTAATGTTTTCTATTATTCTTTCTGTGAAACACTCGAAAATCAAACCTAAATTATAATACTAATTACCTAGGTAAAACAATAATAGCCGCATACATTTACATAATGTGCATTGCGAACATTGTGGAATCACTGGTCACTGTAATAGTAGCTATTGATTAATATATTTGCATGAATGGCTACCGTTAGCCAAATAAATTGACTCTCACCAACTATGAAATGGTGTTAAATTATTTCATGTAATTACCGAAATCCGGGTGATTTTCGATTTTGCTGCGATTGTTTATCCCTGTACGTATAGAGGACATCTAAACTTATAATAAATAGGTAATTATGAAAGCCAGAAAGATAAAGAAATCAAGTATCTTGACTTAGCTCGCGAGCATGTCGACATGTGGATTGTAGACTCAGCGATCATTGAACCGATAGTCGTGTCAGCCCAATGGCTTAATAGCCACGAGCTTCGACCAAAACCTTTGGAGGCTCTCGTAAGGCAGTTGGCTGCTTCATTTAGTAAGCAGTACTTCTGGACACAGCTCGTATTGGCTGAGGTTTCTCTTTCTGAAGCCCTGACCGCCGCGCGCCGCGCCTTTAGCTTAGACCATGTTTCCGATACCGGTGTTTCTCTATTTATTATTTTTAACTTTTTTTAAGAATATTTATACATGTTATGAATAAAATAACAAATGTAATTAATGGAAATATACTCGCAGGAAAAAAAAGAAGTAGGCACGTTGTTAATATCTGAAAGTTCTGATTCAACATGAGGATATCCGCAGGTGAAGCAAAGTTACTGACATAGCCCGAAGAATAGCGACTCCTAAGTGGCATTGGGCAGGGCACATTGCACGCAGAACTGATAGCCGATGGGGCCGGAAAGTTCTGGAATGGTGACCGCCAACGGGAAGACGATGTGTTGGAAGGCCTCCCACTAGATGGGTCAATGACCTGCTTAAGGTTGCGGGAATCCGCTGGATGCGAGATGCACGGGATCGGTCAATGTGGCGACCCCTGGGGGAGGCCTATGTCTAGCAGTGGACGTCTTTCGGCTGAAATGATGATAATAACTGATTCAACCACAAAAATCTCTTTCACCGATAGAAGACTACACCATCAATAAGTGCGATAGCCTTCTTGGATTCTGTGTCCTCGGGAGCAAAGTCAGGGGAAAAAGCTCTTAAGCGCAATTTCCAAAACTACCGTTCGCAATATCAATCAAGTCTGCAAAGCTTTTTTCTAAATTTGCAGGATATAGCTGAAAACCAATATTTTAAGTATAATGCAATATAATTACAGGAAACCCAATAAGTTAATTTAACGATATCACGATCCCACCCGTCATATTCATCATAACCTGGACTTACCGAGGTCAGGTCGTCACCGCCTCACCAACGCGGCCGACCGAAAGACCTTTTTATTTTACGATCCCTAACTTTCTTGATAAACTTGTTCAAGTGTCGCTAGTCAGTAATTCGTTCCCCTCCGACCATTTCCTTATGGTTAGTTATAGAATTTGCGGGCAGCCGACCTGAGGGGCTGTGGCCCAATTTTGTGGGAACTCAGCCCTCGTGCGTGACCTTTGGCCGTAATGGCCAGTCCTCAACGCTTTTTCTTATTCAACAATCTCGTATTTTGCCAACGTTTTAGTTATGTTGCCAACAACACGTGGTGTTAGGAGTTTTTTTTTCCTGTAAGTTGTGGAAGGTTTCTAAGGGTGGGTTACGGTGTTAATATTTAAACGTGTTTATAAGTGCAGTGTCTGTTGCCTCGTGACTCTGTTGATAAGGAGAGTTTTGACCTCTATTTTCGTAACTATATAAGCCCTTTTCCGTTCACTTCTGGCAGTAAGTTTTTTTTTTATTAAATTATTTGGCAAATTTGTTATTGTATTATGATGAAATGACAAATCATGTTTTTGCCAACCGTTGCTTGTAATGTAAAAAATTGTCAATGGTATTTTGGTGAAACATTAGTGAACCGTATTTATTTTGGAAGTCGGTTGTATTTTTGCATAAATGTTTTTTGTTCAAATAAAGCTAAATATATGAGGAGAAACATTCTCATAGAACGCGGCAAAGCCCCTGTCTTTTGGGCTCATGAGAAAATATTTTCGCTCCCACGTTTTAGCTTATGTTTAGGTTCCGTACAGTTTTTAATTTTAGTATAGTTGTACGTAACTACATTCACATAAGCAGTGGTGGCCTAGTGGTAACGGCCCGACTCAAGTGTTAGGTCATGAGGTCGAACTCAGGCAGGCGCTATACTTTGTGTAAATCATTTCATCACCACTGCTCTTAAAACGGTGAAGGAAAACATCGTGAGGAAACAGGCATGTCTTAGAACCAAAAATTCGAAGACATGTGACATCCACCGACCCGCACTGGGCCTGCGTGGTGGATTAAGGCCCATTACCTCTCTCACAGAGAGGATACCTGTGTTCCAGCAGTGGGAACATTATAAGGCTGGTGAGGATGACATTCACATGGCAGATAATATCACGCCTGTTGTCTCCGAAGGGTTGGAAAGCGGTGCACCTGTAGTAAATTCCTATTCCGCCAGTTATTTCTAAGTGCCATGTTCCTTGGGAGTGATCCTATCGCCAGCAACCGGGCACAAACCGTCCCCTCCCGGCGTTTCCATTCACTTCTGCTTTGTAAATACCTTTCGTAAGTCGCCTTTCATTCATCCTCTCAACATGGCCAAACCATCTTAACATACTCTTTTCAATTTCAGTCATTACATCTTCTTTTAAGCCACAACGTTGTCTTATTACATCATTCCTCGATCTATCATTTAAAGTTTACACCACAGATACTTCGCAAGGAACTCATTTCTACTGCATTAATCCTATTTTCATGTCTTTTTTGCCATACCCAACCTTCACGTCCATACGTAAGTGTAGGCGGCACCAGCACGCTTTTGTGAACGGCGAGTCGAGCCTCCGGAGACATCGACTTGCTGGTCACAACCGCATGTATAGCACCATTTACTTTATGCCCTGCATTCACTCTCTTTTCTTCATCATACTTCCCACATACAAACTCTAGTAAGATTTACTAAATAGATTGCAATAAACATTGTCGATTTCGTCCGAAATTCAGAATTGAAATGCAATTGAGGTTAAAGTACGCCAATTTGATTCAAGTCTTTTCGGAAATATCTGAAAATCCTGAGTATTTCGTGTTCAGCCTGTCAATAAGTAAAATAACCGCAACATTAATATTGCCACTGTCATTTTGTACGATTGTGGCACCATTGTTGTGGTTTATCTCTAGCGTGTGTTTTAGGAAAATAATATCAAATTGTTTGGTGAATGATAGAATAATAGCGTGGTATTATTGGTCTGTACCAGAATATATCGAACTTAAACTCATAGAAATTCAGTACAAAAGAAATAAAAATAATTAAGATTTAGAAAATACAAATTTAATCGGGTTTTGTTGTTGACTAACTTGAGCATGTCTGGACAGGGCCGTACAAATCTGTAAGGTGTTTTCCGACGTTATTAACCTACAGTTTTTAACAGTGTTACAGTGTTTTACATGGTTCACATATGATTTGAAAATTACGGATTGTATGGATTGTAAAAGAGACTTTAAACTAGGAGTCATCTTTCGATGTTTCTTCTCAGAGTAGTCAGCTAGGAAACCTGCCTCATCTATTATGAAATGATAAAAAAGATTGACGTGTAAGTGTTGTTTTAGACCAATTTTCAAAAATAAATGTAATTGTAATTATATCACAGCTTATGTGTTATTCTTATGTATAGAAGTGTAAAGTTTCATCAAAATACTCTCAGTAGCTTTTGCGCGAATGAGATATCCATCCATCCATACTTACAAACATTCACATATATACTATTAGTAGTACCTATGTTATTTGAGTAAACACTCCACAAACACTCACCAATCTCAATCCCAAAGTACTTAACCCATCTTGCACAAGTATGACTCACATATCAAAACTAGAGAGCTGTGCGTCTGACATACGCAATAACAGGTTAAGATCTTAGAAACACTTCTCAAAGACCGCGATCATGGCCCTTTGATATCATCGCAGTTGATATGAGCCTGTCTGTACAAGTTGTCGGTACTGGAGGGTTACTTGGGCGGAAATAACCCTTCCTTAATCTTGTTTGTATGTTCGCTTAAGAACTTGTGATGTCGAATGTGATTTTGAATGTATCTGTGTAGTTTCTGTTTTTTTTTAATCCCGGCGATTAGAGTGGCTTTTGCAGGGTTAAGTGTTATTGATATGACGTTAAGAATGAATAACGTTTAAGATATTTATGTTATCAAAAAACTACTTAGGTATGTATCATTGTCAAATTAATTAAGGCCGATCCCTCTCAGAGAAGAAGGCGTCGGAGAGGCAACCCCCTCGATGCCTAAAACGCCGAAACCCCGCCTGCATCAGGCGGGATTCCGGGGTCGCGGGCGTTCAGACTGGGGACTCTGTCCAGTAAACACGTGCCGCCGTGCACAGCGAGGCTCAGGGAAGACGCTTCTCAGTCTCCCCAGGGACTTGCCCTTATAGGCATTGCACAGTGGGGGTACCGGAGTGTTCTTTTAAGAGGTAACGGGGTGATGGTGATCACCGGGGTGGTGTTAGTGAGGTAAAAATCCAACACTCCACGGTCTTTTCCGCAAAAGTGTTGGTGCATTTTGGAGCTTTCTCCCCGTAAAGAAAAGGATTAGGTGTTATCGATGTGATAAGAATAAATAACGACTGAGAAGTTTGTGTCTAGAAAAACCACTTAGTTATGTATCATTGACAAATTAATGGTAAAGAGTGGGTGTAGCCCTTTCAAAATTAGGTTTGTTGTCCCTGTTTTACCAGATGCAGCTCAATATTTACAGCCAATATTATATATAGAGCAATTGTTTATTTGACTTCCATTAGCCAGGCAAGTAATTACATTTTTAAATTTTATAGATTTTTGTAGGTTAGGATAAATATAGTAAGCTACTAAGCGCCACCCTTTTTTGCATTAAGAAGAGGAGATAGTGCAGTTATATGGGAATTCAACCCCCTGAATCTCCACGGTGTCCTCCTATGTCGTTTATGGCGGGAACCATGCACGCGTTAGCACTCATCGCGAACCCGCCGCGGCTGTCCGTCACCGAACCCTCCTTTGGGGAGTACCCCCCATCACCGACACACCAGAACATACTGTACGCTGTGTACCACCCCAGGGACCAAAACGGCACATGGGCGCCAGGCAGCCCCGTGTATGGCACCATTGGTCCCCCTGTGACGGGTCAGGATAGTGGCCCCGCTTCATACCAGTTTTCGGCCATAGGGGATAGCGAGAGCAGCCAGCGCCATACCGACACTCCTCTTCCCCTGCGGCCTCTCTGCGTCCGCCATCAGATGGTGGCGACCCCGTGCAGGCAGGAGAGCGGCGCACCGTAATACTGGCACTCCTCTCCCGCCGCGGCCTCCAAGCCTCAGCCGCGATACCTCCGATACACGACATCGCGACCCACCTCAGTTGCGATGCCGCACAAGTGTCACCGCAACCTACTTGTTGACCGCTACGTCTTGACGAACAAATGTCTTGACGAGCGGCCCCTCCTCGGATTCCTCTTCGCTTCACCGTAGTTGTCCAAGCCAAGGCTACTGAGCCCCCCGCCTCAACAGTGCGGGCTCTCACTGGGGGGAACTAAACGCCACCCTTGGTTATCTAACTAACACCAGAATTAGTCCATGGCCAATTATGTGTGACGAATTAGTTATTTTACCTCGTGTTAGTAACAAACTCGTACTTAAGGTTTGGCGCAAGTGAACCTAATTAATTAATTACATTATTACTAAGTATTCAAGTTCTTTAATACGGCAGTAGACAATACCTTTACAACAATTGTTTACTCTTATAATGGGAACACAATATGCCTGGTCCTGTAGGTAGCTACAGGGAGAAATGCAATCTCGCTTTATTTTCTACAAGAGAAATCCAATCAAGTGCATTCGTGGTTTAGCTTTCCTTGACTTGTGGGGAACCGTTGTTTCTTACTTTTTCTTTATAACTGCACGTGCACTAGTAATAGGTATTTTAAATTAGGTATGTTTAATACTAAGGTAAGTTAATATTAAGATTTGCAAGTAAAACGTAAGCTTTACAAAGTCGTACTAGTAACGAACTACCTCCGATCCGTGTCCGTGAAATTTCGGTTCCGAACAAGCCGTAGTACTTCTTGTAGGCACTAGATTCGAAATCTATCTGTCATAATATCATTATTCAGAACATTTTGAACTTGGAACTCAAATCACGGACACTGACGTGTAGTGCGTAACCGCCCATAAAGTCCATACCCTGTTGCTTTATATTAAAAAATATTAGGAAAATTGAATCGCTTAGCCAAAAGAAAGTAGGTATTTCATATTATGTGTCTCTTACTGCAGAAGTAGGGTAATGTGTTTATCATGCTGTGCAATCGGAGGATGCATCTGGTTTTGGTCTGAAATATGTATCCTCCGACTACACAGCATGATTTTCTTCTTTTTTACGTGAACGTCTTTTTAGCTCGCTTCTTAAGCAGTCGGGTTTTTTGATTTTTTTAATTAACTCTTTTCTGTCTCTTAAAAATTAAATAAGGAAAAAATTCTTCTAGGACACGTAATACTTCTTGGTGATGAATTTATTAAAATTTTTACGTGTCTCTAAGGCAAACTCTTTACCAAATAAATGCTATTAAAAGTTCGAAATAAGCGATCATCACAGAAGTTCCGGTTTCTGAGGTAACATTACTCGTCTCCGATTTGTTATGTTTACCTAAATGTCATTGTATGACTGTCAGCAATCGTAAAGTCCCTGTTTCTCGACTTAATCACAAAAAATTAAAACGAAAAAAGCTGTAATAACATAATCATAGGTGTTTATTTAATAACAGGCCCCATAAACCACAGTCAATTAACCTAAACTGTTCAAGACAATCATTCATATTTTAAATACCAGTTAATTTCCCAAGACAACTTTAGATGGGGCCATTAAAACCAATTTTCTTTGCCGGCTGGTCGCGGCTGACGTGACGAACTCAAGTGACTATCCGTGACAAACAAGTTCTGCCACAATATCCGGCTATGAAACGAAAACTGAATTTTAATGGCGCGACACGACATGCGGGACGTATTGAATGTTTTGTTTTGTATAATTTCTGGTTTATGATTTCCAAGGACATTGCTTTTCAGTTGATAAAAGTTTCATTGTTTTTTTTATAATAAAGAAATTTTTGCCAACGGCTTCTCCGGTGTGAAATTCGTTTATTGTTCCACGGGTTTGTATCGACTACCGGTATAAGAATCCTATATTGTTAGCGACCAACTTGATGGCTCGATGCGATGCAATATATATCACACTGAAAGCGATTGAAGTGCGATGCAAGTTGACTGGGGAAAGGACCAGAGAGTGCAGATTTTTTCCTCATAAAAGACCACCCCAGAAACCCTTCTGTGCAACGACTGTTAGAAAGAAAAAAAGACAGAAATAAATAAAGAAACAAAGAAAGAGAAAGAAAGAGACAGAAAGAGAAAGAAACAAAGAAAGGAAGAAAGAAAATATATTTATTTGTAACCCGCACACGTACGTGAACAAAAAGGCTCCTATCTCAGTATCACATCCATGAGGAGACAGACAAGCATCTCCGATCGATATGAATTATCAACGCAATTTAAATTGTGTCCTTAATTCCTAATCTAGGTTATGGTCTATTTGTGTGCTAGGTGTCATCCAAATGCGTTCAATTATTAAGGTGTGTTTGATTAAAAAACATCATTACCATCTAGAGTCTGCATGGTAATGATGAGTAATGATAATGGGAATGATGATCTAGATTCTAGACTAAAATTTATAATGTCAGTTGGTAAAATTAATGAAAGCAACGAGGCCAATAGAGGCATTGTTCAGTTCAGTCAGAAAATTATTTCGCGGCAACACATTTTTGTTGCTGGACAAAAAACACAGCTTCTAGAATAATATTTTTACCGTTTGACTTTAAATCTATTTTTAGTCCAAAATCTAAAACCCGTTAACATTATAAAGAAGCGTCTTATAAAGGCCACGAAAAAACAAACAATCAATTTAAATGAATTCATTTCTACACCACAGCACTTAAAATACAAAAAAGCACTCATGTTTAAAAACAAAGAGTTTCTAAGTGCTAGCATTAAAAAAAAAAAAACAAAAAAAAAACATTCCCTTTACGAGTCCACACGCAAATTTCAAATTACGAACTGTCCCCAACAAAGGTACAGCGACGGGCAACATTGTGTACAAAACCACAGAACAGTTAAAATGACAGAGATGGCACTCAACCAAAACTTTAATGTTTGCCTTTTTCGTGAATACCTTTTTCGTACGTGATGGTACGAAGCCTGTGATGTACGCGTGATGGTTTCGTTCGTCCTAATGTAGGCAGAGAATTAGCGCGGGCTTTTTTTACGTTGACCCATTAACGTTTTATTTTTGTTTGTAAGATTTTGGAGTGAATACAAATACAAGCTTATGGTGGCTTATCGCGCCGTAAAAGTAAAAGGGTTTGTGTAAAATTCGTGTTGGGCGATGAAAGGTTACTTTATGTAGTAAGGTTTGCTTATGTTTATTGTTATAGCATATAATCAAATAAGTAAAGACGATTTTTGTGGATTTTTAAATTACTTATTGTAAATGGGTAAGTAATACAAAAATCATCTGCCAAATTGCAGTATTAGTATTTGTCGGCAGTGTTCTCGTAGATACTACTACTCTTATTGAGTAATCTAAGATCAATCTAAGTAACAGACAATAATAACATCACGCTCGTATTCTCCGAAGGAACCAAGGGGAATCTCCTACCTGGTAGGTATTTATTACTTATAAGCTTCTGCCAGTGGCTTCCGGAATGAAAAGATTACTACGTGCTATTCCAGACTATAATCTACCTCTGAGCCAAATTTCATCCAGATCCGTTCAGTTGTTTTAACGTGATTGAGTTACAAACAACACACATCCATCCAAACTTTCGCATTAAAATATTAATAAGTTAACGTATCGACTCAAAATATAAAGGTAAATACATCATATTATAATTATAACATCGCATTAGAGGAAAATGTAAAAACATTTTTAAGTACCTTGATCAACTTCCATTAATTGGACTTCAGTGGAAGTTAACATTTCGGATGTGTTGGACTTTTCCTCAAAGAAAAGTCGGATTTTCATAATTTATCATGTTATGTAATAGCAGAAGTTTCCTGTTTGTAAAATGAATGTATTTATAAATGTTAATGAGGACTGTGGAATATTCTAGGCTAAGCCAACATTTATATTTTTAAGATCACATTAATAAATAATGTTGATCAATTTGTCTTTCCTTTTTCCAAATATCTTGGAGTTTTCTAATCAGTTACAATTAAGTACCATATTTTAAATGTTTAAAATGCCTACTATAATTATATTGTCAACTAACTGAGCCCTCGGCTTCGATACCGTCAACAGCTTACCCTACCCTACCTAAATACCTACCTGCATCAAAAAAAATAAAAAAGGGTACGTAGAGTAGTTACCCTACCTACCTTTATGCCTACTCTATCTACCTACTATTTTATTTTCTAGTGTCACTCTTCCGCGGAGAATCTTAATACCGCCATTCAGAAAATGGCGACAAATGCACAACGCCATCTATCGAATATGGAGTTCAACTGTCCGAGTATCTGTATTGCGTGCGTTGTGGTATTTTACTTAGAGTGAACCGATTGCGATGAAACAAAAAAGTAATACTTCAAGTTACGCACAACTTTTATGTATAAAAGTGATCTACATTGGTTTCTTACATTTTACGTGTTGCGTGCACAACTAAACAGATAAAAATGCCAAAAATGTTGGAAATGGGTATTGTTGGTTATCCTTTAACACCCTGGCAATTTTTTCGGACATTTCAACAGATTTATTAAGTGTATTGATAAACCAATAACTAGGTACACGATTCTCTTATATTATCTATTATCCGTGACGACTGTCAAAAAAATGATAACTGGGATGACAACTGGGACCAACATTTTAACATATTTCTGAGGGACGGAAGAATCTTGGTATGTCATGGCCCATCCACAGACCAACCTCGGCAACCATTGCTAAACCTGGACGATCGAACCGTATGGCTGTCCATCACACATTTAACCACGAGCTCTTAGTAAAATAGTAATAACATACGAACAAATTATGTTTTGTTCGTATACAACAAACACTCAATGTATTGAGCACAGGTACTGTCTACATCTGTCTAGAATATTATTGATTCTACGCCCCACTTATATAGCAGTACATTATTAACGCATCAATCATATCGTTTATCCTACATTTACGAGCCTAACCTTCGAAAAACGACACACAAATACGGTATTCTATTCATATCATTCGGCAAAAATCCGTATTGTATATCTCTCATTGTGACAAAACAAAAACCATCTGAAAATGAAGTGTCCCCATATTGGGGTCGGTTCAACCTGTCATTAGGCCACGTATTTACCAGCTGGCTTAACCAAAAGAGGCCAGTGTTTTTCATTGTTCCAAACGACAAAGGGATGCCTATGAAAATCCTATCTGTATTTACAACGGGCGTTTAAATACAGTACTTTATCAGACGATTACGAAACACTTCGGTTTATATAGTTAAACAAAATTACCCCTAATTCCACCAAGTATAAAGTTGAAAATTCCATTCACATACGGGAAATTTTTCTTATCAAATTAATAATGAGAAATAATAGGGTATTTCTGTGTCGGAGTGTTTGTGTTGAAAATTCGACTTTTTCTGTTGAGTTTTAGGGTTGGTATTTGTGTGTAGATTGCGGGTAAGTATATCATTTTCAGCGGACGCTATAGTTTCGAGTATAGGGCAGTTAAGATTGTACGATAACTGTTTTAATATGAGCCGGAAGTAGCGGGGCACGGCTCCCAATAGCCTACTAAAGAAAATAGTGTAATTTGTTTTCTTTCTTTTTTGTTTAAACTTGCTGTAAAGCGTTGAGTGACAGTTGCTACTTGTTAATATCGTGAAGTTTTTTTTTTTATTTTGATTTAAAGTCAATATATAATTTCTGAGAGATTATTGAATAAACTGACATAGATATTTATCTTTATGTTGCATAGTATATAGGTTCAAACGAGTAAATTAGGTACGTCAAAATATCTAGACTGAATAAAAAAAATGTAGTGGACCATTGAGCCAAAAAACTTAAAAAAAAATATTTTGCAGTCGTAAGTTTGCTATCATACAATTGAATAAAAGCAAACCCTGAAATAAATTTTGTGGTAGAAAAATTCACTCATTAAATTCGCTCATTTATTTTAACTGCCCGATTACCGAGTTCAAGTTCGGAAAAGGCTAAGCAGAAAGATATAACCGAGTTTATACGTTTAAAATCTATTTTGCGGAATTCAAGAATTTTAATAGGTGTGAATATTTTAATTTCAACGTTATTTTCATTATTTACTCGATAGCCGTCGCATTCTGTAAAATGGGTTACTACTCTTCAAACAAAAGAAATATTTTTGTAAATTTAAATAGCTGCTTATGCCCGATTGCTTGCTTATTAATTAGTTGCAAAATAAATGCCTAAACATGTTTTTATTTAGGCTGTAATTAGCTGAAAGTGGGCATTATTTAGCTTACTTTTACAAGTCATATATATTTATGTCTAGAACCGAAACAATAAATTATAAAGTTGTCAATATTATTATTAGAAATCTCATAGTATACCTATTCCGAAATCACAGTAAATATTCATTCGTAGCGGCTACGGCGTAGCAGTATTGTGAGCGCTACGCGGACACATGCTACGCTGTCGAGTCCGATAGCCGAACCGCTACACGTCCAGTCATTCGTACTCAGCTAAAATGTGACGTAAAACTCGAATAAAGTCAAGTTGATGTGACATAAAAATTGGGCGAATCATGATAATTATGGATTTCTTATTGTTGCGAAAAAATTGTGGTGACGTTTTTCAGCACATTATAATATTAGATAATGATTCTGCAGTTGCTCCTGAATGCAATGCAAATTGACTAAATAAGCTGTTACATTACCCTTTTTATCATCATCATCAGCTTTTTTAAGATTCCCACTGCTGAGACACAGGTCTCCTCTCTGTAAGACAGGGAACGGGCCTTAATCCACCACGCGGGCCCAGTACGAGTTGGTGGATGACCCATGTCTTCGAAAACGCTTTTTATACGAAATTATTATTTATAAACTATTATTAACTACTCGGCGTTAAGACGAAAATGAAGACATACCTCTATCACACAAACCCAATAATATTCTAAATAGCACTTCTCATACTAGTAGAACACATACTAAGAATATCTTTATTCACAAGAAAAGAACATATCGAGTTATTTCCACGCTTTATTAGTAGAAAATAACGTTTGTTCTGTCTCGCTACATAAATATCAAGTTATGCTGAACAAGGCGGTTACACACGAGTGTAATTTACGAATAAAAAATACGTTCTGCCAACATTAGTATGATGTATCGCTAGACTTATGTTAACGTATTAAACTGTGGATATGTTACTTGAATCGGGGAAATTATAGTTATTGTAAAAGCATATTCTGCTTGTTTTGTAATATCAAAGATCATAAGGAGTGTTGAATACAGGCCTTTGGACCACAGCCAAGTGACAACGCTGGTGCCCATGAGCAACGCTGCTACTCTCGGATCCTACAAGGTCTATACCCGCGAAACCGCAATACAGGTAGCGGTAGCTAGGGGTTTGTTATTTGAGATACTGGTTCTTGTCAGACAGGTGGAAGGTGGTACTATGATGCACAACTTACCTTTGTCCTCATGGTGGTCCCCTGGCTCGTTCAATCTCGTGGCCGGTCGAGGGTTATATTGGGAAAATATATATAATAATAAGGGATAACCGACGTCTTCTGGACCGGAAGCCCCGGCCTCCACCAGGCACGTGTTCGACAAGAAGCACAATACCAATCGCGAATGGCGAACGTAATTTTCAATAACGATGGGTTGATTATTCAACAATTATAATAAAATCAAACTAGAACCCGATATTACGTCTAGCCATGACAAATCACAAATTTTCAGTCCCGTGTCAACTGTCAACTCAGCCTACAGCTGTCAAAATCCATGACAGCGAACTGACACAGTGTTGTTAGCCAAAAAAAAGGAAGAACAAAACGTTTGGTTTGAAACAAGGAGTGCTAGTTTGTGCCAACGGTTTCACCCGCGTGAAATATCCTAATCTTAATCAAAATCTTTTTACGTGCCAAGTTTCGTCCAAATCCGTTTAGGTGCTGAGTTGTGTGTGTTTACCAAACATAAAAATTACAATATTAATAGGAAGTCGGATGGAACAAGCAAAATTTAAAAAAAAATGAACTCCCCGACACATTTTTATTTCATACTACATAGTTTATCTAGTAGTAGACACGCTTCGATCGACAATCTATTGAACACGTAATCATGACACGATATTATCTTGCGAAAACACCCCGATTCAAACAGTAAAACGCCCATAACTTTTGAACGGTTACACCGAATTTCATCAATAATAGCTTAAAATACTTACGATAAAATCAACTTTCAAAAACAACGAAACCAAAATCGGTATATCCGTTTAGGAGCTCCGATGCCATAGACAGATACAAAAATACACAAACACATTGGTAAAATCGGCCAACACATTAGGTCTCTGGAACGCCACATAGGAACAAACATACATACATTCATACATAATTATATACATACATTCATACATAAATCATACAAAATTTCGGAGACTTATATGAGACTTTGTCAACTATTTGATTTAATGATATGTTTTTCTTTATTATGTAAGTTATTATTTTTATATAATTTTATATACGTCGCATATCCCCATGGGAGCTGTTGTGGCTGGGGTGAGTGTGTTTGCGACACTGTTTTTAATTTAAGACGCCATGTTAATTTTATTACAAATATGTATGTACCTACCTAGTTATTTCGCAATCACACTTACTTTGTCAGATAGGCTTTTTGGGGAGAGTGTGATAATTATGTAATGTATGAGTGGCTACTTTCTAGCGACCTATAGTTTCTTCATATTTGTTAACCTGTGAACAGTGCTGTGGGCTGCATTATTACGTATACAAAACTATTTTATATTTCGATTGTTTTATCCTATAACGTAGTTGTTTACTGTTCCTTATTTTAATAAAATAAAAAACTAAAAATAAAATAAAAAGTCTTATAAACACATTACCCTCCTTCAGCAGTCGGGTAATAAAAAAACCTGTATTCCACGAAGGATTTGGTAGATGTGTACCTATTAATATTACATCCACTTTCGCCAGTTATGTCATAAGTCCCACGTGATAGAGCGCGAGCCAGTCGTGAACAAATATAACCCAAACTTCCATAAAGGAAAAAATATCACATTCTAAATACCATTTTTCAAATAAAAATGTGTGTTCTGCAATTTAACCTTTGCTTTTTAGTCTGGAACAGCTTTCGAACCTGCATTGAATTTCAAACCCGTGTACAAAAAAGCGTAACAAAAAATACCTTCCCTATTGGTTTTTGATCGGTCATTCTAAAAATATAACTTAACTGGAATACTAACTGTCCAGTATGGCTATATTTTGAAGTAAAATAAAAAACAATGATAGGAATGAATACCGTAGTGTCTACAGTTTGATCGTGGTTTTCATATATTGTTTTACATGTTTTGCAACCTAGCATACGGGTGTTCAGTTTATTACCCATTTTATCAGCAGTAGTACAGTCTCTAATACTGAAATTCTTTGGCAATGTCTCGACGCGGAATAAGGCCTCGAGACGTGGGAACGAGAGTTGAGTGCTTGGTTGTGCAGAGCAGAGTGGACGGTAACAGGCCACGCGGGAGGTCACCAATGAAGTGGACTGATCAAATTAAATCTGCCATTGGAGGTCCTGTAAATGAGTGTGCCAATCTTTCATTAAATTGAACCAAATGGAGCCAGATCGTGATTGGACAAAACTCATCGTGACCACGAACGATCTATCAAGAGCGAAACGAAGAATTAAAATAACGGTTTGTTTTATTAATTAAAGTATGAAATGCGATGCGAGAAGAAGAACAAAAGCGATAATGGTAGTAAAGTTAAAAGGTCATTGGGCATAATCTGACCTGCATTGCAAAGACTGGCCGACATTAACCAAAATATTAATAATAATGTTAATAGAATATTTTCACACGCTATTCTGACGTTCGGCTCTCGCTATTGGCGCACGAAGCGAACACGGGGCGCCGCGCGGGTAGGTGGGAGTAGGTTCGAGTTATTATTGACCGTGTTGTTGTAGGTATAAAAGAAAGCTTTTTTTTTCCCTACGTAGGGGATAGTCCTCAGCGTTGTCGCTTAGGTTAAGTTTTTGTGTCTGGCTGGAGGATTTAGTTTATTCTCCACAGGATCGCGCGGTTAAGCAGTAGCCAATCACTTAGATTGAACTGCGAGACGCCACTTATAAAAAAATCGTCAGCAATCGCATGTCTGTTTATTGATTATACCATTTCATAACATAGCATCACGCCAGTACGCTCTTAAGGGGTACGCAGATCTCTCATTTCACCGGTTATGTTCAAGTTTCATGATACTGGGGTTATCTATTCTGTCGTTAGGGTAACTTGCTAAACAACTGGCCTATTAGGTCGGTACAACTAAAAAGTGAAAAATAAAAACTTTTCTACAAAAAAATACTACTGACTTCCAAATAAGAAAACTACAAAGTGAAAAATTCAATTAAATGGTACCTAAGAAAGACACCGACATCCAAAAATAAAGTTATTTTTCACTTTGTAGTTTTCTTATTTAGAAGTCTGTAGTATTTCTTTGTAAAAAAGATTTAATTCGTCTGTTCATTGCTATTAAAAATGAGGTATTTCCTTAAGTTTGCCGTGTGTCATTACATTCCAGAATTTGATCCTTATTAGCGACACCATCGGATCGTTTAATATATCAGCCTGTTTATTTTTCCAAAACCAACGGTTTCGATTCCTGGCTAAGAATATCCAGTTTTCAAAAATCCAATGATTCCTTTTAGTGTTTTTCAGCTTTTCCTCATAGTTTCTGATTTGGCCTACTTGAAAATCTCAGCCTGTATACGATAATTTTATATCTTTTTTCGAAATGCCCGTGACTCGCATTAATGTGATTAATGGCATTTATTAATATATTTGGTTCACTAACAATTGTATACACTGGTATAAGCAAATTAACAGAAGTAAAAAATCAGAATAAAGTGTAACCATCACTTACAGGTAAACTCTGCATGCACACAAAACGTTGTCGTAACTTACAACTTGCACTAAAAAAAACTTAATAAATTAATTAAACTAAATCAAAACAAATTAAACCAAATAAAACTAAGTATAACAAAAAAATAAAATAAAATATTTAAGGCGGAACCAAATTTACGCGTCGTGGCGTGGCGTGGCGCCTTTTGACGCCGTTGATTGATTGGCTACAAAACTCGTTGTCTTATGGAGTAGGCTGGATCAGAGTAGTTTGATTGGTGGATACCGCGCCACGCCACGCCACGACACGTACGTGTGTTTCAGTCGTTAAATAGGTAACATAGTTGCCACACCCAGCGAGATAAAGCAGGACATTATCTAAATCGTGCCATATTTTAGTAAATCAGAGCCATGTATCAATAAATTCCACTATATTTCGTTTGTGTACGCCATGGGAATGGTTTGCGTATTATCGTGCCCAATGACCTTTTAGTGTATCAAAAAGTTACATCGCACTATTGAAGCCTGATTATTTTATCTTTATTTATCAAATTGAAAGCGAGAGTCAATTTCAATCTGCCTACCCTTTTCCCAACAGTGTTAGGGTTAGCTCCACAGACACCATACACAAACCATATATTAAATAAAAAAAACAATGCATAACTAATACAACTAAATAATATAATTACTGGTAGTCAAGCCAGTATTTTTAATACTCTCTAGTGCGAGAGTATGGTGTACAACATTAGTTGTTTAAATTTAAGTTATATACTTAATTATAATACAGCCAATTTCAATACTGCACTCTAAAGATAATCTCCAGAATATTTTTTGCTTTAGCTTTTATTAAAAAACATAAGGGATAATCAAATTATATTTTTAACTTCGTTGGCGTCGGCTTTCAGGAAAATCATTATTATTTCGTACGAGGACTTTAATCTTTCAATTGGATTACGAAAAGTCCATTTTGTTTAATAGCATTTTAATGGCACTATGCTGAATAATGGTACCAATTGGTCTGGCAAAAATGGTGTTCCAGTGGTTATTACTTGCCTTCTAGCCGTAAGTAGCTGCTTTTCATTTAGGTTTAAATACTTGGACACTATATAAAGCAACTCAGTCTATCGAAGTTTACTTTTGGAAATAGAGCTACCGCAAGCTTTTCTATATTGATCGATTTTGTGCATCCAGCAGATGCCCGCGTACTTCACCAGATCATCGGACTACCTTGTGGAAAGTTTCCCAATATTACGCCTTCCCGCGTGCGGTTGCCCTTCTAGAATATTTCAGCCCCTTCGACTATCCGTTCTGTGATCTCATTACCACTGTGCCCAGTACCACTTTATGGCAATTATTAAGGCCATGTTGTCTTGCTGCAGTTGGCGACTTTCACTTGGGCGAAGCCGCTGCGAGAATCTAAGAGTAGCATAAATCTCTTAACTCTCAACGGAATGCTCATTTAAACTACTGAAAAATATTTTGAAAGAAGTTTCTTAAGTCTCTAGGGAATCGGTTCTTGGGATGCCTTTTGAGTTATGATGTCCTAGTAGATGTATACTTGTTTGTTACTTTAAAGTGATTCTGAGAAATAAAACATTGCTTACTTTGATATAACATCAAAGAAAAGAAAAGAGATAAACTCTATAGAACTTAGTGTTCTGTGATTTGTACCTCTGTTGGAGACAAAGATATATGTCCTCTTCAAATTTCTTCTTTTTGTACAAAAACGAAGCGATGTTTTTATTTTTCTTCCAATTTTTCCTTGGATTTTTTTTTAGGAAATATTGTTTTTTCTGTTATTATTTTGTTCAAAAGTGTCCCCTCTCTGGTAACGTGTAACTAAGTATAAAGACTGTAACGGAAGTGGGTAGTCATTTATTAAAAACTGGTTAGCCTTCTCTCCTTGACGAAATTTGTTCATTTCCATGGGCAGAAGCAGCTGCTTACCCCACACTAGAAATTTCTTCCGGTATTGTGGGTGTATTTACATACATATAAACACACAACACCCAGAGCTGATATGACTACCCACTTGTGTTACTCCCTGAATGAACTGAATTGTGTCTTATTTTTTTTATGAATTAATCGGTGTCGTGGCCACTGTAAAAAGAATCAGAATTATATCCTTTCATAGCAATTTAAGAACCGTGTCACATTTTTCACCAACACACAAACTTACCAAAGCGAACTTAATCAGCTTATCTTCAAAGCCCAAAATAGATTGAGAATTTATTAACAAAAAGAAAATACAAGTTCGTAAAAATAGGTTTTACTTCATAAGCCCGGAAGATATGCGCCATAAAGCTAAAAACATAAATAAACATTTTAGTACCAGTCAGTAAGAAAGTGTACTAAAAATAAAAATGAACTTTATTTATATTCACGACGCGTAAATCACGGGCGCGAACAGAGAAAATGACTTTGCTATTAATCTTCTTCCATGCTAACATTTTCTCTTCTTCTTTTAAAAAAGCACGTTTATTTTAAACCTTGTTTATAAGAAATAACACCACCTGTTTTCGCAATGTAAAGGTTGGCACAAACTATTGGACGCGGCTGACGGACGAGACTGACAGAATATCTGGGTAATGAATGTACAAAAATGATGCGAACTATCGGACGTTAGTCGCGGACTTACGTCTGCAAGACATCTGGCCCGCTAAGTGTTTTTGTCTGTGCACACATATCAGTCGCGTCAGCCGCGTCCAATAATTTGTTCTTAGCTTTAGGAAGAGATGTAGTTTATAGTAGGTATATTTGCTTTACGCCACTTATGTTTAAATGCCATGTAATCCATTCGAGGCGCCAGAACCTCGATCATCGTCGCCGAGTTACCAGCCTATCGGTTTTTTATCGGTTACATTTCGGGGAGTGTGCGTTGACATTGCATGAACTAATTCCTCCTAGCCCGTTCCATCATCGGACTACAAGTACATCGGTACACGGTTGACATTCCACTAAACACGCACCAAACGTTTTGGAAATTCTTTTATTATGCGTTCAGCAAAGGAGTAGAATTCCCTGCCGCGGTCTGTATTTCCTGATAGCTACAACCTGGGAGTCTTCAAGTCAAGAGTGAATAGGTTTCTTCTAGGCAAGTGTGTTTCATCGTCGACCGCTTACCATCAGGTGCGATAGTGGTCAAGCGCAAGCGTATCAACGATAAAAAAATAAATAAGAAGCGATTGTAATGCCATCAGCGAGGCTGAAATCCAGACTCTAGGCTGCTAATGATAAATTTGAAATGGAATACCCTGTAACAATTTGCCCATCCCAGCAATCGAACCCAAGACACTTGCGATTACAGACATTCAACACTTAGGCACTTGTCCTACCGCTCACGATCAGCGAGTAAAGCAAGAAACTAAAGACGGGTTGGGGAGCAGCGAGAAGCGAGTGTGTAGTTCCGATAGTTTTGTGGCTCGGCTATAAGTGAGTGTTCTTTTGTTATGGGTGATTACTCGTTCCCCTCGCTCGTGACGGCTACACTGTAGGTAGAAATAACCGCTGTTTGGTATCTCAACGTGAGTTCTGACCGCCAAGCAAACAAGCAAGCATCGCTGAGCGAGTATAACTTTGATAGCTCTTGTCGCTGCAACAAACCTGAAGTGAGAGAGTACTCGCCGGCAGTGTGAACAGCCAGCGATCAACTATTTGTATATGTGTCTCATTTATTGACATGGGATCTTATATCTTTTGTTCATTTCTACAGTGAGAAAAAAAGTCGATGGCTAATCGCTTTCTCGTCAGCGGTGGCGATAGCGATTGTCAAAAAGGCAAAATTGTATGGGATTGCAAGCGATATCGAAAAATCACGTGTCATTTTGACATTTCGAATATCGCCTTCGCTGAAATCGAATGCCACTTGTCTAGAGCCTCGGGTCTCTCTAGACCAACAAGACAGAAAAAAAAATGTATGCCTCTTTAACCGACTTCCCAAAAAGGAGGAGATTCTCAATTCGATTGGTATTTTGTTTTTTTTTTTATGTATTTACACCGATTACTCAAACGCCTGGACCGATTTGAAAAATTCTTCTTTTGTTTGAAAGGGTATACTTTCCATTTGGTTCATAGTCATCTGATGACGGGATCTTGGAGAAATCGAGTGAACTCCTCAAATGTTATAGGCTTACATTTATAGCGATTTTGGCATTTTCATCAACAATGCATTCATTTGCACTTAATAGGACTCCTTAATGCTAAGTATGTCACGGGTCTAATAGTTAAACGACTATGATGAAGCACATACTTATAAATACATAATATTGATGAAAATGGTACCATCGAACTGATCTGATGATAAAGCCGGCAGGTAGGCACTGGAACGCCGAAATAAAACAATGTATCCTAGTCGTATTTGGGCTTATTGGAATCGTCATGAGATGTACTTTGGCAATATATGGCAATTAGAGGTACCTATCAAAACTAAAAACAGCTAAATAAAAAAATCAACAAAAAAAACTGTCTTTGGTATTGTTTTCCGTGTCTCGACATCGACTTCGTAAAAGAAAGTTATTTTTCACTTTGTAGTGTGTTTTTTTGGAAGTCGGTTTGTTTTTTTTCTTAATGGTTTTTTTTATAAAATAACCAGCTATAGTGTGGACGCAGCGGCAACGTTTATGTCAAATAAACAAACACACGAACTGGAGTTTGTAGGGCATACAAATATTTGTTTTGAGCGGGGTGTAACAAGTAAAGTCAAGCGGTAAGCCAATGTGTCAATAGATTCGTTGAAAAATATTTAAAGTTTATAGATATTTTCCATGCTGACGTGGTGGAAGCATTTTTTTGTTTTGTTGTGTGTGTTGTACCTGCAACATGATAAAACACATTGAAAAATCATACTTTTTAATTGGTTAGATGTGCCTATATGTGAATTCATGTTAGTTTTTAAATGGCATTTTTCTTGCCCCCTAATGGGACTTAAACATAGATGGCGTAATGTTGGTGTACCTCTGCCCTAAGCTTTATAAGTGAAAAAATAAAAATTATCTATTCAATTTTTAGTGATTTTTGTTATAGCGGCAACAGAAATACATCATCTGTAAAAAAATGAACTGTTTAGCTATCTTGGTTCATGAGTTACAGCCTGGTGACAGACAGACAGAGAGAAAGACAGACAGACAGACGAACCGCGGAGTCTTAGTAATAGGGCCCCGTTTTTACCCATTGGCTATGGAACCCTAAAAACTCTTGAAGATATTTGTGCGAGCAATAAAATAGAGCTAAACACCACAATCACAAAATAGCTACGTTGGCGAACTTTTCCGAATTTAAATAAAATTATAATTACAAAATTTAGGTCAACTCCTCTGAAGTTTGTAGCAGAAAGCAAAAACGTCTAAAAACAGTCTGAAGTTAGTAATTAAGTATGGAAGTGGGTCCGTTAAACCGTTAAGAGTTAACTTGTTCGTTTTCTCTGCCTCTGTCACTTTCATAATAATTTTCTCCTTAGCTGTTTTAGACAAGTTTTGATATTACCCCTAAAACAAAACAGTCTGTAAATCACTGAGGGAAATCAACTAACAAATTTTGTTACTGCTGCTAAAATGTTAATTATATTGTTACGAAGTAAAAGTGTTTAATCAGAATGCTGATATTTTAATTAATGGTTTTCAAACAAACAACTTTTTCCACCTCTTGCGGTCCCACTCCCACTCCTGGACAAAGAATACACTCCAATTTTCCTTGTTTTACGACCTCGCGCGTATTCCTGCCGGTTTGGCGGTTTCGGTTATTCAGTTTATTTCAGGCATTTATAATTTAATTTTTAATCGTAACAGGTTATTTAACAAATAGGATGACTGATGGCCTATATTGCTCTTAAAAATAAGAAAGTGAATATTGTGTCCCACTTTGTTCTTCAAAGTTTGCTAATAATTACACAATAGATACCTATTACCTACTTTTTGATTTTTCAGAATTTGATTTATAAGAACATTTTTTTCTCACTCCAATCAATTTTGTTTTGAAGTTGACAACACAGTTATATAAAATCCATCTCTTTAGCTAGCATATAATACAACAGTATGTAGGTATATTTCACAATCCTTCCTTTCGATTTCGCGTTCGGATAAAACTGTGAAACGAGTTGTCAAACCTTCATCAGAATAAATTATTATCATTCTCTTGGAAAAGAAATGATTGACAACATTATTGTCATGATTTCTTTTTCACATTATTTGTTTTATTGTTTATTTCAGACTTGGATAATTTTGTTTTGTAATTATTTTTGAGACATTTAATCATTTAATGTAAATTATATTACAAGTAAAATTACAAAATTAAAAAAAAAACCCCTTTACATTTTATTTTATGCTACATTATTTATCTAGTACATAGTTGACACGCTTCGATCGGCAATCTATTGATCACGTAATTATGACACGACATCTTGCGTAAACACCTCGATTCAAACAGTAAAACGCCCATAACTTATGTACGGCTGAACCGATTTTATTCAAACATCGCTAAGAATACTCTTGACAGAATCACCTTTCAAACAAAAAAAAATAATTCGAAATCGGTTCTTCCGTTTAGGAGCTATGATGCCACAGACAGACACACATATACACAGCAACACACGTCAAACTTATAACAACCCTGTTTTTCCGTCGGGGGTTAAAAATAACCAAAGAGTTTGTTTTAAAACCTTTTGACTTTGAACTATTCTTTATGATTAAAATGTATTAATGTAATGCTTTGGGTCAGTATATTGCAAGGTTGGAGCCCTGACACAGCTAGACGGGGTCGCGGTAGACCGAGGACAAGATGGCAGGACACCTTAGGTAGCTTCTTCAAGAATTGGTTTAAATACTCACAATACAGAGAAAATGTAAGGAGTAGGAAGAACAGGGACAGTTCAGGCTAATAAAAAAAATTAAAGATATTGTGTACGAGTATCACAAAAAATGTAAAATAAACGGCTTCTATATAAGTCTGTCACAATATGGCAGTAGACCAAGTTATGTGAAATGAGGGAAAAATACTAAGCCAAGGTAAAAACTGAAAGAGGCCAAACACTTTTAGCAAGGCCACAAATAAAAACTAAACGACACTCACACAAAAAAAGTCAGGTTCGTGATAGCCAGTGTGTCGTACCCAAGTGCCACGTACTTAATCTTCAATGCCCCAGTAGCCGGTCACTTTGCGTGCCGGTTACTGGATCATATTTTGTATGAACACGCACGAAACCCACGAAATATTGGGCGTGGTTGACCAACAAACGCTTTCAAGGGCATGGGGGAAATAATAATATATTATTATGTCTAAAAGGGCCGGAAACTAGCAAATCAGTGGGTTATTCATGTGATAATGTGTCATGAATTAATTTTTGGATGTGGAGGAAAAAAGGGTAATAATATGTGGTGAATTTGTTACAAGGGCTTTGTATGGACGGTATGCCAGACAAATACATTTATCTCATTTGTTGTACTTATATCTAAGAGCAATGACCAATGGAAAAGAAAGCGTGGCCGGCCCCGTCATAACTGGCGTCGGAACGTATTGGCAGGAGCGGCGAGCATCGAAATGACGTGGAGCGAGGTGAAGCTTGTAGCTCAAGAGCGATCGTGATATAGGACTTTTGTGAAGGCCTTCTCCCCATCTAGGGGAATGAGGACTATAAATCAAGTAAAGTAAATCAATAACCATCACGCTTGCTCATTGCATAAGTCAAAATCTTTATGAAACCAAGATAATAAAAAAATATCACTTGCCAAATTGATTTTAATTTAAAACTTTTTTCTCTACGACCGCAAAGTATTTTTAAGTAAACACAGGAAAATAACCCTTAAAACACTAATGCAAAATACGGTGGTATCCCAAACAACAGACCCGTCCTTTTATACCCTTTTTAAACTAATAATACACACAAAAAGGCATTACGCAGTCGACCACTTACATAACAGACAGAAAACGAGAAACAAAGATTATAAAAACTGTGGAGAGGTCAGAAACCTTTATTACAAAGAGAGTTGTAACTGTATTTTATTCTAGTAGGTACGTATAAATAATAAAATGTTTAATTCCACAGTTATTTCAAGCAGACAAAGTGGGCACTCACTGCAATTGTTATGTGGGATAAAAATAACAGTTGAAGGTATTCTATTTCAATTAAATTAACTAAATGTTTAATGTCTTTATTTTGTTAGCAAAGACCGTTAAAATGTTTTTTTATTTAATCCTCCGATTAAATGAATTTTAATCTAGATATCTACTTTCTAATCTACTAAATTTACGAAGTAACTTGTTACGTACTTATTAAGTTTACGTCCTATATTAGTTCTGTCTTAGTCTGCTTTCGTGGACATACGATTTTGGTATCTTAGAAAGAAAATGTGTTTAAATGTCACAAAATGACATACAATATAACTACATGCTTTTGCTAAACCCTTAACAATAGTATTAATACCTAGTACTTAAATTAAGTTAGTAAAGACGAGAGATAAATTAAACAATAATAACATATTTTTTTAGCCTTGCCCCACACTAGGAATTTCTTCCTGTATCGTGGTTACGTTTAAAAACATATAATCTTACATTCACAACACCCAGGGCCGGAACAACTATCTGTAGGTCATACAAATATTTGTTCCGTGCGGGAATCGAACCCGTGACACGTAGGGCAGCAGTCAATTGCTCAACCACTGCGCCAACCGTGCGCCCGAATACGATATACTGCCTACATAATGTATAAAACATAAAAGAAATAGGATGAAAAAGATGCCAGGCAGATGCATGTCGTGATTGTGGCAAGAAGGCTTCCTCTCAGCATACGAGTAATTCTGAGTCGTAGGGAATCCACAGCACGGTGCTGTCTGTGGTCGCCTAGGACGTGACGTACGGAAAACAAATCTGTTGTGTATGTAGAAATAGATACAAAGGGCATAAAATAAATACAGTAAGATAAAAATAAATATGATGTGATTCAAACCAAAATCACGAGTATCTTGATAAAAACATAAAAGTAATACCCGCAAAACACAGGCACACTCCATGTTCTGTCTCGCAATGATGATGGTTTATTCATCGACTCATATACCGTAGTAATTTTGACTGATTCAGTTTGACTCACGTAAATTAAATTCAAACACGGTTTCTAAATTGAGTATTTGAAGTTAAGAACTAGTTAAACTCTTCTTTACACTAAAGTTTCACAAATTACTATGCTTAAGTAGAGTTTGGAAATTTCTTAACTTCAAATTCTTAATAATCCGTCAGTTTGACCAACAAAAATTACGGCTTACGCTTACGAGTATATATATACATTTTCGTGGCACAAAACTGAAATATTACCAAAAATCTGTCACAATGTTCACTCAGGCCAAAGCTCCCACCTGTCACCTAAATGTAAAGCTCTCTTAGGGCTCGTATCATTGAGATTGGCACTACCACCTGTACGTTGAAAGCCTTGAAACTAGTCTAGTGCTCTAAGGAGCACTAGACTAGTTTTAAACCTTAGTTGTGTAACTCCAATGGGATTTAAGTTTCTCTACGACTAAGAAAATAGTTTAGTCGTGGCAACTAGAAAAAAACCGGCCAAGTGTGAGTCCAACTCGCGCACGAAGGGTTCCGTACCGTTATCGCGAACTTATCCTCTTAATTGTATGAGCGCCCAAACAACTCAGAGGACTATCTTAATTGGCGTCAACTATGTATGTATAGGGACACCCTTTAATTTTCAACTTTTTTATTTATTGGTATTTCTCATTTATTTGTGCTGATCTTACTTTTCGCCAAATTTCGTGATTCTAGGTCAACGGTCAAAGTTGGAAATCAAGGTAAATTTTGGTACACCTTTTCGTGAAAATCTAAATTTGCCCATATATTTTTATCGTGTTGACTTAGGACCTTGATTTTTATACACATAATGGGGACTATTGACTCCAGTATCTGGTGTAAATTCAACTTGCTAGGACCACGCGCTTCTGAGAAAAGATCGTGGTGACACACGGTCAGACGGACAAGAGAGCGATATTATAAAGGTTCCTTTTTTACCTTTTGAGATACGGAACTCTAAAAATAGTAGAACATAGCGACTTTTGTGATGGTCCGACGCGATTCGATTTATATCACATCGATAAGCAAATCTTTACAAAAGGAATTTACAATTTCACATAATAAGCAATGCGATTTGTACTTGAAACTTTTCTTAGAACATACGTGCGCGATAACGCTAATCAACGCAATTTAAATTGCGTCATGCTTATAGGATCTTAGAGCAGTAGTGGACCAGTGGTAATGGCCCAGACTTACGTGTCGTCGGTCGTGAGTTCGAACCCAGGCAGGAGCTTTACTTTGTGTAAATTATTTCATCACACTGCTCTTAAAACGGTGAAGGAAAACAAAGAAAAATTCGAAGACATGTGACATCCATCGACTGGCACTGGGCCCGCGTGGTAGATTAAGGCCCATTACCTCTCTCGCAAAGAGGATGCCTGTGTCCCAGCAGTGGCAACATTATTAGGCTGATGATGATCAGGTTCTATAGTGATTTCATTTTAGCAAGGCAACAGTCGTCATTGCCTCTTCCCTGATATATCTCCATCCCATAGGATCTCGAACACTAAACTATATATAATAGGGTAGTTAACAAAAAGTATCTATTTAGTCCGTCAGCTAGATAACTTAAAAATATTGGACACGTATTTTTCCTTTTGCCACGTAAACAAAAAATCACGACGACACAGTGCATTGAAATATCGTGTGACGTCACGGTGTGCTACACTTTATATTGACAAAGTGACGTCACAAGACCCCACTCCTGAACTTTGATGGGCTTTATCTTTGTAAATTTTTATTTATTTAATAAAGCAAAAAATACGGGTCCAATATTATTTGATAATGCCACACACACACATCTTGATTGATATCGACTCTGGGCGGTAAAGGCTTTGTTACTGTTTTACAAATAAGCAATGTCAAATACAGATGGTTCAATGCTATGAAATGCATCAATTATAGTTATGTAATGTTTTCGGTTTGCCTTTATATCGTTTGAGAGAAGATTATGACCAGCAGTGGATTCAATTATAAGTACCAGCCCAGATGACAGCAGAAAGCTACAATTCTTATCTTGAATAACTAAAGACTTAGGTGGGTAGGTATTAATTCCGATTGGGAATTATTTCGCCTTTTGGCAGGAAACACACCAACCAATCAAGCGGCTATCGGTAGGCAAAACCTTTTAAGATTTGACAAAAGAATATCAATCCTTCTAAAATAAATCTAAAGGGAATTTATTTATTCATTCTAGCTACAAATAGTTACTCGGAGTACCAATGATATTGTTATCTTCTGTAAACATTTGAATAATTTAATTTATTAATCGTCAATCAACAAAGTTTAACAGTTGATTAAGCATTAATTTGATGAATTTCATCGCGGAAATCTTAGATCCTATATTATAAATGTAAAAGTTTGTATGTTTGTGCTTCAAGCAAAAACGGCTGAACGAATTTGGATGAAATTTCGCACATAGTTAGTTTATTACCTGAATTAACACATAGGACACGTTTTATCTCGGTACAATGATCTCTTGGGATAATTAACACATCTCACACGAGCGACGCCACGGGCAGAAGCTAGACATTTCATATTTATAATATTTTAATAGCTATTCATAATTGGGTAGTGTTCTACCAAACTAATACTTTAAAACGTATCTATGTGATATGTTTCCTTGTTCTTTTCTTGAAAATGCCCAACTAAGGGCTGTCCCGTATGGAGTGAGAGAGATTATTCCACAGGCCTAATGCACAAAAATTAAATGATCCACCGTAACGACTTGATTATTAACAAGTGGTGAGAAAAACGAAGGAGAAGAGATGATAAGAAACGGCAAGGTTTTCCTCTCGGAATGAGATACGCAAAGCGTTCCCGAAGATATGAAAAAGAGGTAAGGTGGTGGAAAGAGTGTGTGTATCTCAGCGCTGCCGAATGGGCAGCCACTTCATCCGCATGGGCAGCGAATTAGTACGTATGGTTTAATAGTCTATTTGGGTTTAGAATAGCCGATGCGTGAAGGCAATGGAATGGAATTCTAAGCATACTATGGAGTTAGAATGTATGTATATTGCATACTAGAACTTAGATTGATAACGCTGCTACTAACATACTTATCGTTAAATCGACTTAAAAACTGAATGGCTTGGGTTCACTCCCTGAATGAATGAATGTCAGTTTGCCTAGAACAAAGTGATATTGTGATATCAGCGATAAGTAACTTTTCAACAATTATTATACATCGTCTCTCTGTCTAGGACCTGCGGTATATTTTTACCTTGCATTGTTACTTTGTTTTGTTTGGACAAATTTTGCAGCTGAATGTATATTTCCCCAAACGATTGCACTGACATTTTGCATACCTTTTTAGCTTGGAGAAATGCTCATGCATAATGCGTTACCATGGGGAGATAGTGCAGTTATGTGGGACTCGAACCCACTAAAACTCCACGGTGTCCTCCTGTGCCGCTTATGGTGAGAACACGGACACGCGTAAGCATACATCCACGAATCCGTCGCGGCTGTCCGCCACCGGACCCTCCCTAGGGGATAACCCTTTATCATCGGCGCACCAGAACACATTGCACGCCGTGACCACCCCACGACCAAACATTTTGCATACCTACATGTTTAGTTTGTATGACAATGCTCAGTAAACTAATAAAATTAAAATTGTTTAAAAAAAGTGTCTGACAGCTGAGATCAACGGCTTAACGTGCTTTCCGAGGCATGTATTCGCAGTCTCGGTATATATTGGATAGACACCCATTTACAGGCTGATCTCAGCACGTATTGCTTTACCTCGACGATTAACTAGAGCAGTGGTGGCCCATTGGAAATGGCAGCGACTTGACAAGTTGTAGGACGTGGGATCAAACCCAGGCAGGCGCTTAACTTTGTATAAATAATTTTAGCACTACTGCTCACAAAACGGTGAAGGAAAACATCGTGAGGAAACCGGCATGTCTTAGTACCAAAAATTCGAAGACATGTGACATCCACCAATAAGCATTGGGCCCGTGTGGTGGATTACAGCCCATTCCCTCTCTCAGAGTAGAGGCCTGCACGCACAACTGACCAAATGCGAGTCTAAGTGTGGCATAGGGGTCCATCTAGCTCATCTTATCCTATCCTTACCTCGATATAGCTATTATTAATAAACCTCGAACTCCGCACTGTATTAGCCCCCTTAAGTACCACCGGTTAAGTGCGTCAGGCGACTGGCCTCAATGGCCTCTCAAATGAACCGCCTAGGCGGCTAGTGCGTAAGGTGGCAGTTATTGAAAAATGTTACTTTCTGTAATTAAACGGCCATTACTGATGGTGGTTTAATAATATTGTTTTAAACGGTTTTAGCGTGATAAACAGGCTTATTTGAAGATAAAACCATTTGTTGTTATGGAATTTAAATATCGACATAAATATTTAACGATGCAATATCCGATAGCATTAAACTAATTTGGGCTGGCACGGTAATTAATACTAGGCTTAATGCCTACTCGATTTTGTGGTCGCATGCGTCGATTCCACTATGTATTTAATTCTAATACCTTTAAAAGAGCAATGTACTTGTTTACTTGTATATATGTACTTGTTTTGTTGTGTTCGTGTTGTGTGTGTGTGTGTGTGTGTGTTCTTGTTGTTGTGTGTGTGTATGTCTTGTGTTGTGTGTTGTTGTGTTCTTGCACCTATAATCTGAATCTCGGAAACGACTCCAACGATTTCCTTGAAATTTAGTATGCAGGGGGATTTGGGGGCGATAAATCGATCTAGCTAGGTTTCATTTTAGAAAACGTCGGTTTCCCTATTTTCACGTGAGCAGAGCTCGGTCGCCCAGGTACTAGTTTATTAAAAGTTGTTTCATTTAGTTTTCACCGAATAGGGCCAAAGAAACCAGCCAGTTCATTCTGTGAAATTCTCACAGTGAATGCTAAGGTGGAGTGATCATATAGTGAACCTGACACTCACTACCCATCATTATCATCAGCCTTTTAATGTTCTGCTGTGCAACAGGCATCCTCTTATACAGAGGGAGTGAGTGGGCTATAATCAATTGACAGCACAGTTTAAGCTCAGTTCACTTTAATTTTGTCGATGATATTTTTAAAGACTACCACAAGAGGCTCTAGACAAGTGGCATTTAATGTCAGCGAATAATGGAAATGACCAAATGTAATGGATTGATCACGTGATTTTCGACATCCCTTACAATTATGCCATTTTGACAATCGCTATAGCCACGCTTTCTATGACAGAAACTCACTTGTCTAGGGCCTCTGCACCGTTCTATAGCACCGATATCGTCAAACTTGCAAGAACCTTTTGCATCGAAAGACGCGTGGGTTTAGGAAATATGGCAGAAAAATATGGGCCTGGCGATACATCACAATGAAATGGAACAATTTTCGTTAAACTGTTAAAATAAAAATCATAATAGAACGGAGATCTCTAAACACGTAAATAGAAACCTACCTTGATACCTGTAGAACGAATAAAATTACCTATTTCGTATGAACGTCAATCCGTTTTGCACAGTACTTATCATTCCTGCAATAATCCACTCCAGCGCACCTAAGCGCAAATCTGCACAGTCACCAAGCTTGTCAGATAGAATACTAATCTCAAACTGTTGTTGTTATTCGCAGACAGGAGGTCGGTGCAGCTAGTCCTCTCGACAACATAAGCCTTTAGTCTCCTTTAACGGCGCCCACAAGTGAGGGGTGGCTTTCGTGAGTAGACTGGCCATAAGTTTTGTTAGTAGTTAACTGTATTGAAAGTCTTTTAATTAAACGAGGTTTGTACCTATCGAGTAAATCTAAACTAATATTTATTTATTAAATATTATTTTAGAGGGTTAAAATGTTTGTTTATTTGTAGGAGGTAAACTCTGGAGGTACTGATCAGATTTTGATAATAGGGTAGATGACTTAAAATATCGTAAAAATATTGGACACGTATTTTTTCTTTTGTTATACTAAAAATTACGACGATACAGTGCATTGAAATATCGTGTGACGTCACGGTGTTACACTTTATACTGACAAAGTGACGTCACATGCCATTCCTGAACGTTGATGCGCTTTTCTTTGTCAAATTTTATTTATTTGACATAGCAAAAAATTACGGCTCCAATATTATTTGATAATCTCACTGATGGATTAAATAGAATTATCATTAAGGTTCCGTACCCAAACGGTAAAAACGGGACAGACGGACAGACAGACAGCCAGACGAACAGACAGACAGAGTCAGTCTGTCTGTCTGTTCGTCTGGCTGTCTGTCTGTCTATCTGTCCGTCTGTCACCAGGCATCTGATGAACCGTGATAGCTAGACAGTTGAAATTTTCACAGATGACGTATTTCTGTTGCCGCTATAAAAACAAATAAACTAAACCCAGAATAAAATAAATATTTAAGTTGGGCTCCCACACAAAAAACGTGTATTTTTTGCCGTTTTTTTGCGATAATGATACGGAACCCTTTGTGCGCGAGTCCGACTCGCACTTGGCCAGTTCTTTTTGTACCCAGGAAGCATCCCTATTCTTTCACTTCCGGGATTAAAATTGCCTAAGGCAACTTTTAATCCCGGAAAATGTATGGTTCTTATGGCTACAAAAGTGAAGTGAACTGAAGCCGATTGCAACTGCTTGTCTACATATAGCATCAAACCTCATGCTCGGCTCACCTTAGGGGCTATAGGTAAAGAGCTCCGAATTTACCAACTTTCCAAGTAAATAGTAAAAATATTAATTAATCCACAGCAGGAATTAATTTGAGTATAGGTCATTTATCTGACCATGGATTTTCAGATAAATGACTTGTCCCGTATCTTTTGTAAGAACATATCCAACCAAAGTCATCGTGAGATTCTAAATCGATGTAGTTTGAAGCGATGCTTGTCTGAAAATTCATTTCCTCATTTTGAAGTCAAATAGTCTGACTTATCAGGGTTGAGCTTCAAGAGATATTTGAACATATTTTTTCAGCAAAATGCTTGTTTTATCGATGCAAGATTTGAAGTCACTGACATGTGCTAATCATCACCATCTTCTCACCCTTATCATTCACACAATTTAATCCATCTATATTTTTCTTTAGCCTCCATCTTTCAATATTTATATATTTAACTAGCTTCTGCCAGCGGCTTCGCCCGCGTGTATTTTTAACCGACTTCTTTTTTTTGTGTATGTTCACCGATATCTCCGTCAATTGTGGACCGATTTTGAAAGTTCTTTTTTTGTTTGTTAGTGTCCCACTTTAATTTGGTGAAGGTCTGATGAAGAACTTCGGAGATATACAGCAGAAATCTTCAATAAATGACGGCAAATCTCTCGAGATTGCATCTTCATAACATAACATTACGCCAGTACGCTCTAAAGGGGTACGCAGATGTGTACAGTTCACCTTGATACACTCTCATTTCATAGGTTATGATCTAGTTTCATGGCATTCAGTTAATCTATTCTGGTATTAGAAGTACCTCACTAAAGGCAAGTTGCTTAATAGGTACAACTAAAAAGTGAAAAATAAAAAATCTTTTTTACAAAAAAAATACCACCGACTTCCAACTAAAAACACTACAAAGTGAAAAATAACTTTCTTTTTCGAAGTCGGTGTCAAAATTGGTACTTACGAAAGACACCGACTTCGAAAAAGAAAGTTATTTTTCACTTTGTAGTGTTTTTAGTTGGAAGTCGGTAGTATTTTTTTTGTAAAAAAGTTTTTTTATTCATATAAACCTTCCTCTTGAATCAGTCTATCTATTAAAAAACACCGCATAAAAATCCGTTGCGTTGTTTAAAAATCTAAGCATACGTAGGGATAGACAGACAGCGGGAAGCGACTTTGTTTTATACAATTTAGTGATAGGGTTGAAATTTCACTTTGACTTTGAATAGGTTAGATGCCTAAAGAATTCAATTTAACCCGTCAATTAGAATACCAACATTTTTTGGCATGCATATTTTTTGTCAAGAAAACTTAAAATGATGAAGACAATGAGTTGAACTTTTACTGATTTTATCTTTGAAATTTTAAGTCAAAAACTACAGAAAGCCACTTACCCAAACCCTTACATACCACAATGTACTGTATGAATGAAAAAAATAGGAGGAAATTTTATTCTTAACAGAACTTATCTATGACCACACCAGGCTTCACGTAAAATCTATGCAGTGTTATAAGTAGGTTCCTACATCAAATTAGGTACCCACCGTATAATGGACCTACGCTTGGAGCTAACTTGTTGCATAATGTATAGGATTTAAAGTTTGTGATTGCAAGTTTTGATAGGTTACTGGCCCAATGGCTCTGTGTGTAATACTAACCTATTTTCTAGAGCTGGTGTAAAGGTCAAAATGTGAAATGTTTATTTGTGTTTTTGATTTTGTTTAGAAAGAGGTTTAAAAACTTTTTAATTTTGTGTCCTATGCGATTAAAATAAGCAGGCAGGTTTTTATAATCGCATGTTACTTTTCAGCTTCTATACATCCAATTATTCATACCACGCCTGTACTTTTTAGTATCTCGCAACTTCAGTGGTTGTTAATTGATACACTGATTATTGATTGATTGATAAAAGTATGATTAAATAATAAATGAGTGCACGTGGTATAATTTTATTCGTATACTAAATTAGGTGGGCTCGGCGCAGGTAAAGTGCTGACATATTGGTATGAAAACTGTACTGTGCTTGAACACTACAACGGCTGACCTTCAAAATTAAATAAACAAACGTAGGGTCCCTTTCACAAACAAAGACAAGCAAGAAACACTTTATTGATGAAGAAAAGTATTGCTTATCTTTAGTCTCGTATCCATAAGGCAACATTTGTCGCGCACGTGATGCAGAACATGTTGCTCATCTTGAAATTTAGTGATGTTGTCTCGTCGCGTCATATTGTGCACTAGCTGGCAACGTTGACTTTATTAGATCAAATTAATCGATCATTATTGTAGTCAAAATTCTTAGGCTGAATAGAGACCATCACAAAGCCTTTAAGTCAACAGTTTTATACTACCTAACTCACATAGTAGATAGTAACTGAGCTACAGTCGCACGATAAAAATGTTAAAACATTGTTAATATTTTAAATCAAGTGTGCGATACTGTGCAGCAGATTGTATAGATATGCATTTTGAATAATACACGGCAAAGCTTTCTATACGGCGTGCGTGAGTAAAATAACTAACCACTAGGGATGGACCGCCTGATAGTCGACTATGCAGCTACATTTATAGTTAGTGATTAGGTCAGCTAAAGATACTACTAAAATATACTAGTCGACAACTAAAAAGCCACAACATTAATACACAAAAAAGTCGGTTGCTAATACACAAAAAATACGAATGAAAAGAAACAAGCCGCCAATAGGTACCTCTGTACGTTTTATATTTATAAAAAAAAAAATCTACAAGAATTGACCGTACTATCCAAGTATTCAAAATAAAAAAGATTAATCGACTAGTCAAGACATCACATACACACACATCATCATCATCACATTCATAGACGGTGACTATTCAGCAGACTAGTCGGCAATTTGAGCGGGGACTAGTCCTTTAGTTGGCTAGTCGGCCTAGCCCATAATTGACCCATCTCTAGTTTTCTACTAAACTGCGGTTGCCGTTTTAAACTCGGTTAAGCGGTTTTTACCGTTAAAACGTGTTATGTACCTACACGTTTCCTATTGAATATTCATTGCAATGAAAATATGTTTATAGGATTTTCGCGGGTATTGGCCGAATTTTGCGGGTTGTTTGTGTTTGGTAGAATTTTAGAGAAATATTTTAATAGAGGTATTTATTTCTTTAGCAGTTGTATTATTGAAATTCAAAATATGCGCCCGATAAGATTTCCCATATACAATCTTTCAAGTTCTATTAAACAACGGAGATGATCTTAATATAAGGAACTCTTGAGCCTGCTTCAAGCTAGACTCAATGGTTTAGGCTGTGCGTTTTTTCTTAGTGTATTAATGTTTTTTTTTTTCTAATTGTGCTCAAAAAAGAAGTTTAGATTTCTACTCTCTTCTTTCTGAAAATCTTTGACCTAAGAGGGAATGCGGGCAGACAGCTCCGACTGAATTTCTTTAGTAAAAAGACATAATTCGAGGTTTGGCTCTCGCCTTTTTCCTTCTCCAGTGTTGGACAAATTAAAAAGATATTCCATAAATTGACCAAAAAAGATATATGTTGTGCTTCTATATTTTTATTTTTTCATTTAAACTTCTCAAATTTTTACACTAGACTTCTGTTGACAGCGCAGTTTTGACCATCTTCTAGGTTCTAAAGAAAAACAGTGGCACAGTATATTTTCTTTTTCAGTTTATGGAATATCTTTTAGATTGGTCCATTATTGGAGGTGAAATAGGCGAGAGCCAAACCTCGAATTATGACTCTTTACTTAGGATATTTAGTGGACTGTCTGCAGCCGCATTTCCTCTTAAAGAGGGAGATCACAAAATAGGCAAGGACCCTGTGTGAAATTTTCTAATTCTTATTTAAGATTTTCACCTAGTAGAAACTATAAGGATAGTGGCTGACGCATTAAAAGTGCTTTCATAAGTATTGTATAAGTACTAACTAAGTTCACCCGGCGCACCTACGGCAGTCAGTTTTGCTTGCAGTGTTTCTGTCTAGCTTAAATATTTCCATGAAAACTTAACTAGAGTACCTACTACACTCGCTGGCAATAAATGTGGCCCAAATTTGTAAACAAAGTAATGTGCCTGCCTGGGTTCGAACCAACGACCTACGACACGTAAGTCGAGGCCGTTAGCTCTAGGCAACCCCTGTTCTCAAAACGGCGAAGGAAAACATCGTGAGACCGGTGTGTCCTAGAACCAAAACTTCGAAGACTGTGATATCTACCAATCCGCACTGGGGCCGCGTGGTGGATCATAATATAAATGGGCTATAGCCCATTCTTTCTCAAAGAGAGGAGGCCTGTGTCCCAGCAGTGGGAACATTAAAGGACTGCTGATGATGATGATGAAACTGTAAATGTGAATTCATCAAAAAACTTAACCAATTCCATGTTTTTTAAATGAGAATAGATCAGAATTTGTAATATGATTTAAGTGAATAATATCGTAATACAAAAAATAATAAGAAAAATATTTATTTGTGACCCGCACAGAATACGAGAGTGATAGAAGATAAAACAAATAAAATGCTAATTAATGCATAGTTCAAAATTGACTTGTGTAGGCATTTATGGCAGAGCAGCTTCAACAGGTCCCCAGAAAATCTGATGGCTGTTTTTTTTTGCCTGTCGTATTCTGGGTCTTTCACAGAACCGCATGAAAGTTACTTACCATTATACCTATTTAGTTTGTGTATAGATTTGCGTTTAGAGTTTGGGCTACATTTATTTCCTTGCCATTGAGTGTATTATTATTGGAGCACCATTTAAAAGCAGGTAAGTAAAGTATAGTTAGTTTCGAAAAAAATAGTTTAGAGTATGTCAGCGATCTCGGGTTGAGATTTCATAGATTTTATTATATCATAATTGCATCTTTTGAAAATGAGATATAAGTAAACTAATTTTGAGTATATTTTAAGCTAACTTTTCCCTTCTGCTATCCCCCAAGTATCGTGTATTTTACAAGCTTTTATTTAATTTGCAATGTATGTATGTAAGTGTGTTCGGATCAAATCTTGCAACTGAATTTTAAAGCAGTTATCCTCTATCGATTAAGATGAAATTTTGCATGCACGTTTAATTCAGATGATAATGCATGTTTAGCTAAGTGACATCATTCTAAATCCAATATGGCGGATGGCCCCAGATTGCGGATAAGGTAGTTGTCTTGCACTGCCATGATATAGGTATCAAATGAAAGGGTTCGCTGAGAAGAATACAAATTTTTTTTTGTTTTTTAATATTTATAATTTTATTTAGGGTAAGAAAGTAGCCTGGGACACTCAGTTATACTGTACCTTTTTATCAACGAGAGTTTTTTTGTAATGAAATCTAGCAGGTACCCAGAGATTACTTCCCACGCACCAACTAAACATTATTCTCTTTACAAGTTTCCGCTTGTGGCTCTACCCATGTGGTATTAGTTCTTCACCCAATATCTTAATAAATTATAGCTTATGTGTTATTCTGATGCTATATTTCTGTAAAGTTCCATCAAAATCTGTTCAGTAGTATTTGCGTGAAAGAATTACAAACATGTATCCATTGCGGATGCTTGAAAGTTTGTGAAGAATGATATCCATCAATCTTCACGAACTTTCAAGCATCTTACTCAACACTGTCATCCGTGAACGAGCCCAAAAGAATGGCACTATGGCCACGTTGAATGGCAATATTGTTTTTTTGGTAAATAATAATAGTAGTTTACATTAATGAAGGTAACTGTTTCATAAAAATTGCAAAGAAAATGTCACTGCAGGATAACGACCTATTCTTGTACAGAGAAGACACGAGCATTGATCACCACACTTGCTCAAGCCCACCTTTCCTCACGATATTCAATTACACGAGTAATAATAAATTATACAAGCCTGTCCTAGCAAAGGCCTCTTTTCATACAGTCTCTTCTCCATGATTCTGGACGCCTGGTATTTCATGAAACTGTGTGAACTGACGAACTAAATCAGCTATAAAAAACTCGTTTAAGTTATCAAATCGTTCCTCACCGGTGAGTTGACGATCACAACAGCACTATTTATCTATAAACAACCAACATATCGCGTGTCGCCGCACACGCGACGCGCATCACTTTACATAGCTAAACACTTGCAATTTCATACTGTCATGCAACGCTTTGATGACATTATCGTACGATCTATGTACTTAGATCGGGCATACGAGGTCAGTTCATATTTAGTAAATAATAATAGGATATCGTAAGGAAACTTGGACTTAATGGGCTTGGATTTAAAAGATTCGACGCTGTCTATCAATTGCTTATGAGATTCTAAATTCAAATCCCTACCGAAAATTTAAATATAGAATTTGCTAAGCAAAAGCTAAACAGTGCCGCAATTTTTATAAATAGGTAGGTATGTATAGTATTGAGCATGCGTAGTGATCAATGCTCGTGTCCTCTATTTATGGGAAGAGCCCATTGCCCTTCAGTGGGACATCAGTTTATTATCCGACTGCAAGAAAGGTATAAAGTTTATCGCGCGCATGTATGTATGCAATATTCTTCATAACATCATATCTTTCAAACCGCTAGACAGATTTATTTAGTTAAGAAATCGTTAGATTCATCGTAACCGCCCAAATGTGCTTAAATAAAAGGTGACGTTAAAAAAAAGCAGTGGATTCTGTGGGTGCCATATTGTGCGGGTCCCTAATTTTTTTTCTTCCAAACCCATCGAGCGGGTTATCAAAATGAAGGTGGAGAAGTGTTTACGAGGGTTAAGAGGTGGTTACACAAATATTGACCACACTTAAAGGTTACTAAAAAATATTATAACTAAAAGTTGTAAATTAAAAATCTTAATTTAAAAATCAAAAACCCGACTGCTTAAGAAATTAATTACTACTTCCGACTGCACAGCATGATTTTCTTCTTGTTTACATATTTTCAGTTCGTTTCATAAGCAGTCGGGATTTTGATTTTAAATTAACTTCTTTTAAATAAATGGAAATGCCAGGTTAAATAAGATAGGCACCTAATACATAAGAGATTGCAGCTATAAAATAGACAAAGGTTAGTTCTTCTAACTAACCTATATAATACATTCTTTGTAGTGATCTAATCACAAAACTAGAAATAAAACATAAAGTAGATAGACGCAATTGGACCTAAATTATTTAATGTGGTCACGACTCGATCCGAGATTACTTATAATGGATATTGTTGGCCCACAAATCAAATTAACCTGTACTAGCTTTTCCTGTGAGTCCACTACGATTCTTCGGAAATAGAGAAAGTTCAGTTTTCCAATACAAACTTTTAGAAAATCCTTTCTAAGTGCACTTTGTATAGTAGGTATTATTTCCTTTTTATTATGTTATTTTCTGTGGTTTATTTTATATATTTTAAAGCTATCTTCTAAATTAAAAGAGTAAGTTTTGTAGGTACTTGATATTATTTATTTCAACATATATACATCAGAAGATTTTGTTTACATCGTAGTGTTTTTATTTGGAAGTCGGTTGTATTTTTTCAAACAAGTTTTTATTTTCACTTTTTAGTTGTGGTACCTACCTAGTAAGCAAGTTCTATAATAAAGTTCAATTAACAGTACCTACATAAATGATACCATCATCAATGTAGTCGAAGTTAATTAACTACGCATTATTAAGGATGACTTATAAAACCTCTTGTCGAGTATTGATCAAATTTAAATTAGACCACATGAGAAGCACTAGCTTTAAAATTAAAAAATAACATCATAATCAGTTCACTTTGCCAAAAGTTCTGAGGCCTGCATTTTTGAAGTCGGTTACAAAAAGAAAAACAAAAAAATGTCGGTGAAATCAATCTATATTTGACCCGCGTGGTGGATTATAGCCCACTCTCTCTCATGAGAGGAAGCCTATGTCCCAGCAGTGGGAACGTTACAGGCTGGTAATGCTTGTGCTATACACTACTGCACTCACTGCAACCAAATCCAAAACACGTTGATCAGAGGCTTTAGACAAAGCATTCCATAACCGATGACGAATGATCAAGTTGCCGAAATGTAAGGGATTAATCACGTGAAATTTGGATATGGCTTGGTAACATATTTTTACGTCCGTTTACGTTAATTAAATATCAATGTTCTAGAGCCCCTGAACCATTGAATACGGATGTTAACTGAAAATTAGTTTTTTGTCCGTCAAGTAAATTCGTAAAAAATATTGGTCATGTATTTTTTTCTTTTGACACGTAAAAATAAAGGGACGACGATATAATGCGTTGGAATATCGCGTGACGTCCCGCCGTTAGTAAACTTTATACTGACATAGTGACGTCACAAGCACTCCTGAACTTTGATGCGCTTTATCTTTGTCAATGTTGATTGATTTGGTAAAGCAAAAAATACGTGTCCAATATTATTTGATAATCTCACTGACGGACTAAATAGAATTATCATTTTTCTTCTCAGGAAACATGCCTATAATAGCGCCTACTTCCATCACTCTACAAAGAAAAAACATAATTAACTTTCGTAAGTCATTAAACTAATTACTCAATAGCTTACCAGTTTCGATGGTAGACCATTAATCGAATTAACTTGGTACCAATCTGCTAACATTGATACTGCTTTTTAACTCATAGCTCCAAGTCGGGATCTCGATCAAAATTTAATTCCAATTTCTTGAGCTTCTATGTTTTATTAATTAAATGAAAATTAGTTTGGTAAGAGTATTGAAACGGAGTTTTCCTGTTTAAGTTTCTGTGTCAACCTTTGTTTGTTCAACCTTTTTACCTTGGAACTTTGATTGATTTTTTTTAAGTACAAATTTCAATAGTACATTGATCTTGATAATTATCATTTTCAGCCAGTCAACAAACGCGGGCCCAGGGGGCTGACCATAAGCTCTTAGAGTAAGGTTATTTTGAGATTGCGTAAGTGACAGATGTATACAAGTCATATACAACTGTCCTTTACACACACTCAAAATAACTTTACTCTAAGAGCTTATGGTCACCCCCCAGTGCGGTTTTGTGAATGTCACATGTCTTCGAATATTTGATTCTAGGACATGCCGGTTTCCTCACGATGTTTTCCTTTACCGTTTTTAGAGCAGTGGTGATGATGAAATAATTTAAAAAGTAAGCAAAAATACCGAAATACCTACCGTGACCTACAAGGCCACCTATCACAAAGCCCACTTCAATATGTCACAAATATTATTTTAGATCAAAATAATAAACCACTAACAAAAAACATCCACAGACCCTAAATAATACCACAAAGAGGAAGAATAAGAGCATTTACAAGATTATTCTTTCAGTATTGTTTTTACCAATTATTCGACAAGACAAACTTAAGTATGACTTAATTGGATTTTTCTTTTACTAAAACGTTCCAAGTAATAAGTAGTTCTTAGAAACTGTAGTAACAAATTAGTTCGAGTGATTCAAAATTTTAATTCTAGGTTAAATTAGTGTCAGGAAGTGGACGGTGCGCAATTACTAACTATTAGTTTTCATAAACTAAATTCAAAAACTGCTTTTTAATTTCACAGTAAATAAAACGAGATTGGCCGAATTCTGGGTTTTTTTTAGGTATCAAAAACAAAAACCTCACTCTAAAGCTTAGTTCTTGTCAATACCGATGAAGAAATTAAATTAAATAATATGAAGAAGTCAAGAAATAGAAAAAGAAGTTAATTTGTAACAAAATATTATTAATTCCTTATTTCGTCCGTTTGTTTCTATGCCATTAGAATTCAGAACAGTCATTAGACACCTATGTCTTTATCTATACTAATATTATAAAGCTGAAGAGTTTGTTTGTTTGTTTGAACGCGCTAATCCATTTGTAGTAGTAGAAGTTCGTGATTGGTTGGAATAAAAAAAAAATGTGTTGGATAGTCCACTTATCTAGGAAGGCTATAAGTTATATAACATCACGCTACGATTAATAGGAGCGGAGCATAAATGAAAAATGTTTCAAAAACGGGAAATAATATTCCTTTTTGAGAGCTTCCGTTGCGTGAGCTGCGTACGCAAATATCAAGTATTATGGAATTATTCCTCTTTAAAAGTCTATCTTTTAAGATTGACTCACTATAAAAAAAAAATATGGTAATCAATTTTGTTCGAAACTAATGCATTATTTGCGAAGGAGTTTTATGAACATAAAATTAATCCTTATCCAAATAAATATGTTATGTATCACAAGTATGTAAACAAAATTGTCCTTGATATCACTTGATTTCAATCAACATCTTAGGAGATATCATAATCTATACTAATCTATATCCATACTATAATATTATAAAGAGGAAAGATTTGTATGTTTGTATGTAATGAATAAACTTTAAAACTACTGGACCGATTTCAAAAATTGTCACCGTTGGGAAGCTACACTATCCCCGGGTGACCTAGGCTACTTTTTAACCCTGTATTCCCACGTTAACGGAAACTACGCGGCTGAAACCGCGAGGCGTCCACTAGTTACCCATAATCTTCTGTACTATAACTATTAAAACTACTGTCATCAATCCATGTACTAAACACGAAAAGAGGAGCTTTACTTTCTTGCCATAACCATGAAACACAAAATTCACAAATCAGGTAACTTTAATTAAATGCACGTATCTGGGACGGATTTGTTCCACCACCAAGAAGACATTAGTGGAACACTAGTGTCTTTCTGTCTCCTAAATTGTAACCCTCGCAAGCTTTTTAATCTACCTAAAGAATTTAGGTTATTCAGGAAATTATGTAGAGAATCTTATCAAGCCATGCAACATGCATTTGTAAGCTAGTCCTGGACTTTGTTACTTAAGACTGTGTACGAGGCAAAACGGTTTGTAATGTTTGAATGTTAAAACCGATATCATCATAGGCCTAACTCTTTCCAAACTACGTCGGGAGTCGCTTTCTAATCTAATTGGATTTAACTAAATAATATCCGCAAGAGTAGAGTAGAGTAGAGTGGCAGTGGGCAGGGCACATTGCTCGCAGAACGGATGGCCGTTGGGGCCGAAAAGTTCTAGAGTGGCGACCGCGTACCGGAAGACGCAGCGGAAACGCTCAGGGCCGATTAGGTTGGCGACGTTTGGGGGAGGCCTATGTCCAGCAATGGAAGTCTTTGGGCTGAAATGATGATGATGAACTAAATAACATTATTTTATATGGAACCTATCTGACATTTACAATCCAGTAACTATAACACGATACCAAATGATGATCCTGACAACGGTGACGGAAAACATTTTGAGGTAACCTGGAGTTATAGTGAGTTTACTATAAGATTGTGCTCCGTTAGTGTTATTGCTGCAAGGCATTCTAGTGCGAGGATAAACTAATAAATAAATTAATGAGGTTAGACTTTTGGGTAACCCATAACGCATATGAAAATCGAATCAAATATTTAATTGACACAATAAATTACACAAAGAGATTTAAAGCCCTGACTTGTGAGCAAGATAAAAACCTATGTGCGGAAGTCAAAATCTACGGATGACGGGATCACCAACAAATTTATTATTGTCATGGCCAATTATCCACGGATCAAACTTAGCAATCTAATTTAAGTATTAGAAGTCTTTGTTTCCTGATAGCTACAATCTAGGGGTCTTTACGTCAAGAGTGAATAGGTAACTTCTAGGCAAGCGTGCTTCACCGTCAACCACATTATCGCTTACCATCAGGTATTCCCAGCCGGACCAACTCTGACTCCGGCGGTTGTAGCTATACAACCTCGGAGTATTTAAGTCAAAAACGAAAAGGTTACTTCTAGGCAAGCGTGCTTCACCGTCCAACACATTATCTAAGCGATATAGTATCAGGCGGCCATCAGGCGAGATAGTAGTCAAACGCGAGGCTATCGTTAAATAAAACAAAACAAAAAGGTAATAAAATCCTCGTATATATTACAACATTTACAACAATAAAATCATACTGTAATTATCTCATAGTAGAGCAAATGTCTCATAAAGAGATGAAATGAACATTAACAAGAGTTACAGCGTGTTAACGGTTTCAGATCGTTAAAACCTGTTTTTCTCACGAAGTTTTACTTTGCTTTTAGTTCTTGGTTAACGTTTGAAGTATGATTTTTAACGAGGTAACGTTGATTCATGTTTAAATATTATTATTCTAAACATGCTGTATTTCTAAATTAAATGTTATCTTTTTATTTTTTGTAGTGTGGTAATTAATCATTAAGAATTTTATAGAGATTCTAGCAGTATGCAGAGATGCATACTGCTAGAGTCTCTATAAAATTACTGAAGTATCGATTTCATTTACAGGATATTCATTCAAACGAGATGCATGTGACGAAACCATTGCGCGATTCAGAAAAATGTACAACGCCATCTGTCGACCTTAGAAGGTTTAAACTTTCCCCATAGATCTTCGTTCAGTTTGATCTAGATTTGCTTAAAAGCTTTTATTACAGTTATTGGGTTTATATGTGAAAAGTTGAATTCAGTCGAGCAGGCTGAAACGTTAGCGTTTAATAAACCAGAAGCCAGAGGAAGAGAGAGAGAAGAATAATTTAAGGTTTCAGTAGTTTTAATTTGGGACTGTTTGAATATGTAGCAACATACTTATTAAAAGTTTCAGTGTTAATATAAGGCTTAAAGTCATACAGCTTGTAAAGTCTTTCCCTACTTTGCCTCCCTTTAGTCGCCCAGTCACTGAATAAAAACTTAGGGCATATAGTTTTAGTTTTCTTCTTATAAGTATTATTGAACTCTGTTTGAACTACTGAGAAAACTTTTTAATATAAAATATTACCATTGTGAGGTCTTGATCACTTAACTTACTAATTAAAGTGCTGTTAAATTTATTTAATTTACCAGATGTTAATGGTCTTGATTGAATCTGCACTTGTTGTATTAATATGTTGGACTTGGTTACCAGTAGCCGACTATGATCCGAAGACAGACAATTTATAATGGCTTTGTCTAAGTAGTCGCAGCAACAAAAAAAAATATCAATTCATGTAGCAGTAGTCACAGTTGTTCGGGTTGGTTCCATAAACACATGTAACAAATTAAATGATTTGAAGAGATTTAATAATTTACTGCTATCTAAAATATTTATATTAAAGTCACCACAGATTATGACTTTATTACCAGTTGCAAGTTTTGCCAAAACATCTTCTATCCTATTTCCAATTGCTTCGCAAGAAAACCTTGAATATTTTGATGGAATAATTTCAAAAAATTCTGCTTGTCCCTTTTTTAAATTAACTTGCTCTCAGAGAGCAAGAAGTTACCTTATTGATGGTGGATATACTCTTAACTATTTCGTTGTTGGTACCCTACCTGATCTGACACCAGTCTTGCCAAGGGGTACCTTGTTACCCAGTTACTGGGTTGTGGAGGTCAGATAGGCAGTCGCTCCACGTAAAACACTAGTGCTCAGCTGAATCCGGTAAGACTGGAAGCCGACCCCAATATAGTTGGGAAAAGGCTAGGCAGATTGATTGGTACCCTACCTTGTCCTACAATATATATCTGTCCCTTACTCTGGAAATAACCTTGCTTTGAGAGCTTATACTAACCCCCAACTGGTATTATTATCTTGTCTACCAGCCACACAAAAAAATCCTTACGCCGACCATTTACGCCTCCCTACCTTGCAAACTAATTAGTTTGCTTTCACAAACACTACTCCGATCTAAAAGGATAGTGTTCAAGATAGTAAAAAGATAGATGGAAAAGATAGGATAGATGATCCTCAGTAATATGAGCCGCCGCCTCTCCGTTGAAGCCAAAGAAAAGAAAATAAGATTTTTCTTTTACACTTTTTCCAATCAACTTGCAAATTAAATTCATAAAAAGTCTCATTACTTTAAAGAAAGCAATTAGATAAAGTGGAGATAGGTTGAAGATTATAATAATTAGTAGTAGATCATAAGCCTATTTAGGGACATTGGACTTTCAAAAACCTTTTTAACAAAAAAAATACCGGCGCAATAAAAACACTATAAGTAAAAAATCTTTTAGTGTAGCATTTGAGTAAGCGCAAAAAGCTATATAATTTACTCAATCTAAACAGTATCGGTTCACAATTAAAAATTCAGTAAGCAAATTAACAATTAGTCCTTTTTTGCACCTTCAGGGGTGGATATTATTTATGAAATTTGAATGGGACCAACTTTGAGGTATACGTTTTCCAAAATAAAATGTTTATATTTTTAATTGGACCATTCTGTAAAAAGCTAGGCGTAGTCATGACTAAAAAATAAAAATAAAGCGATCAAGTGCGAGTCGAACTCGTGCGCGAGTTCGGTACCAACTCATTATAACGCCATAATAAAATTGATATCATTTTTATTGGTGTCTAAGTTTTAAAGATATTGGCAAAATTTAGATTTTCGAGAAAACTTGTAAGCACCTAAATTTACCTTAATTTTTAATACTTTTAATTTTTTGGAAATTTTCCTTTATTTTTGCTGTGCGGGAACGACTATATAGGTTTTCAACCCGAAATCTATAAGGTACTCCCAGTTGACCTAAAATTGACAATTTTGGTTAAAAGTAAAGTCTTACAGCATAAGTAAAGGGAAAAAACCGAAAAATAAAAAAAGTTGTAAATTCAGGTAAATTTTGGTACTTAGTTTTTGCGAAAATCTAAATTTGCCCATATCTTTTATCATGTTGACTCAGGACCTTGATTATTATACACCTTATAAGGACTATTGACCTCAGTATCTGGTGTAAATTTCAACTTGCTAGGTCCAACCGTTGGAGAGTGAGAGAGTGATCTTATAGGGGTTGCTTTTTTTACCTTTTACGGAACCTTAAAAAATACATGTCGATTGGAGAACTTCACCCTTTTTTTTCGTCGGTTAAAATTGGGATGTCAGTGATAACTACTGCCAAAAATACGTTTAGTATGGAACTGACCACGTGATGTTTCGGTAGCGCATGTCAATTTGAAACATTTTACAGGTATCCACGATCGTTGCCGGTATAGAATTTTGCTTTGTTAGACCTTCAGAGGCCCTAGACAACGACGTTTATCATCGAAAACGTGGCTATAGCCACGGGATCTCAGCGCTAACAAAGAATTTTGTTCAAATAATTGTCACTAGATGGCGCGATATGCATAGATTAGTTATCGAATTGAGTGTAAAATTAATATTTTCCAGAGTTGATCATAAAATTTTATGTTTTTGTTTAATCAACTCTCCTAAGCTCAAAATTATGGAATATTGGGCTCTTAACATTCACATTTCAAAGATTATGTGACCCTATAATTTAAAATTGATTCCAATAGACGTGACGTGGTTTTATATATCTGAGGAATGCCACTCTATCTTTTTAAATTTTTTTGTAACACATTTTGGTACAATGAAACTTTAAAAACGTGTAAAAATACTATTAAACAAATCGTCAATGTATTTAAAGAAAAAATAGTCACGAACCGCGAAAACCCTTTTATTTGCAAGTCACTACTAACACCATCTATAGCCGTGTAACGGTACCGAACGCGATCGAAGTACTTATAAAAATAATCAGCTTAATCAGACGAAAAATGATAGTTACGTCGGAACTGTTTCTGTGTATGGGATGGCATGTGTATGCTAGTATTATATTATCTGTACCATAGCGATTGGAATAGGTTCAAAAATGTATGGGAATGTCTAACGCTTTCTAAATGTGACGTCATCAATCCTTTACATTTTGGCATTATGACCATCACCTTCGTTGACATCAAATGACTTTTGGCTAGAGCCCCAGGTTTCAGGTTCAAAGGTGACATTGACTGACAGTGAATAGAAATATCGACATCATAATTATGAAACGCACTTGTAATCGCATTCAATGTTAAAATAAAAGTTTTTTAACATTGAATGCGGCAAATGTGAAAATTGTGGTGGTGTTGGAAAATGTGACAACATGGATGACGATAAATGTGAAACGAAATGTGGGTCTCACACATTCACATCTCTGCCAAACCTTTCGGGAATACTAGCGTGATTTTATATTGAAAAGTTCGATTGGTTTATTTTCTGATTTCTTTGCCGAGGTTTTTTTTATATTGTGTTGGCTCGCGCTTGAAAAGTATCTCACCTAATGGTAAGCGATGATGTGGTCGACGGTGAAACACGCTTGCCTAGAAATAACCTATTCACTCTTAAGGATCAAGTTAAGGATCATCCATTTATATAGGAAACTTCCTTTCTACTAGATCTAAAATATGGAACTGGAAAAGTTTCAGAAAATATAGGTACTAGTTACAGAAATAAATATGGCTTTTTCTGTAATCATTATTTAATTTCATTATTGTGGTAATTAAATGTGACTGTGATAAAGTGGGTGTTAAAGTTTTAACTATTTATAATCGTAAACACGCAGCATAATGTGAGTACCTACATTGTCTGCTGATAATAAAGTATATTGATAATAAAATACATAAAAATATACATTGGAGCTACAATGAAATTATAGAACATTTTTCCTAACTGTAATTATAATATACTCCTATTTTTAATAATATTACCGTAGGTTCGAAAAACGTTGATATCGAAACTGAAATAATATGAGTTCATGATTTCTACCAATTTCGCTGAATCATAATAGGGATATTTTTTTAAGAAGTACACAATACATATATTATTCAGTCTATAATATTATTAGAGAACCTAGAAGTAAATTTTAGATGAATTATAACCTGCCCAATAAAAGAAAATGATAAATAATAATATTTGAATATTTTACCCTCCACGAAAGTGCGCGTACCAATACGACGTTTTAACCGACTTGAAAAAAGAGGAGGTTCTCAATTAGGTTGTATTTTTTATTTTTCCACATCAAATAAATGTATAATGTCATTCTTAGATATCACTGAAATCTTTATGACCAATAGTTTTCATTAATAGAAATCTGAGGTCCTGGACAAGTGATATTCTATCATCGAAAGTGTGGCGAATGCGATTGTCAAAAACAAAAACACTACAAAGTGAAAAATAACTTCAATTTCGGAAGTAATAGTAATAGTTTATTAAATAAATTTGCAATCCCATTATGAAAATTTCATAATGGGATTGCAAAGTTTACAAATGTTGCATTTATACATTTTTAAGGTTCAATTAAACAATAAAGACGGGTGAAGTACTGTTCTCCTAGATAGGCTAAAATTTAGCCTGTGTTAAGCAGAGACAGTGCCGTTGTCGGTGTTCCTGTTTTCGTTTCTCCGTTTTTTGACATTGACTTCCGAATTTGAAGTTAATTTACACATTGTAGTGTTTTTGTTTGGAGGTCGGTTGTAATTTTTGTAAAAAAGGTTTTTTATTTTTCACTTTTTAGTTGTGGTACATAATGGACAAGTTCTATAGGCTAGGAACCTACGCGTATAGTGCCCAAAGTGAAGCCAGAATAGATTAACCCAATAATATGAAACTTAAACTAAACCGGTGCAATGAGAGTTTACCAGGGTGAACTGTTTACACCTGTGTACCCCGTTAAAGCGTACCAGTGTGATGTTATGTTATGAAATGGTGTAAACAACAACCAGACATGCGATTGCATCTATCCCGAGTGATTTTCTGTCATTTATTGAAGAGTTCTGATGTATTTCTCCGAAGTTCTTCATCAGATCTTGATGAAAATTAAATGGGACTACATGACAAGCACCAGCTTTCAAATAAAAAAAGAATCATCAATCAAAATCGGTTCATCCCAAAAAAGGTTCTGAGGTAACAAACATAAAAAAAATACTGTCGAATTGATAACCTCTTCCTTTTTGCGAAGTCGGTTAAAAAGGCAATACTGCATGGGATTGGCAAGCGATATCAAAAAATCACGAATACAATCCTTTACATTTTGACATTTCTACTATCGCTTTCGCTAACATTTTTCTGAGACTGACATTGATAAAGTGTCATTTTGTCAGCGATAGTGGTTGTCAATAGAATCGATATCGATAATGTTTCGGGTTGATCATGTACTCGTAACATTTTGGTAGCGCATGCAAATCCTAAAAAATTTTGACTACCAGGCAATCGCTGTCGTAAATTTATATCACTCATTTACATTTTAGCATCAGGACCATATCCATCGCTGATAGAATGAGCCTACAGCCTCTGATCATCGTTTATTTCTTCTCTGGAAGTTCTCTGAAAGACTTTCCTTTCAGTGCAACGATTATAGGCTTTACTTCTTAGCTCTAGTCCATTCGCGTTAAGAAAATGTTATATAACTATTTACAAGTATTTGGTTCATCATAGACGGTTATTATTATTGTTATTCGAGATATAATATACGCGTGAGTCGTGACATACTTATCACTAAGGAGTTCCAGTGACCCTCTGATGTCGTCATTATCAGTTCCACTTCACCAAATGATATTTTCTGAGTGCAAATGCTTGCATTGTTGATGAAAATACCAAAATCGCTAGTATGCCTATAATATTTGAGGAGTTCCTTCGATTTCGCCAGGATCCCATCATCAAAACCTGACCTAATGACCATGGGACTACCTGAAATAACCTTTCAAACAATAGAAGAATTTTTTTAATGAGCCTAGGCAATTTTGAGTAATCGGGTAACAAACATAAAAAAAATATTCCGACGTATTGAGAACCTCCTCCTTTTTTGAAGTCAGTTAAATAAGCCATAATGTGACCTAGTTTAATTTACAATAGAGTGAATAAAATGCATAAAAAGTGCATACGCCAAGCTCGGCGACGATCGATGTTCTAATTTTAACTTACTAACAACTTGTTAGAGGTATTGCATAAACTATTTACCTGAGTTTGTTACCTGACTTAGTACACTTATGAACATATACAATGTCAGGCCTTTGTCGTTTTGTGATAGACACAAACTGTAGAGCGCCACAGGTAACGATACTTGTGTTGTCGCCGCGAGGATGGACATACATTTTTGCGGATGGAACAAGTTAGAGAAATAAGTTGACTGTTTATTGATTTATGGTGGTGGAAGTTGATTTGTTTGATATGTAACTTACTTTTGCATTTAAATTTAAATAAGTTATTTATTTAAGATGGCAATACTGTTGCCGTGCTGTCATCGTTCCGTTGAGAATTTCCGGAGCGGTGGTGGGGTGGCACGTCTATGTTAACTGTCAGTGCTCCGTGATCGGCCCTTTTTGCTGGCGAACACCGAGCAGGTATCATCGCCGCAGATTTATTATACAATTTTGCTAAACGACTAATTATTCTGTTAATTGTATTGTGTATTATTTGATTAAAGACATATTGGCAAGCATTCCGTGTTGGTCTTCGAGAACCACTAACACATGCATATGGTATATGCTTTTGGTTTTTATATCCCACTTTCTACTGAAATAATAAATGAGAAAGGCACGTTGGTAAATGAATTATGTAGCTCAAATGGAATTGGGCAAGACACATGGCAAGCTACCATTATGACAGGTGGAGTAGGGCAGTGTCCGAGTGGTGTCTAAGCAATGGCAGTAAAATTTTAGGCAGACGACATCGTTGCCATCGCAGACAGAAACTGCATGAGTTTGGCATATACTCAGCCGTGGGTGAAGTTGGCAGTGTGATGGAGGCACATAGGTAGACTCTAACCTGGATAAAGCTGTAGAATACTTTTTATCTCTGTAACTCTACCCCGTGATCTAATTGCCGAGTTCTGACCGGGCCGCAGAGATTTTTGTAGTTTTACCTACAAAAATCTATCTTTAACCAGCGGCCAGATCAGAACTCGGCATCAAAAACATCATGACAGATTTTCTCAAAGGAGAAAGTAGGCAAAGGTGTCAGGACATTAACATGTGGCCAGTTATATTTGAGTCTGAGTACTCCTTATTGCCATCATGATGTCCAGGAATTCTGACCCAAAGAACTCTGAATTTCAATGTTGATTCCAGGATTTTCAGTTGTATGTAGGGGTGTATCTAAGGGTCTTTAAGTCAAGACGGAATAGGTTTTAGCAAGCGTGGTTCACCGTCGACCACATCATCGCTTACTATCAGGTGAGATAGTGGTCAAGCGCGAGCCAAAAAGGTATAAAAAATAATAAAAAAGCTAAAACTTCATCATTAAATTATAAAAAAAAATATAAAAGGTTAAATTAACACAATGAGCCAGTTTTACGGAAACCGAATTGTATTGAAATTGTACTGTAATTAAAAAATTGTTCTTTTTTTAAATATAATAAAAAACATTTTTTTTTTTCAAAAACATTTTTTTTTGTGATACTGTAGGTACCTACCGCTATAATATACAAAATAATATTTCTTCAAGATCTTTTTAATCTCAGGTGATTGTCAAGGCCGATTCAACACCTCCGGAAAACCCAGTTATCCTATCCTTCAAATAATTTAATACCTGTTTCATTTTTTATTTGTCTGCTAAATAGTGTATCTATTGGAGTTGAGCTTTCATGACCAAAAAGTTAAAATTTTATTTTATTCAATTTTTTTCAGACCTTAAGATTGCTAACATCGGTGATGGAAAACATCTTGATTGGAAGTCGCCAACCCGCCTTCAGCAAGCACGGAGACTAATACTCGGCACGAGTTGTTTTGTTGAGTGTGTGTTCTCAGTATGAGAAGTGACCTTTGCCCCTTCGTGGAACAGTATCAGACCGGTATTATGATTTTAAGTCAGAAAATAATTTTCCTAATTCATTTCAACTTCTTATCAGCAGAGCAGTGGCCCTGAAATATTTTTATTTACCCACGCCGTATTGTCCTTGATGTTACATCATGCAAATAATATAATTCTTCAAGCGTCAGCGGAATCCTGTGCAAATATGGGAGCTTTTACCCTCGGACTCGGATGTCAAATATTGGTCAGGAAAATTAAAGTCCGAAATACTGGGAGTACATTTGTTTTGTAATAGCAAACAGTATAGACGGGTTTGTGACGAAGAATTTTGTTGATTAAATTATTTTTTGCTTGATATTCTAAAAAAAAACATGTCGAATTGACAACCGCCTCCTTTTTTTTCATCTTTTAAAAATGTATCATAATAGAAAGAAAGAAAAGATATTTATTTTTGACCTGCACTGGAGACACGAGGTAAGCAAAACACAAAAAAAAACAATAATAAAAATGAATAATTACCCCGTGCTAGACCAAAAAGGTTCCTATCTCAGCATGTGCAGCGATATTTAAAATAAAAAATATAGAAACCGAGTATCATACATTATCGAGCTATCGTATATTATATGTAATGTAATTTAATCAAGTACCTTTATTTACGTTATTTGTACCTGTAATACAAGTAGGCACCGAAATAACAGATATTAATATTAGTTAATCCTTTTTGTAATAATTGATTTAAGAAACAATAAAATGTCAAAAAACATTTTAAATGCTTCCAGGCGTTGAACTGTTGAAACAAATCTTGTTATCAACTTATTAACTCTTAAAATCTAGATAAGAAATCGTCAAAAAAATCACTCACCTGAACTTTTAAAATCCATAAACAAATAAACCACTTACACACTTTAATATTTACAAAGTTTTCTTAAACAACTACGTACAACAAACATCAAGTTAAACTAACAAAAAACAAACTTAAAAGTTAACGAGACACTCACTAAAATTAATGTTTTGTTCCGTACTTAATCATAATTCATATAAAGGGTGTATTACACTTTTTAACGTGTCGTTGACAGTTCGTCACGCGCGCGCGAAACGCCAAAAACGCAGCAAAACCGGTGGGAACCGGTTCAGACTGGACGACGTACGGCCAATTACTGAGGACCGCACGCAAGCCCGCGCTAAACGACAAACTGCGCATGCTCGGCGCCGATTGACACCCGCCAAGCTTATGTACACTAATACTACAGGAGAGGATATTCATAAGTTAGTTTTTAGTTTTGTTTAGAATGTTCCTCGCGGGAACCGAATGGGCCGACGAGTTTGCGAAATCAAAACAAACGGTAAACTGAAAGGGAATAAGCCCGATTGGGGCCTATTTATATTCATGCCTTTACTTGTTAACAAAACTTTGTTTACGTTGATATTGTATAATAGGTTTTCTATTTTCAGTTCGAGAGTTATTTTGATTTTGTATTCGCGAAATAACTTCTTAAATTTTTAAGAAGTTACGTTGCTGAGGTGCTTTTATTAAGAAATCGGATTGTTTTTATATAAAATTCTCTTATGTAAAATTTATGTGTGTTATTATCGAAAATCTTTTGGGTTTTATTTACAACATAATAAAAATAAAATACCTTAAATTTAAAAGGTGCCAAACTCAACAAAGACCCATAAGCATTGCTTAATTCATTGACTTCACTAAATCGGAAATAATACTCCCGATGGGACATCTTCAAATCGCTAAAAGCTTAACATCCATTCCTTTTATCAGGACGATTGTAGAAAACCACTCAACCCTTTTAAACCCCAATCTGGAGTGCGTCCGGTCGTTAGTAGACATTATCGCATAAGATCCCACCGCAAAAATCTGCAGGTCATTTTGCTTTTGAATAAACTTTTTTTTTTTTGTCTGTTTGTTAGCGCTTGACCACTATCTCACCTGATGGTAAGCGATGAAGTGGTCGACGGTAACCCGCTTGCTTAGAAGTAACCTATTCACTCTTGACTTAAAGATCCCTAGATTGTAGTTATCGGGAAACACAAACTCCGGCAGGCAATTCCACTCTTAATAACAACTTAATTTTCATGAATGATACTTGATGGTTTAATAGGTATTTGCAGGGTTTCCGGGCAATATCTAGCCAAATTCATCATCATCATCATATCAGCCAAAAGACTGCTAGATATAGGCGTCCTCCAAGCGTCGCCACATTGACCGATCCCATGCGTCCCGTATCCAATGGATCCCCGCAACCTTCACCAGGTTATAGAAAAAATTAATTGCTAAAATAACCTTAATTAAATACATGGAAATTTATTTTTGATAGTTAACCTCAATCAATTTGCCTAACCTTTTCCCAACTTTATTGGGGTCGGCTTCCAGTCATACCGGATTCAGCTGAGCACATATGTTTCACGTAGAGCGACTGCCTGTCTGACCTGCACAACCCAGTAACTGGGCAACACGGTACCCCTTGGCAAGACTAGTGTCAGATCTCAAGCTTCTGACTACCCGTAACGAACTGTCAAATATCTTCAAATGACAGCCGGGACCAACGGCTTAACGTGCTTTCCGAGGCGCGGAGGTAACTCGGTATGTTGAAAATCGTCATCCATCCACGGACCGACCTGGTCAAGGGTTGCTTAACCTTGACGATCGACCCGTGTGGCTGTTATTATTTAGCCACGAGCTCCTCTGATAGTTAGATAATTTTTATACATAAAATTTTGCGTAACTTGATGTATTACTTAGTTTCATCGCAATCGGTTCACACTATCAAAAGTTAGAAAAAAATGTAAAAAATCACAACACACACTTCAGATACTCGGACAGTTGAACTCCATATTCGATAGATTGCGTTGTGCATTTGACGTCATTTTCCGAATGGCGGTGTTAAGATTCGCCGCGGAAGAATGTTTCTTGAAAAAAAATTAGTAGGTAGAGTAAGTAGGAAAGGGTAGGCAGGCAGTTGACGGACTGCGGGCACAGCTAGTCATTCATAAAAATCAAGTTTTTCAAAATAAATCACCTGCTGATTTTTGCAGTGGGATCTCATACTATTAATGGAATTCAACCGGTTACTCTGCCGTGAAAATAACAAGGAACCAGGATTTCATAAGCCCAATCTGTTGTTCGCACAGCGATAACAATGTTCAGTGACAACATGCAAATTTTACGGAACTTTCGTTTTACAATCAAAGGCCGGATTTTAATGTTGAAGTGTTTTGGTACGAGTGGATTAATTAATGATTAAGTATGCTCGATTAGTCACTCGTTACACTCCATCCAGCCTGTTATTTTATTTTTGACAGCTCAAAAATTAATGATTTATAAAAGATAGCTTGATCTCTGCGACATATGTCAAACTGATGTATACGTAATTGTTACGTTATTTTTGCGTTACTGTTAGCCTGTCAAGCGCTATTGTTACTGTATTGATACTGACAGCTGTCGCAGAGATCAAGCTATCTTTTATGAAGTATAGCGATGAATGTGGTACCGATTCGATTTCTTATAACAATCGATTTATTAATGAAGAAATTTTAATCGATTACATTTATAATTTTAAAATAACTTAAGTAAGTTTAGGCCATAAATAATAGATTGCTGTTTTATAACTTAAAATAAATAAAACTGTTTAAAAAAGCAATAAGTTTTAAATATTGCAATAAACTAAACGTGAGAAATTGCAGGCTGTCGGGAGCGAGCACCATAGTCATCCATTTCACTTACTTCATGCTTACAAGTTCTACGGATAACATAGTTTTTATGTATGCCATGGTGCACGTGTTTCGGATACGTTTAGTGGTATTTAAGCTACGTAATGAAGATAAAAACTTGTGTATTCTATGGTCGAACCAATCTAGGAAGTTGTATGTGACATCATCATCATTTCAGCCGAAAGACGTCCACTGCTGGACATAGGCCTCGCCACGCTGATCGGTCCTGTGCGTTTCGCATCCACCGGACGCCTGTAGCCTTGTCAGGTTTTGACCGGGATTTGACAGCTATAAAAATACTCAATAATAATTAAACTTGATGCTTACGAATGATACTCATTCTTATAGTGTATGGGTAACATAGTGTAACGATTAAAAATAACATCTTACAAAATAATAAGGTCAGTAGCGTCATCTAGTGATAAAAATTACGATTTGATGAACGATACTAGTTTGCCATTCATCGGATAGATGGCGGTAATGTCTAATCGATTAAACAATATTATTTAGATATATTCGAATGTGTTTAATAATAAATACAATAAACATACAGTTCTATTTATAAACAATTTATGAAATCCAAATTGAAATTAGAAACATAAAGTAAATTCATAGATGAACGGTCTACAAACTAAAGAAAAAAAGAACGCTCAAGGTTGGAAAGATGTATGATCTTTTTTATTGTGCACCTTGGATCAGCAGCATCTAATATAATAAAACCCAAGAAGACTTTATTAATATTGGCGACTCGACCAGTGTTAAAATGAAATGTTCCATTAATTTGAGAAACTAATGGGCGCTGTGAGTATCAGTTTAATTTGTCTGAATATCCACATGGTTTAGTAACCATGTGTTTTGTGAATCTCATCATGAATTTTCTTCTTGGCGGGGTCATAGGGATTATTTAATTAAATACATAAACATATAAATGTGGTCATTTAAACCTGTCATTAATGAACATCCCAAGACTTCAGCAGCAAGGTCCGAATACAGATGTAATAGGCCTCCTCCAAGCGTCGCCACACTGATCGGTCCCATGCGTTTCGCATCCATTGGACGCCCGCAGCCTTGACAAGGTCGTTGCTCCACCTGGATGGAGGCCATCCAATGCTGCATCTTCAGATACGCGGTCACCACCTTAGAACTTTTTCCCCAACGGCCATCCGTTCTGCGAGCAATGTGCCATGCCCACAGCCACTTAAGTTTGGCAATTCTTCGGGATATACCGGTGACCTTGGTTCTCTTGGGAATATCTTAATTTCTGATTCGATCACGCAAGGAAACGAATAATAATAAAATATAATTTATTTATTTCTTACCACAAATTTACAAAAAAAAAATTAAAGGGTCTACAGACTTAAAATGAATTTATGGAAGACTGGTACCTAAACTAAGTTTTTACATAACCTGTATGCTAGGTCACCAGGCCTCCTAAACAAAGTTTTGCATTATATTTGTTAACTGGAGACGAACTGATTAACATATAATATTCAAATAAAAATCGCATACCTGCAATATAATATTGCTCATAAAAAATCGAATTTATATATGTAAAGAAAGTCACCTCACTCATGTGCTTATCATAAATTTGAATTTGCCGCGACACCGCTCATTGGTTGACAAGACTATTGGCTATCGGCAAAAATTTCACAACTGACAGGAGTCACATTTAATTTATATATCTATTGAGTATATCTATTGAGAAGAGAATATTTCCATATTGTTTGTTAAAATATAAAAAGACCTGAAATAAAGGTATTAAATGTTGTTTCTTTTGTCCTTACAGATGAGCTAATACTTTGTTATTAGAAATGTACGTAATAATCTATGCTAAACTTCATGTATCAAAATAAAACCACTTTTGTCTTTACAGAGAAACGCAGTTTCGTATTTATTTCCTATTCAAAGACCATAAAATCATTATAAAACAACATTTTCTGCATAAAACCAAAGAAACATAGAAAAGTTGAGGTTTGATTTTGTTGTGGAACAAACAGAAGATGGAAAACCAAATCAGTTAATGTTAGTGATAAAATGCATAACGTAAAAATCTTTACCGAAATGGACACGTTAAATAAAAATTTTACAAAAAAATCGTACAGATATGCCTTGAACAGAATGCGGCAGGTGAATAATCGGCCTTTGTGGCACAACTTAGGAGAGGTTTGTGTCCTTGTGTATCACGGCAGGCTAAATTGATTGTTTGCAAACATATTTTTATTCGGCGATAGGCTTCCCTTGCATTAAAAGAGACATCGGTCCCTCACAGAGATGTGAAAAATGATTTAGGAAAAGTATTTAAATACAAAATGCAAATACTTTTCTGACATACTATTTCAAATCCAAAATTCAAAATCGTTTTGCTTTTTGTATTATAAATACTAAATGCAAAAAAGGTATTTTCAAAAAACTTTGTTTAAATAAATAGTATTTGTTAGTTTTCTTTACTTATTATAAAAATATAAATAAGTTCTTCAGAAACACTGTCACTCATCTTCCTTCTGTGTAGTCGCATAAATATATCACTTAGATCATTGTGTTATATCACTATGCATGTGCCCTCATCTTTAAAGTATTGAAGAGTTTTATTCTAAGTCTTTGGTAGTATTTGCTCTAGTACCACTACTGAGGAGTCAGAATCCTGAAACATGTAGGGAAGACTCATAGTTTTTCTGATGACTGGGTTCCCTTTCAAGTTTCCATGTTTTATTGTAGTGTGGACACTAAATAATATTCTATATTATTAATCTTCTGAAATATGCCTAAAGAAGTGCTAGTGTCGCTAACACGATCAAACAAACGTATCGCGGTAAGGGGCGTTTTTGATCCTTTCACTTGGCATTCAGTAATAATATCATAAAGGCGTGGACTGATTCACATAAATTAAACAAATAATATATTTTTCCCATGCCTAAGCCTACCTTTCATTTGACAAATGTATCAAAATATCTCCATTAACTACTCATGTTTTCAAGTTACGTTATCATACTTTCTGATACAAGTCGGATCAACCAGTTTAATTTTTTGTTTATTTTCTTGTCACTTTAGTCGCAAATAACCAATAATTGCTTTTTTTTGCCCTATTATTAAACGTGGGTTTAATAATAGGGTAAAGACTCAGAACATATTGTATGATGTGTCACCACAGACATAAATCTAACTAGATAACGCAAGTCCATCTGTATGAAAACCAAGCGAGCCACTTCTTCATAAACAATTTAAAAACAAATTAACTTACCAATTAAAGAAAACATCTAATGCCTCGGCGAACTTTTTCTATACAATCTTTACAGCTCAATATGGCATGTCAAGGCATTTTTCTAGATTTCGGTGGATTTCCGATACTGCTAAATGAAAAGCTCAGATTACGATCAGTGATCGTAACTTTACTCCGTTTTTTGGCACGCGAAGTACATAAAATCGCGTCATCTAGTTAGATTTATGTCTGTGTGTGTCACTGTAGTGAAAATAGAAATTGCTTCGTTGTCTGCAGAATATCTAAATTTTCGTACAAGGTATCATTATGATGGCGTAGACTTACACACACCACATAACACACCGCATTGTGACCCTTTATAAGATCTATTAAAAAAAGAGTATGTTTAATGTTACAGAAAACATTACCAGCTGGTTAATTTAAAAAATGGTAGACAGGCCTGTTTTTAAGAGGAATCTCTTTCATTTTCGACTGCATGTAGAGTTATTTTTCCGTAAAAACATCTGCTGATAAGTCATTGGCTGCGACATTCCTATCGGAATTCAACGTGTTAAGTACATTAAAAATACAGGAAACCGAAGAAATAACTGCATAAAACATTCCCTCACAGAACATAAAAGTTTTTTTTTCTACATTTCCATTTGTAAATGTTAATTTCTGCCCAATTTCAATTTTCCACTTTAATAATTATCCAAATTCAAAACGAAATATTTTTAATTAATTTCGGTTTTTCCTGTCTCCAACCTTTTGGTAATGTATGTATACCTTTTCATCGAATTAAATATGTATTATGTAAATGGAAACGACACAGTCAGGGAAAAACCCTTGGAATATATAATCGATCAATCACGCTATTGTTTTATGAGTACGTTTTAGATACGTGAGCTATTATGTCGCAGAAAACGGTTGTCTGTTTGTTGAGCAATCAATAAGGTAAAAGACATTACATCGATTAGCTTGTTCTTGAGCTGAAAGGCTATCACTAAACGAGTGGTAATAAAGAAAAATAAATTAAATAGAGCAACATTATCCATCTCTAATCATAATGTATTTCCAATATAAAAGGAAAGTCGAAATAAACATTTTACGTCTTTTTCTTCGTCTAATTTATTAATTTTCCTTTCAGTGAATTCTTCAGGGGCCAAGTTTAGCAGTTGACATCTTCCGAGATAATGAATGGATGTATTTTTTGCTCAGTATTTTATTTATGTCGGAAAAATTAACAGATGTTCAGGTGACGCCGAAATGGAATTAAGTAACTTGTGGGATGCAAAGAGATAAATTATTAATATTCGTTCCTTTTTCTGTTGGGAAGGAGTCCGAGGCTGATAATATCAGCCGAACAGGGCTATCTTCAGGGTTAAGAGGAAATGCGGTCGCACACATCTGATGAATATCCTAAGTAAAAAAAAAGTTATAATTCGAGGTTCGGCTCTCGCTTGTTTCCTCCTTCAATATTGAACCAATATAAATGATAATCCATAAACTAAAAAAAAAGATGTATATGTGCCCTATGTTTTCCATTTTTTATTGTTGTCAAATTTGTACACTAGGCCTCTGTTGACATCGCAATTTTGAGCATCTTTTGACGGTTCTAGTGCTTCTACAGATAATGTATCATTAAAAAAGAAAACATACGGGAAAATATAAAATACATGGAAGAGGAAATAGCCGAGAGCCAACCTTCGAATTCTGACTTTTTACTTAGGATATGTAGTCGGATGTCTGCGACTGCATTTCCTCTTAAGCAAACCTTATTGGTCTGTGGATGGGTGACTATCTCAGCAAACCGAGACTCCTCCGTACCTCGACTGTTATTTGTAGATATTTGATTACCGTCGTTCTGACAGTCAAAAGCTAACAAGTCTGATACCAGTCTTGCCAAGAGTATGGCGATACCAAGTTGCTGGGTCGCGGAGATCAGGTAGATAGTCGTTCCACGTAAAATACTATCACATCCAGACACCAGTTAGACTGGAAACCCCAACATACATAGTTGGGCAAAGGCCAGGTAGATTGATTTTCTGTTACTCAAGTAATACAAATACTCCTGTTCTACGGAACAAACTACTAAACTAAGAAGAGATTCTACAGGTTTTGACTCATCATCGTCATCATATCAGCCGAAAGACGTCCACTACTGGACATAGGCCGCCCCCAAGCATCGCTTTACTAACCGGTCCCGTGCGTCTCGTATCCAGCGGATCTCTGCAACCTTCCCCAGGTCATCGGTCCGCCTGGTGGGAGGCCTTCCAACGCAACATGTTCCGGTTCGCGGTCGACACTCCAGAACTTTTCTGCTCCATCGGCCATCCTTCCTGCATGAAAGCGTAGCTACAACTAGACAAAAGTCTTCATAGGAAAATAAAATGATACGGATAACTGTTAACGTGTAGGGGGTCGTAAGGGTGTCCTGTGTAAATATTATGAGTTCCAAGATAGAACATAAAATCTAAACATTAAATACTAGTCAAGCAGCAACATGCGTAAAGTATTTTTCACTACTCATACTCGAAAAATCTGAAGTCGCCTGAGGAGCGGGTTGAAAGTACTACTTTTCAGCCCTAGGGAGAATCGTTTTCAAATGACAGCTGTCAAATTATAAACAAACTAGATCTATTTTTACATTTCTATAGAACCATGTTCCAACTTTCTATACGCCACTCAATTACAGCGCGATGTAAAGTTTAAATAACATAAAGTTAGGTATTTTTTTTTTTTATGGCTTAATTATAATTTACTTTCAACTATTTCTTAAAAATAACACAGACTTGGGCAAAATATTTGCATTTTTTCAATGATGAAAATAATGGCTAAGTCGCTGGCCGGCCATAGAAAAAAAATATAAGCGGGAAAGCGGTAATCCGATTTTTATTTGTTTTTCGAGTTATAGAATTTTTTTGATACTTCCGTATAGCAGAGATTTGTATTAACACAATTAGTTCATCAGATTCAGATATGACTTTAACGCCTGATTTTATAAAAGAAGAGGCTAAAGCAGTAGTCGAAAACCTTTTACCACCTAAATCAAAACAAAGATAGGTACCTAAAATCATACGACGATTTTATGAAATGCGGGCGGAAAAAAAAATGAAATCGTTATCGGAAAACGTTTTGCTAATATATTTTAACGAATTGTCAAAGACGTTTTTTTGCCTTTGTTTATAAATTATACAAAAGAGTACAGGATTATTCGTATCAAACAGCAATCAAAAACCACTAAGGTTTAAACTTGTGCTATCATGAGTCTATCAATGTGTTTATGTACTTACAAACCTTCAACTTAAAGTATTACAAACCTTTAATTCTTTAGAAGCACTAGAACCCTCAAAAGATGCTCGAAATTGCGCTGTCAACAGAGGCCTAGTGTATAAATTTGACAACTATAAATGAAAATAGGAAAACATAGGAGCACAGTATATATCTTTATTTTTCAGTTGGAGGATTTTTTAAATTGATCAGGAAATTCAGTCGGATGTCTGCGACCGCATTTACTCTTAACCCTGAAGATAGCCCTGTGTGGCTGATAATATTCAGCCTCGGACTCCTCCCTAACAGAAAACGGAACGAATATTAATAATTAATCTCTTTTCATCCCACAAGTTACTTAATTCCAATCCGGCGTCACCCGAACATCTGTTAATTTTTCTGACATAAATAAAATACTGAGCAAAAAATACATCCATTCATTATCTCGGAAGATTTCAACTGCTGAACTTGGCCCCTGAAGACTTCACTGAAAGGAAAATTAATAAATTAGACGAAGAAAAAAAGACGTAAAATGTTTATTTCGACTTTCCTCTTATGTTGGAAATACATTATGATTAGAGATGGATAAAGTTGCTCTATTTAATTTATTTTTCTTTATTACCACTCGTTTAGTGATAGCCTTTCAGCTCAAGAACATGCTAATCGATGTAATGTCTTTTACCTTATTGATTGCTCAACAAACAGACAACCGTTTTCTGCGACATAATAGCTCACGTATCTAAAACGTACTCATAAAACAATAGCGTGATTGATCGATTATATATTCCAAAGGTTTTTCCCTGACTGTGTCATTTCCATTTACATAATACATATTTAATTCGATGAAAAGGTATACATATATACAAGAGGTTGGAGACAGGAAAAACCGAAATAAATTATTAATATTTTTTGTTGAATTTGGATAATTATTAAAGTGAAAAATTGAAATTGGGCGGTAATTAACATTTATAAATGGAAATGTAGAAAAAAATAATCTTTGATTTTCTGTGTGGGGATGTTTAATGCAGTTATTTCTTCGGTTTCCTGTATTTTTAATGTACGTAACACGTTGAATTCCGATAGGAATGACGCAGCCAATAACTTAACAGCAGATATATTTACGGAAAAATAACACTACATGTAATCGAAAATGAAAGAGATTCCTCTTAAAAACAGGCTTGTCTACCATTTTTTAAATTAAACAGTTGGTAATTTTTCCTGTAACATAAAACATACTCTTCTTTAACAGATCTTATAAAGGGTCACAATGCGGGGTGTTATGTAGTGAGTGTAGGTCTACGCCATCATAATGATACCTTGGCTGAATATTTAGGTTATTTCCAGACATCTAGGCAATTACTATTTTCACTGAAGTGACACATCATACAACATTGCTTAGATAGCAAAGATGTAAAGACACACGGGTTTGATCCGACTTGTTTCAAATAGTATTATTAAGTAAATTGAAAACTATTTTTTTATGGAGATATTTTGATAATTGTGCTCAAATAAAAGGTATAGACGTAGAACCATATATTTGATCCGACTTCCAAATCACATAATCGGAAAAGAATAACGGTGGAGTAGGAAAAGATACTAATTTCCACAATGTGTAACTGTTGGTTATTCCTAAATGAATAAATAAGTACAGGCTCGATGTTATGTATGTTGTGTAAACATTTTTTTTTTCCATTTCCGTCAACCCAAGATTTCAGTAAGCTCCTCTTAAACGTCGCAGCTTCGCCTGTCTGCACTAAACCTTGTTATTAAAGCACTAGAGGCTAAAATGTACCTCCCATTAACAAGTTAAGTGTAGTATGTACTTTCTGTACTCCCTGTACACGTGTGTAAGAACAAGATTATAAGCACGGAGTCTCATAGAGACCTAATTTTATGGAAGCAAGCGTTACATGCGTGGCTTGATAAACAGAATAAGGATAAAATATAAGGCTTTGTTGGTATGTTTCTATTTACTCAGTAGGTACTGTGAGGGTGTAGCTCAGGGAGCTCAAATAATAAGCAGAAATTACTATCAATCTACAACAATTTAATCTATAACGTGCCTGCCCTCAGGCGACTTCTGTAAAAGCCGCCTGAGGGCAGGCACGTTGTAGATTCAATACAAGTTAAAAGTAATTTCTGCTTATTATTTGATCTCCCTGAGCTACACCCTCACAGTACCTACATAATATAGCTAAAATCGTGCCTGTGTGGTATATTTTATATTAATTTTTGAAGAAATAAAAGGTATAGACGTAGAACCATATATTTGATCCGACTTCCAAATCACATAATCGGGTCCGACATCAACCGTCGCGTCGGCCATTTGCCCGGACCAGACACAAAACCCGTCTTGTCGCAGGATCCTCCATTTTCAAAGGAGATTTGCGGGACTTTCCACCTTGTTCCACATAAATATCCAAATACATATTTATTTATGTGTAGGTAGTATTATAAAATTTATATATAAATATATATATGTACGAGTATTACAACCTATATTAATACCCACTGATATTGTAATTGCAAAAAAAATAATGTATGAATGGTTAGATGTTTGTTACTCAACGAACTTGGGCGAAGCCGCGGGCGAAACCTAGTGGGTGTATTTATAATTGTTGGCCAAAATAAAATAAAAATGTTACTTGTTGTTCCATTTCTGAAAAAAATACCCGTTCTTAACGAGAAGGAACCATGTTCTTAAAAACCATAAATATTATCCCACATTTTAATAAAATATAAGAAAACCGTTTGTGTGGTCTAATATTTTCATGTTTTATTTTCTCTTACCTCGTTCGTACTCCGTATTATACTAAGAGTTAATTCTTTCCTTATCCTATTTCCTGCTTGCTTCGCTATACTACGTAACTACCTAGTTAGCCTTTGCATTTCTTGTTGAAGATGTTTTACTAAGTTTTTTGTATTCTGAAGTTATATTATTATTATCTCGTTGCTCAACCCGTAAGATAGGATAGATGGACCCCCTTTGCCGCACTAAGACTCCCTATTTTGTCCGTTATTCGCGCTGGCCTCCTCTCTGTGAGAAGGAATGGGCCGTAAACCACCACGCAGGCCTAGTGCGGGTTGGTAGATGTCACATGTCTTCGAATTTTTGGTTCTAAGACATGCCGGTTTCCTCAGGATGTTTTACATCACCGTTTTGAGAGCAGTGGTGATGAAATAATTTACACTAAGTAAAACGCCTGCCTGGGTTTGAACCCACGACCTACGAATTGTAAGTTGCGACCGTTAGCACTTGGCCAACAGTGGTCCTCGGAGCAACCCCAATTAGAAATATGGGATTTAAAAATTAATGTTAAAATGTGTGTATACTTCGTGCACCTTTGGCCGACCCTTCGGAGAAAACAAGCATGATGTTATGTTGTGATTTTAACCGACTTCAAAAAGGAGGTGGTTCTCAATTCGACGGTTTTTTTTTATTTCCTCATAATCCTTTTACTAGATGAACCGATTTTGATGATTCTTTTTTTATTTGAATGCTGTTGCATCTTTCCGTTTAAATTTTATCAAGATCTGATGAAGATCTTATCCCGGCGCTTCCATTCATGTCTGCCTTGTAAATACCTTATGTTAGTGTCCTTTCATTCATCCTCTCACGCCCAAACCATCTTAGGATATCCTTTTAAATTTAAGTCACTATATCTTCTTTTAAACGTTAGAAGAAGAAGCGGTAGAAGGCCTCCTACAAGGCGGATCAATGACCTGGTAAGGGGCTGTGGGAGTCCACTAAATAGAAACATAGGACTGGTCGATGTGGTACCACTTGGGGCCTATTATACAGCAGTGGACTTGGACTATTTACGGCTAAAATTCTGAAGATTTTTGTAGCCGAATATAACTTCCTACGAATTTTGTCGGCCCGTAGCATTAAGAATTTCCGAGAGTTCAAATAATGAAATAACTTTTTTGTCCGTAAAATAATAATTCTTAAATGGTTACCAACGTTATGTTTTTTTCTATCTTATCGTAGAATAACAGTCGACGTACATTTTCATATTCTTTGAACTCCATTACATTCAAAACTAAACCTATTATCATTATCATTTTGATTTTATTGAAAAAAATACTTATTTGCCGTAATTAATGAATATATTTGTGAGAGGCACCTATTACGAGTATGTCGTAAATTTTTGAAAACTTCAACGTCCTAATTCTTTACAATAATTTAAATGTGAAAGTCTGCAAGTTTGTCTACAAACGGCTCAAAAGATCTGAATGTAGATACTGGTAGATACTGGGCTGAAATAAAATACTTTATATCCTGATAATACATTCCCGTAAAAAAAATGTTTGTATGTCAACCCCGACGCACGACTGACGATTGTCATTAAATATGCTATAAGCAAAGAGGGTAAACACACGTATAATTTTTAAATTATAATACTGAAAGCATGTTTTACACTTCATAAAATTTCCATATCCTTATATGAAAATCGATTCTTACGGGTGCCCTAGTCGGCGGCGCGGTCTATTTTGTGGGAGGGGTTAAAATGCATGCTATCTCATCCGACAACACATGCGAAAGGAAAAGATGCTGTGATGATCAGTAAAAAGCATGTGCGTGTACGAATACACACTCCCAACGCTGGGTGACGCATACATGAAAAATTTTATAATGCAAATTTTATATACAGACTATTGGGAATATGGATAACATGAAAAACTTCTAAATGTATCTGTTAAAAATAATATTATTTGCATTTTTGAACTATTTATCACACCCTGTAGGGTGACTGTTATGCAATTTTTCTTCTTCCTATAGCATTTGTTTCCGCCAAAAGATGCGCACGTTGCCTGTCTAATGACTCCAAAGGAGTCACGTTTGTGCCGAACACGTCTATGACACCGGTTGGAGTCGTACTCCAAAAGTAAATTTGATGCCTTTTATTTTACTGGACGTATGAACAAGAGCAAAAACATTATAATGGACGTATGGTTACATAACAGGGCTACAAAAAAATTCATAAGAGCCGTCTTAAAATATTGCCAGTTTCCCATATATGAGAGGGTAAAATAAAATATTATATTATTAGTAGGAATTGTTGTTTATTCAATGAAATGTATTATAACATAGACGGCAAAGCACTATTTTACACTTGGGGCACCACGTTATCACTTTAGAAGCCTTTGTACCCGCAAATTTTGAAGATTGTCCCTCTGACATGAGCTTGTTGTAGCAACCTTTGCATCGTTTTTTATTAGTCTTACGACCCGGATTTTGGGTCATTTTCTCAAAGGTGTGTTTGTTTTCATGTAATGACTGTGGACGTTCAACACACTGTTGGTTTTCGTCTCTTACCTCTAGTAGTTTTTTTATTATTATCTCATGTGCCGATAACATGGAAAGCTTTTTTTGTCCCGAGTTCCTTTGCAGTTCATTGAAAATAAGACACGAGTTTACCACCGCAATCGACAACAAGTCTACGGCAACTTTTTTGTACCAAGTTATCGATTTTCTTGTAGGACTATTGTAGCTACTCAACTGATCAGACACATCAATACCTTTTTTCCCTTTATTATAATCTAAAACCATTTCAGGTTTGGGTACTGGTCTTCGCCCGCTACTCATTTTCATATTTTTTCCATGGCATGTAGAAAGAAGAAAAACGTCACGTTTATCGTGCCATTTTAGCACAGTAATATCGCCTTTCTTCAATTTACTTATAGTAACAGCTTGTGGAAGGCCCCTTCGCTTTTTATTTACTGTACCCAGCAAATCAGTACGACGGCTCTTCAAAAAGGTCGCTAGAAGTACACTGGTATAAAAGTTGTAAGTAATTATCAACCTACCCTCATCTAGCAGGTTTTCAGCAAGGCGTGCGACTATACTTCCAGATAGATCCAAATCGTGGACTCTTTGACCTTGCCTACAATAGATTTCATACTCCCACACAAAACCATCAATTGTGCCACCACAACCACAACCACCAAAAATTGTTTGTAAATTTTAACGCCGTATTTGTGGGCTTTAGATGGTATGTATTGCCGAAAGATAAGGCGTCCACGAAAGTGCACCATTGATTCATCGACCACAATAACACAGCCTGGTGTGTATATAGCATGACAGTTTTCCATGATCAGGTCTAGAAGTGGTTTTATTTTGTAAAGCCTGTCATCATCATTCCTTGGAGCCTCATTGTCAGTAAAATGCCAACATTTTAGTAATACGCAGAATCGATTGTAAGATAAATTTATATTGTGCATGAGGGAGTGGAAATATAGAGGGGTTAGGGGTTAAATATAGGGTTTTTCTTCCAATAACTCTCAATTGTGGGTAATTTGACAAGTCCAGTGAACAGCACCATACCTAGAAATTTCAACATTTCATGTTCTGTCACGTTAGTCCATCTTTTGATGCGACTAAATTCATGTGAAGCAATCTCTTTCAAACGCCTGCCGTAAATATTTGTCTGTTCCACCATCAGTTTTATAACTTTGTCATCCACAATTTGGCGAAATATAGTGAATACATCCGTGTTCATATCAAAGTGAATAAATTGACGAGAGAGATTATCCCAGCCTGTAAATTTTTCCGACAGTAAGTCATCTACTTGTAACGACCATTCATTTTCTACTCGGGGTAGGGATATATTTGCATGAAGGAGCAAAGTAAACTGGGGATCTTCTTGGTGTAGCTCATCATCCTGAATAAAGTCCCTAATATCGTCAATTGTTTCATAAACAATAGTTGGTGCAGACTCACGTTCAAAAACATCTTCATCCTCGGAACTCGATTGGTCACTGTTTTCCAGCAAACGGATTATGTTACTAGCATGAATTTTCTGAGCAGCCATTATCGACGAAAATCCTGGTTGATTTGAACTTTTTGTTCAATCATAAGGTTTTATTTCACCGTTCTGACATTTCACATCTGGCATTGACATTTCATACCACAGAATATAACAAAAAAATAGTAATTATTATGCATGACTCCTCGGAGACACGCAATTTTTACTTCACGCGTCCATGACTTCTTCAGGAGTTTTGACTAAAAATTGTGTGCAATTTTTAGTTCACACGTCCATGACTCCTTCAGGAGTCACACGATTTTTAGTTCACACGTCCATGACTCCTTAGGGAGTTTTTTTTTCAGTTCTATCCTGAATATTTAAGAGTTTTTCAGCTCGTATTTGCATTAATGTAAGCCCTTATTAATTTATTGTCATGTTATCACGAAATTGTAGATGGACGTACAAATAAATTTTTAACTTTTGTTCTGGGACAGGGAACGTGTTAAAATGAGTGTTGAAATATCGACACTCATATCTTTCAAATATAGGCTTTTTTTCCTTTTTAGTTTCCATACAGCGCTAGATAATTATGAGACAAATTGATATATTTTTTTATTATGAACGGACATCGTCAAAAATTAGAGTAATCGCCATACTACGTTTGTATGGAAGAATGACCGACTAGGGCACCCTTAAGGAGAAAACTATACAATGATCCGACTTGCATGCGGGTGAAGCCGCTTGTAATAGCTGGTCAAATTTTGAAGTTTTAACGATATTATTCTTTTAGATATTATTTTATTATCTTGGGTAATGAATAGGGAAAAATATTATATTTCTTTACTTCCATTTTTAAGCTCTGTGAATCTGTAATCCTTTTCCTGTATGTTAGTTGTCAGCAAAGAATTGAGTTTCTCCACGTGGAAAAAAATTAAAGGTTTAGCCTTGACAGTAGTAGATTGGTACAGGAAAGAAATATTAAATATTTTTAATAATTTTATAATAAAAATACTTATTACCCAGTAGTATGTTATAAAGTTTTTTGTATTTAATCATGGTATTGTAGAGGCTTTCCACATAGGACAAGCAACCTGTTCGGCCGCTGACACCTAAAGCTGGCGACTTATATTTATTTTAAGTTTGGAAGGAAACCGAATACAGAATATTTGAAATATATCGAACGCGTGTAGTTTTTGTTTAGCTGGGACTTCTGTAAAAGCCGCCTGAGGGCAGGCACGTTGTTGATTCAATACAAGTTAAAAGTAATTTCTGTTTATTATTTGAGCTCCCTGAGCTACCCGGCGCCTCCACCAATGATTTTTGCTGCAATTAGTATCGATGTGATTAAAATAAATTATTTTCCAATTCCATGAGCTGATGTAAGCTGCCGGGGGAAGAAAAGGCTGGCAATGCTGATTACGCATCGAAGCAATATTTGTTTTTTTTTAATTCAGCTAGGCTGAGCTTCATCCAGTGGATTGATGATATAAGCATTTCAATAGTGGGAGAGGTATTGGTCATAACTGAAACCGACTTTGCATACGGGGCATAGCCTTCGCAAAGGATGTTGATTTGGCATCATTGGTCCAGTTGATGACTGTTTATGGCATTGGTCCAATTAATAACTTATTGATAATATTAAATACGTTAAGTGTGATAAGCTCTGGATAAAGTTCAATGGTAGGTTTAGAAGATTCGATGCGATCCAGCCTTTCCTTCTCTGGCCTGATAAATGCTTGAGGGTGAAATATTGTATCACGTTTGAATTTCACATAATTAAACCCCATCCGGGTGGATGTGAGTTATCACATCATTTCTGTTAGGAATAAGAGGCCGCCTTGTTACTTTTTCGGAGGTTTTGTGCAAGGAGGTTCAAGCGTGACAGCGTTGACTTGTTAATGCATGTGCACTTGTTAGCTGAAGTTAGAGTAAATATCGGAGAATCCGGAAATTCGTTTGCCATGACTTGAGCCTTCCCCTTGTAAGGGAAGGACCTCAGATTAATTCCTCTGTTAGGTAAGAGTGATTTTCCTTCCAAAGTTGAGAATAGCTGCGCTTCGCATGATTCTGCGCATCTATTCGTAGGGGCGTAGCTCATGTAGAGGCTTTCCACAAAGGACAAGCAACCTGTTCGGCCGCTGACACCTAAAGCTGGCGACTTATATTTATTTTAAGTTTGGAAGGAAACCGAATACAGAATATTTGAAATATATCGAACGCGTGTAGTTTTTGTTTAGCTGGGACTTCTGTAAAAGCCGCCTGAGGGCAGGCACGTTGTAGATTCAATACAAGTTAAAAGTAATTTCTGTTTATTATTTGAGCTCCCTGAGCTACCCCGTCACAGTATGTTAGCGTGGTGATAAATACTCGTGTCTTCTCTGTATGAGAAGCGGTCTTTTGCCTTGCAGTAGGACAGTACCAGAGTGGTTTCGTTTATGATATTTTACCTACTATACAATGTGTCCGGACTAGCAGTAGTAAAATTTTAAGGCAGTAAGATACGCTATATTTTATCTATAAAATACCCCGCTTAAGGGGTTTCATCTCCACAATATTTAATTGCATTTCCTAAGATTCTGCAAAAAATATAAGGTAAAAATGTGCAGGGATTATTTTATTGGTAATAATAAAAATAAAATTAATGAGCTTAGAGCTGTGATTCTTTTGTCAGTGTATTGGCCAACTCAAAGACTAAAAAAAAACTCATAAAAATATGTGTTTATCCTTAAAAATATTGTAGCATTTTAGGAAATGCAATAAAAACTTGTGAAAATACGTTTAAAAAATTATCTTTTATTGCTCAATACACAAATATCTTATCTTTTGTTTGTTAGATCTTTTTTTTAGATTATTGAAGAGTTAAGAGTAATTAAGATGCTATGGCCGTAAAAATAACATTAAATGTATGCCTCTGCGAGACCTAAGTCCAAAGTTATGGTTTTTAGACTATGGTGGCTATCGTAATAAGTAAGTCAGGAACTAAAATTGCTCTATCTTTGAGGGTGTAGTTATTTCACACCTTATGTAGGGTGTTTTTATCGATAAAATTAACTGTATTTTACGGACTTAAAGTTTAATTACTACAAGTCTGGACATATTGTATAATATTACACATTTGCCTAGCATTGAGAAACATAGCATAATGTTTTGCTTAGTTAAATCAACTTATTTATAAATACACTTACCACATAGCTAGCTTATGCCAGCTGCTTTGCCCGTATGATTGCTAAAAATTATCCTAAGGAAACATACTAACTACTCTAAGATTCGATCTATCTGTATAAAAAAACCTCATCAAAATTGATTCAACAGTTTAGGCAGGTAAACGTAACAAACTGTCAGACATACAGATTTATAGTAGTCACAGCGGATCTTTGTGTCTGAAGTTGGCTCTGCGAACCATTGCGCAAGAAACAGTTTATCATCGAATATACTGCATAGAGTAAGCGAGATAGGACGATGCGACAAACGTAAGCGAGTAAAAGAGGTAGTTATACAATTCTATTATCTACTTCAACATTTACACAAAAAACATACAAAATATTCATTTAAAATATTTTTTACAACATGAAAGGGTTTGCTGAGCATATATTTTATGTTCTCAGCAAACCCTTTCATTTGATACCTATATCATAGCAGTGCACAAAAAATAACTAGTCCGCCATCTTGGGCCGTCCACCATATTTGATTTAGAATGACGTCACTAAGCTAACCATGCATTGTCATCCAAACTAAACGTGTATGCAAAATTAATCTTAATCGGTGGAGGATAACTGCTTTAAAATTAGTTGTCAGGCCAGGCTCCTGAGAGAGAAACTTCCTAACGGTACGCGCCGTGTCCAGGAGTACCGCTTTCTGCATCAAGCCCTTGATCCAGATGCCCAACGAGATCCTCATATATTCATCGAGGCTCTTGGCTATTATGCCATTGGCCGTCACGACTAACGGCACAATGATCGCTGTATTCACATCCCACATGTCGACAACCTCGCGAGCCAGATCAAGCTACTTACTTTTCTTATCTCTCTCAGCTTTTACGAGGTGCTCGTCATGTGAGGCCGCTATATCAACAATCATTGCGCGAAGCTGTACTCGGTCTATCACCACTATGTCAGGCTTATTTGCAACAATAGTCCAGTCAGTGATGATTGACCGATCCCAATACAACGTGACATTGCCATTTTTGAGAACAGGGTCGGGCCCATACCTATAGTAAGGCATTTCCGATTCAACAAGATTGTATTTAAGAGTAAGTTGCTGATGGATAATCCTGGCTACAAGGTTGTGTCTATGCAAATAGTCTCCGTTAGCTAGACTAGAACAACCAGAGATAATGTGACTGACTGAGTACCGTGGTCGGATGCTCGCTCTGTTTCAGGTGCTTGAGCCAACTGTCAACGTTTCGGCCAGACATCTTTCGGATTAGGTGCGGGTCATCCAACGTAACCGAATGTTGGATGATGCCGTACTTGATAGACTGCGCAATGAATGGCGGTATCATTATTAATTATTTTCTTAATTATTATCATTATTATGACCCTGCTATCTCCCACTGCAGGGCAAAGGCCTCCTTTCCGTAAAAAAAAGTTAAATAAGAGCTTGTTAAATAGCAACTGCGCAGGGTCGTGCGATCTTTGTGTCTCTGAAGTTGACCAACTTCAGAGACACAAAGATCCGCTGTGACTATTATACTTTCGTATTTTACAAGCATTTATTTACTTGCCCTGTCCAGTGGCTGTAATAAAATCTTGCAAGTTTTTGACCCACTAGCCACGCTTGAGCTGAAATTTAGCACTCATGTTTGTTTCTCGTGACACTACAATTATTATTTAAAAGATAACAGTTTGTTTAAAATAAAACGTGGTTTTAATTTAGAAGCTTCTTTAGTTCCACCTATCCTGGTGTCTGTAATCAAACCTTGCAAGTTGATTTTGACTGTTTGCCCGGTATTCGATTGAGATAAAATTTTGCACATACGTGTGTTTCTTAGGATAATACATTTTTTTACCCGACTACTGAAGGACTAACTGAGTACTGAAGGAGCGTAATGTGTTTATATGTATTTTTTCCTATGTGGCGTTCTAGAGACCAAACGCGTTGGGCGATTTAGATGATTCTTACGTCGATCGATTCGTCTTAACGTTGCGAGTGTCACTGGCCACATTAAAATTGGAAAATTGAAAAATGGCGGCTTTTGAACGCCACATTGTGGGGGCCTTCTGTTTTTTGTTCCAAACCCATCATGTATTAATAAAGAAAAATAAGAAAAATATTTGTAGTATCTATGAATTTATAGGTAACTTAGATTCATATTTTGATTAAAATTATAAAAAAGACGGAATGACGACAATTTATCGGAAATAAAAACTCACAGCTAAGATTGATTCACATTGCACTTCAAACCACATTCTTGACACCCACCCATTATCTACATCTCCAAACTAGGGCTGCCACACAACTTAAAAAAACACTAGAAAGTGAAAAATAACTTCAATTTCGGAAGTCGGTTTTGTTTTCGTTTCTTTGTTTTTTGACGACTTCTGAAATTGAAGTTAATTTTCACTTTGTGTTTTAGTGCTTTTGTTTGGAAGTTGTTTGTAATTTTTGTAAAAAAGTTTTTTTTTCCACTTTTTTGTTGTGGTACATAATGTAACAGTTCTATAGGCTAGGTACCTACGCGTATAGTGCAATGAGAGTATACCAGGGTGAACTGTTCACACCTGTGTACTCACTTAGAGCGTACCAGTGTGATGTTATGTTATGAAATGGTATATACAATAAACAGACATGCGATTTCATCTATCCCGAGTGATTTGCCGTCATTTATTGAAGAGTTCTGATGTATTTCTCCGATGTTCTTCATCTGATCTTGATAAAAAAGTGAGATAAATGGGACCACATTACAAGCACCAGCTTTCAAATAAAAAAGGAATCATCAAAATCGGTACACCCAATAAAAAGTTCTGAGGTAACACACATAAAAAAGAAAAAAAATACATTCGAATTGATAACCTCCTCCTTTTTGCGAAGTCAGTTATAAATAGAACAATATAATATTCAAACACGGGAACAAGGTAGTTACATCTTACCATTTAATCATGTGTTGAGTTCCGACTGATATGTTATATTTGGCCAGTAGGGGTTGCTGCTACCCCAACGGCTAAAGTACCGACGGAGGCGCGATACGGAAAATTGGATTTAGAGACCCTCTGTACACTGCAATTGAACCCACGGCTTTGATGTTATGTAATATCATTTATAATGATATAATTTTGCGTGTTAAGCGGTCGATATGTGTCTATGTGATGCTTTGATTGATAGGTTGTTTAAAAAAACGGGTGACTGGTGAAATTCAAAAGGACATTGTACATTTAAATACGCTTTTTTCTCATGGGGGTAAGCTGAAGTTTCAGCTCGTCATCTACCTCTATTCTTCATTTCTCTTTTTACTTCGATTACGATGTACAGTCAAACAATTTAAATCTACTTTTTTTCTGCTCTGGTTAGAATGAAAACGATCAAAAAATTTGTGTGACAGTTGATAGTTTGATCTCAATGCGAGCTAAAATGTGTCTGAGAAGACAACATCTTCTCTAGTAGATACAAAATTAAATTGAGTGAATCTGAAAGAAGAATCAAGGTTACAGACATAGCCCGAAAATGCCAAATTTAAGTGGTAGTGGGTAGAGCACAGTGTTCGCAGAACGGATGGTCGAAGAGGCCGAAAAGTTCTGGAGTGGCGACCGCGTACCAGAAGACGTAGCGTTGGAATGCGATGCGATGCCCTGGTCAAGGCCGTGAGTATCCAATGAATGCGAAACGCACAAGACCGATCAGTGTAGCGACACTTGGAGGAGACCTATGTCCAGCAGTGGACGTCTTTCGGCTGATATGATGATGAAATGTGAAAGAGACCAGAATAAATTGTCATCACACGAAGATTTCTTATTTGTAGCAGAAATGTTTAATTGCTTTGTAAATAAGTAGTTAAGGTTTTAATCAACAAAAATAACTTTACTTACAGCTTTAAAATCATTTACATTTAAATTAAATTTCACAATTTTATATAAAACTTATTTAACTGAAGTAATCACTCGTTTGCAAAGATTATTTTCATTTCAAAGCAGTTTAAATACTTTTGCATTAGGAAACGATATTTTCACTATATTTCTGTCTTCGTTAATCCAGTTCCAATTTAATTGAAATTGGTAACACTAACTGTAACGTTTATAAAGGTAGAAAAAAAAAATGTTAAAACTGCACCAAGTGCAACCCCAGGCTATCTTTTTCCATTCTGGGTTGCCTGGAAGAGATCGCAAAACGCGATAAGGCCGCCTGTTGTATGTTTGTTTTTTATTTTAAGGTTTCCGTATGTAATGTTTTTAACTTGGTGTACAATAAAGTATATATAAATAAATAAATGCAATAGTGAAAATGCTGTATTTAATTTAGTGATTGGCGAATACTTTTGCTACATTTGTCGTTCTGCCTCACATTATTTTAAAGCTATTGGCCTACTCTTGTACACTATACATCACTATGTTTGGACTATACCCATTTTTTAACCATATAATGGGTATCTTATTTCCGAATACCAAGTTCTTGGTTGCTACGGCGCGCGTAGCTTTTTACTATGTCGTAGCATAATGCTACGTCGCAACAAGTTTCTTCGACGTAGCAGCCGTCCAAGGATACAGTCAAGAAAATTAAATTTTTATCATCTTAAAGTTGAATGTCACCTGCACGTCATAAAAAGACAAGATATTTTTGTCCATGTGATAGCAAAATACTTTCAACCATATAATAGAAAAGTTTTTATTTACTAGAAATTGTTGTCAAAAATTGTGTAATTTTTTTTTCCGATTTTACATACGAATATAGAACGTAATATTTTGGTCTTCATAGTGTTAGGATGCAACTACATGTCACTAAGGAAGGAAGTCGACGTCTATTCAGACCGGCAAATGCTAGCAAGACAACAATTTGGACGCTCTTCTAAAAGATTAGTCGGGGGGACGGACGGAACGGTGTATTATATGTATTTTAATATCAAGGACAGTTAAATGATCCAGAAGAGATACTTAATTTTTATGTTTGTATTGAATAATTGAAGTAGTATAATTACCAGAACATACTGAAATATTCCTCATCAAATAATTTAATTTAATAATGGCCAAAACCGGGCGAAATGGATAAAAAGGGTGGCATGGGCTCTCAGACTAAAAATAAATAAGAGTGACTTTTAAAATTACACATCGTCTAACAGAACAGAATATTAACCCTTATTAAACATTGATTACCAGAATATAATTTGAGATTCCCCGCAGAGATTTAGAACTAAGAATCTTATAAATCATCCTGCACTTTAGGGCCTAATGAACACAACTGACGCTGCAATTAACGTAGCCACCTGCTCAGCCAAGAATAATATTTAAAGAGTTAAGTCGAAAAGAAAAAAAAAGATACCGTTAGAAAGGTTTAAAGTAAAAATTGCCTAAGAATCAATACGTATAAAACCTTTACAATAATTACTAGTTTTATTAACCGACTTCAAAAAAAGAGGAGGTTTCTCAATTCGCGTTGTTTTGGCGGGTAACTTCGTCGTTTATTAACCGATTTTGACGATTCATTTTTAGTTGGAAAGGAGATATTCATAGTTTGGTACCATGATAAGGCAACCAGGCAATAAATGATTTTAATGGTATTTGGGGTTTTGATATGTACATACCAAAACTAAAAAGAGATAAATAAAAAAACTTTTTAACAAAAAAATCAAAACCGACTTCCAAAACAAAACACTACAAAGCGAAAAATTACTTTCTTTTCCGAAGTCGTTGTCGAAAAACGGAAAACAATGGGTACCAAAGATACCGTGTACCGTAATTACAAAACTCAGCACTCAGCTTGATTTTTGAATAAGGTTTTTAGTTACGAACAAATAAAGCGATTGAAAGCACTGTGTGAAACAGCATAACTATAACTTCAAAATCCAAAAGTGTTTTTGATCTTTTACAATCTCAGAAGTGTCCGTGATTTTAATTTAGTGTCAGTCGAATATAATTGCACACCGAAAGTAAATTAACGTCTCTGTTGGTTCTTAGGCGAACGATGCATGGACGTCAAACGAAGTCCTTCTTTGAAAATGAAAAAAATACCAGCAATAAATTGAACCACATTCTATTCAAGGACATAACATTTCTACAAAGTATTAATACAGTCCCATATCGGGCACCTACCTACTCATAACATAACTGTATTACATTGAATGTCACTTATGGTATAATAATTATTAATTTGTCTAATGGAATTTTCGACCTTTCATCGAGAAAATAACTTGGGGATTGTACTTTAGTAAATAATAGAGCTAGCTTCTGCCAGAGACTTCGCCTGCTTGAAAGTTAGAAATTAACCCAAGAGAATATACTCACAAGATAAATCTAATACCTTTAAACGAGCAATTCTTGTATATAAATGTATGTCGAAGATAAGTATATGTTTATATATATATATGTCGGAGATGCAGAGGGGTTTAAATCCGAAGTATTATCAGAGTCCGCCATTGCAACATTGGTTGAACAGAATCAGTGCGCGCACCCGGCGCAGTCGAGCTCTGGATGTCAATTGAATTGTGTCACTAACACACTATACTTCATAAAAGATAGCTTGATCTCTGCGACAGCTGTCAGTATCAATACAGTAACAATAGCGCTTGACAGGCTTACAATAACGTAACAATAACGTCAGTTTGACATATATGTCGCAGAGATCAAGCTATCTTTTATAAAGTATAGTCTCATCTTGGCATCTGACAGATGTTAAACGCCACACGCGAAAGTTCATTGACAACCTGGACTCGAACTATACTGACTAAACACAGCTGTTATCGATTTGATTAATCGACTAAGGTATCTCAAGCGCTAATAGATGATGTTACTAGTACGTAAACAAGCCTTTTACTGCACTCCTCCGACATATAATCTGAATCTCGGAAAGGGCTCCGACGATTTTCATGAAATTTTGTATTCAGGAACTTTCGGGGGTGATAAATCGATACAGCTAGGTTTCATTTTTAGGAAACTTCGTTTTCTCTACTTTCACTCGAGCAAAGCTCGGTCGCCCAGGTACTAATGACTAAAAGTAAAACCAATTTTAAAACTTTTAATATATTTAAAAGCAGGAAATGTTATATCGCTTGTCACACACACACACACACACATACACATATCCAATGCACCCAATCACGATGGCGATATCATGTCTGGTTGGGCAGTTGTCATGGCACCGTTGCCACCTTCCAGCTAAACCATGAGATCAGCAACATAGAATAATGAATTTAATGTTTACAAAGTTACATTAGGACGCCAAGTATAAGCTTGAAAAATGTATTACCAGTTGCGGGACACATATACGAAAGAAAGTCGATATAAAGCTTGTAAATAAAATATCATACCTGAATGTCCTAATCAAGGAGATGATCTACCTCGTACAAGAAGTCGTCTGGCCCCCATGTTCTGGTTTGGGGACCAAACGGTGGTCACGGCGTGCAATGTATTCTGGCGCGCCAGTGATTTGGGTAACTCCCCAGAGGAGGGTACGGTAACGGACAGCCGCGGCGGGTTCCCGGTGAGTGTTCACGCGTGTCCATCTCCCGCCATAAGCGGCATGGGCGGACAACGTGGAGTTGTTGTATTTAGTGGGTTGGAGTCCCACATAACAGCGCTATCTCCCCGTAGTAGTGCAGTATGCATGAGAATTTCTCAAATCTAAAAGAAAAAGAGATGATCTACCTGTGTGCCAAGTTTCATCCGGATCTGATCTGCCGTCAAGGCGTAAAAACGCAATAAGCAGAAAGACAGAGCTGCTTTCACATTTATTCTATTAGTACTTATGGATTAATATGACATATTTTATATGAGCCCTTATAAAAAATATGTTATCATTTGAATGACGTCTCAAAAGTTTCGATTTATTTATTATCACTTGAGATACCGAGATCGTATGAAAACTAATAAAATATTTTTTTATAAATTTGGACTATAAATATAAGTATATTCCTTATTTTGTACCTAATACATGTTCCCACTCAAAAATTCAGTTTAAACTGTTAGGTGTTAATATTTTTCATAATACGTAGTTCCACACGGCTGCCATGCGGCTGCTACGCGGTCGACCTCGAATACTTTCCCGAAAACCACGTAATCGTAGCAATATGCGCTCTATTTATTTGACAGCGAAGATTTAAATTAAAAGAGCAAAGGAACAAATGCACGTCGCGCATCTTCGTACTGTGTCAGGCCTTAAGAATCAGCATACTAATGATGAATTATTTTTGACCAATTTACTTAATAAACGTCATTTATGATCAACTTCTTTCAATGATTTCGCTTTGATACAATTCTTACCAAAACTTCATATGCTTTCGCTTTGATACAATTCTTACCAAAACTTCATATGCTTTCGCTTTGATACAATTCAAGTTTGTGTTTACCGTCGCCCCACTAAGTAGAAATATTTTGACGAAAGTGAAATAACATAAAATATCACCATCATCATTTCAGCCGAAAGACGTCCACTGCTGGACATAGGCCTCCCCCAAGAAAATGTGGTTTTTAGCAACTTACAGCTGCTAACTAAATAAGCAAAACAAAGTACACAGGAACCGGCGATCCTAACAGTTCCAATGTGAAATTTAACAGTTCCTTGGAACACAAGAACGGGTGTTCCTTTTTTTAACTTTCAGCATTTTCTTTAGTTACACTTCTGTTCAGAACTTACCTACACTCTATAAGACGGGCTACCACCTCCAATGGAAAACCTACCTTAACTGCAGTAGTATTGAGTACAGTTTCGATTGTGATCGTGTCCTTCTTTGATACACAGAGTACCTTTGTGAATTCGAGAACACGGACTTGGTGAAAAGTTAAAAGTTGCAAAGTTTATTCGACTTAGAAAATTATCTTGGTATTATGTTACGTAGGGGCTTACTTAAATGTGGTTGTTATCGGTTGTGACACAAGACTCGAAGTATTATAAGTGAGAACTAAGTATTGGATATGTTGTTTTGTATCAAGACTATAAGGAGTTAGGTAATATTAGTTTTTATAACCTAGATAAAACCTGTATTTTAATAGTCTGGAACCTCTATTTTTGTACTTTCAAAGATGTTCCCGTGTATCTAATACCTTTAAACGAGCAATTCTTGCATATAATTATGTATATATGTTACGGCTAATACCCGAAGTGCGGCTACACCTAGTATTAGCCGGAGCTTAGGGCACCCCGACACGGACAGGTTAGGTTCGAACGAGATAACGGGAGCTGAAGTGAGCGAGCAAAGCGAGCGAACTCAGCTCCCGTCATCTCGTTCGTGTTAGGTTACTTTAGACCCTGCGGACGGAAATAGGAGCCCCGCGCAGCGGGGCTCCGTCGCGTGGCTACACCTAGTTATAACCGGCTAAAACTAGGTGTAGCCGCACTAATACTAGGTGTAGCCGCACTTCGGGTATTAGCCGTAACATATACATAATCTGAATCTCGGCAACGGCTCCATCGATTTTCATGAAATTTAGTATGCAGGGGGTTTCGGGGGCGATAAATCGATCTAGCTAGGTTTCATTTTTAGAAAACAACGTTTTCTCTATTTTCACCCGAGCAGAGCTCGGTTGCCCAGGTACTCATGTATGACATAATATCTAGTGATTATAATTCATTTTTGTCTTATTCAAACTTAAAGCATCAATTTGAATAAAATAGGCATTTGAAACTTTAAAGGAGTCTCTCAGTCAGATAAATAAGGCTAGTTGCCCATTTCAAAGCGTGGAGTAGGCTTTATATTTGTTCATAATATATAACGGTAGCATACAATAGTCCGTTAAAAATGTCCGAAACAGAAAAAAACTAAAATTACTCAATGGAGAAGTACATACAAGCAAAGCAAATGACGTATAAACTCGTTACAATCTAAGAAGTCAGATTTGACAGCCATAAAAATAGTTAATAATAATTAAACTTGATGTTTACGAATTGTTATAATGTATGAGTAACATAGTAAATAATTAGGATTATGAAACAGAATTTTCAAATTTCTTACGTACAAAGTTATCGCGGCATGTAAAATAAGAAATGTCATCGGAATTCTTAGATTGTCTCGATTATAATTATACCAATCAATGTGCCCAATTAATAATGTACCCGACTGCCGAAGGAGGTTAATATGTTTATCAGTCTATGTATGTATGTTTGTTCCTATGTGGCGTTCTAGAGACCAAACGCGTTGGCCGATTTTGATGATTCTTACGTCGATCGATTCGTCTTAACCCTGCGAGTGTCACTGGCATGGCGAAAAATGGCGGATTTTGGGCACCATATTGTGAGGGGACCAAATTTTTTTTTCATCCAAGCCAATCGTGTGGAGTATCAAAATAAAGGGTTTTAAGAGGTGATTTCAAAAATATATAACACTTATATGATTAAATGTACCTAATTCAAAAAAAAAAGAACTAAAAAGTTGTAAATAAAAAAAAGTTAATTCAATAAACTTATTGAATTAACTTTCCAACTACATTGGTTATGAAAAAGGGCTGGAACACTAAAATCTGATGCAGCTGAGTACCAATATTTTACATGGAGTGACTGCCTATAACACATCTTAATGATGATGATAATGGTGATATTGCTATCTAGCCGGTTTCGGCCACAGCGGCCGCATTTATTGGCTACTCGATCTGGTTGAGAGCTCAGATTTGCTGCTCTCATGTGACTTGCATATCCACCCTTGGCTGAAAGCGGGCACGTCAAAACACCGTTGACGACGTGATAAAGACATCTTAATATAAAAAGGGCAGATAATATCTGTCAAAGCCGTCTGATGTAACCTTCTTTATGCAACAAGTCCACCTACATATTATTTTAGTATGAATACTGATATATATTCAGCCTTCTTGTTGTTGTTGTTGATTTCAAGAGGAGAAAAACACGTCATTGTGATATCTAGTGTAAAATAATAATTTAATGAACTGATAGCAAATATTTTTACTTAATATATACAATATGTCCGGACTTGTATTAATAAAACTTTAAGGCCGTAAAATAAAACCCCCCACGTAAGTGTTGCAATCACCACACGTTTTTAATCATAAGGCAAAAGTGCACAGAGGTTCTTTTTAGGCAACAATAAAATTAAAACACAAACACTAAAAAAAAACCTTAAAAGCATGTGTTAATCCCAAAAAATTTTGCAACTTTGGAGGAATTGCAATAAAAACATACGTTTAAAAAGTCATTCATGACTCAATACAAAAGTGTCTTATGTATTGAGTGTTAGTTGTTTTTTTTTAATATTCTCTATGCTATGGCCTTAAAAATAGCCGTAGGCATTTATGTCTCTGCAAGATCTAGGTCCAAAGTTATGGTTGTTAGACTATGTGGGTATCGTAATAAGTAAGTCAGGTACCAAAATCTGTCTATCTTTGAGGATGTGGTGATTGCACCCCTTATGTGGGGTGTTTTTATCGATAAAATTTACTGCTTTTTACGGCCTTAAAGTTTTATTACTACAAGTTCAGACCTAGCCAAAATGGTCGGAGTTTTCATTCTACATACTCTACGATAAAGTTTAAAAAGTTTGTCCTGAGTATCTGTAAAGAACATGAGCTTGGCAGGTAGATAAGTTTGTATATTAGCAACGTGACTTTGTTAGTGACCCTGTGCGCGAGCAATTTAGATCCATTAGTTGAAAATTAGTTGAAAGGAAATGTCTATCTTAATTACTAATTTGAAAGTCAGAATAAAGCGTGAGAGTTTATTAAAGGAATCCGGTAAAGAGATACTTCGCTTGGCGGATATGTATAGTGTCACTTTCATGGTATTTTTTTTTTTTCTGTTTCATGGATTGGTCCAGCGCAGATTGAAGTTTTAGTGGCACAGACTGGATAGTGTTGGCCTGAAATTAAGTAGAGCTAAAAAAGAAAATTTGTTCTGCGATTTTGGCGGCTTATAGCTGTTTCTGGAACGCCCATACCGATCTGCTGCAACTTCCGGTACTAGGTTCGCTTGTCCAAGGGAATGGCAGGATAGACCAAAACGTTACGCACCGGATCAACTCAGGATGGAAGAAATGGTGATATGTCACTGGAACAACTTGCAACCCACGGATGCCACTTAAATTAAATTAAAAGTGATTAGACCATCATATTGTATGGATCTGAATGTTGGGCTGTGAAAAAGATGAATGAAAAGAGATTTCATGTAGCAGAGATGAGAATGTTGAGATGGACGGTGCGGACTGACGAGAATGGATAAAGTGAGAAATGAGTATATTATAGGAAGTTTGAAAGTGGCGCCAGTGACAGAAAAGTTGAAAGGAAACCGTTTGACCTTATATGGTCATGTTATGAGGAGGGATGAATCGCATGTTATTAAAAGAGTAATGAATATAAATGTGGATGGAGAGAGAGGAAGTCCAAAAAAAGGCGAATGGAGAGATACTGAGTGAGGAGTGATATGAAAGAAAAGGAAGCCAGTGATAGCGTGACCGGTAATAGGACGGTATGGAAGAAGAAAACGTGTTGCGTCGACCCCAAGTAATATGGGATAAGGCCAGAAAGATGATGATGTCTCATGGATTGGAAGATATTAGTATAAGCCATATTTATACCATTATTATTTATCTGAACTTCTATAAGGTCAGACACAAGTATTGCCTGTCAATACATAATAGTGCTTCTAAAATTACCTTTGACTAAATTATATAATACTAGAGGACGCCTCGCGGTTTCACCCGTGTAGCTCCCGTTCCCGTGGAAATACAGGGATAAAAATAGCCTATATCACCCAGACATAGTGTAGCTTCCCAAAAGTGAAATAATTTATGAAATCGGTCCCGTGGTTTTTAAGTTTATTCGTTACATACAAACATACAAATCTTTCCTGTTTCTCATATTAGTAAAGATTAATTTTACCTGGGAAAACTTAAATTACTTGGCTATTTGCGTCTTATTTCAAAATTTTACCAAAAAAAAGTTTATTTCCATAACAATTGTACAACAAGTAAAAATTAAAAATTTCCAAAACACCCGACTATTCTTTTTTATTTCATACTTTTTAACTACATTATTTATCGAGGTAGATACGCTTCGATAATAATCTATCAAACAAGCAATTATGACACAATATCTTGCGAAAATGTCCCGATTCAAACAGTAAAACACCCATAACTTATGAATGGCTTTACCGATTTTCATCAAACATAGCTACGTTTAGCTATAAACACTCCCGATAAAGTCACCTTCCAAACAAAAAAAAAAATTATTTGAAATCGGTTCATCCGTTTAGGAGCTATGATGCCACAGACAAATACACAAATACAAAAATACTCAAACGCACAGGTACACAAGTGAAACTTATAACACGCCTCTATTTCCGTCGGGTTTAAATAAAGTAAACAGCCACATGTACTGTGTATCCTTTTAAAATTTGTAAGGATCGTCACAAAGCAAGCCACCGCTCAGCATCTACACCTTTTACTCAGAGCCATCCTTATAAACTTTTAACTCGGTAACCTCAAGCGAGCCTCGTAAACGCTCCCCAACGTGTTTTAAACTTTTTAATAAAGAAACAAAAAGGAAATTTTAATAGTTTCACTTTAATAAAGAAACCGCGATCCGTCGGCTTTATTTTTTTTTCAGCGCGCTTTTAATTATTAATTAAGACTGCGGTGGAAGAAGAAAGGAATTGAGGCGGTGAAATAAAGAATGGAATTGTGGAACTATTTTTATTAAATATAAGTGGAGTTGAGACACTGCATGTATTCTGTCATGCCTTATTATAACTACTCGCTTATGTTCCCATAAGGTGAAGACAGAAGTGACTTTTATAGTAGAATTACCCTATACCCCCATTCTCAGATAGGAGCCTTTTTGGTCTCGCACGGGGTTATTTACTTTAATTATAAGCTTTTATTTAACTTGCAATTTATGTTTGTAAGTATGTAAGTGTGTTAGGGTCAAATCTTGCTACTGAATTTAAATCAGTTATCCTCCACCGATTATGATGAAATTTTTCATACACGTTTAGTTTGGATGACAATGCATGGTAAGCTAAGTGACGTCATTCTAAATGCAATATGGTGGACTGCCCTAGATGGTGGACTAGTTATTTTTTGTGCACTGCCATGATATGGGTATCAAATGAAAGAGTTTGCTCTCAAAAATACGAAAAAAAAATGTTTTAAAAAAAAATGTTTTAATAAATTACATTTTTTTTATTATTTTTTGTGTTTTTCTTAACTACTCCGGTGCGGGTCACAAATAAATATTTTTCTTTCTTTTCTATACGTTTTACCAGTTATTTAATCTCTAGCTATCGCTATTGGCTCCGCTCGCGTTATTTTATACAAACGCGCAATATATTAATTTAATAAACATGTCGCGTTTATTACAGTATCAGTATTTTTGTCTGAGCAACGGACGTGTTACAGAGAATTTTCTAAAAAAAAACAACACATTTATCATGGGACCTAACTGCTCAGTCGACCAAAGATTATCAAATCAAATTTTAAATCTAATGTAAACAAAAAAAATACACTTAAGTGTAATCAATCCGTATCAGTATTGAACACTAAACCAAAGTTCCGAATGACATTAATTCAGCCAACAGAATTAATAATGCACTATCGACAACCGATTTAGCTAGAATGGTAGGTGTTATTTGTGTTTACCAAGATAATTGGTTCAGCAATACTGGATGCGGTCAGAATTTCCAATGAACGGTCAGATTCACAATTCAGTTAACGGCTAAATCCGTGCTTATCCATACTTATATTAGAAATGCAAAAGTATCTCTGGCTGTCTGTCTAATTATGATGTTTTTACTTAAACCACTTAAAAGATTTTGAAGAATGTTAGTATAGGGTTAGATTACTACAGCAGTGGACATCTTTCGGCTGATATGATGATGATGGTGAAGAAGAACGTGTGATACTTTTTATCCCGGGATTGCGTTAGAAGTTCCTTATTATCCGGACGAAGCCGCTGGCAGAAGCTAGTAGGTAATATTATAAATGCGAAAGTAATTATGTCTTTTTATTTATTATGTTTTCACGCACAAACAATTTTGATGCATTTTGGCTCTATTCCAAAATGCATCAAAATTGTACTTTGGAAAAGGACATAGGATATGTATATTTTTATCTCGGGAGAATATTTACGACACGATTAGCGTATTGCTTGAGCGATCGACTGCTGCGCTGCGTGTCGCAGCTTCATTTCCCGCACGGAACAGATACCTACAGACATTACATTATTCCTACAGCTAGTTGTTCCGGATCTGGGTGTCACGTATATGTGAATAAACGTTTGTAAACGCATCCATTATACAGAAAGAAATTTCTCGTGGGGGGCAAAGTTGCCTTACCATTTGCTGGAGTGCCCCAATGTGTCCGTTCACCTGCACCCTAGATGACCTGAACGACGCCACCGACGCTACAACATACTTTGTTCACCTACTGGGCTTAAACAGTAAAAATTAAATGTACCACGACACGCAAAGAAGAAGAACTTCCCTTGGGATATTTTCTGAAATTCACGCGGGCGAAGCTGCGGGCAGAAGCTAGCATATAAAATTTTGAAACTAATAATAGATTTGATCTTTACTGCAAATATTGCAATTGTGTGGTGGACAATCTTATTAATATTGTAGCTGGAACTGTGCTGTTGACTATAAATTGGACTATGAATTGGAAAATGCCTATTAATTTGTAATCATATTGTTGAGGTTGGTTGCTCTGTGTTTAGAAAATAACTTGACTGAAAGAATTGCTCAATTATAGCTAGTTAGATCAAAATTATTAATTTATTTATACTTTATTGTACACCAGATAATTACAAAGAAAAGTAAACATAAAATTAAAATACATACAACAGGCGGCCTTATCGCATTCCGCGATCTCTTTCAGGCTACCTGTAATGGATAGTGATTGCCTGGACAAGAAATGGGTTTGTCATTGGTGTAAAAAAATAAAATTACCAATATTTACAGATACGGGTGATATAAACGCGAAAGTTTATGAGAATAGATAAATAGATGTATTTTATATCGTTACTCTTTCACGCAAAAAGTGATGCACGGATATTAATGAAATTTTGCTGTAATATTGCTTATACACCAGAAAGAAGTACTAATAAAACGCGGCGAGCAGGAGCTAGTTAAAATAAAAGAAGCTATTCCTTAAAAACTCTAATAAAATATTGTAATACTGAATACAAAACAATATAAATCAAATAACGTCCTAGACAAATGAAATCGTCATTGAATCTCGTTCTAATATACGACGTAGCCCGGCGGGGGAATTCTAATGTCTTTTTTGTTGAGTGCAAGACAAGCAGATTTCGGTTCTGTCAGTCAACGTGGTTTAGTTTTTAGGTACAATGTAAGGAGTTCCTCGGGAATATAATTGGAGGGAACTATTGTTATTTTGACTGACAAAATCTTGCTTTATTATTTGCAGATTAAATAACTTTCATAGGCAATTTGCACTGTTAAATAAGCCTTTAATGAAGAATGATTGATTGAATGATCATCATAAGTTTCTATTCATTTATCTTAAGGTAGCTTTTTCCATGGCTTTGTTTCCATCCCGTAGAATCCGTGCATTATTAACCCTCATTGAAAAAGAGGGGTTCTATAAGGTTGACGTGTGTACCTGTGTGTTTGTGTATTTGTGTATCTGCCTGTGGCATCATAGCTCCTAAACGGATGAACCAATTTTTTCTGTTTTCTTTTTGTTTGAAAGGTGACTTTATCGAGAGTGTTCTTAATCATGTTGTATGAAAATCGGTTCAGCCGTTCAAAAGTTATGGGCGTTTTACTGTTTGAATCGAGGTGTTTTCGCAAGATATCATGTCATAATTACATGTTCAATAGATTGACGATCGAAGCGTGTCTACTACTATATACATTATGTAGCATGAAATAAAAATGTGTTGGTAGATTTTAAATTTTTAAATTTAAATAGCCTAGCACTCAGTAATAGGTTACCAGCTTTTTTCTCTTTTGTTACCGGATCAGTACCTACGTCCGAATATTAAAACCTACAATAAACAGGTTTAGCTTTTTATAATACACTAGCTGCTGCCAGCGGCTTCACCTGCGTGTTAGTCGGCAAAAAAAATTGCATGCTATTTCAGACTATAATCTATCCTTTGTCAAATTTCATAAAGATCCATTCAGCCATTCTGGCGTGAAAGCGTAACATCATCCATCCATCCAACCGCACAAACTTTGGCGTTTATAGTAGTGTAGTAGGAAGTAGAATACAAATACCTGTGATCTCTCGAAGAAAAAGGTTAGTTTACTTTAGTAACAGAAATTCCGTGGACTGCATTCCGTACAAACGAATCTACCCTTTGTCAGCTCAACATCAAAGTCAGACTTTCTACCATCTGCCTGAAATTCTTTGGCCAGATTGCCCGAAAGCCCGAAAAGAAGTTCATAAACTCGAGCAGTTGATAATAACTGACAAGGTCGATGGCAGGAACCCGCTGGGTCGCAACCCGATCAGGTGGTCTGACCAAATTCGTACAACGCTCAACACCACCTTGCACGAAGCACTCCACGACGCAAAAAACAGACACAGTTAGAGGAATATCATAAGAGAAAGGATGATCTCTCGTCCAGGAAATCACGACCCTCAGTAATGAGGAACACGATGCGAAGAGGACGAACTGCACAATTTGATTTCGCGCAGCCCTTTCCATCATCGGACTACAAGAGGTACGGCCATGCGCCATCGGTACATGGTGGACATCCCTCCCATACGCACAAAGCTTTATGTACGATTTCCACCAATCGGCCCACGCAGGAACGCAGCGCGACGCGGCGGATGCGCGAGCACGCGCCATTAGCCGACCACGTCAGCTCAACGGCTACAATCTTGTGGAACACGGGTGAAAGCGCGTGCGTGCTTGCGTATCCGTTAGCGTGCTCTCAGCGATTAGTGATTCTTTCGTGTCGCAGTCAGTTTTTTTCAAATAAACAGATAAGCTTTTCATCTGTATCCATATTCATTTTGCACGAAAAACAATAAAGAAATAAATAGATCACATCAGTCTACAGGTTAATGCACAACTTGAATGATTCTACTTGCCGGCCGGCGACAACACAAGAGTGCGCGCGGCGGTAACAGAGCGTAGCCGACCGGACGCGACGACAGCCGAGCGCTGTCGTCCACGTACGCGAGGAGCCGACCGGCTGCCGCGGCGTCCGAGCGCAGCCGACTGGCTGACGCGGCATACGCGCGGGACTAACAGAGTTCTAAGCAGTGTAAATTCCATGCAAACATGAAACTTAACTATTGTAAAGAAGTCTGAATTTCCTTTAGCACAGTGTGAAATGCGCTCCGGCGCACCCTGGCGCCACCCGGTTAGTGGAAATCGTACATTATGCTAATACTTTCATTGTGTGTACAGCCAAGGAGTGGAACTCCCTTCCGGAGTCTTTGTTCCCTTAAAGGTACAATCTTGGGTTCTTTAAGTCAAGAGTGAATAGGTTTCTTCTAGGCAAGCGTGCTTCACCGTAGACTGCATCATAGCTTACTATTAGGCGAGATAGTGGTCAAACGTGAGCCTACAGATTAAAAAAAAAAACGAATATAACATCACGTCTGAACTCCTCGAAGGATTAGGCAGAAGTCATTTCATCTATATATTATCATCATTCATGATTCCATCTGGCATTTCTCAGTAGCTGCCCATAGTCTGGGCTATTAAGGTACAACTTGATAGCTGACTATACGCAGCAGCAGCAGACGACATGTCGCTGCAACACTACTGGTTTCTATGTATTTCTATTAAATACCTTCCGCAGCTCTAGCGAAAAGTCACCCGACTACAAGTCGCACGATCGCAGACGACGTGTCGCCCGACTGCAGATCAGTAGTGGCCAGTAGTGAGTGAATGTAGTCAGACACCTTGTATCACGGGACACTCAAAATCAATAGGAATACGGCGCTACCGTCTGCTGCTGTCGTCTGCAATCGGGTTCGAAATCATGACTGCAGCGACAGGACGCAACGACGTGTCGTGAAGCGACATGAAGCGTAGTCGACTACCAACTTGTACCTTTACTCGGGGCTTAAACATAACTGGTGAAAGGTGGGCGTTCAATAGATGCACTAACTTCATTAAAACCTTTAATTGAAATATCTCTTTGCTCTTAACAACCACCAACCCCGGTAATCCGAAATAACGGATTTTTCCGCAAGCTAAAACCGAAATCCGAAAAGCCGGTTAGCAGTGTCCGATTATATTTTGTTTGCGAAGGTAAAATATTATAACCTAGACATTTTTCGTGTGAAAAGGCTAGAAGAAAAGTCTGAGAAAATCACAATAAAATTTCTAGCTGTAAAGTTATTATTTGTTTCTCGGAAAAGGTAAATTGCATTTACGTTACTTTCTAGAAGACTGATATGAAAGAAAAGGGAGTCAGTGATAGTGTGACGAGGGACAGGACGGTATGGCAGAAGAAAACGTTTTGCGCCGACCCCAAAGTAACATAGGATAAGGGCAGGAAGACGATGTTACGTTCTAGAAGAAAAATGTTCACTTTTCGTCTTCTCCGAAATAAGTTTTCCAGGATATTTATCTTTCTCACAAATTTAGTTGAGGCCGCACAGCTTGTAACATAAAATTACTCTATAGGTGTGAAGAACAGTTTTCCATAGCTCCCAAGAATGGTGTAAGTAGAAAGCCTTTAGATTAATGATACTAGACAAATATCGTTCGATGCCAGCGATGGCGATTATCTAAAAGACAAAATGTTTGAAATTAACCACTTGATATTTTGATAGGTTTTGTCTATCCGTCGAAGATGGCGACCAAGCTTGACGACTTCCTACAGAGTTGGTCCACAATTATCGAAACCGGGAGGAATAGAAAATAGAAAGAGAAGCGTTTGTCCTCTAGTGGGACAGAACAGATTAAAAAATTAATTATTGTCAATCCCATACATTCCGGATTTATATTTTGACACTAACTGATATCACTCAAGGTATCACCAATCACCTACAAGATCAGAGAAAGCAGACTTAGATGGTCACATTATGAGACGTGAAGATAGCAACTCCGTGAAGACAATGCTCAACATCAACACCAAGCAACGAACAACGGGACCACCAGCCTCTTGATGGAAGCCAGTCGAGAGAGACTTCACGGACAAATAAATTACACCATCAACTACCAAGGATAGACCATCCTGGCGTAGATGCACATGGAAGCCCGGTCCCAAATAAATGGGGAAGGGGGCAGGAAGAAGACTACTTTTTATCACTGATACAATATCGCTTCCTCTAGAGCCTCTTGTAAGTATAAACACTGCGTTAATACGCAGCGTTTCAAATAACATTGGGCCTTACTTACCAGCCGATAAAGCACGTTCACACTAGTTTATTTTATCTCTGTCTGGCTAAAGGGATGGTTATTATTGCCATTACGGCGCCTCGGGTGGGTATCCAGCCTTGGGGGCTCTACAGAGCGATGAAAATGATTCCCATTTCAAGTATTGTATGTTCCTAACCCAAATATCTGTGTATTGAACAAAATTCCCAAAAAAAGATGTTGAAATAACAAAGGATCACATACATTTTATTAATCCTTTAATATTGTGTGGGAGTACCTAAATACAGGGTTTTTTTATACAAAGGTACTCGTAAATAATGAAGTTAATTTTATACCCTGCGAGCAGATTTTCATAAATCACTAGATGTGCCCCCCGGCTTTACCCACGTGTAAAGTTTTTTTAATTTTCCGGTGTAAACAGTAACTCTCTGGAAAAAATCATTAAAGTCGTGACCAAAACAGAATGACGGCTTACGCATTTACGATAATATTCTTTTATAGAAAATGACAAAGGGTAAAAGAGGTTAAAATTTAAAACTGTTTTCTTTTTTGAGGAAGCATTTTTTGGTTGTCAGTCCGCTACTATCTGACTGGTTAAAAATTAAACCACAGCTTGAGCTATGAACGTTGAAGTTGAAGTTTCTGCCGATACAACAAAAGAAGATGAAGAAATACTTATTTCGTATTCTTCAGATACTTTCATAGTAGCTAGTATCACATAGGTTTTTTGAGGTAGAATTTTCCTTTAGTTAACCTGCTTCCTTTCTTTACATTATTAATAACACAGCACTACATCATTTTTCTCATGTAATAAGCTATTTGTTGATGCACTGACAGTAATCGATCTGCTTTACCTTGGCTATCAAATTTTATCAAAAACCTATCTGTAACCAACGATACATGGCTCTACAAAGCTAAACAGTTTTTTAAATCACAATTTACCGTTTACACACCAGTGTAACCTACAAGAAACACAACCCAAGTTACCACCTCCAAAATTCGTGCGTCTTGTTCGCTCACTACTTTATTGCATATAAGCCAACCGCCGCAGATGTCCCGGCGCTCTGTAATTGCCACTGTTCCTGTCCACACTCTAGACGTGCCAGATGTTTACAAGTACTGTCTTGTAAGACGCCCACCAGTTTAGTGCTCGGTATTTTTTTCTAGAGAAAGGATTTATTGCGGTTCATATCAGTTGGTTTGGGTTTGTGATTTTTTTTCGCATTGTGCTTTTATTATTTAGCTGTCTAAATTGTTCTGTGGGTTGGCGAATTTCTCTTGTCTCTTTCAAGAAACACAATTCACATCAAAAAAACAGCGGAAGTGTCACCAGTATCATTTGTGCAGTCATAATACCTGAGATCCTGATAGATTCCTGTGTGATTGATCACAGCTTCTTGCCAAACGGGATTAGCATTACTACATATGTGTACTTTGAAGAACTGAACTCAATGATGGAGAAGCTCGCATGTCGCCAAACAGCTTTGGTCAATCTCTCGTCTCCGCTGCTTCTTCACGACAACGCGCGTCTTCATACTCCACAGCAGACGGTCTCCAAGTTACAAGATCTGGGATTAGAAGCTCTCCATCATCCGCCTTACTCACCAGACCTTGCGCCTACAGACATCTTTTTTTCCAGAATTTGGATAATTTCTTGACTGGGAAAAAAATCTATACCCCAGAGGCAGTACAAAATGCCTTTCAAGAATTTGTTGCCTCCCGTCCAGCAGATTTCTTCAAGAAGGGAATCAATAAACAGCAACTGCGTTGGCAAAGATGCATCGATTGCATGGGTGATAACTTTGATTAATAGAAATAAAAAATATAGAAAAAAAATACGTTATCTTATTTCATAAAAAATGGCAATTTCATAGGTAGATATCTGATACTATAATAGCACAGCTAGATCAAAGAAAAGCTTTTGATTTAAAAAAATCCAAGTAAAAAGGTATGGTCAGAGGGCAAAATCATAAAAACTAAATTATAATTTAGTTTTTATGATAAATGATAAATGATTTTATTTCTGTAAGTAGGTTTGTACAAACACTTTTACATGTCGATCATATTTTTAAAACTAGATGAAGTCGGCGTTTCCTATCTGACTACTCTGAGAAGAAAGGCCGAAACAAACTCAGAGGTCACAGTCTCTTTTAAGGTCCAGACAAAATCTTTGTTAGATCATGTGAAGACCATGTAGACTGAAGTCTGAAATGGTCTTTTTAGGAAAGAACCAGCCAGATTGAGTGGACCTGTCCAGTCAGTGCACGCATTTGTCAATAACCGTGCAGCTCAACTCAGAAATTAAGGAGCTCAACGATTCGACGAACAATACCAAAGAAAGGACATTCGGGTAGGCCGCATAAACCACTCAAACTGCCAGACCATGATTAAAACTAATTTGGATAAATTAAAATTAAAAACAAACAAAAATTGAATCCACATTGTCTTCACATTCACAACAATTAAAATAAACTAAAAAAAATATAATACTTTAAAAAGTAAATATTCTTGTCATTGCAAGAAAACAAAAAAAAAAAAAAACAAAAAAAAAAACAAACAAAAAAAAAAACAAAATATGATTTTATATGATTTTGGTTCCGATCATATAATTTACTAGACAATAACAATGTACGAGTAGATATACTAGAATCTATTTTCAAATTCGATCAGCTTAAGACTTTGTGGTCCACTGCGGTCAACGCTGCTGGTTGATCGACTGACGGTTAGTCCCGCTATGCTCGACTCGAAAAATACCTACAAAATTCTTCGAGTCTACATAAACAATGGAAGGTATGGTTGGAAAGAAAAGTGTTTGAATTCAATTAAATTGAACAGGAATCTGAAAACTATTGAAATTAAACTAAAAACATCGAAATCATAGTTCGAAATATTTTTAGGTTCAGTTTATCTTTTACGGAAAGACATTTTGTTCTTCACAGTTTTATGGAATGGATGGACGCTTTGTTTTTAAAATGAATAACGCGACGTGTTGAGTGGCAGCGAGGTGAGTTTGTGTTAGGATGATGAAACGGAACGTTTATTAACTTTTTTTCGCGAAACTAACGGATTTTACATACTGGGTTTACTTAATTTACTTTTAAAATGGTTAAAAAAATATTACACTGTAACACTTTTCTACATCACTGCCCGCGAATGTGATTTCGCGCATAGCGGAACTTTTTAGTGGATATTTTTCGGGTCGAGTGTAGTGGGACTAGAGCATAGTGGGACTAACCGGACTGACTTTAAGGTTGATAATTATTAAATTTTATATAGAGGGAGGGAAAACCAAACCTCACGTAAAAGTGGGAACATTTGCTAGCTAAATTATATATTTTTGGATTTAACTGATTGTTTTTTTTCAATTAAAGGTCTTATACAAAGCATTTTTACTAACCGTGCCTTATATCTTTGAACTTGTTTTGTTATTCGTTTAAACAAAGGTATTCGTTTGAAATAGAAAATAAATATGAATTAAAACAAATACAAGTGATCATTATTAGAACTTGTTGGTATTAGAACGGAATAAATCGTATTAACAAACTTAATTTGTAAATTTAAATAGTTAACTATTTATTTATTTATTACCTTAAAATATATTGGTAAAAAGAAATTTAAAACTAATACAACTACATAATTATTATATAGTTTAATAAGGTAATTTAATCATCTTTTTTTGGAAAAGTGTATACATATTAATTTTCTTTTAAAAAGGGGATGATGTGCTAGAAACGGAACGCACCTGACAAATTCAAATGTCAATGTCACTGTAACCTAATTTTGGAAACGTCAGCCCATGGCACTGACACACATCCGCGGAGACAAAGTTTTAATATTAATAATTAATTTGAATTCGTTCAAAGATTGTATTCAAATTAATTATTAATATTGAAACTTGTGACTTTTACTAAAATAAAACCACTGAAGACCTCAACAATATTTATTTCAAATATTACAGCAATGTTACTTTTGCCATACGTGGTATTCAAAGATGAAATTCCCCGAATCTGTATTGAAATATCATATATGAATTTCAACTCTAAAATTGAATTGCCATTCCATTCCAACATAATTTAGATATAAAAGCCAGCAATTTAGGTCCTTTGATGGACTCAGGCAGGCGCCGCAAGCCAACTGCTCTGAACGGGACTCAGATTGAAACCCCGTGGGAGTGGAACGTTTGCTTCTGCCAACTCTCGACAACATCCCTTTCGTGCAACTTAATATAATATGAAATTCAGAAATCTGGACAGTAAAATGCTGACGTTTTCAGTTGAGACGACAAGGTCTCATGGTCAGGTCTCAGGTTCGCAGGGATGATAATTTCTTTCCTTTTGCTGCACATGGTGAAAGTAAATATCGTATAAAAAATAGCATGCTATTTCTTGTAACAATATTAATAAATACGTATCACTTTTTCACCGCTAGAGCCTATCCTCTCACTGAGACTGCTTGTTTGTGTACTGTGATACATCATACAAAGGCTATTTTTTGGGATAAAAAACAAATGATTACAAAAACAAAAACCCGGCTTCTAAAAAATTATTAACTGAAATGAGAAAAAAAAAGTACTAAGTATAAATTAAACATTAAATTTTATGACGTGCTGCCAGAGCGCTGACAAACGAAATTTTGGTGGATTTTTCTATAATTTTTTATCCCCGCCAGCAGCACCTCATAATATTTAATGTATAAATTAAATTATACCTAATACTTGTTTTTCTCTTTTCAGTATTTTTTTTTTTGCATTTTTTTGTTTTTATAATAATTTGTTTTATTTCAGACTATTTTGTTTTATTAATGAACGAGTTCTCCAAATAAGTTATGTGGTAGGTAAATGATTATTTATTTTGCTATCAAAGTTACGCTTATCTTGAATATGTGCAAAAATAGTTTTACATACAATTTTTACGTTATATTGTAATGACAATGTGAAAAAAACCGTGTCACCGTGTGTTACTGATTCAACTGAATCTACAAGACGTCCGGCGATGCGGCATTGGTCGACATCCCACCCACACGCAATAAACGTTTTAGATGTACTTTCATTATGCGTACAGCTAAGGAGTAGCATTCCCTGCCGCAGTCTGTGTTGCCCGATTGGTACAAGCTCGGGGTATCTAATTCAAGAGTGAATAGGTTATTTCAAGGCAAGAGTGCTTCACCGTCTACAACATCATCGCTTTACCATCAAGTGAGATAGTGGTCAGCACAGCCTATCTATAAAAAAAATAAAAATCTAGTTAGACTGCAGGCCGACTGCAACATAGTTGGAAAAAGCTAGGCAGTTTAATTTTATACAATATTAATTTAGATAACGTACTAAAGTCACGTTTATTCACTACCATGTATACCAACTCTTTCGATGACTGTACACAGGTATTAAATTCAACAAAGTTAGGAAGACAATTTATTTACTACGAAACAGCAGATTTTCAACCTTATCAATTCCCTATACACGTATTCATGCAGGTTATAATTTATCGTTCCTAAGTCGAGGCTCCAATCTTCTTTGTACTTTCACGTACAGTTTTATAGCCTAAGATCCCGTTGTTAAAATCTGCAAGTAAATTTATTTTTGATAAAACTAAATTTTCATGAATGATACTTGATATTAGAATAGGTAGCTGCAGAGTTGGCAGGCAATAAATATATGTAAACGTTCATATTAAATTTAATCAAAAACAGTATTACACTACGCACAAGAAGGCCAAAAATAAACTTGGGAATGGGGCAAGAAGAATAACAAAAACTGGCCAAATGTGAGTCAGACTCGTGCACTAAGGGTTCCGTACAAACAGCTTCATTCATCAAAATAAATCGATAACATTACCACTCATAAACTATGAGGGCACCGAACATTGCTCTAACAATAAGAAAAAAAAGGACTACAGTTTCCCAACGGCAAAGTTAATTTTGTCCTTCAAAATTAATTTTGCCGTTGGGAAACTGTAGTCCCCATATATCGACGTAAGTCACGGGCAGTTTACCAACAGCAAATCTATACTAAATATATAATATGATAAAGCTGAAGAGTTTGTTTGTTTGTTTGAACGCACTAATATCAGGAAGTACTGGTTGCAATTGAAAAATTCTTTTTGTGTTGGATTTTCCATTTATCGAGGAAGGCTATATAACATCACGCTACGACCAATAGGAGCGGCGCATAAATGAAAAATGTTGCAAAAACGGGAAAAAAATATTCCGTTTTGAGAGCTTCCGTTGCGTGCGCTGCGTAGTGTAGGTAGATAGTAGGTAGGGTAGACAAGTAGGTACGTAGCCAGTTGACGACTTTTTTTTATGTAGGTCCCAATCTACGGTTTTCGGATTTTCTCCTTTACTTGTGCTAAAAGCTTTGCTTGCCAAATTTCATGATTCTAGGTCAACGGGAAGTACCCCCGTAGATTTTGATCCTTTTACGAGTGTAAAATATGCGGTAACTACAAAGTGATCCTATTAGAGTTCCGTTTTTTCCTTTTGAGGTACGGAACCCTAAAAACAGTATTACTACAGATTTTTGCAATGGGATCTTGTACTATTAGGTAAGGTTCTTACATAACAAGAGATTTTGAGCAACAGGCATAGATGATGAAGTACATAGTAAGTTCACAATCAAGACTTGAATGTACTTAAGTTATAGAAAATTCACGTAACTTAATATTTAATCATTTTGAACGGAGTTTATTATTAGGAATTTCAAGTCTTAAGAGGAAAGTTCCAAGTATTTGGTTATAACAATGAGGGCCAACTTTGTATAGGTACTTTTATGTGAATTTTAATAATGTTGTAGGAAATTTTCGTATCGGAAAATGTTTTGGTATACCGGGTTTTTAGTATCAGGAGAGTTTTAATATTTTTAGTTTCGAAGATGGAAATAAGGTTGGTGAAAAGGATACAGTTACTTAATATGAGGGTTTTTAAATTAAATGAAAGGATCTTGTTGCTCTCACTCTTATAAAAATCGGCCAAGTGCGAGTAAAACTCGTGCACGAAAGGTTCCTTACCATTATCTCAAAAAAACGGAAAATAAAACACGTTTGTTATATGGGAGCCCCACTTAAATACTTATTTTATTCTGTTTTTAGTATTTTTTGTTATAGCGGCAACAGAAATACATCATCTGTGAAAATTTCAACTGTCTAGCTATCACGGTTCTTGAGATACAGCCTGGTGACAGACAGACAGTCGGACAGTGGAGTCTTAGTAATAGGATCTCGTTTTTATCCTTCGGTACGGAAACCTAAAAATTTAACAATTTTGTGACAAATTAACAACTACATTAGAAATGTTTTACAAGGTGACGTTAAATTCGTAGTTAATCTTTCATGCGGGGCAAGAGTACTCATGAATATGGTCAACTTTCATTACAGCAACAAAAAGACATATGTTCTACATTTTTTCTCAAATAAAGCTTCTTCTATAATTGATCCTTTTTCACACCCTGAAACATTGTTAATAAATCAAAATTCACCATTTTATTGAATTAATAGTAGAAAAACATTAATTTGTTCTGCATTTCAGCGAAAAAACTTACAGTGCTGATCAAAGGCCTCCATCGAGTTTCACCACATCGACCGTTCCTGTGCGTCTCGCTTACAGTGGATGCTCGCAGCCTTCACCAGGTCATCAGGACACCTACCATGAGGTCTTTTTTTCTGTAAAAACGATACTAACTGAAGAACAAATAAAAACAATATATCACGGGAACTTAACGCGATGATTTCGATTATTTATTTACCTATTTCAATCGACGTTTAGGCCATGTTGCAACGACCGTGGTCTCGGGAAACTTGTGTCTCGGTCTACTGGCTCCGTTGGGGCATAAAATTCTTCTTCTACCCTTACATTACTACACACAACCCTGACTCAAAAACAAAAACAAACAATCAATCAATGAAACGCGAAAGTTTTAAAGTTGACGATAAGAACTGGTTGGAAAATGATTTACTTTATCTTTCTTTCACATCACACATATTTTAAAACAAAAATACATATTCACTTTGCATAATCGGTATTCCCGTTCCTCGATGCAGGAAACTGTAACCATACTATACAGACTTCATTATCACGATCTTTTCACCTAGTTTACACTACGAGTCGGGAAGACATCCGCTTGTATTTGAAGTGCTCGTTATGTCGATAGAAATAGGAACTCGTGTGATACGTTATGTTGCATTTGTCGTACTAGACCCAGTTTGATCCAGTTAAAAATAAAGGAGAGGTTTTTTCTTGTAGATTTTTATGTGCAATGGTGTATTGCTTATTTAAATTTTTCTATCAATTTATTAAGCCTAGGCTGTATCATCTCTGAAGAAATAAAAAAATCTCCTTTTGCCTTCTGTAAGGCTATTTCATAAAATTGTGATGGTAAATGCAATTCGTATAAATGGCTACAATAGCTTGGCTGGTGAGAATAATTAGAAAATTATTTTGCTATCACATGTCCTCATCATCATCATCAGCCTTTTAATGTTCCTACTGCTGAGACACAGGCTTCCTCTCTGTCAGAGGAAATGGGCCATAAGCCACAACGCGGGATCAGTGCGGGTTGGTGGATGTCACATGTCTATGAATTTTTGGTTCTAGGACATGCCGGTTTCCTCACGATGTTTTCCTTCATCGTTTTGAGAGCAGTGGTGATGAAATAATATACACATAGTAAAGCACCTGCCTGGGTTCGAACTCACGACCTACACTTGTAAGTCACGGCCGGTACCACTGGACCACCACTGCTCTCATAGGTCTTCATCAATAACGAAAAAAAAATCATCAAATAGGAATATAAATCCTTCTAATAATATAATAAATGCGAAAGTTGGGGTGGATGTGTGTTTGTTACTCAATCACGCCAGAACGGCTAATCGGATCTGGATGAAATTTGGCACAGATATAGATTATAATCAGAAATAGCACATATGACACCTTTTATCCCGGGAATATGTTCTCTCGGGATAAATTTCATCTTTCAAATGGGCGAAACCGCTGGCAGAAGCTAGTAAATAAATATTAAATAAAAATGTAAAATATTGTGTAATATTTAAGAACAACACATATTTATTTCCCAATGTTTCAGTCGGGTTCAACTGTATGAAACTCAGTTATGGTGAAGCTTTCTATAATTGAAAAGATAAAAAAAAACGTATCAATGTTAACAGGGATAACGTTCTACAAACAACAAAAACAATTTACTATTGTATACGTTTAAAAAATTAGTTTACTTTCATTGTTACAGATAACGTAACGTTTTACCCAAATAAATGTTCCCAAGAGACTAACAAAATAGTGCGTAGTGTTGCATAGCCGCCAGAATACTGAATATTGGGAGTTGCGAACTTTTTTCTTACTACTCGTAGCAACAGAACAGTTTTTTTTATTTATCCCGACGGAAAAAGAGGGATTTTATAAGTTTGACGTATGTACCTGTGTGTTTATGTGTGTATGTGTCTGTCGCATCATAGATCCTAAATGGATGAACCGATTTTGTTTTTTTTTTGTTTGAAAGGTGACCTTATCGAGAATGTATCGTAGCTATGTTTGATGAAAATTGGTTCTATAGTTATGGGCGTTTTACTGTATAAATCGGGGTGTTCTTGCAAGATATCGTATCATAATTTCAATAGATATTCGACCAAAGAGGGTCAACTACTATATAAGTTATGTAGCATGAAATAAACATGCTTCGGGGTTTTTTTTTTAAATTTTACTTGTAATTATATTCCGTCCATCCATTTATTTAGCATTTGACAGCTCAAAACTCATTATTTATCTTTGATGTTTTATGTCCTTGATGCTTTATCGATTCGATTACAACAATTATCTTTAGTTACACAGACATTTTAATCGATCCAACTTATTAGTATTTTATTTTTGTTAAATTTTGTCTAATATCTGAAGTTGACTTTAACTAACAAATATTTTTCGGTTTAAACCGAACCAGTTTTGTCATATTTTTAAGCAAATTTTAGATTTTTGAAAATAAACTGATAAAGTAATGGAAAACTTGTTTTTTGCTAGTTAGAAAAAAGTTCGCAAGTCCGAATTATTTTTTTCGGTGTACAAAACAATCATTAATTAGCAACATGGGTACTACTCGCAGACGTACCTGAGGGTGTGGCGGGTATTAATCACTCTATAGTCTGATAGACTGATCGCCTGATGGGCTGATAGTCTGATAGGAACAACACGTTGCGATCGCTGTGTGGTGCTGGTTGATTGATTTAGAAAGTTTAATATTTAACGCTAATATTATAATTGCGGTTTTCTAGTTATAATTAACAAATTCGATTACTACGTAACAGTCTTCAATATATTATAATCCTAATCCTACCAAGTAATATTATAAAGGCGAAAGTTTGTGAGTGTGTGTGTGTTTATATGTTTGTTACTTCTTCACGCTCAAACTGATCGGCTGAACGGATCTAGATGAAATTTGGCCCAGAGATAGATTGTTATCCCGGAAATACCTTCCCTTGGAATAATTTTCGACATTCACGCGGGTTAAGCCGCTGGCAGAAGCTAGTAATATTATAAATGAGAAAGTTTGGATGGATGTTTTTTACTAAATCATATCAGAACGCTGAACGGATCTGGATGAAATTTGGCACATAGAAACAGTATACTATGGAATAAATCATAGATTTTTTTTTTTTATCCCAGTAATATTTTACTGTGGACTAATGTTCGATACCTACGCGGGGAAAGCTTGAACCAAATATGTCCTTCCATGACTATTCCGTGGTTAAACTCGAACCTACATTAATGTTCCCAAGAGACTAACAAAATAGTAACATTGTATATGTTACACAACTGACAGCAACAAAACAATAATTAATTAGCAACTTGTATTTCACAGACGTACCTGAGGGTGTGGCAGGTATTAATCACTCTATATCCGGATAGACTGATCGCCTGATGGACTAATAGTCTGATGACCGATAGCTACAACACGTTGCGATCGCTGTGTGGTGCTGGTTGATTGATTTAGAAAGTTTAGTGCGTGTTTATCTGGGGTCTCTGGGGCCCCGGTCCTTTGAAAGGCGTGGGAGGGGCCGAAGACAATTCGCTGTATCAGGAAATGTGACACCAACCGACGATCATCCTTGTATGCACTGCGCAAGTGCACCCAAGGGCTGGAGAAAAATGTATTGGGCTATGGGTTGGTAGGTTTAGTGGATCGATTGCCTAAAACTAGGAGGACTACTGGCCCTACCTGACCACTGTTTATTATTAAAAATGTTAAAGCTTTTAATCGAGTTATTTTATTTTTAAAGTTGCCGTTTGATGCTCAAGTTATATAAATCATGGTAGGAATTTAAGGTACTTTGAATACATGAGGCTAGATTATCTAAGATTATAAAAAGGAAAGTATTTTTAATACCATCCCAGAGATACCAACAAACAATAAAATTGTAGCAATCGCCTTCCATATGCCTTTCTACCTAAAAGTCGTACGACTATTATAACAGTTACAGGTTTTCTAGAACGCAAAATGATTTCAAAGTGCAGTCTTCTAAATTTTATACTAAAATTATAAAGACGATGATTTTTTTAATGTAGGGGATAGGGGGACGTACCCAAACGTCAGTACTGCACCAAATAACAGCACCTTTGCGAAAAAGTTAATAATATAAATTACTGGTTTATGATACTTACATTGCCAAGTGAAAACATTTACGGCAGAATTTGTCTTTTTAATAATAGCAACATTTTTAATACGAAAGCATACAAGATGGGGTCGGTAGAGTGATTCAAAGAATTTGTTCTGCAGTTACTGTAATGTTTCGGCCATTTTAATTCAAAGGCGGTAAGTTTGTTTTTCAATTTAACATTCTATTTGTAGTGTTTTAGATGGTTGTAATTAAATTGTAGTTTTTGATTGTTTTATTAGATATGTTATGACCCTTTTTAGAATAAGATTTTTAAAACTTTCCGTTCACTTATTGCAAAACAGAGGGTGCAAAAATTGGGTAGTTAGTTGTACCTACCTAATAGGCAAGTAATTTAGTAAGGTACTGTGAGGACTCTGCCCATTTAAAGGGGAACATGAAGATGTTTTTGCTGGGATTTTTCCGTATATATAAAGGCTCCTCTGTGCTTTGATGGTCAATTCTAGAGAAGCGGCCTAAGAGCAGGAACATGGTTGCTAAAAATATATCTGATAAAAGTAATTTCTGCATTTTAATACGTAGCTCACTGGATACGTCCCTTACAGTACCTATAATGCCAGAATAGATTACCCGAATGTGATGAAATAAAACATGGCCGCTGAAAAGAGAGTGCACCAAGATGAACTCTGCGTACCTCTTTAGACCGTACTGGCGTGATGTTATGTTATGAATTGGTATAAACAATATAGAGATATGTGATTGCAATAATCCCGAGAAATTTGCCGTTATTTATTGAAGAATTCTGTTTTATATCTCCGTAGTTCTTCATCAGATCTTCACCAAATTAAAATGGCATCAATTTCGGAACATATTCTTTGAAATAAAAAAAATATTTTCAAAATCGGTCCACAATAGACGGAGATATCAGTGAGTTTGTTTCGGCCTTTCTTCTCAGAGTAGTCAGATAGGAAACGCCGACCTCATCTAGTTTAAAAAAATATGATCGACATTTAAAAGTTTTTGTACTAACCAACTTACAGAAATAAATCATTTATCATAAATTATCATTTAAAAAAAACAAACATAAAGTCGAACATAGAACCACCTCCTTTTTGCCAAGTTGGTTAAAAATTAAAACAAATTTACAGAAGAAGGAAGAAGTAAAAATATATATATACAAAAGATAAATAGTAAAATTGAAACTTCGAAACCATGCACTTCAAATGTTATATAAAAAGATTGAAATCGACCCTGAACAACGTATTAAAAGCACGAAGAAGAAATATTACACAGTTGATGGGCTGGAAAAGATACTGTCTGCTGATTAGTTTAGATAGGTGTGATTTATAAAATCTTTCAATTAATTAATTTTGTGTGTATGAAGTACCTAGCTTATTACAAAATGTTACTATTGCTGTATTTACTATTTCATGCTAAAGTTTTTAAGAGTTTGATATTTATTTTGAAAGTCAGTTTAACAATTGTGTGTTAATATCTTGTTATGTATCAGCTTTTAATATTCCTGTTATTTTAATGTTAGGTTTAAGCATTATTTTCATGTTTGTGTTTTGAAAAAAAATATTGTAAGTTGTGCCTAACGTAACTTGTTAGGGAACTAAAAAAAATATAATACCTACCTAGGTCTATAATTCTATATAATAATAAAAGCATAATACCTACTTAGAACTGTAGTTGTAGAAGACTTTTATTTGCTTCCAATCTTAGTGCTGTAAATTGGGTAATTTAGTGCCAATAACTGTCATAAAATATGCCAACAAATAGGAATACATTACATTTAATAAGTTATTCTAAATATAATTATTAATAAATAAAACATTTTATAATTACATTAATTGAGCTGATATAATTAGTTTTTAATATAATATACCAATTTGAAATATGACAACCACATAAAGTGCTGATAATTAGTTCTGTCACCCTAATTTTCGAAACTACTAAACGGCAGCCGTAATGCGTAAGTGAATAAGACAACGCAAAGAGTGTGACCGCTATCCAATCAACCAAATCGACCAATCACTTGCGAGATGAATGACGCGATGTGGATTTCCGTCTGTGTGATTGATCGATTTGGTCGATTGGATAGTGGCCAAACTCTTTACATTGCCGTATTCACTTACGCTAACGGCTGCGGGATATGAAAACTTTGCTTTCCACCGATACAAAACTACATAACCGCTGAATTTTCATGCCGGAAAAATGTACAGTTTCTGCGGAATAGCCTTCGGAAGCATAGTTGCAAGAAACGATATATTTCGAAAACCAAATCTATATTCATCAGGTGGTTCAACCAAGTAACTACATAGACGGCCGGATGACTATATTTTATACGATTCTATGAAGGTAATACGCCTCTACCCGCATATAAAGTTTTAATTTAATGAAAAGTGCTCCTTACCTCCCTCTATATACGTAAATGTAGGCAAGACACAGAGTACCAAGACACCTCAGCGACCATTTCTAGAGATGGCCTTGGTAAAACATTGTATGTATACATATATCATGGACCAACTGATTAATATGTGCACTATGTATAATGCCCGGGCATTATTAATCTAGTAAACTTCTATATTTATCAATTGTCTGGTCATTATGAATATTGCAAAGTTACTTTTGGGCAATTCGATAATAATGGTCAGTGAATTAGTCCAAGAGCAAGCGAGCTCGGGAGCTTAAGTTACCCATCCTGACACGGATAGCTTAGGTTCCTTTAGATCCTGCAGACAGTAATAGGCTCCGTCGACCTTGTTGCTTAAATAGTACTCGTAATTACATTCATTAAAATCAATGTCAACATTAAAATAATTTAATAAAACACTTATTTTTATTACCCTGCCCAACAAGTAATGGGCATTATTCATAATTTATTTACTTCAATATTTTTTATCATATTGCCTACACTCATATTGGGCGTTTTTCAAATTGCCCGGGCATTATAAATAATGCCGTATTAATCAGTTGGTCCATAACATACACAAACCCAAGAGTGTGAACGAGCGTACAGAATTTGATACTGGCTTAAGGATTTTAGCTAAGGCTCATAATTTATAGGCATGTCAGTTTCTGTACCAATTATTACATTCTCTTCTATGTAGTTTTGACTACAGATCGATTCAAACTTAATAATGACTGTAAAGTTCACTTTTTGATGCGCTTTTCGCTTTTTGAAAGCGGGGGTTACGGGTGTACTTTACTCCTCACCCGAAAGCGGGTGGCTTTCACATGAATTTCGTACCACGCAGCGACTAACGGATTGTCCCGAGCTGCTTTTTTTATACTTGTACTTACTGTTTCGGCTGCGATACTTGTGCCCATCGCAAACTACGCGGGCACAAATATTATTAGCAATAGTATCTTCAATCACTTTCAGAGCTCTGTGAAGTAAGACCTAGCTGTATAATTAAATTATTTTGTAATATTACTTGATTTCTGGGAATGGGTAAAGGGAGAATGGAATCATACAGTTCCTAGAAGTAGGTTTTAGGAATGATTAAGATTAGTTTCGGGAAAAAAGGATTCATTTCTTTATCCTAAATCTTTACGTGGATGATCAGTAGAATATTATCTTTCTCGGAAGAGACAGTTGAAGCTGGAGAAAAATTGCTGGCACAGATAAGAGAGCGACGCCAGGCAAGATGGATGGACACCGTCACTAGCATCGACATGAAGCATAATAGTAAAAAAGCTTGGAACACTATTCGCAAGTTTACTAGTGAAACACCACCAGCTCATTCATCTAGTTCTGTTACGGCTAAGCAAGTGTTTCATCAACCCCTTCTTAACGGAAAACCAGCAAAACGCCTTGGCAGAACTCCCAAAATTGGTATCCCCTGTACACCCTCTAAGTCCGTATGCGACCCATTCATCTCAGCCATTCGACAGCTGAGCTGGGGTAATTGGGGGCTCTGGGGTGGATGATATATTGGTGGTACAAATTAAGCACTTCGGTCCGGTATCCGTCTCGTGGTTGCTGCAACTTTTTAACCACTGTCTGGAGTCAGCAAATATATCTCGTCTTTGGTGGAAATCGAAGATTATTGCTGTTCCCAAACCAGGCAAACCGCATTACGACCCAAAAAACTTCTCCTGTACGGATGCTGTATCCACTTATCGGCATCGTGCCCCCGGAAATTCGCTGGAATTTAGCAAGTTGCACAGAGAGAGCGAAACTAGAAAACGACCTACGCCACCCAATGCACAATTACAACTCAGTGCCCCAGCACCTAAAAAGCCGGCAAAGTTTTCTAGGATGCGTTCGCGAGAGAAACTCAAGCTGCCTGAAAATTTCATCGGGTCATCGGAGAGCCTTCCACCTGTGCACACTTTGCTGTGGTAGACCTAGAAAACCTTAAATAGACTCCGCACTCAGGTTGGCTGCAGCAAGGACCACCTCCATTGGTAGGGGTTCTCTGATGGCACTAGTCTTCAGTGCTTGTGCAGCATCTCTCCGCAGACCTTGGCCCAACTCAAGGAATGCGCAGCATCCCCTGTCACCTGTACTTGCGAAGACCAAGACTGACTACGTCACCGAATGGTGTTGCTGTGGCTGAATTCTGGGCAAAAACCAATATTTAACTTTTATGTTTGCCATCAACACGCTAAGAAGAAGAAGAAGAAGTAGAATATTGGTATCTCTTCAGAGTGCATTATTTTGTTTAACTATGAGCCCAGTAGCTAAGACATCGCCTCTCGTGTTCGTCCTGAGTTTAAATCCGGGCAAGTACCATTGTGACTTTTTCAATTTATTTGTACAGTCGGTAACAGCTGTTGCCTGATCCACCATGCCGTTAGCCGATCCACTAAAAGTTAGAAAATTTTGAACCTACTGCAAATAGCAGTAGATAAGTATTATTCGATATGCATGAGCTTATCGAACTAGAACAACTTGCTTAAGGTAGGCAAATATTATAGAATATAGTTATGCAAATTTGACGTTTAACACGTAACGTTAGGGTAGTTAAGCGTTAAAATACCGCGTTGTCCCCTTGAAGGACTTGTTAATTTCAATAATATTTGTTAAGTCGATTTGATGTCGCTACACCAAATTTACTTTACAAATATTATTGAAAAACCAAAACCACTGTTGACTAAGTGAACTTATGTCAAGATGGTTGCGAATTCAAAGCTTACCTACCACTTTTTGTTGCTGTATATTTACAATATTCAATTATGTTATTGAATTCAAAACAGTATATTAAATTAAAATAGGTAATTTAAATTAACTTTTTTTTACTATTTGAATACAAATAACATCTGAAATGAAAAACAATAATGATTATGACAAGTTTAAATAAAAAAATTGGAAAAAGACGTTGTTTTTCGCAATTTAGTAAGGCAAGGTAAAAAATTTCGCGCATAGTCACTGAAATTTTATCGTGTGTAGACTAGACTGGCTTTAGTTTTATTGTCACGTTTAATTTTTATTTTCCTACCCTAAACCTTAGTAACATTTGACTATGCAATAGAGATTTATAATGAATACGCATATTTGACATTCAACCACCCACTCATTACAAGTAAAGAAAATATTACCAATTCAGAAATTTTATATTTGAAGAATGTGTCCTTATTTGAATAGGTTTTTACAATAATTTAAAAAAACACTTATTATTACATAAAGCAAAATAATAATATTCTAAATGCAGGATTTGAACTCACATCTTGTTCGCCTCAGCTTTATACACAAACCACGAGACCAGATCTACTTGAATATAATCGATAAAATAAGCTAATAGTAGCAATGACACTAATTATATTACAATATTCTGATAAACTTTTAATCTTACAGCGTAAAAATCAAAATCACATAAACAAATAGTTATAAATATTCTAACGCAAACGTTTAAAAGATTAAATTTGCGTATCTGTATTATTATTGTATTTGTTCATCAAGTAGCGCAAGTCTGATAAATTCATACAAAATAAATTATCCTTAATGTTAAAGGCGCAGGGTTCAAATTCGTTTGTTTTTAGGATGAGTCAGATCAGCTATTACCGACTGTATTCCTTAAGTTTATTTTACAACTCACTGGCAAAGGTGGAGGCAAATGTTTGTGAGGACTACTGGACTTTGCTTAATGTACTTACTTTGTATAATATGCATATTAATACTCGTACCTTCTCTGTATGAGAAGAAGCCTTTGCACTGCAGTGGGACACTGACAGGCTGGTACCATTATGTTATAACAATTTTTTTTGTCAGTTTCATCGCTTACGGCGATTACATTTTCTTATAACGAAAATTAATAATTATAAAAAAGAAAACTATTTGACTAAACTATCCATAAAATGAGATAGTTAAGATTTAAGGCTCTTTCCAATTATTTTTGGTACAAAAAATCTAAATTAGAAACTTTAATTTCAGATTTTTTTATACACTAGTTCCAGAGATTGTATCGTACCTAATTACTTTTTGTACTCACTGAAAATATAGGTAAAAAGCTTCTGTAAGCGGCTTAGCCCTCGTGATGACTGTTTTAACATCCCAAGGGAACATTACACCGGTATAAAAAGTAGCCTATATTTTATTCCAGACTATAATCTATCTCTGAGCCAAATTTAAGTCAAATCCACTACGCTATTCGGGCGTGATTGTGTAACAAACATACATCCATCCATCCAAAATTTCGTATTTATTTTATGAGTAAGAAGTTATTCCGAAATCTTCCTCGTTGATCTAGTGTTCACAAGCGCTGCTGTTGAGCTTGAGGTCCTGGGTACGATTCCTGAATCGGGTAAAGAGTTATTGGTTTTTTCGATTTGAGTTTTCCCGTAGCCCCCCAGTCGCAGCTCGGCATCTGGACTTAGTGCCCGGTTGATGGCAATAGGCTCGGTCCTTGTTGTATAGGACATCAACATACCTGGCGAGAAGTGGGTTTTCTATAAGAAAGAAAGAGAGAAAGAAGGAAAAAAAGAAAGATAACTGGCCTGCCATCACTGCCTAACTTTTGGTTGAATATAGGCGTGATGTTACGTTATGTAACTCCTAAAAATTGTATCGCAATTTCCTTTATTTCCAGTCCAATACACTTACGAAACCTCCATATTATTGAGTCATAAAAACATCCCATAACGGACAATTTTCTTGATTATAACATCTGTATTTTCTTCAATACTGACGGAGAAATACCGTTGCTCAGTCATCGCTCAGTGCTCAACCGAGCGAACGACCGTTAACATTAATCCTAAATCACCCACATTATGTACTATTGCAAGAGAAAACGATCGATCTGTCACCGCTTATCCCCACCTAAGCAACAGTAAATAATGATAATGGATTACTTTCTTTTTTTCTTTTTATAACAAGTGATTAGAAGGTCCGATATCCCGTTGTTTTTTCGAATGCAATGCTCGAGTCCCTATTAACATTTTCGAGACCGACCCTTACCGTGACCCACCCTTTGCCAATAATGTTAACCTTAATTTTTTTTTAACGAGTGCCCCGGCCTATTGGAGGAGATAATCGTCTGCTCACATTATTTTTTATTGACTCTGTTAAAAGTACAGTTCTGGTTATGGTTGCTCGTTTGTTTTTAACCAACTTTCCAAAATGGAGGGGGTTCTTATGTTTGACTGTATGTATTTTTAACCGATTCCAAAAAAGGAGGAGGTACTCAATGCGTCGGGTTTTTTTTTTATGTATGTTCCCCGATTATTCAAAGACGTCTGGACCGATTTAGAAAATTCTTCTTTTGTTTGAAAGAGTATACTTCCCAATTGGTCCCATAGTCATCAGATAAGGAGGATCTGATGATGGAATCTTGGAAAAATCGAGGGAACTCATCAAATATTATAGGCATACATACAGCGATTTTGATATTTTCACCAACAATGCAATCATTTGCACTCAGAAAGTATCATTTAGTGAAATGGAACTGGTGATGAAGACCACAGATGGCCAATAGAACTCCTTAATGCTAAGTATGTCACGGGTATTAGATATCTCGCAAATACTAATAAATAAATAATACTGATGAAAATGGTACCATCGAACTGATCTGATGATGAAGCCGGCAGGTAAAGGCACTGGAACTCCGAAATAAAACAATGTATCCTAGTCGTGTTTGGGCTTATTGGAATCGTCATCAGATGTACTTTGGCTATGTATGATATATTTATGGCAATTGGAGGTACCTATCAAAACTAACAAGAGATAAATAAAAAATCTTTTTGACAAAAAAACAAACCGACTTCCAATAAAAACACTGCAAACCGAAAAATAACTTTCTTTTCCGAAGCCGGTGTCGAAACACGTAAAACAAACAACAATTACTGCCAGTACAATGGTTGCGTTTGGATAGATGAAAAAATTCACGGCAGTAGTTTATTTAGCGAAATTAAAAGGAAAACTATCACAGCTAAGTAGGCTCTAAAATTTTACGAGTAATAGTCGACCAACTTATAAAATGTACTTGGAAAAGTAAAAAAATAATACCTATATTGATGTATAGAACAACAGCTTTCGGACGGCAAAGTAAATTTGTTCCCTCGTTAGAGCAATGTTTGGTTCTTTCAGTGTATAAGAACGTTAAAAATGTAACCTATTTATTTTGATGAATGTAGCTGTTTATACGGAAACCTCTATGCGTGAGTCAGACTGGCACTTTGCTGGTTTTTTTTAATTAGTTTTATATTCACCTATAGTTTAATAACAATATCTAAACTGTCAGAATAGACCATTAGCATTTAAGTAGGCATACATAGTTTAGTAGTTTACCCATAATAATTACACCTCTTTCTTACTCGTATTTAATATGCAAATAGAGACAGGAATACTTATACTTACTTTAATATTACCAGTTCCCAGTATGCCAAAATTACAGTAATCTGCAAATTAGAATCTAAATTCTGCATATAATTTTAAAAGCAACATTCAAAAGCGCCACGCATTGTGATAAGAATTTACGAGAACCACCCATACATAAGAAGGTTATGTACTAACATTACGCTAGTGCTTGACGGAACCTTCGGCTTCGGCTTCGGCCAAAATGAACCGAAGTTTATGCAGAAGCCGAAGGTGTCTAGCAAGCGCCAAAATTGAACGAACTGTTATGGCCGGCTAGTCATCATCGGCAGAAAATAGCCACATCAAAAATATATTTCTATATCTTTTCTCTTCTATAATTTGGCGATCTATGTTGAAATTCTGATTGATGCTGTTATTGGCAGAAGGCATTGTTGGAAATCCTTTCATATATTTTATTTATATCTTGCAGTCACTTTTTTTGGGTTTTTAAAACTTTGGCTTCGGTTTTTTTTTTTTTTTTTTTTTATTGATTATAGGCTTGCGCTTGACCACTATCTCACCTGATGGTAAGCGATGATGTGGTCGACGATGAAGCACGCTTGCCTAGAAGAAACCTATTCACTCTTGACTTGAAGACTCCAAAGACCAAAGATTGGCGGTAGTGGATTATTCGGCTTCGGCTTCGGCCAGAAACCGAATAATCGGTTCAACCTTCGGTTGGACACTACATTTCCCCTCGCTTCACAACGCAAATGTAGGAAATTCAGAGTGCGTGTTCACCAGTGGCCCGACCGATAAGAATCTAACCTTGACCTTGAAACGTCCTAATAAACTGGTTTTTATCGTCCTGAATACTAGAAAACTTTTAGTAGTTGTAGATAAAGAGTTGATATGATGGAAATTTGGACTGGATTGGCTATTTCATAGGATTTATTATGGAACTGGAACAAATTACTGTTTCTATTTGTTGGTGCTTGAATTAAGCACTAAAAATACACACATACTCACGCCTTTTTCCCTTGGGCGTTAGCAGAAACTACAGAGCGCCACCTATACATATAAGCCACCATACTAATATTATAAATGTGAATGTAAGTTTGTTTGTTACGCTTTCACGCAAAAACTACTGAACCGATCATCATGAAACTTTGTAAATATATTCTTGGAGGTATTAGAAGTAACTTAGGATACATTTATTAAAAAATAATAATAATAATAGCTTCACTGCGAGCGAATTCGCGGGTAAAAGCTTGTAAAACTATAATAATAAACTTTTATTTACATAAGAAAACATTCAAGTACATGGATTCCCTGTCTCCTGTTCTAGGTGATAGAGCTGTGTTATAAGAGCCAGTGCTCTCTTTCGGGAAGGAACTACAATTTATTCTTATGCAAATTAACAGGGTAAAATGAAAACTAAAGTAAACATTCAAACTAAAACAAAATAAATAGCAAAGTGAAGCGCGAGTGTGTATGTGTGTGTGTGTGAGTGCGAGCGAATGTATTTGTGTGTGTGTGTGTGAGATAGAATGTGGGTGTGTGTGCTCGTATGTGATAATGTGTCTACGTGTATTGTATCTTGACATATTTCTTTTTGCTTCGTTTACTTTCATAAAACTGGTCATAAACACATTCCGGTTATAAGTACCTACTACAAGACTATCTACGCTTCTGGCATTTCTTAAGAACGTAATCAATACGATCTCTATGATATCTTTCTAGGGCGTCCCCTCCTGGCGTTTCCACTCACGTATTCCTTGTGCCTTTTGTTAGTTCCATGCATCCTCTCAACATGACAATTACTAAAAATGAATACATTTCTTTTCGAAGCAACAAAACCATCGAGTTATCGTCCATTATTGTTAGTTAACTACGTACCTTTGAGTATCGAATATTGCATATTTTTACTTGTAAGTACTCTTGTTCAACCTCACAGTATGTTAAGTACTTTTGAACAAATACCATTTTCACCGTCACGGAACTTAAAACGCCACAAAAATATGGTTTTAATGATTTTAAACGAATAAAATTGTTTGGAATGTTTTTTAAATTACATTCGCCATCGTAAATACCAATTTAATTTAAAATAAAATAAATAACTATTCGAAATTATGTAGGGCCTAAAAGGGCTCGAATGTTTAAATTATTTAAAGAAATAATATATCGACATGTCTAAATTAGATTTTGCAAACTTAGAAAAGTTATTATGCTAGTAAGTCCATTTATAATATCCATCAATCGTAACAAATGTATTCTTTCAAAACTTGCATAAAAAGCTTTTTCGTAAAACCAAGTTTGCATTTGTTTTCTCAAACCTAGGTATTTGTTTAGACCTGGGAATATGAGATGGAATTGAGCGATAGTCTGTATTTTATTCAGTCTATGTTACACACATGGTTGCACATTTTGTATCCGTGTGCTTCTTTTTGAAGGATATCGGGAGGTTGGTTGCATTATTGATGTTACACTGAGGTGAACCGATGACCTAGTGAGGGTGGCGGGTGTTTGCTGGATGCGAGAAGCACAGGACCGGTCAATGTCGCGGACGCATGGGAGGCTAATATCATGCAATAAGGACGGTCTTTCGGCCAAAATGATGACATGATGACTGAAATGAAACGGATACTTAATAATGGCTTAAACTTCAGGAGCGTACTTCGCTATGATATTATCACAAATATATTTTAGCGATATTCTCGTTCGTGTACGTTTATTATTTTGTTTATGGAAAATGTAGTAAGAGTCTAAAGAAAACCCCACGCCTATTTTTTTGGAATGCAATTAGTCTTTTGAAGGTCGCTGCACAGTGCATGGTATGCTCTCCTGAATTGCAGCCTGACTCCCTGGCATCCTAGGCATCATTAGGGAGCACTTGTGGCCTAGTGGTAACGGCCTCGACTTACGTGTCGTAGATCGTGGGTTCGAACCAAGGCAGGCGCTTTACTTTGTGTTAAATTATTTCATCACCACTGCTCTAAAAACGGTGAAGGTAAACATCGTGAGGAAACTCCAATGTCCAAGATACAAAATTTCGAAGACACGTGAATTACATCAACCCACACTGGGTCCGCGTGGTGCATTAAGGCCTATTCCCTCTCTCACAGAGAGTAGGCCGATATCCCAGCAGTGGGAACATTAATAATGATAATGATGACCCGGGCATCCACGACCATAAGTCAAATCTATATTTATATACCCACTGGAAAGATGGATTGAAAACCATTGTCTTGGAGTGGCACACAACATGCTCATAATAATAAAAAAAGAAATCCCACTTCAACTCCATACATTTATTTACGTGAATAACAAATTAAAACCAAAATAAAAATCATGACCCAGAGCCTTGCTTACATTTTGCCTAATTCTGTAACAAACTGGCGATGGCAATTAATAAAAAAAATACGACCACTCCGGCCTTAACAGCACATACATCTACACTCCGGAAAGCCTTGAATATTTTTTGTTCAAAAATAAAGGCAACTTAGAGACCTTTCATTAAAATAATTCATTTCGTTAGTCCAGTTAGACACGCAAGGGTGTTTTAAAAAATTTAATTACAGTGAACTCAGTTCGTCGCAGGACAAACACAGTAAAACAATGTCTGAATTAAGTATAAAATTTTGATGTCAAATGTTCGCAATATTTTCTCTTTTCGCTTCTTCTTTAGTTTATAAAGATTATGCTTGGGTAGATTTTTTTTATTAAATGATAAATGATTTTATTTCTGAAGTTGGTTTGTACAAACACTTTTACATGTCGATCATATTTTTTATAACTAGATGAGGTCGGCGTTTCCTATCTGACTGCTCTGAGAAGAAAGGCCGAAACAAACACACAGTGACAGTCTCTTTTAAAGTCCAGAACAAATCTTGGTTAGATCATGTGAAGACCATGTAGAATGAGATCTGAAATGGTCTTTGGAGGAAAGAACAGGCAGATTGAGTAGACTTGCCCAGTCGTCACCGTCGTTGACTTGCTGCACGCATTTGACAATAACCGTGCAGCTCAACTCAGAATTTAAGGAGCTCAACGATTCGACGAACAATATCAAAGAAAGGACATGTAGGCCACATAAACTATTCAAACTGCCAGACAGTGATAACAAACTAACTTAGATAAATTAAAATTAAAAGCAAAAATAAAAGTATGATCCACATTCACAACAATTAAAATAAAATAAAAATAATATAATACTTTAAAAAGTAAACATTCTTGTCATTGCAAAAAAACAAAAAAAAACAAAATTCGCGGTGCAAAATATAAAAAAAAACAAAATTAATTGGAGCAGCTCAATCCCAAGCCTTTTTGTCCTCAACGTCATATTTAATGGTATAAAATGCTTTCTGACACAACTTGCGTTTAATGAATGATTGAATTTATTAAGACTTAGATCTTGTACGTGGCTTGGAAGCTTATTATAAAAGCGTACACATTGACATCTAAACGAGCCACCTATTTTGTTGCCTTGTTGTAGGTACTACAAATTTGTGTTTGTTCCTAGTATTTATGTTATGGATATCACTGTATTTTTTAAACAATTTTATATTTTTATGGACATATAAAATATATTCATAAATATACTGAGAAGGCACAGTCATTACATTAACTTCCGTAAATTTCTCTCTGAGAGAGTGTCTCGGCTACAAACTACTAATAGCTCTTTTCTGTAAAACAAAGATAGTCTGGATGTCGATAGGATTTCCCCCACAACAGAATACCGTACGACATAACACAATGAAAATAGCTAAAATATACTAAACGGGCTGTCTCTATGTCAGTTGAATTACGAATATTCCTAACAGCATATGCTGCGGAGCTTAGCTTTTTTGACAATTTATTTATATGTGGGCCCCACTGTAGCTTAGCATTCAATGAGCCTAAGAATACTGTGCTATTTTCAGGATTCAATACTTCGCCCTTTATCAACACATCAGTTTTCACCTTCCCAACGTGAGGTAGGGTAAACTTAATGCATGTGGTTTTTTTTTTCATTAAGTAGTAAATTGTTAACATTGAACCGTTGAACTACTTTTGAGATCGCGCTATTTACATCGTAAGTAACCAGCTGCTGACGTTTAAGTTTAAACAAAAATGAAGTATCATCCGCAAACAACACTATTTCATGATTATCTTGTATGCTCTTGTTTTGTCAGATAACAAACCCGTTTAAAAAAATTGTGGTTGTTTATTACTCACGACGGAACGGAGACGGTATATGTGTTTGGGGTGAGAGGATGTTTGTGCAAATCCATGTTGCCATTTTTCTCCAAAACTTCTCGTCCGTTTTTGATGAAGTTTTTAGTTATGGGCTCGGGTTTGATTGGTGCATGTTCTTAGATAGGTGTTACGGTGACAACTCACCAGGGGGCGCTGCAGTAAACATTATTTGTGTAAATTTATGTTGCGATTTTCTCCAATTCTACTAGTCCGATTTTATATAAATCCGATATATCTATGCTCGCTAAAAAGTAAAAAAAGCAAAATTTAAAATTTTGAAATAACCCACGACTATTAAAAAGGATAAAATAATTTAAAAACCCAAGAATATCGTCGGGGGCTTCTTAGGATGACTGGTGAACATTATAGGAACACAATACTTTTTAGGTTACTAACATTGTAGACAGAAGAGTTAACTGCGTGTCGCATGTCTCTGGATCAAATAAAAAAAAATCTACGTTGATACTCGTATTATAAGAAAGTATATTTCCTGTAAAGTACAACTATTTTATAAATATCCCTCGGCAATTATCGCACTTCCGAATACAAACGAATGCTTATTTCCATGATGTCCATCAATTGTTAGATTTATCATGTATAATAATTTGAATTCAGAACTAAGTACTTTATGGTTGTTTCGTTTTGATTTCCATGCGAACTATATAAAGCTGTAAAACTATTTTCCTATTTTCCTTTAGAAAAATTCCTCGTATTAAAAAAAAATACATTAAGTTAAAAGAGTATTAACAACTCTATTTATTTCGAAGTTGATTGAGAGCGTTCGGTCTGCACCAAGTGCAAAGGGCAACTGATAGAATTCCGACGACTGACTAAACACGAAGCCGAGGGACATTAAGAAAATAGTTGTACTATCCTTACATATTTTATGCTCTGAAGAACAAAGGACAGTTTTCAATACTAAAACATAGTGAATTTGCAGAAAACGAAAAGACTAATACTGTAACCGGTACAAGATCAATTTCCGGCATATCTACCTACACTTTTTCCAAACTGCCCGACACATTACGTATGTACATATAAATAGACTTTCCATCTTTTCCAAGGTAGAGAAAACTGATCTAAGTATCAGGTGTCCTAGTTGAAGTCTGAAGTGAAGTGAAAATAAGTAGGTCACAGCAACGATAGTACTAGCTAGCTAAGTCTTGTTAACTTTGGAATGGGAGATGTAACAGTAGCAACTATTTGGACGTTTTTACAAATGTTTCCTTTGTTTTACGAATTGTTCTTACAATAAGGTTAGTTTAGGAAATATCTCTTATGTTGTATATTGTTTATTTTTAATGTACAAACCAAATGTGGATGAGGATTGGCGGGATGTAAATGCAGCGTTGTGGCTATGCTGCACATATAAACACTGAAATTTGTGTTTAATAATAATATCATTATTGGGATTGTAAAGTGTTGGAAATATCTAAATGCTTTCTTTCTTTTTTCTTGTGTGTACTGCCATTTCTCATTACACATACATGCGTAGATCCGAACAAGAATATAACTCTCAGGATATTTTCTACGTAAAAATAAATGCACGCTTGTAACCTCCGAAGCGGTTTATACAATGTTATCGAAAAAGCAATGCGGCACAAAAATATTTTTCAGGTTGGCGATTTGTTTATTAAAATGTCTTTCAAAGAATAATTTAACACAGTTGTCTCTATCTACTTTATTCAAAGTCTAGACAGTACTTTCCACTGATATCGTTTTTTAAATGCCGTGTGCTTGCTACAGTGTTCAAAAATAAACTCAGGTAAGTTTGTGTTCAACATTAAGGCAAGAAATCGGTCGATATGTAAACTAAACTCCGTTTACAACTCCGTCTAGCCTAACACGTAGTACTACCTATCCGCATTGATCCGGTAATGTGTTCAGAACCGCAATATCCAAGCTTGGATGCTTCGGGGAAATTAATTGACACGATTGAATCGTATACGTAGTCCGTAGATTGACTAGGAAGACATTCACCTGGCACTTTGCCGAAGGATCGACCGTTTAGGAGCTTAAGGCCTTTGGACTCAACTAACTGACGATGGAAAGCAAGATCTCACTGGACGGTCGACCTCGACCAATAACATCCACTATTATAATCACAATTTAAGAAGTCCGTTGACGTTTCTCATTTTAAATGCCGTGATAACTTTCTACGTAAGAAATTGTTAAATCAAATTCATAATCCTAATTAATTACTCTGTTACCCATACACTGTAACAACGAGTATCATTGGCAAGCATCAAGTTTAATTATTATTTAGTGTGTTTATAGCTGCCAAACGGGCCTTTTATTTTTTGTCAACTTTAGTGGATTATGATCGACATAAATAATACGACATAAATTTTTTCGTAAGAATTCGAATCAAGGTGTTCCGAGGGGTAAAATAAGATAGGTCTAATAATATCTAGATCAATGGTTGTTTGATGCCATCCACCTCGATTTCTATGGAAGAAGGTTGACGACAATCTTCAGAGATATAGGCACTTAAGCCCGATTAATGAATTAAGAATGTGGCGTTGAGTATTTTTCAATCTCTGCTTTAACCTAAAAATCTGTCAAACTTTCTCAAAATCCAGCCCATAGGCACATGGAAATTTTCAGTTTGTCCTTTTTTTACTAAACCTACTCCACATCATCTTTTTTGTGGCAGGTCGCTTGATAAAAGCAAAACGGTGAAGCGATAATTGTATCTGTAAACGCAAAACGTTAGATATATGCTCTCTATATACAAAATTATTAATGTTATACCGATAAAAAAACCGAAAATAGTTAATAAATTGTATTGTCAACTGTAATACACCATAGTACATTGGTCGGTAATTAGTTAGGCAGGCTAAGGCCGATCATTCATGTGGCCGCAAATTACCCTTATTACGATGTGGTCCACATTAGTATTGAAAACCCTAAGCTGGACATGAGACTTCCGACAACCGCTGCAGGAGTGAAATTGTGTTCGTCGCTATCGTTCGTCGTGTGATCACTAGATGCCACAGAAAACTATAGAGAACTGTAACGGCTGATGTAGCACAATGCTATTTGCCATCTTTAGGACTGTATATCTCCTGATGTATATCATACCCGCACCGTTGTGTAGGTTTCTGAACAGAAGATAACTAGTGGCTCTGTGAGCTGTAACCCTCTCGAGTCTCTTTGTTTTTTTATCGATTCAGTGTTTGGAATTTATAACCGATTTCAAAAAAGTAGGAGGTTTCTCAATTCGATCGTATATATGTTTTTTATGTGTTCGCGGATAACTTCGTCGTTTATGAACCGATTTTGATGATTCTTTTTTGTTGAAAAGGAAATATTCCAAGGGTGGTACCATGATGAGGAAACTAGGATCTGATGATGCCATCCTAGAGAAATCGAGGGAACTCCTCAAATATTATAGGCATGCATATAGCGATTTTGGTATTCTTATCAACAATGCAATCATTTACATTCAGAAAATGTCATTTGATGAAATGGAACTGATGAAGAAGACCACAGATGGCCACTGGAACTCCATAATGCTAAGTATGTTACGGGTATAAAATATATAGAATAGTTAAATGACTATGATGAAACAAATACTTATAAATAAATGGTACTGATAAAAACGGTAACATCGAACTGATTTGATAATGAAGCCGGAAGGTAGGCTCTGTAACTCTGAGATAAAACAATGGATCCTAATAGTGTTTGGGCTGATTGGAATCGTGATGACATTTAATTTGGCTTGAAAGAATTTCATTGTATTTGGATGTACCTACCTAAACTAAAAAGAGATAAATAAAAAAACTAAAAAGAATCGAACCGTCTTTCAAAAATAAAACACTACAAAGCGAAAAATTACTTTCTTTTCCGAGGTCGATTGTCTTTGGTACCTATTGTTTTCCGTTTTTTGACACCGACTTTGGAAGAGAAAGTTATTTTTCGCTTTCTAGTGTTTTGTTTTGGAAGTCGGTTTGATTTTTTCGTTAAAAAGTTAAAAAAAAAATGTAAATTAACGAACCCTCTCAAAAATTTTCACTAGAATCGGTTGAGAATTGCGACCAGTAAAGGAGAGCAGGTGGACATCCGGACATACGAAAGAGTTTTTGTCCAAGCTGAATCGCAGACGCTTCGCTCGCGTTTGTCGCTCGCTCGATTAATTATAATGGTGTGTAGGACCCTAGTTCTAGGGAGCTAGACAAAGCTACATACATTGTATCAGCGGTGATGATTTTCGAAATGTTGAAAACGTGTGATTGACAATGCTCCAAAACACGTGGCCAATTCCATATTTGTTTTTCTTTTGACACTCTTTATTTGTGTTCGCAAGTCACTTTGTCTAAAGTCCTTCTAAATTCATTATAAAGACTACACTCCCGAAAGCAGTGCCAACAAAACGGGCCAAGAGGCTCATCGGCAATGAGGCACTGGTGGAGTTAAAGCTCCTTAAACATCGTCGCCGAGTTGCCCGCTTGCCGGTTTTTTATCGCTTGCATTTCGGGGAGTGTGCTATGGCATTGCATGTTCTAATACCGCCTAGCCCGTTTTAACATCGGACTACAAGACGTACAGCGATGCGCCATCGGTACATGGTGGACATCCCACCCATAAGCACTAAACGCTTTGGAAATACTTTCATTATGCGTACTGCTACGGAGTGGAATTACTTGCCGGAGTCTGTGTTTCCCGATAGCTACAACCTCGGGGTCTTTAAGTCAATAGTGAATACGTTATTTCAAGGCAAGCGTGTAACACCTTCGACCACATCATCACTTATCATCAGGTGAGATAGTGATCAAGCGCGAGCCTACCTAGAAAAAAAAACTTAACTAATTTCAAACGGATTGCTTGATCATTTTGTTAATTCGTTGTAGGCAGCAGGTTTTACGGCCATTGACGCTTCTAATCGGCTGTCCCACGATAGCCCTGAGCTAAGCCAGTCGTACGTGCTAATTGCCTATTAATTAGGGGATCACTACCATTTTTTATGTTGTCAATCTGGATCAGAGACAATGGTCTTATCAGAGTCGCGCACAATCGGAGAACATTAATTTCTTTAGTGTATTGCAAGGGACTACGATTCTTTGTAATGTTGGCCACACTACAGTTTTGGAATCTTTTCCATATTTTATTAAATGATAAATGATTTATTTCTGTAAGTAGGTAACTACTGGAAAAGAAATAACTCTAGTATTAAGTAAAAATCTTCGGGAAGCTACAAACATTAATAATTAAATCATGCATTTGCAAAAAAAATAATGTAAACAATTCAGAAGTAATTTCAAAAGTTGTCATGGCACGTTACCTACCAGATTGAGATAGTGTTACTGGCACCGAATGATTGAGAATTAATATAACAGCACACCTTTATTTCCCGGTGAGTTAGGCAGAAGTTCACCTACATTTCGTCAGTTATGTTCTTCTTTCTTTCTATCTTTTTTTAGGGTTCCGTAACTCAAAAGGAAAAACGAAACCCTTATAGAATCACTTTGTTGTCCGTCTGTCGGTCTGTACCTCTATCTGTCAAGACCGTTTATCTCGGGAACGCGTGGAGCTATTGAGTTAAAATTAATATCGTGTACTCAAATTTGCAACCCCTTGCAGCTGTGAAAACTTCTATATCACCGCAATCAAGAGATACAGCCGTTAATGACGCATATTTTACACTCGCAAGGGAATCAAAATCTAAAGTGTACGGTACTTCCCGTTGACCTAGAATCATAAATTTGGCAAGAAGCAATGTCTTATAGCACAAATAAAGGAAAAAATTCGAAAACCGTAAATTTGTACCTACATAAAAAAAGAACATTATTAACTTATTGGCAGTTGGTAAACTGACCGCGACTTATGTCGATGTATGGGGACTACAGTTTTCTAACAGCAAATTTAACTTTGTCCCTTGATTCAATTGATGTTGTCGTTAGAGCAATGTTCGGTGTCCTCATAAATTTTTAACTTCATTAATGTTATTTAATTATATTGGTAAATGTAGCTGTTTGTACGGAACCCTCAGTGCACGAGTCCGACTCGCACTTGGTCAGTTTTTTTTTATGTTGCCAAACACAAAGAATTTATTCCTATATCGTGGGTGCTTTTACAAACATATAAACTCACATACACAAACACCGAGAGCCGAAAAAACTTAATTCGCCGCTAGAGGCGCGTGAGAAGCATAAAAAAAAGATACAAAGAGAGAAACAGTAAGGTATACAATATGTCAAACTCCACTGTTTGTGTTTTGGGTTTTAGTATGTTGAGGGTTTTTTCCTAATTGTATTATTGTTGAGAATATTTTGCGTAACCTCAGATTAATTATGGCAAATATGAGTTACGGGTTAATGAATGTCAGTGCTTAACGGTATTTAATATGATATAAATGTACCTAAACTTGGTTTTTACGCTTGTAGTACCTAACGTAATAAACTTTGACAGCTATACTTCTGGACCTTAGTAAACGTTCCAAGTTTAAATAATAATTAGTTCATCCTTATTGGAGCTCATGTTTAGAACCTCGATGAAAAAAAAAAAGTTTTAAGTGTTTTGGAACCTATGATAGGGTCGAAGTCCGTTCACTATAAGCCTATTCAAACAGAAAATTTATAAACAAAAAAAAAAACAACTTCCAAAACAAACTCTACAAAGCGAAAAAGAACTTTCTTTTCGGAAGTCGGTGTCTTTGGTACCTTTTTTTTTTCGTTTTTAACACCTACTTCCGAAAATAAAGTTTTTTTCGCTTTGTAGTGTTTGTTTTGGAAGTCGGTTAAATTTTTTGGTTTAGAAGTAATCGGGGAACATACATAAACAATAAGATTTCGACGAATTGAGAACCTTCTCCTTTTTATTGAAGTCGGTTAAAAATACTTTACTGTACATGCATTTCTTTTTATTTAGCATATGTTGTTTGCGACATTTCATCATTATCACCATCCTCGCCCTGCCCTTATCCCATGTTGCTTGGGGTCGGCGCAACACGTTTTAATCTGCCATACAATCTACCATAGACTCCCTTTTCTTTTATATCACTCCTCACACAGTCCATCCATCTTTTTATCTATATTCCTACAACATTTAAGTATGGAAAATTAAGTGAAAGTACCAGAAATCCATTGATATCTGTACCAAAGCCACTACTTAATATAAGAATCTTTTCAACTATTCTTCAAGAACTATGATTAATTTTCTTCTCAAGACCCCGTTTAATGAGCTTCCCCAGTCTAAGTTGGTGCTATAGTAAGGGGAAAAGGTTTCTGAACCGAACTTTGACGAATGTTTGCAGTTTTGGAGTTCACTTCGATTTTCTCATTTAGAGGGAATGGGTTTAAATGAAACGGTGTAGGTATCAGTTTTATTCAGTTCTGGGCAGTCTGTTTTTGTAGATAGGTTGTTTATACCTGAAAATATTTTAGCTGTTTTTGAGATTTGAAATTTTAGTACAATAAAATAATTGCGTTTTTACTAACTTCCTTGAATGAACCAGCCAGTTTTAAAGTTGATACTTTAATTTAAAAAAAAAACGGAAAACGATAATAGAAAACATATTTTATTAAAAAAACCTGCTTCGGGCTTGCCGAAACTATCCCAACGGAATGTACGTTTTGGTAGCTTATAAGGTAATATTTAATGACCTATAATCCACTCATGTTCTAAATTTCATCCAAATGCATTCACCCGTTGAGACTTGATCGATTATAAAACATACACACTTTCACATTCATAATTAGTAGCTTTTATTGGATTGCTGGGATATCGAACCACACAGGCTAGACAGATGAATAATTAATTAATTTTCGGATCCAAAACATTTTTGTCATCAGTCTCCAAAATCGGCGATATCTGTCTTTAAGCGTATTTTCTTTCATTCTTTCTTCTTTTATAAAAACATTGCCCCACACTAAGAATTTCTTCCGGTACCGTGGATGCGTTTACAAAGATATAATCTCACAACAACACCCAGAGCCGGAACAATTATCTGTAGATCATACAAATATAAATGTTCAGTGTGGGAAACGAATCCGTGACACGCAGCGCAGCAGTCAATCGGTCAACCACTGCGCCGTTGTGGATTTGGTTGGTCAGTTTGATTTGTACAATGCAACGCTAGATCGTCGCTATTTGGCATACCTTAGACCCTAGACAAGTGTAATTACATATCAACGGTGGCAATGGTTGAAATGCTAAAATTTAACGGAGTAGTCAAGTGACATGTCGATAGCGTTTGGCATGCCTATAAATAGTTGCCATTTTTCCAATGGTTATCGCCACTTTTCCAATAATAATAGTATGCCACTTGTCTGGGGCCTCTCAAGTTTGAATTTATGAGAATAGGGAATATGCATGAAAAAAATATTTGTTATTTGGCCTTGTTGATTGTTAGTTTATCCACAAAAACCGTAAATTGAATATAAATAGTGAAAAAAAAATCACAATTGATCGAAAAACGACCGAGATATAACAATTTAAAAATATATGTCTTATAAAAATATATCACGAAAACACCGTTTTCTATGGCAGTTGTATGGGCGTCGTGCTGTCATGCTGGAATGTCCCAAGTGCCTATACACTTGCACTTTGGATGACCTTATACTCGCCACTGACGCTGTATTCGGGGTGGTCGCCTGATGGCCCCAATATATATCTCTTTCTAATTCTTAATTTCGGCGATTTATAACTTTGTCTCTGATCAAGATATTTTTAAAAAATCGTTCATACTTGTTTACTAGAGTTAATTAGTATTTCATTAAGCAAAAAAAAAAAATACATGCATATTCCTTAAACTGAAAATTTAATTAAAGAACAAAAAATTCAAGGCATCCTACATTAAACTAAATATTATCACTATCTCTGTAGGTTATACGGGGTGTAAAGAACAATGGCCGCTCAGTAATTTCTGCAGCTATCCTAAGAAAACAGTCGGTATGGCCCAACGTTGGTTATTTCTGTACTGTTATTCTATTAGATGGAAAACGGTCGTAGTGTTTTGACACTATAACGAGATTGCCAGCGGTCTAGCTTTTGTAAGATAATATAAGACGGTTTTTGAAGAGAAAGGAATTTAACTTTGAACTTGAACGTTTCAAGAGCAGTTGTGAACTTTAAGATCAGACCACAACGTAGTGCACTCAAAGTGAGGAGTTAAAATTACGCTACATTTGGTAACTGTTTCTTGACAGTTAACACAAAATTAGTCTTGCATAAATAACAAGGGTGATAATAAGCGTTTACCTATTGGTTCCATTCTTCGTTTTCGTGTGAGGAAGTGTCCATCTCTGGTATCAGAGTTAATTAAGCCGCCTCTGAGAACCCTGGCCTCTGACTTGGGTATTTCCTTAATTAATAAGTCTAGCTTCCAGTCCATCCGGGAGTGTTCTTCCAGTAGCAACTAGCAGTCCATTGCTGGGTCACATGTCGTTTTTCTTGGAAAGAGGATAGGCCATAATTCGCACAGGTTTGCTTAGTTTGGGTCGAACCTAGGCAGTTGCTTTGTGTTTTTATTTCAGCAGCACTGCTCGCAAAACGGTGAACGAAAATATCGTGAGGAACACGGCATGTCCTAGAACCAGAAATTCGAAGACATCCACCAATCTGCACTGGGCCCACGTGGTGGCTTACAGCGCATTCCTTCTCACAGAAAGGAGGCCTGTGTCCCAGCAGTGGGAACATTAAAAGGCTTATAATGTTGATGTAAGTACTGCATGAGTTCAACTGGGTTCGCGCGACTTACGCATGATTGAAGTGATTGGGGAATGAAGTGCGTGAAGCTTGACGAAAGCAAAAGAACGAATTTTTTGAAATGAAGATTATGCCGTTCTATATTCGTTTGGTAATTTTTATCTTTGTTTGGGACCCACATCTATTCAATTATATCATTTGTCAAGTGAATTCAGAAATTTGAATCATTTCGATTTTGACAAGTGAAATTCCGACTGCACACCATGTTTTTCTTAAGTCGTGTTTTTAATTTTTTTACCTCCCTGGAAACGAACTGCAGTGGCCAATCTGGAAATCCCTAAACCGATTGCGGACCCAGGTTGGCCGCTGTTTAAACCAAACCTGGTCCAATGGAATATCATAGACCCATCCAAAATTCAGCGCCAACGTGGGCCCCTTCGCAAAATATGGCCCACCTCCTTGTCTGCCCTTCATGCCCGACCACCTGCAACTTATAGGATTTGAAAGGGACAGAGCTGTCCGAGTAGCTACATACTGGTCGGACAAAATCTGAATTTTTGAGACTATAGTTTGAGTTAATCGACACGAAAGAAGAAGAATTACCTAACTTTTTTTATCTCATAATATCTGCAGAGAGTATAAAGCCCGTCCGATATTGGTTCGGTTGCAGTCCAACTTATTCGTTCCCAAACTCAAAAGTTGAACGCTCTAAGCACGCGATAGTATTCCGTATCAAATGTAGCAGAATATTTGTTTAAATCCAATATAGAGTTGATGTTTAGTTACCAATGGAGTCTCCAGGATAATCTCAGTAAATCTGTTGGAAGCCGATAAGCCGGTCAGATGTGGGATTGTAAGACTTCACCCTGTAAACACCACGATTTGCTTCAAGCATTTTACAATTTTATGTGCAAGGAATTTTATTTTGTTTCAAACATTACAGTTTTAAACATTGGGTACAAGAATTTGACTGCCTCTTTGATCTAGTATTTGTAAGCGCTAATGCTAACGATGAGGTCCTGTGTTCGATTCCCGTGCCGGGAAAAGTGTAATTGGGATTTATATCTGGGCTTTCTCAGTAGCAGCCTGTAGTCAGGATTTGTGTTGGTTTGGTCGGTTATATTTCGGGGAGTGTGCGATGGAACTGGACAATTTGATTCGTACACAAGACGTACGACATTGCGCCATCGGTACATGGTGGATATCCTACCCATACGCACAAATCGTTTTGCAAATACTTTTATTGTGCGTATAGCTAAGGAGTGGGATTCCCTGCCAGAGTCTTTATTTCCTGATAGCTGCAACCTAGGGGTCTTTAAGTCAAGAGTGAATAGGTTACTTCTAGGCAAGCATGCTTCACCGTCGACCACATCATTACTTAACATCAGGCGAGATAGAAGTCAAAAGTCGGTTGAAAATACCACATTATACATAGCAAAAATTATTCAAGTAACTTTTTTTAAGTTAGGCTTGGCGCGATTTGATTTATATTGCACCGATAAGCGATTTTGGTAAGTTACACGCAAGTACAATTATATGGACGCAACGTGATCCCATCCGACCGATTTATACTTAAATTTTCTTAGAAAATACGTGCGTGGTATCGCCCATCGCCATCGGGAAGGTACTACAACAAACACAACAACACAAAAAAACAACTACTACAACACAACACACATAAAAAAACATACCACAAATTAAACAATAAATACAATTTAACAAACAAACTAAACACACAAACAAAAAACTAAACACTCAAACAAACAATAAATTAAATGAACTTTATGATTTTCAACATTTCTGTAAGACAGACGTTAATACGTCATTATGCAGGCACTTAACCAACAGAGAAGCTAAGCCCAAATGTCAGTAGACTAAGCTAACTCGGCTTTGCTGGCAAAAAACATATGCCACAGGATAAAAGAGTAGCGACGCCGGGGTGCCGTAAATCTAACTAGCCGAAAGCGTTAGTCCATCAATATTGAAAAGAATAGGCAGCGTGGTGAGGTTCCGCATAGAGAGGCGTTTTACATAAGTGGGTGTTATGGCTAGTAAAGATGCTAGAATTTGATGCGGTCCGAACCCAATTAAAACACTTATCATCAGTTGATGAATGAATGAGTAATTTAAAAAGATTCCTTTTTGTAGTTATTCATTAGGAATCTTTAATTTTGCAACATTGGATTACTATAAATTGTAATCCACGCAAACGTGTTGGATTGAAATGAACATTAGTCGGACTCATTAGTCAGTTACACCGGTTGAGCACCCGAACGAAGGGTATTAAAAACAATTATATGGTTATTATTAGCTGTTGATTTTTCTCTCTTGGCATATTGTTGGTCTGTACTAGCCTTGTGTCCTATCTGGATGGTTAAACAAAGATTTCAGACACAAAAAATGACCGAAGTCATTCTCCATCGTCATAATTACCACCGAAAGACGTCCACTGCTGAACATGTTTAGCGTTTCAGAATCATTCACACATAAACATTCTATCAGAATAGGCTTTCCGCGTTCCCGTATAACAGAAAATCCCACCAGCCAGTGCAATGAACAATCAAACGCTTCAAAGTCATAGCCATCAGCACTAAAAAATATTCCAAAAAAATGGTAGTCGCGTTGCAGTTGTCAGTACTAGATAGTGGATCGTTCGATGTCTGTACCAAAACATAGTGCGTGCAATTTGTCCGTAACGCACTGATTGATTGACCGACTCCCTTTTACTTTATTTTCATACCACAATTCGACAGCAAACTAAACTACGGCACACAAAAAAAGTTGGCACAAAATTACGAATATTGTCGGCTGTTGAGGATAAAAGTTTTGAAAATAAATTGGAATTTCCATGCGTTTACAGAGAAGTTGGGGCAAATAAAATAAGGATATATTTTATATTTGAAATTTAGCTGACTGTGGTTTTTATATGACATCAAGTTATTTTTTACAGACATTCTGAAGACATCACCTGCTATTACAATGTGAAGTGGATTAAACAATAAGTAAGTGTAATTTAATGTACCTATTTGAAAAATAAAGGAAAAAAATATCATTTACTTAAAAAATATACCACACACACCTGAGATGTTAAAAACTCTAGAACACTGTTTAGATATTACTATTTCAAGGAAACTGTATTATATTTCAGACGATAGCTTTTAAGAAGAAATAACCTATATATCTTTATTATGTTTACCGGTTATGCACCGATCATATTAAAGTGCTACTCGACCACTTACTGAATTTTATAGCTCCAAATAGACTTTAACCACTCGTCCTTCGAAAGCATAATAAAAATATATCGATAGAGCGCAATTCCAATTCATGTTTTAAATAACTACTAGGTATATAAATAAATGTACAAAAAATACTTGTAACAAGTTGTAGTTGTGGTTGTTGTTGTAGTTGTGTTGTTATAGGTGGTGTAGTTGTGTTGTTGTATGTGTGTATGTTTGTTTTGTATTTGTGTGTTGTGTTATTACGTTGTGAAGTGGATGAACTTGGTCAGAAGAGGCTACAAGTGATCGTTGATTGCAGGTACAAACTTTTGAAAACTGTGTATTTGATTATTAAATTAAACAGTAGCTTCTGTGCTAAGCAGTGAGTTACCAAATGGATGGCTGGAGATGTCGAATGGGCTGTTTAATAAGTAAAACTTAAATCGTGCCCTGTCTTTAATTCGCCATTGTAAGAATAATGAATCAAACAAACATCAAAAAATTTACACAATTTGAATGAAATTAATGAGCAAGACCAATCAGTGTTGCCCGCCATTAATATAAACATAATTTTTACATTAATGTTGCCACAGCTGTCAACATTCCGCCAGCGGCTTCACTCGCGTGAAAAATGTTTATTTTTTTACCCAAGGGAACTTTATACCGGGATGAAAAGAAGCCTATTGTTATTCCAGTATATAATCTAAGTCTGTGCTAAGTTTCATCCAAATCCGTTTAGTCGTTCCGGCGTGATTGAGAAATAAAACATACATAAAAAATATACTATCCATTCAAACTTTCACCTTTATAATAATAATAAATAATATATATAGCAAGAAAGATTAAATACAGTTAACAGCAATTAAGGATAACCCGTGAAATACTAAAAAGAAAAATCAATAGAAGATCAATTCCGATCCATGTTTTATCCTTTCACTATGTAAATAAACACAAAAAAAAGTGGTTACAATATTTTGTGGTCACCGGGTCCAATACTACCCAGTTGTTACTATAAAATACTCTCTACCAATTTTTAACAACACCAGTATAATCAAAAGTTTTTACTTGTTGTTTTTAATAGCAGTGAATCCACCAGCAGTTGGGACGCCAAATGATTTTCACACTGCAATGTCCGTAAAACTTTTTGTATCATGTGCAAGCCAAAATCTAACTTTTGTTTGCACACAATTCTGGCGATGTTGACTTTATATTGTAAACTATATATGAGGGCAGCTGCCGTATTTCAAATATTATACTGGCTACGTTTCTATTATATTTGTTTGAAATCTCAAATATTTTTACGGCGCCGAACTGGTAAATTCAGAATATGCTGTCTTGCAAGCTATGTAAGGGAGTGAAATAAGATTGGATCGTTATTCACTTTATTAAAATAAATAAAGGCTTTGTTGTTTTTCTTATCGTAATGAGGAAAATAAAAATAACTCGTCTACATCTCTCAGTAATCAACTGTTTCTTACCATATATCACCTAATAGTGATATGGCTAATAGTGTATCACGCATTTCATCAACATTTTTTTGACTTCACCTAGTTAAATAGACCACACCTAGTTAGAAAGTTCAATTCCACTTTCCGCTGATAGTAATGACCATGATTTTGAACTTTATGACAATTTAGATTGAGGTTTAAAATAATTACATTTCTATCAAATTTTTCAAAGAAAATTTGACTGACACACACCTTTAAAACCCAAAACCAATATTATTATTTAGGAAAAAATATCACGTCTGTAAGACTCCAAAGTCCGGATATACTTACACATAGATAACACACCTCAAATAAATGGAACCAATAAGATTGTTCACCTCCAATCTTTGTATCACAGGCCTATACGTCTCCGGTAATACTCAATATGTCTCGGTAGAAAGTCGGTGCGACTTCGACTTCCATTTAATGATACAATGTAGCGCCACTCGTTACGGTATTGTTCGAGCGTGCGGGGAATTCCGATTACTTTGACAAAAGACGCGAAAAGGTATGTCACACCCTTAAGTGGAAGAGGGGATATTATTGTGTAGTAAATTGTTTATAATCAATCTTAAGTAAGTTTCCCTTTGCTTCAGATAGGGTTGAAAAGTTCAACGACCGAGTGACTGGCTTATCTTATCTTGTGGAGGAGCCGAGAAATAACTCGGACACTTCGACTCTTTGTGATCTATTGTGATCTATATGATCTACTCCTCCCCAATCAAGAGACTAGGAGATTTGGATATTCAACCTCTAGGAGACTCATTCGCTTACCAGCCAGTGTACCGCATGTGCACAGAAGGTGTACCATGCGTTCCGTATGTTCCCCACACAGTTAGACCCATCTTCATGAGCATGTCGTTGGTTCTAAAGTAGCCAGTAAAGGCCCCAAGCAGGTAGCGGATTTGCCTCATGCGAGTGGCTGGCTTACTGACAGGCAATGAGAACCCTGAACATTTGAAGAAAGACATGGAAGTGTAAAACTCCTTTACATCGCACAGTCAAATATTCTTTTAGTAGCTTCTAGTGAAGAAAAACCTTCACCAGGGTGAACCCTGTTGAAAATTATCCGCATGAAACACACTCCCGGGATAAAAGTCCTATGTTAATCCAGGATATGGTTTACTCTAGTGCCTAGTTTTATCCGAATCCGTTTAGTCAACAATAACGTGAAAAGGCAGCAAATGGACAGATTGAGTTATCTTCGCATTTAAAATTTTGGCATGGATTCTTGTCGATCTTCTTATCCTACCTATTTATTTTATAGCTAGTTGAAAATACACATAGTGCATAATTATAATTACATTATAATTGTAATAATAATGTAATCTTTAATAACTACATTCTATGTCTAGTATTTATCTTGTTACCAAAAGTACAAAAGCCAGCTTTTTTACCCCAGCGCAAGAACAGAATTTCAGAAATGCTACTATAGACTCTAGACAAGTGGCAATCGATGTCAACGAAGGCGATAGTCGACGTGTAAAAATGTAAGGGATTGATCACGTGATTTTTCGGTATCGCTTGTCAATCCCATACAATTTTGCCTTTTAGACAATCGCTATCGCCAGTATCGCCACGCTTTCGATGATAGAATGTCATATATATCAATAGAGTTCTAAAACCAATTGTATTTCGTAGGAAAAGTTTTACGGCAGAAACCATGTGTGTTTTAGTTTCCACGGGATTTTGAAAGTGAAACACCATTTTTATTCCGTTTGGCAAGGTGTTTTTGGAACACCATCTTACTAATATTATAAATGCATTCGGATTGATGTTTGTTTGTTACTCAATCACGTCAGAACGGCTGACCGGAACTGAAGTAAATTTACCACAGAGATAGACTATAGTCTGGAATAGCACTAAGGCTACAGTTGTTTCCCGGAAGAATTAACGGTTCACGTGGGACAATGCCGACATTCACGCGGGCGAAGTCTAAGTAGTCTAAGGCATTAGTCCCACCGCCGCGCCGACGTTCAGCGAGTGATCACTGTCTAGTTCTGATAATTTTGTCGCTCGGCTATTAGCGAGTGTTTTTGTGCGACGGGCGAGTACTCGCACCAATCGCTTAATTCTGCACACGGGGATCTCGGCGTTAGTTTTGACCGCCAAGCGAGCATCACCGAGCGAGTATCGCTGAGCGAATATCGCTGAGCTAGTATCGAGCAAGTATTGAGCAAGTGTTATTTTTTATTGCTCTTGTCACTGCGACAAACTTGTGGTGAGAGAGTACTCGCCGGCAGTGTGAACAGCCAGCGATAAACTATTAATATATGTGTCTTTTATTGACATGGGATCTGTACCTTTTGTTCGTTTCTTCAGCAAGAAAATACTTAATAGCTAATCGCTTCGTCGCCGGCGGTGGGACAAGTGCTTAATACGCTCAGCCAAAGGGACATGTGATATTTATCAACAAACGCGTTGCGATAGTTATTGGTAAAATGTCAAGATTGTGTGGGATTTCCAAACGCTATCAAAATAATACGTTCTCTTTGTGGCAATTCGACTACCGCCATCGCTGATAGCATTACACTTTGTCTTGATCCACTGTTCACTCAGAGATTACGTTTTACAAATACATGTAGTTCTTATAAACAAGCAAAACGATGCTACCTCTTTGTAGTATACTGCGGCTATTAAGCATTATTTATTAAAAAATATCAGTTAGATCAAACAACAGATGAAAAACATAAGACAAAACTTGAATTCTCGGTACAAAAACAATTACAGAGAAGATACAAAGAGTTCTTGTACAATAGGTTCTCATAACAATCCACCTGATATTCATTAAAACAAACTCAGTACCTTGAAACAGGAATATTAAGTACTTACATAGCTACTGCGAAGAGCAGTGGGCACCAGTCGTGTCTTACGTGTCGTAGGTCAGGTTTACTTTGTGTAAATTATTTCATCAACACCACTTTAAAAACGGTGAAGGAAAACATCGTGAGGAATCCGGCATGTCTTACCAAAAATTCGAAGACGTTTGACATCCACCAATCCGCATTGGGCCCGCGTGGTGGATTAAGGCCCATTCCCTGGGAATCCCCCTCTTGGCATAATATTTTTACGCATTATATTGTTTGGCATATCGTTTTCGCATAACTTTTATTAGCATAATAATACTGCGGCATAATAATTCTTTAGCATAATGCAAAGGTTAGCATAACTGTTTTGGTATAATTTGTTTTGGCATAGTTTGGAGTTGCATAACTTTTTAATGCATAATATTTATTCGTCATAATAATTTTATGTTGATGTGTGGGTTCCCGCATTGTCGAGTCGGGGAGGAGGCATCGCGGCTGGGGGTTGGAGGCCGAGGTGGAAGAAGAGTGTCGGTATATTGACCGCTCTCCCTGTCTCCTGCGGCCGAAAAGTGGTTAGATGGCGGGGCCACTGCCCTGAACCGTCACAGGAGGACCAAGGGTGCCATACACGGGGTCGTCTGCCGCCCATGTGCTGGTTTTGCCTTGGGGTGGTCAAGCAGTTTGCATGAGCATTTCTCCACGCAAAAAAAAGAATTAGTTATGAATCAATTGAATTAGGTTAAGATGCGGCGGGGTGACCCTTGGGCCGCCTTTGAGCCGCGAACATATCAGTTTTATTCCAAAGAACAATATGTGTAAATATCATTATGCGTTTACAGCATTGTGCTTTATACTTCATTAATATTATGCCAACAGGATTTATGGCAATATACATTATGGCAAAACATTTATGCCTAATAATATTATGCGTAATGATCATAATACTGAATTTCGTTATGCCAATGTAAATTTTGGCAATATGTTTTATGCTTATCATTAGTAAACCCTATTCCCTTTCTCACAGAGAGAAGGTCTGTGTCCCAGCAGTGGAAACATTAAAAGGCTGATGATGAAGTTATAGCTACTTAAGGCAAAGGCTATTTAAGGTCATCTCGCCCCAAATCCAGGTCTTCGTCAACCTATCTCTTCGTCGTATCCTCGGCATTTACTGGCCCGAGATCATCTCTAATGTAGAGCTATTGGAGAGATGCTACGAGACCGCCAGGTCAAGCGGCGTAAATGGAGTTGGATTGGTCACATGCTCCGGAGGGATTCCGGTCACATTCCTGAACAGGCCTTGGATTGGAAGCCTCAAGGAAAAAGAAAGCAGGGCCGTCCCCATCAATACTGGCGACGTACTGTATTGGCTAAAGCGACGAGCATCAGAATGACGTGGAGCGAGTTGAAGCGCGAAGCTCAAGACCGGTCTCGATGGAGGACTACTGTGGAAAGTAAGTCAAAGGCTTAATTAAAAAAAAAACGAAAAAGAGCAAAAAATACTTTCGTTTCGGCAGTCATTGTCTTTGGTACCTCCTTTTTTTGTCATTTTGCGACACCGTCTTCCGAAATGATAGTTGTTTTAGCTCTTTTTAATTGAATTCAATTCATTTATTGCATCAAATATGGTAGGTACATGAAGTTCTTATACAAAAGTTTATTTAGTAACACACATTTGGCTAATATATAGCAAGCAATAATACAAGTTTTTACACTTAAGATATTAATTACTAGGTAAATACATTTTGTTAATTTATTTGCCTACTCTTCAGTTAAATAAATCTGTGCTTTAGTGTATATAAAATATACAGGGACACTTTTGAAAGAACTCTTCTATCGAATAAAAACACTCTTGTTACAAACGAATTCTGCAACACAACACAAAACTTATTGAAGGGTAGTTGACTAATTGACCCAGGCAAAGCATTGTAAATTAGGGTAGCCATGTAAACGCAGCTCCGCCGAAAAAATTCTAGTTTTGAAACGGGCATTTCAAAATCTAAATTTGTAGGTTTCCTTTTATTAATATTCTATTTTACATTTTTTTTCCTTTTATTTGTGTTATCGTTCCGTTCAAATAGTTCAAGATAGGACCTCACGAACCTGGCAACTTCGTAAATATAAATGCATTGGACCGTCAATAGATTGTAAAAACATACAAACAAACATACATATACTTATGAAATTTGGTAAACGTCTTTAGAATCCCACATTGAGTAAGATATGTGAATATTGTGCAACTCCAACAATATTGCATACATACGTGTCGAATTTTTAACGTCCTTTGTTTAGAAGTCGGTAAAAAAGGAAACAGCTTTTGGGTTTTATCACTTTTTGTGCATTTTTACTTATATTCTATGGAAACATTGCATTAAAAGACGCGAAAGCAAGCTTCTGTTACATACAACTCTACTCCGTACATACCTACGTAAATACGTTTCTAGTTCCATTGTACAATAGGCGAAAGCGTACGTACTTGGTAGCTGCAATAGTACTTACATTAAGAAGGAATGGCTTCCTAGTCCACTTACGAGCAAAGCGGTGAACTGTTTTCCTTCCAGCGTTAAAGTAAATATTATAAATTGTAGGATTGCTGTTACCTACTGTATGTATTTAAACGCTGCTTGCACACATAGGATCCTATCTAACTTTATATACATAAAACCATGTAGTTTACAAATGTAAAGACTTCGGTAGGTGTAACATTGAGTGTTGTATTTTTCGTCTGTTTAAATTACAGTAGCAGTTATGCATATATCACGGCAAAACGTATGGTTTCAGTCTGCAATATACTTTTATTATACAAACTTGCACACATTTTTCGACATTCATTGACCTTACTCCACTGTAAATATTTTGCTAAGTCCACCAAATGCCAATGCCACTGAAAATAAACAACTAACATACATATGATAGAGAAAATAATGAAATAGAACCTAAAATTGATTATTTTCAAATGGTATTTTCGTTTAAGAACGATATTTTAAATATTCGAATTAAGAAAAGCCACCACAATATTCGGCCAACGATTCACGAATCCGTTTTTAGGCGGGAATGCCCGAAAAATCCCGAGGGAGATCGGGCGCCATCGCAACTGCAACCGCCACAGAACAAATTCAATTTTGTTCGTTGTCGTATTTGCCCAGTCCATTTTGGTATTGCCAGATAGTCAAGACTGATAGGAGGAAAGTAGATTTGCGACACAAAGAGATTTCTCGCAATGATTTTTAAGTAACACGTTTTATTTCAAGAGAGATAGCTTAGGGAGCACTCTAGATAATCTATGTGTGCCATAGGCTGCACTTTTTCAAACAAATAGCTTTTTCGAGTAATAAAGGAGCACTTACTCTAGTAAAACCCTATCAGGAGACTACAATGCTAAAATAAAATGTAGAATTTATCTTTGGGCAGGTAATGTAATTTTGAAAGTTGAGACCTTAATGGTTTCTCGAAACCTTAGCCATACAAAAGTGCGTTATTCTAATAGAAAAAAGCGTTGTTTGTAAAGCAAAAAAAAACAGCCAAGTGCGTGCCGGCCCCGCGCAGTAATAGGGTTCCGTAGTTGCATAATAATGCGTACTAAGAAAAGGGTTTTTTGTTGTTCCATGAACACAAATAAAACGGTTTCAGCGGCTCACAACGTCTAAAAACGGGCCCACATAGGACGATGGTAACTGAAGAAGGAGTTAAAAAACCAAATTTAAGTGAAGTTAGAAAAATATAATCTACTAGCTGTCCCACGCGGCTTCGCTCCCGTCAACTGGCTACCTACCCTATCTACCCAACCCTACCTACACTACATACATGATTGTTGCGTAACTTTAAACGCTTACGTAGCGCACGCAACGGAAGCTCACAAAAAGATATATTTTTTCACGTGATTGCAACATTTTTCATTTATGCGCCGCTCCTATTGGTCGTAGCGTGATGTTATATAGCCTATAACCTTCCTCGATAAATGAACTATCCAACACCAAAATAAGGTTTTAATTCCAACCAGTAGTTCCTGAGATTAGCGCGTTCAAACAAACAAACAAACAAACTCTTCAGCTTTACAATATTAGTATAGATTTGAGTACCATCGTAGAGGCAAGCGTTTGTAATAAAGATTTATAACCAGCGTCACTTGATAATTTGAATACTGCAGTATTGCCGTTACGGAGATAGTTTTCGTTAAAATCTCCAAATATTTACAAACCGAAAAAATACATTTTATTATGAGTATTTTCAAGCAACCTACTCAACTACCAAAAAGTAAAATCAAATTATTCAATGATAGGAACAAATAGCCAACGTAAATTAGCTGCAATAAATAATCTATATGAAGGACGTCAATTGTGAAAGGAGCCGATACGAGCGCGCGTTAGAGCCAGGCGGAATGGTATAGTTCGTTATTGGATCCACGCGCGCACGCTCATTGCTTATTTCGCTTTCGAAATTTGAAAAATTTCGAATGTATTCACCTCTAATCTAAGAAATTCTCTATTTCGTTCTCGAAAGTTCTACGCTACTCAATTAGTGATGTAGCCGGTTCGAATATTGACCTTATAGATGGATATCGACAAATGAAAATGAGTAATTTAATATTTCTATACGAAAATATTATGAAGAGGACTCCAAAAAAAAAAAAAAGTAGGTCTAATTTTTTCGAGTTCAGATATCGGGTATCTATCGATATCGGTAATGTAATTAAAATTGCAATGTGTTATATTGCACTTATGTGACCATGGTTGAGCAGTAGTAAATATCGAACTATGACACGAATGTCAAATTTACGGCAAACGCGATTCATTTCATAATTGTGACCACTGAGAATACCGCCATCTATGGTCTGGTAGCGGAATTTGCTTGAAAATCGAATCTAATGTGACTTTAGATTACAAAACTTCGAAAATACTTCTGCACTAACACAAAATAGACTCCCCCGCGCGCATGCGCCGTATGGACTACGGACCGGTACTGCAAACGACTCCGCCCAATCCAATGCATTATTCGAGCTTAAACATTATTAATTTAGAAAAAAATGTTATTAAGGCTTTTTGTTTTTTTTTTGTATATTTGTACTACTTTGTTGGAATTATTAACTGAAAATACAAAGACAAATGAAAATGAGTAATTTAATATTTCTATACGAAAATATTATGAAAAGGCCCCCAAATAAAAAAAAAAGCAGGTCTTATTTTTTCGAGTTCAGAAATCGGGTATCTATCGATATCGGTAATGTAATTAAAATTGCAATGTGTTATATTGCACTTATGTGACCATGGTTGACCAGTAGTAAATATCGACCTATGACACGAATGTCAAATTTACGGCAAACGATATTCATTTCATAAATGTGACCACTGAGAATACCGCCATCTATGGTCTGGTAGCGGAATTTGCTTGGAAATCTAATCTAATGTGACTTTAGATTACAAAACGTCGAAAATACTTCTGCACTAACACAAAATAGACTCCCCCGCGCGCATGCGCCGTATGGACTACGGACCGGTACTGCAAACGACTCCGCCCACTCCAATGCATTATTCGAGCTTAAACATTATTAATTTAGAAAAAAATGATATTAAGGATGTTATGTTTTTTTTTTATATTTGTACTACTTTGTTAGAATTATTAAAATGTATATCCATGCCAAATTATAGCTTTCTAGTACTAAGATTCTCTGAACTAAGCTGCGGACGGACAGACGGACAGAACGAAACTATAAGGGTTCCTTGTTGACTTCGGAACTCTAAAAAAGATAAACCTACAAAATGAAGTTTACCATTAAGTTTATTATATTATTTAAAATTGAGTTCATTTATTTGATGCCAAGATCCATTTACGGATTTACAGCACCATTAGGTAAATCTGAAAACAAGATTATCAAGGTAAGAATCAAATAAATAACAAAAACTTGCTCTAACTTTAGTATGGATCTGTCTATACTAAAACAGACACAAAGCCATTAAAGCTTGGATCGTTAACCCACAAGTTAGCCATCAGGGCTTTGCATAAGTAAAGTAATGGCCACCATTGTATCACATAATATGCCATTGAACCTCCATAATAAACAAAATAGCCCGAAGAATAAATAATAATATTAAGTAGCACTGCAATTGCTGGTAGAACGGATTGCCAAAAAGACCGAAGTGAGTTCTGGAGTGGAGACATTGTATCAGAAGACGCAAAAAAGTTAAAAGACTTTCCACAATGGTGAACCAATGACCTGGCTAAAGGGTGCGTGAGTCTCCAGAATCCCACAAGAAGCACAGGATCCGTCGGTGTAAAGCCAGCTTCACAGCTTTAGTTTCATCACAATCATGATCATCATCATGACGATCATGATCATTTTCACAATTAAGGCACTAATATAATTATTATAATATGGCACTTAACATTCCAAAACACAATTTAATCCCCATTTTAGAAAACAAATTAATATTCAAATATCACAACGAAAGTAAAATTTTCAATTTTAATGTAAATAACGACGACTATAACTGCAAGCCTCCGCTTTGTGGTGGAATTAAAAATAGAAAAGAAATCAGTCGACATCTGCAAATAAGGAAATTATGAAACCGCTGCAAAACGTCGGCATTCACCCTTTGTTTCTTCAACACCTTTTATTCAACGCGCCGGAGTTTTTAATCAAAAATTCATATTTTATTTTTAGTATATTTTAATTGCATTTTTGCTTTTAAGATGTGTTTTAGGAAATGAAGATATTGTTTTAATTAAATAGTGAATTGGACTTTGCAAGCTTATGATTATACTTGTTTTGCAACTGATTTATATCGTAATTTTTTTTTAATCACAAAGTCAATTTTTAACCTTCTCTTTATTTTGGTTTCCAGTTACATATTCAGTTGGTCTATTCCATATACATATCACCATTAAAACTTAAGTGGACGAGTTTAAAATGAACTGTCCAGTGAAACTCCAACTTGATTGGACGGTTTATCAGCTGGGTTCATGTTCACTTCACCTAAGTTTACACGGTAAATTTTTACAGAATTGCAACAAATTTTTTACGAAGCCTCATGATATGAATTTTTTGCACTCAAATTCACTCTCTGGCTACCCAAGCTTCTCACATTAGAGCTCTATACCGCTGCAACTTACATTGCTCACTGGACTAATGTAATCTTAATCTGTTTTGCATAAGCTCTCTCATTGCTCCGTATGGCGTAAACACTGCAATGTGGATTAGAGGCTCCCCAGCTTAAATAAACACACTCATGGTAGGATTTCAATTGAATTAACATTCACTGTACTGCCGTCCTATAACTAGAGTGTCACTATCTGATAAAATCATATTTTAAAGAAAGAAAACACATTTGTTTAAACATTAAAAAAAGAAAACTTAGACTGGACAGTAAAAAAAAAGGAAACAATACATATAATAAAATAATAATTATTCGAACATAATAAAAAAAATATTTTATTTTATTTATATTTATGTAACTTTGTAATAATAATATTTTGAGTGAAGGTTGAAAAACAAAAACCAAAACAATAAAAATCGAAGCTGTTTATCAAGTATCATAGTTCGATTTTATTATGAAATCTTATGCGAGAGTTTCTGGTGTCAAAATATAACTAATTATGCACTTTCGAATATACATTTTTTTTCCTTTATTTATCAATTATACAAAAGAGTACATAATTTTTTGTATTAAATAGCAACCAAAAACCACTAAGGTTTAAACTTGTGCTATCATGAGTCTATCAAAGTGAAATAAAAAACGCTAAAATCAAACTACATATTATCGTTACAGCATTCCCTAAGCAAGAAAGATAACGGAAACTATACAATAATGAACGTAATTGTCGATAACAATTAATAACATCTCTAACTAGTTAAAGACCCACATATTCAGTTCTTTAAGCAGTTATCACAAACATCTCTGCATTATCTAAATTATACTTAAATAATATTGTTTATCTAAATATTGTTTTAGCTTAAATTTTATATTTTTTGTTTCTGTTATACAATTATTTATTTTTGAGGTAAGGTACATTGTTATTTTAAATCACATACATCACATAATCTTATCAAAAAAAGATTACGGTGAATTGAGAACCTCCTCCTTTTTTTAAGTCGGTTAAAATAGGATTGCATAGAAATTTGGGGCGTTTCTATTTTTATCCGGAATCTATTAATAGACGATAAATACTGCTCAGATCAGCAAAAATTTCGAAATAGATCTGCAGCTATTAGATTTTTTTCTGATTATAAAGATGTAAAAAAACTCAATATCGGCCACATGTCATATAGTGATATTCTAGCTATAGGGCTGCAGTGTGTACAATTTCTATTGGAAAATACCGTTCACAGTTTAAGCCTGATGAAGTTTTTAATTGGTACACGGAAGTTGGATGGGACTGTGTGATTATTTTGTTTGTTTTAGCTCAGCAGAGATTTTATTAAGAGTCTGCTAAATAAGACTGTGTTTTTAGAAGGACAATTAATGTTTATTTTTCAAAATAAAAGTCGGTGTGTTGTGACAGCTGATTCTTCGCCAATTAAGTTAGAGTACATATTGCTGTTAGCCAGACAGGCAGGCCTAAAAAAAAACCGGCCAAGTGCGTGTCGGAATTCGCACATTAAGGGTTTCGTACCAAGGAAAATATCTGATTTATCAACATATTGGTATGTGTTAGTAAAACATACGTAATAATAAACATTATTACTAAATTTTAAGTTCATAGGTCAATGAGAAGTTAAAAAAATATTCGGAACAATATTTTGTGACAGACGAAGGACAGACGGACACGTGAGTGACAGCAATAGGACCCCGTTTGGAACCTTCAGGTAAAGAACCCTAAAAATGATGGTAAAGTAACCTTTCTTTTTAAAAAAAAACGTCCCATACAAGGAATTCACATATGTGGTGACACACAAACACGTGTGTCACCACATACACAATCCCATATTTATTACGTGCGGGAACCGAACCCGCGACACGCAGCGCAGCAGTCAATCACTCAACCATAGGTATATCATACATGATATTAAGTTACGTCAAAACAAAAACGTAATTAACAGGCATGTTCCGTCTTTAGAAATACCTTGCTTGCTAGCTTGTGTCATAACATTTAATAAATTGACACGCTTACTCAATTCTAGTCAAGACACCTTACATTACATCAACTGCTTGTTAATTATATGTTGCTGTCGGTCTGTCCACTAACCTAAATTGGACAGGCTGAGTGGACAGTGACATTGTAATCCCATCGCACTGATTATCACCGACGTTGATGCGAATTAGTAACTGGATACTATGTGCTTGTTATTGCATAAATTAGGCGCTGTTTGAGTTCAAATTAGACTTGGTTTGAAGTGGTTTTGGCTGAAGGTGTGGGCGCTATTTGGTTTAAAACTGCTTGAGTAACTTTAGATGTTACTTCTTGAAAAAATACATACATTTTGATATAAGTATTGGCTTTTTTTGCAATTCCAAATGTATTTCGTATTGTTTTTTTGTGTCTGGCTATGTGCTATTATAGGTTTTGGTAAAATAACAGTTATAGAACAGAATATTATATACTCTGTTGTACCCCAAAAAATGTCATTTTTTGCCTTTACAAGTAAAAAAATGATGTCATATTAGAATTCATCGTCTGAGACCCAATGCGAGTGTAGTGCATCTGGGCAGGAATTGGCACTCATGCTGGAATACCCTAAGGCAGTTTACACACGCTAAGAAAAGTCACCGCAATGAAATAAGAATACGCAACAATCCCTGTCCTTTCTACACACGAACTGTGTACACGGTACTGAATAAGCAAAAATCCATTTCTTGTCCGGCAAAATTCTTGTGGTGCACATGATTAACTGATCGTGTACGACACGAATCTTTGCGTAGTCGCGGGGAATTTACGAAGTATGTCTGCCTAAGTGTCCAAATACGCATATACTTTTGTGAACCTTATGTACACCACTGACAATGCTGACTACAAGGACAACATAGCCACGTAGTGAGCTCAAATGATCTAAGAGGTTAACGTTCGATTCGAAAAGAAGAAGCTGCCTTAAAAAACATCTAAATTGTTTTACCTTGAATTCTTTATAAATTACGACAATTCCCTCAGTTTAACTGTGTTGTTAATATGTATCTAACAGCTGCCTTAAACCGTCACCAGTCTTTGATTCCTGTATTCTCGTAGCCTAAACAAATTCGTACAGTGTCGTCCCAAACCGTTGGGGTGGTTCGAATTTCTCAACCGTGATACTGTGGATACTGTTTAAACTGCTCTGTGGCTTGCATTCACGGCCCAGCGAAGATTTCGGCTACTGTTAGATAAGGTACAGTTGTTGGATTTTACATGCAATCCGCATGACAGTTGTTGCAATTTGAACTTTATGTCAGAGCCTTTAAAATCAAACGGTGATGGCTCGTAATTTGCAAGTGCTGTAAGATTTAGTTGAAATGTCAGTCTTCGTGGTGTACTGTTGTCAACTTTGGCATTGTTATAGTGATTTGTTTAGTACTAAATCGCGAGTAACCTACAATATTTTCTTCTTTTCATTTTATAGTTACTGGCTCTCCTGCCAACCTGAAAATGCGGTCCCATTGAGAGCTAGCAGTTTTGTAATTCAAGAAAAAGTATACTGCAAACTCTTAGGTCTACCTAAGAGTTTCTTTGCACTAGTTTGGAAGTGAAACTAGGTAATTACCTATCGATGAAACCACGCCATAATGATCTGTCCATTTTTATGGTTCCGTACCCAAAGAGTAAAAACGGAACCCTATTACTAAGACTCCACTGTCCGTCTTCCTGTCTGTATATTTGTCTGTCTGTCAACATGCTGTATCTCATGAACCGAGATTGCTCGACAGTTGAAATGTTCATAAACGATGTATTTCTGTTGCCGCTATTACAACAAATACTAAAAACAGAATTTTTTTTTTTTTAAGTGCGTAACACGTAACAAACGTGATATTTTGCCGTTTTTTTTGTGATATTGGTACGGAACGCTTCATGCGCGAGTCCGACTCGCGCTTGGTCGGTTTTTTTATTAAAATGTATATTATTCATGGCAAATATTTTATGTGGTGTCAATATAAAGGCTTATAATTTTTATAGTGCACGTACGTAGATTTTTGTTAAACTTTCTCGTTAAGAGAATTTCTTGGCGTGATATACAACTTTTTTTCGAATAACTGTTCACCTGTTATTGAAAACCATCAACCTCATCCCTCCGTAATCCCAATTTATTTGGGGTCGACGCAATACACCTTTTTTCATCCATCTATATAAGCCGTCATCCGAACGTTTACTTACTTCTAAGGAGCTCAATCCATGGGGTATGGCGCGGTGTAGTTTGTTTTTGGTATTTTTAATGAGTTATTTTTTGGTATTTATAATGCTTTTTTTTTTTGAATTTTTATATGAATTGGAAATTTATTGATGTAATAGTTGTTGTATATTTTTTTATAATTGTGGGTTATAAAAAACAATTAAAATGAATAGAACGGTTAAGTACACCTCTGATTTTGGAACATTAATTAAGAAAATCCTTAGTAATTAATGACATTTCATGCATACTTTGTCAGGATTTGGGGTCTGCGAATTAGGTAGGGTAATTTCGCTCGTAATAATCAATCGATCTGCATACAGTTAGTTCATATTGATTTCTGAATTTTCGGTCCATATTCCGAATTTTTGGACCTTCCCTTTAAAGTAACAAAAATTGTTCGGTAATTTCTTTTTTTTTTCAGTGTTGTACTTGACCAAAATGATAAGGTAATTTATTTCATGGGTAAGCGGATTATAATCATCCTTCAAAAAATATTAATATAATTTTGCCTTCTTAAAAAAAGAAAATACTTACCGCCGTACTCTGAAAATACCTTTCATTAATTCACTTGTCCCTGAGTGTATGAAAATGACCTGCTCACGCAAAGTAGGCCACGTTTTAAACGGTTGCATTAAATAAAAACACGATACGGGCAATGCCAGCGCATTTGTATTGTACGCACGATTAAACTGCCGCGGCCGTGCGCAGATACAACAAATAGCGTTTCTGTTTCATGTACCTACGGCAATAATGCATCTGACAGCGGCGGTGAAATTGGTTACTCTTTATTTTTTTTTTGTTTTCTGGGGGAAAACCTTCAGAAGGCGCCTGCATTTTTGGGGATAAGGCCGGGAAATGTGATAATATGATGTGATGTTTTTATTTCTCTAAGTTGATATGTACAAACAACATGTCGATCATATTTTTTTAAACTAGGTGAGACTATCTGACTACTCTGAGGAGAAAGGTCGAAACAAACTCAGAGGTCACAGTCTCTTTTAAAGTCCAAACAAAATCTTTGTTAGATCATGTGAAGACCATGTAGATTGATGTCTGAAATGGTCTTTTGATGAAAGAACCAGCCAGATTGATGTCTGAAATGGTCTTTTGATGAAAGAACCAGCCAGATTGAGTGGACCTGTCCAGTCAGTGCACGCATTTGTCAATAACTGTGCAGCTCAACTCAGAATTTAAGGAGCTTAACGATTCGACGAACAATACCAAAGAAAGGACATTTGGGTAGGCCGCATAAACTACTCAAACTGCCTGACCATTATTAAAAACTAGCTTAAATTAAATAAAATAAAATACAAAAAAAAAATATGATCCACATAGTCTTCACATTCACAACAATAAAAATAAAATAAAAATAAAATAATACTTTAAAAGGTAAATATTCTTGTAATAGCTAGAATACCAACAAAATAAACAAAGTTCATGATGCAAAAACAAAAAATATAATTAGAGCAGCTCAATCCCAAGTCTTTTTGTCCTCAACGTAATCTTTTACGGTACAAAACGCTTTCTGGCACAACTAACGTTTAATGAATGATTTGAATTTACTAGGGCTTAGATCGTGTACGTGGCTTGGAAGCTTTTTATAAGGTATATGATGCCATGTGGGGTGCATAGATCAATTAAACCACCCCGTTGATCACTCACGGTGAAATGGCGTCAGCGACTATCGCAACCCAGTGCTGAGCACGCCACCATAATGGCGGTAAGTCCCCTCTTTGAGGCGTGGCTGGAAAGACCTCACGGCGTCCTTACCTTCCGCATGACGCAGGTCTTCACCGTACATGGCAAGTTCGGGAGGTTCCTGCATCAGATCCAAGCGGAAGAGACGCCCGGGTGCCGCCACTGTGCGGAACGCCCGGAGGACACGGTGGAGCACACAGTCGAGGTGTGCCCTGCTTGGGCGGAGCACCGCCGTGCCCTCGTGGGGGCGATCGGCGGCGGAGACCTCTCGCGCCGGGCCTTGGTTCAGGCCATGGTCCGGAGCTAGGAGGAGTGGCAGGCGGTCGCCTCCTTCTGCGAAGCAGTAATGCTAGCAAAGGAGGAGGCCGACCGCATCAGGCAACGGCGCCCTCGCCGCCGCCGCCGGGATCCCAATCCCGATATCCAGCCACCGTAGACGCGGGCTCGTGGACAGCGAGCCATGGGTAGCTCGCTGTCCGATCGTCCGTTAACTACCCGGACCGAGTCAAGGCGTCGACGGCGCGCACTGTTCCCGCGCGCCTCAAGGAGTTGTCAGCAAAGAGAGGGGCCCAGCTGGGTCGAAGCCTACCGGGGTTCGGGGTTATCCGAAAGGAAGCTAGAGCCCCGGTATGAAGGCTAGAAGGAACGGCGCGGGGTTTTTAGTCAGTACAAGTCTGACGCTATCTCCCGCTCCACCCAAGAGCGGGATTTGTCATAAAATGATTTTACCCGTCGACAAAAAAAAAAAAAAAAAAAAACCCCGTTGATCACGATCCGTGACCCCATTTAAATCCTACGTTTCATACTGGTGAACCTACGATAGACTTAATATAAAATTTGTCATCAAAATTTCAGCCAAAAGACTTCCACTGCTAGATCTAGGCCTGCGTCAAGTGCCGCCTTAATAAGCGAGATGGCCAGTGATTCTTGTAATCTATAATTTTTAATAAGTGATGTGATTAAAATATAGAATGTTTGAAACCGATTGGCTGTTATATAAGGTAAGATTTATTTATTATTATTAAAATCTTTTATTAACTTATATACAATATAAAACTATGAAAAACGTAAAAAAACTAGTAGTTATTGTAACATCTAATAATAATAACTTATAATCGTGTAACTTATAAAAGTGCCCTAAATATAAAAACACAATATTTAAAATACAAAAGAAAAACATAAAACCTACGACCCCGGTCCTAAACTTCACGATAATATAAAATAAACAACAGTATTTTTGCGAATTCACTCAAATGGCATGTAAATACACCGATCTTGACGTGCAAATCGTTAAATTGCGCGCGTCAATGGTGTTTTGGCGAGAAGGTTGGTCCTGGTAACCGGCACGGCCAGCAGCGGCGGACGTCGCGGCCTCCTCACATAGAAGTTCGGTACGTACAAACTCAGGCGCTGCAGCACTCCTGGGTTATACCCAGTGCCACGAAGTAACCTAAACAGATACGAAGCTAGTGTGAAAGCCCATCGTGCCCTCAGTTAGTTGTGCCCGACCATACCGAGCACAAACAGAGTGGAGTACATCAACGGGTAAAAAGGATGTACCCCGTATAGTGTCTTGAACAAGTGGCGCGTGAACTAGTTCTGTACGCGTTCCAGCATTCCCGATTACTTGGCCTCATGCGGAGCCCATATGACAGCACTTTGTTCCAGATGACTCCTGATAGGTGCGTCATACAGAACCCTGACTGCGATGTTAGTAAAATGCCTTGTCTGCCTCAGAACATATCCCAAGTTTCTAAACAACCTTTTACAGATCCTCGAAATATGATCGCGAAACGACAGTTCAGGAGTGACAGCAACCCCCAAATCCCGCACCTCAGAGACTCGTTTTATAGGCGCGGCACCCACTACATACTCGTGTACTAGAGGGGCACGCACGCGCGTAAAACTCATCACCGAGCACTTCGACAAATTGAAGAAAACCCTGTTGTCATGACTCCATTCCACTATCCTAACTATATCCTCCTGCTATCGTTCGCAATCGGATTTACTATTAACCTCGAGCAGCAAATTAAGGTCATCCACAAATAATAAACAACAGCCATGTTTGAGGACTACCGGCAAATCGTTTATCATTATGATGAATTCGAGAGGCTCCAAATTGTTGCCTTGGCTCACACTGGACCAGGTGTAATATGGGTCGGACTCACACCCATTATAATTTACGTACTGCTGTCTATCTCGCATATAGCTGGCGAAGAAGTGAATAGGTGTGGCGTGCAGCCGACTTCTGCGAGCTTCGTTAATAAGATGTCATTGTCGACGGTGTCAAAAAATCTTTTTAAATCAAAATAAGCAGCATCAACCTGCACACCAGCATCTTCAGCCGGCACAACAGAAGCCGTGCTGCGCGCCGGCCGGAACACATGCTGCACATCAGCCAGTTGTCCGCGCGCCTGCTGCTACATGCAGCGCTGGATGGCAGACACGAATACATGGCCGGCGTCGACAGCACGGCCACCGGCCTATAACTAGTTAAGTCCGATCCCGATCCCGATCCGAAGACATATATACTATGTAAAATATAAAGTAGCGGTTCTGCAAGCACCCTACCATAGTCTCTAAAAAGAAATGCCAGTATACCGTCCAAGCCCGCTGAACGCTTCGGCTTCAGGCGCTCAAGTGCACATCTGACGTCCTCCAGACCCAGTGCGTCAAGTTCGCTCGTGTACCCAATAAATACGTGCCTCCCTGTTTCCGACCATCCATTCGACCACAACGCGGCATTTGATACCGAGGTCGGTTAATTTCGAGATCTTCAATGGAATCATTGCAACCAGGTTCCATGATTGAATATAAGTCAAGATTCAAAGAGTCAATGTTATTTCTGAACTCGACCAGCTTTGTACTAAGACCACATACGTTTTGATAGTATATAATTATCGATACTATACATATGGCGTTCTTTTTGTTAACTTGGGAAACCAAATACACTCAATAAATTCTGCGATCATCGCCCAGAACTCCACTTGATTCAATTTAGCAAAACAGTGTACAGACACTCCAATAACAAACGACGAGTAATCTCGCTCCGTGTTATGCTTGTTTTTTTCTACCTTAAAAACCGAATCTGGTTCAATCGCCATGCGTGACGGTGTTTTTCCGTTCGGTAGCTTGGATTGCCTTCAACTCCTTATTCGTACCCAATTTCACATCTTAGGGTTGTCTGCTGGAATTCTTATTACGTACAGTCGTCCACCCCGATTCGTTTTCTTCAATCTCTGCCTGCTTTATTTCATCCGCCGCTCATAGGTTAGTAATGCTTGTCATGTTTTACGCTAATACCGCTGACTACGTTGCCTCACCAGCAACTTCTCCAAACTAGATGAAGAAGTAGAAGGACTGTTTTCAGGTACCTCATGTATGATGGTGTTTCGGGTTTGCCTGAGACAGCTTTGCCGCCACTTTTTCTTCGAGTACCCTCATGATCTGAACTATGTTGTGCAACACTGTTTACGTTAGAGAAAATTGATTCAACAATAGTGTTATCACTTCTGCCTGACAGTCCATGCGAGCTACTATATCTGACCTAAACTCTCTTAGTTCCTCGAGTGATATAGAATCCTTATTCATGATTGTAGGTGAGAAATTAACCTGACTCCCGCGCTGAATGTTTACGTTATCCATTGGCCGAGCTCGCGATAAATATTTACTTTATACCATTCCCCCTCTAAAAAGCTTATTTTATTCACTGAAAACAGTGAATAAAAAGCACTTTTAATCACTGTTTTGGTGTTTGAATTTAGAACACACCAATACATATTCTACCTCCATCTCAATGCTATACAATCTCCTTGCGCATAAAATACTCGATGCAAACTTCTTGTGCAAAGAATATTCGATTTTCAAACTCCTTCGTCGATTTAATTTTGAGTTTGTTTATATTTAGGAGCTTAATAATGATGTTGATTTTGGTCTAGGATATTTAGTGAATACTTATTTGGATTGTAATTCTAATAATAATTGCATTGGTGTTAAATTAATTATAAATAAGTAACGTAACGGCTGTGGTCACTGGCCCCTATAACACAGGTGCAGTTTCCTAGCTCAGTTTCAATTTACAAAAAACTATGAAACCCTGAGGTCTCTCATTTTTTGTAAATTTTTAAGGTAATAAATAATTTATTTATTTGTTATTATTCCTTGTGCTTTATTATAAAATCTTTCTTTTTCTCGCAGTCATGGTATAAAATATAGTATGCAACTCTTGAATAAAACGGATTTATATCGAGGACCATGAATCACTCGCGTCGCTCAGGATTCTAACATTTGAATCACTCGCTATGCTCGTGATTCAATCATCATGAATCACTCCCTACGGTCGTGATTCAGTTTTTAGAATCCTTCACTTGTTCGTGATTCATCAATGGCCCTCGCTTTAAATCCGTCCTTTATTCACTAGTTGCATAATATACTATTATTACTTATTGTCAATATACATCAAGCGTCAATATTGCGCAGATTACTTCACAATAAACTTGTCAAAAAATAACAAATAAAAAACACGTCCGCACTGACCGGACGACCGCGTAATTTATTGATGAGATTTTTTTATTTTATTTACTTAATTTGATATTGATCTTTCTTCTCTGGCCTCTATTAAAATTTGGTTCATATTACAGAAAAGTGTAATCAATATAATCATGTAAGTTAATAATTTACCTTTTTGCCTGTATTTATAAGATCATTAGAACTTATTAGTTCTCAACACAAAGAAAAGATAAATCGCCTAGGAAATATTAAATTAAATTTTCATATACGTAACAGCCGAGATTTTATGTCTCAAATTTTCATACATGGCACGTGTCAGTTTTATTTCAGTATCAAGATTTTTTTAACCTATTTAGATACACGTGCTGAAAAGGTTGATAAAAGGTTGGACAGAAGAATCGATATTATACCATTTCCCTAAGCGGCTTTAGTGCCATGAGGAAAGTGCTGGAAGAACTGGAGAGTTGTGCCGCTCCAACGCATTTGCCGTAAATTTTATATGGTACATAAAATCACAAATTGGGGCTCGTAACATCTTCAAGGTTACATTGTACGTAAAGGTGGGCAAAGCACATTGTTTGCAAAACGGATGACCGATGAAGCCGAAAAGTTCTAGAGTGGCGCCCGCGTGCCGGAAGAAGCAGTGTTTGAAGGCTTCTCACTAGGTGGGCCAATGACCTGGTTAAGGCGATGGAAATCCGATGGATACGTTACGCACCGGACTACCCAATGTAGCGAAACTTGGAGGAGGTCTATGTTCAGCAGTGGACTTCTTTCTGCTGAAATAATGATGAATGATGAGTTCTAGCAGTGTTGGTAAATCACGTGGTTAAGGTTGAAACTAAATATGAAAGCAAACGCTATCGCATACATGTAATATGTAACGCAAATCTTATACGTTTATAATGTTACTTAGCATTTTCATAAAAATTATTTTTTGAAACTTTCAACGTATCCCAAGGAAAACGTTAAATTGAATACTTTGGGTAGTTTTTATTTTTTTTCCATAGTAATATGAATTACATTTTAAGATTGCTCACATAAGTTTTAACAAATATTGCAAAAGGTGGCACAGTTCGAGCAGTGACTGAGCAATTGAATTCTGCGTTGCGTGTCGCGGGTTCGATTCTCAGATGGAACTAATATTTGTCATTATCTTCCTGCCCTTGTCCCATGTTACTTGGGGTCGGCGCAACACGTTTTCTTCTTCCATACCGTCCTCTCCCCTGTCATGCCATCACTGACTCTCTTTTCTTTCATATCACTCCTCACACAGTTCATCCGTCTTTTCTATGGCCGTCCCCTCCCTCTCCATCCATGCACATTTTTTTCATAATTCTTTTAGTAACATACGTTTCATCCATCCTCATTATATGACCATACCAGGACAAACGGTTTCCTTTCAACTTTTCTGTCACTGGCGCCATTTTCAAACTTCCTCTAATATACTCATTTCTCACTTTATCTATTCTCGTCACTCCGCACATCCACCTCAACATTCTCAATGAATGGAACAAATATTTGTATGGACTAAAAATAGTTATTTATGGTCTGGCTGTATTTGAATGTATATGTTTGTAAAGGCACCCACGATAAAAGTGAAATTCTTAGTCCCACTAAGAATTATTTTTAAAATAAAATAGAAAAGAAAGTCAATACAGATTCTTCAGAGGTGAGCAAAGCTTTTCTTCCCAAGAATTTAAAATTCAAATCTATTATCTTTTCTTTGTCAGCGTTTCCTTTTATCATGAAAAATTTAATAATAACTTACACATTAATTTCCTCCGTCATTAATTTCAGTTAGGTGTATTAACTTTTATATAATTTTCAGAATAAACAATCCTTAGCGATTAGAAAAAATTTCAGAGATTTCATGGAAAATTATAATCTTATAAAATAACATTTTCATGTTTTTATCTGATTCGAAACGAATACAATATTTGTGTTCTGGTTCTAATTAAAACAGTCCTCGAAATAAATATTATTTTTATTTTTTGCAAATATTTCTATCAAACATGAAATCGTTGTACATAAATGATACAATTAAATTCATTGAATTTGTTTTTATTAAACAAAACTTTGAATGAAAAACTTCATTAGAAACAAAGCTATACCTATAAAATCATTTGAATATTCACTGTAAGATACTACAAAAACTTTAATGGAACCAAGACAAAGATTTAAAACTTTGACTTGGTTCGTCTAAAAACAAAACACTACAAAGCGAAAAATAACTTTCTTTTCCGAAGTCAGTGTCTTTGGTACTTATTGTTTTCCGTTTTTCGACACCGACTTCGGAAAAGAAAGTTATTTCTCGCTTTGTAGTGTTTTGTTTTGGAAGTCGGTTTGATTTTTATGTTAAAAAGTTTTTTATTTATCTCTTTTTAGTTTTGGTTGGCAACTCCAATTGCCATGATAATCATTTATAGCCAAATTAAATCTCATGATGTCTCCAATAAGCCCAAATACGATTATGATACATTGCTATATTTCGGCGTCCCAGTGCCTACCTTCCGGCTTCAATATCAGATCAGTTCGATGGTACCATTTTCATAAGTACTTGCTTAATCATAGTCGGCTAACTTTTTGAGATATCTTATACCCGTGAAATATAGGAGTTAGGAGTTATCACTTAGGAGTTCCGGTGACCTTCTGTGATCTATTTCATCAGTACCACTTCACCAAATGATACTTTCTGAGTGCAAATGCTTGCATTGTTGATGAAAATACCAAAATCGTATATACGTAATACGTACCACCTATATATTTGAGGAGTTCCCTCAGTTCTCCAGGATCGCATCATCAGAGCCCGACCTGTTGACTATGGGACCAACTAAGAAGTACGTATGACCCTTTAAACAAAAGAATAATTTTCTAAATCGGTCCAGGCGTCTTTGAGTAATCAGGTAAAATAAAAAAATAAAAAAACGAATTGAGAACCTACTCCTTTTTTTGAAGTCGGTTAAAAAATGTCTTATTATTGTTTGTGAGTGACCAGCATCTATTGCGCGTGAATCGCTGGATCCTAACCCTTCGTTGCCTTGCACGACGCAGAGCCCGAGTAGCGCGAAGCAGTGGAAGCTCCCTTCCACTACTATCATTAAGTGGAGTGCAAACATGTTTCCATCTTATCTGCAAACCAAACCCTCTTGCTTACTGTACATCATGACATAACAATTGCCATTCTCTTTAATGTTCATTTATGAGCAGTGTCTCTTGGACTATGTGAGTTAGAATACACCTGCATTATCATTATGAGATGATTACGAGTACCACATGAAGGCATACCATTCTAGTTCTGGAACTCTTTGAATTGTAATGTGCCTAAAATGTAACTTTTTGTAGCTGGCCTAACATTCCGTAAAAGTAATCTTTGTTTTACTAAGGTTCAAAATTTAACCCCCTATCGTTAATAGGGGGTTGCCGTGGCAGCCGTTGCAGTGGGAAAAGGCTTATAAAAATAGATTTTCAGATTCCTCCACGTTATTAGATTTCTGTCACAGCGACAATTTTTTTATCGCTTTCCCACGCTAGGAATTTCTTTCTGTATCAGGGTTGTATTTACAAACATATTAACTCACATACACAACATCCAGAGCCAGAACAACTATTTGTAGATCATACAAATATTTGTTCCGTACGGGAATCGTACCCGCGACACGCAGCGCAGCAGTCAATTGTTCAACCACTATGCCAACCGTGCGCTCCATAATCGATCTTTATTAAGCAAAATTGCAAGTAAATTTGGACGCAATGCGATTTGATCAAGTATCACTTGAATTCTCTTAAAAAATATGTGAGGAATATCGTCTATCGAAACAATATATTGCGTCACCTCATCAGGAAGGTCCCTTAGACATTTCAAAATAATATAGCAATATGTTGCTGAATGTTAATCTGATTTAATATTATGCCTTCTTGATTAGTGGAATTCTTGGTTGAAACAATGTAAAAAGCGTTGCGGTAATTAATTTCACGCTACAATACAGTTCTCAGAGACTGTGATTATGGAATTATAGTGTTTCAGTAACTTTGTTCATAGTATTAAATGTTATCATGTATTTTTTTTAACTGTTTGAAAGCTGTTTGATAAGCGTATCATAATTATTAGTCTATAATGTTCCCACCTGCTTGGACATTGGCCTGTCCTCTGGGAGCGGAACTGGCCGTAAGTGGGCCTAATGAGGATTGGTGGATGCTCATGTGACCTCCATCGAATTTTTGGTTCTTGGACGTTTCGGTTTGCTGAGATGTATTTCACCGTTTTAAGAGTAGTGGTGATGAAATAAATTACACAAAGTAAAGCGCCTGCTGGGATTCGAATCTTTTTTTATAATTTTTTTCGTGGAGAAATGCTCATGCATACAGCGCTACCATGGGGAGATAGCGCAGTTGTATGGGACTCTTACCCACTAAAACTCCACGGTGTCCTCCTGTGCCGCTTATGGCGGGAACACGGGCACGCGTTAGCACTCACTGCGAACCTGCCGGGGGGGTTCGAATTTACGATCATAACTTGTAAGTCGGGCCTTTGCCTCTTGGCAACCCCTGCTCCTACTTTCAAATTTGCCACTTATGACAAGTCCTATTGCGCATGGGACTTGACATACCTAGGTGGCGAATACACATAATTGCCATCGTCATCAACCGGGCATAAATGTAGACACAACTACTACTACCACTGACAGGATTTTACACATAAAATTTATCTTACCTATCATTTAGCATAGCATAGTTAGTTTGGTATCCACTAAACAATGAAAAAAATACTTAGAAAAATTTCACCAAAAACCGCCCTCATAATCAAGCCTTTGGGACCCGGTGGGATGTGGGAGTAGAAGGGTGGGGGAACGTCCAAAGGTCTTTTGACCTTGACCTCCAAGGTCAAGGTCAAAAGACCTTTGGAGTGTATTTGGAATATGCCAGTGCTCTGACACTACCAAACCCGTTGACTTCGAGAGCAAAAAAAGTTGTTTTTTTCTTTTTCTAAATTTGCTTATAGCTCGAAAACGGTGTGTCATATCTATCGCAAAAGTAATGAAAAAATTACACCCCTTAATAACCACCTGCCACGTGATTCTCAACTTGTAGGTATTGTTTTACTTTAAAGTTACTTCTGCATCGTCTCCGGCGCTACGGGAAATGCAACCCCTTCGCTTTTACGAAACAAAGGTTAGGCACCCATGCTAACCTCTGCAGCTTCGGCTTGCTAGTCACCTCCAGCGACCATCCTCAGCTGCTAGGGATTGCACGAATAACTATGCTTTATTACAGTGGGCGGGAGTTGCTCTCCCTTCGCGTCTCTGGTTTTTATATACACTCTAGCTAGGGGTATCAGCCAAAATGTTTGCCTAAAATTTTGTCTTTTTTCCTCAGTGCCCCTTTACGTACATTCCAACCAAAATCCAAATAAAGTTTTAGTCCTGTCCGGAAATCGAACTCAGAACCTTTTTCACAGCAGCAGAGCTTGCAATTACTAGCCCAACGAAGTTAAATCATAATTTTCTGCAGCACACAGGCCAATTTTAATTTGTTTTTGATTTACTGGTGGTCCGTCTGTATTACTCAGTAGATATAACGTATTTTGTAGGACTGTATTCCTTATTTGCTTTTTTTAATTAACCCATTTATTTTTGTGCTATAATTACTGTTTTTCGATTCCCCGAAAATTAATCAGTGGATTTACACACATGTTTACAAAGAGAGAAATGTAATAAAATAATTGTAAAAGTATCAGACAAAAATGAGATTTCAAAAGTCCAACTTGATTTCCGAGAAATGAAAAACAAGTTTAATTTCTATACCTTTTTTTAAACGAATTCGCAAAAAAAAGTTTGGTCACTTAGCAGTCATTTTAAGGAGGTGTGGATGGATATCACAGGAGGATAGGACCAAACCAACGACGGAATGACTGAGTCCATCCATCATTTGTTTTCTGCATAACCCATAAAGGTTTGAAAAGGGTAGACTACTGACTTGACAACTGATAAACAAGACTCGAAGAATCAAGTAAAGAAGAAAACATGTGCCGATCCCAATCAGACTGGGCGAGATAATGATGATATTGTTACAAGATAAGGCAACGCCATCTAGTGACGAGGGAAAGAACTATGTAGTACTAGTGACGCCATCTAGTATTGAATAGCGGAACTAAGCTTATCGAAGTTTCTAGTCTCTTCGGGAACAGTGAGTTCGAATGCCGATTGTTCTGGAAGATTCTCGAATTATCTTGAACCGTATGAAACGTTCCAAAAAGATCTCCCGTGCTATATAAAGAGCGGTCGGGTTCGTCGTAGGGCAGTTTCGATTGAGAAGCGATACAGTGCGATTGGAAAAGGTAAATAGTGCGAAGTAATAGAATTCTTTAGTAAGTGTTTTGTAATAAAGTGTGATTAATTGAAGTCTGCTATTTAATAATTTATTCCTGAACCACAGCTCGTAACAATATTGATATTTGACAGTCTGTACTTTCGTCATAAGCCCACAGCTGAATAATCATCTATTCATTATGTAAATTCTTCCTACGTTAAACCTTACGCATCATTGATTATATAGACGTGGGTTGAGGATATTTTAATGAATTAACGAAATAGCTAACGCCTTTTGATACCCACTAAGCAGTTTAATTTTATTTCTAGGATTAAGTTTAAGCATTTAAAGATAAAACGATAAATAAATCTAATACATTCAAGTGAAATTATTTAGTACAATCGTAATTACTCTTCTAAGACAACTTAGTTTGAAATATTCACTGAACAATTAAGTTGAGCAGACCCTTTGAACAGTTTTATAGTAAAAATTATTCAAGCAAGAATCTGAGACAAATTTGTAATAAGAATTGTACACAGAGAAGGATTCCAGAGATGTAGATCAAAGTAAGATTGGACACAAACAAAGATAAATTAAAAATATTAACCTAGATAGTACGAGTTCACAGATCACCATTTATGCTATTGACGAGAACTCACTACACTTTTTGGTGCAACATTTAGGAAGCAAAAATTTTAGCATGAATAAGCTATTATAAACAATAAATTAAGAAATAAATATTTGCTAAAATACAGAACCATAAAAGTTGTTAAGTTCTATTATATGTGGTAACGGTAGCACAATTTAAAGTATGTATGCAGTAAAAAATAATCCAATAGTTCAGTCACTAAAGGCAGGTTTCAGATTTAAGAACTTAATTGAGGTTGAGAATGAGTTGAGTATAATGTTAAATTATATTTTAGCCTGAAAACCTGTCAAAATTTGGCACTAAAGTAGGGTTTGACACGTTTTTAACCTCAAATACCAGAAACCTCAGAACCAGGCACATTATCAGAAACCGCCTTTATAGGCGGTTTCTGATAATGTGCCTGTGTGTGTGTTTTTCACATTATGTCTAGCTTATGCTAGACATAATGTGAAAAACACTGCCGCTACTATTTATTAGTTAGAAAAACATGCATTAAGATGTAGATGCCAGTATTTTTGTATTGTTATCTCCACATTTTTTTTTAATACAGGTAAGTCAAAAAAGCCGAGGACGACGATGGTGAACCAGGATGACGAAACTTCTCAAAAAAGCGGCGCCGTGAGATAAGGAGAGCAAATGTGGGCAAAGGCCAGGTAAAAAAGGCCGAGTTCCGTTAATTTAGTTTGAGGTATTTGAAACAACGTAATATCACAGCAACTCAACATAAAAATAAAAATAAAATAATTAACAATAACAAAAACTTAATATCGGTCACTGTAATTACAATAAATTCCATGAAATCCGGGCAGGTCGTTTCGATCTCACATTCGCAGTGAAAGGTTATGATAACAGAAGTTCCCGTTCAACTCGAAACACCCACAGGCTTGTATCAACTTGTTGAGATAGTAAACTTTCTAACAAGTCGACTCCAAACAATAAATTAAACGGCAACTGTTATAGATGAATAATAATTTTCTCATCTGTGATGGAAATAAATTATTGAAGTATCTGTATTTCTAAAGGTAGCAAGGAGCAAGCTAAAATGTCATCTTAGGCCCTAGATAAGTGACATTCCGTCATCGAAAGCTTGGCGACAGCGATTGTCAAAAACGCAAAATTGTATGAGATTGACAAGCGATATTTATTTATTTATTAGGCCAACCAGCAATTATACATACATTTAAAATTCAAAAAATTTTATGTCTAAGGTTAGTATTGCAATTTCTTAGAGGTTAGCACAGCATACCCCATAAAACAATAGAGTTACAAATCAAATTAAAATCTAAACGAAAATGTATGTCTTGGATATCATGACATCGAAAAATCACGTGATTAAATATAAGCATATTGATAGCATAGTAAGTAAGGAGTCAGGAGCACTTAGTTTCATAATGAGAACCTCAGCATGTTTCCGATCACTAAAACCGCTCAAAATATGCCTTGAGTATGCATCACAAGTTTGGAACCCTCACTACGAAGTCTACAAGTCTCGTATTGAGGGCATCCAGCGAAAATTTCTTAAGTACCTTGATTGGAGGGCAAAGCAAGTATCTGTAGATAATACTCACTGATGCCGAAGGTACCATTTTCTACCACTTGACCGTAGACGTTATATTAATGACGTATGCTACTTGTTTAATATCGCTAATGGTTCAGTCGACTGTCCTGAACTTGTTTCTAAATTAACGATGCGCACTAATAAGATGGGGCTTCGACATCGACCACTGCTGCATGTACCTTATTCAAATACTAATTATAGGCGTAATGCATAATTTTCGAGAGCCAGTCGTAGTTTTAACGAGATTTCTTGTGAATCTGGCATTGATCTATTCTGCGACAATGCAAGCACAGTACGGAAACTTTTAGCAAAGCCATTTTTGTACAAGAGGCACCTGCATGCACTTGAACCGTTTATTGCACAAAATGGCTTAAAATTAAAAAAAATAAAATTAGCTAACTTTGATGAAGTAGGTACTCGTAGATTAGATTATAGGAAAGTAATATTTTTTATTCGACTGTGAAAGCTTGTTATTAGCAATTTAGTTACATATTATTGTTATTATAATGTTACTAGCTGTCCCACGTCAACTGGTTACCTACCTACCCTTCCCTACCTACCCTGCATACATGAATTTTGCGTAACTTTATCCACTTACCCAGCGCTCGCAACATAAGCTCTCAAAAAGGAATATTTTTTCCCGTTTTCGCAACATTTTTCATTTATGCCCCGCTCCTATTGGTCGTAACATGATGTTATATATTCATAACCTTTCTCGATAAATGGAATATCCAACACAAAAATAATTTTTCAATTCCAACCCGTAGTTCCTGAGATTAGCGCGTTCAAACAAACAAACTCTTCAGCTTTATAATATTAGTATATTATAATGTTATTAGTCTGTAAGCTTTGCTAAAATAAAAAATGACATTTCGAGTATCGCCTTTGCTGACATAGAATGCCCCTTATCTAGAGCATTTGGTGGACTTGAAACAAAGCAGATAAAAGCCCAAGAAGTAGCAAAAAACATCTCTAATCTATTGGGCTAATGGAAGGTTAAAAATATTACCATTATTTACCGTCAAGTTTTTCAAAACCTCTGTTCGTACTCACAATGTCATTCGACACAGAAATCTTCATTCCAAAACTAGTCTAGCTAGCTAGAAGATACTGCACATAACGTTCGGTAAGATTAGATTAAACAATACCGCACTCTCGCACTAAAATGCAAGTAAACCTCAAACGCATCGGCGTGCACACATCGAGCGCACGCGATGCTCCCATCACGGTTTATTAAAACGTAGTGACGATAAAGGGCCCTGTAGATATCACAATATGTTGGCCAACTAGCAGAGGATGTCCAACCGACGTCCAATGCTTTCATCTAGTTGAAATGAACTCGAAAAGCCAACTGCACCTCATAGTTTTTTATGAGTAACATTGGACGTCACAACTTGTTGACCGACGAACAAAAGATACGCACCAATGGTCTTGTGTATTGTTTGTTGGCCAACTTCATCCAACGCTTTCGGTTGATTGAGATGAACAGTCAATTTGTTGAAACTTTATTGACCAATTGGGCATTAAATTTCGTTTTGTTTTTTTTCGTGTTATGTAATAATTTAAAAAAATATATACGTATAGTTAGAATCGAACAACAGCGCTTGCTGTTGAAATAAACTATTGTCGAGCACCAATCGCTTGAAACCAATATTAATGTCCGGACGAGTTGTGAAGTCTATAGGGCGCTTAAGCGTACCCGCGCTTACGGCAAATACAGAGCGCTTAATTTCTACGGATTTGCTGAGAAGCAAACACGGGAATCATGTGTGAACTGTGGTTGTGCACTGCTAGTAGTTTAAGAACAGATTTGCAAATTTAGCTTTTTACTAATGAGTAGCTTGAAAAACTAAGTTAACTAAGTTAACTAAATTCTTACGTCACGCCAAATTGTAGGTACTTAGTTTAATTCCTTGTGCTTGAAAGTCGTCCGTCCAAAAGTAGTGTGGTAAATAACGCTGTCTACTTCTAATAATAGTTTTTCCCTTCGTCTTCAACCGACCAAATCGACCAATCACTTTCGAGATGAATGACGCGATGTGGATTTCGGTTTTGTGTGGTTGGCCGATTTGGTCGGTTGCATAGAGTTTAATCTCTTTGCGCACTTACGCAATGCGGCTGCTGGTCTACCTTTATTCCAATTTTTATCCACATCCATTCAACCGATAAGGTGAACTAGGGTTCCGTCTCCGCTATAAACGTCGCCGCTTACTGGGTCGAAATTGTATAACTTTGTAAACGTATCGTTGACACGAAAAAAGAAGAAGCCGTTGAGGTGATTCATTAACCAAAAAACAGACTTAAATATAATATCTGTATTATTTTCATTTCTACTTATTTCATTCAGACAATTTTCAATTTTTTTTTATATGTTTTCATAGTAGCGTCAATTGTTCAGCAGCACCAAACATTGTATGAGCGCAGTGAGCCGTGTGTTTGTACCTTTTGACTTGCAGCCTTATTGGCGTACGGCGTTTATATAAAATGTAAAAAAAAATAGTACACAATACTGTTTTGTTTTTAGAATTGTATGCAGGTTAAGTTTTTTATGAAATCATTTTTGTATTTAAAGGGGTGCTTATTAAAATCCCGAAATTTCATAACAACTATGACTGAAATACCGACGTCCAAAACAACGAAAGTCAAAATACCGAAAGTTTAAAATGCCGGTAGCCCTTATATCGAAACATAAAATACCGATGTTCAAATGCCCGAAAGGATGAAACCCCGAAGGGACGAAATCCCGAATGGACGAAATACTGATGGATGAAATCCCAAAGATTGGCGACGTAGTTCCCGCGATTACTCATAGGTGGCACTACAACACAGTTATGACGGGTACGGGTAAATTTCTGCGAGCAAATAGAAGTAGCGCTCGCCGGCCGCGGCACCGGAATTTATGCCATAGGTTTTTTTTAAATACGTTCTTTTAAATTTCGGTATTGCAATACATTTAAAGTGGTACTCACTTAAAGTACAGACAATCCTACTGCTATTATAAATGCGAAAGATTGTGAGGATGGATGCGTAGATGTTCGTTGCTTTCACAAAAAATACCGAATGGACTTTGACGAAACTTTACAGGTTCATCACTTATACATCAGAAAATAACAAAGACTATAAATTATTAAGATATTATCTGTAGTACTAATATCACGCAGGCGGAGCCGCGGTAGGCAGCTAGTATAATAATTAGTATTTACAAAATACATGAGATCACCTCTTTTCCCCAAAACATTAGGTACCTGAAGCACACTCACATTTCGCCAGTTAAGTTCCATGTAATAGGAGGCGTTGATATGAACCCAATAATTATACCCCTTATGTGCAGCAATAGCGCTTGTGGATCTTGTGGTCACTAGACCACGAGGCGGTAGGGATGTTTCCTGCGTAAAAAATTGATAGTTCTATTTAGTCCGCCAGTGAGATTATCAAATAATACCGTATTTTATGCTTTATCAAATAAATTGGACCGTATTTTTTGCTTTAACGAATACATAAAAACTGAAAAAGATAAAGCACATCAGAGTTCAGGAGTGGGGGCTTGTGACGTCACCTTTTTCAGTATCAATTGTAGCACACCGTGACTTCAAACGATATTTCAACGCACTGTATCGTCGTAGTTTTTTGTTTACGTGGCAAAAGAAAAAATACGTGTCCAATATTTTTAGGTTATCTAACTGACGATGACGGACAAGCTTTTACTCTATTTCTCTTTGAAGTTTGCACACCATTCATTAGATTTTGTCATTTCATCTTTGATACATTTTACGCATCGTTACTTTGGTCCTTTACTCTTGTAATCACAAAATAACATAAAGAAACAAAATACTACAGCAAAAATATATAACCCAAATAAATAATACCCAAAATATTCCACAAGGATTATTTGCCGTCAATTTATTCCGCCATAACATCACTGTTACTGAAGGGATCCTGAAACATTTAAACATTTTTTTCTTGAATGATCTGAGAGGAAATTACTTTCTTCGTTTTAGTGGCCACTTGACGGTCACCGTAGCTACTGGGGACTCCTTCATTTCCTGTCTTCAATATAGAGATCATTCTTTTGTGAAATATTATTTTAACTTTACTTTTATTATCTTAGCTGGAATATGGTTTGCATGGAAGTGAAGAAGGGTAGAAATATTTAAATATTCAACAAATTTTGAGTTCTTATCCAAATGTGTCATACGCACATAAACTCAAATCCTTTCCCCATGGAGTTAGGCAGAAACTACAGAACGCAAGTTGCTCCTTTTGCTTCGTTTAAGTTCATATATCTGGTCTTACAGACACGCTGGTTATGAGTACTTCGCACTCTGGCCTTATAGAAGTTTTTTTTTTTTTTTTTTTTAAACTTTTCCCCACACTAGGAATTTCTTTCTGTATCGTGGGTGCGTTTACAAACATATAAACTCACATATACAACACCCAGAGCCGGAACAACTATCTGTAGGTCATACAAATATTTGTTCCGTGCAGGAATCGAACCCGCGACACGCAGCGCAGCAGTCAATCGCTCAACCACTGCGCCTACCGTGCGCCCAAATATACTTATAGGATATAACAAAAATTACTTATAGGATTCGTGCATGCCCGCATAGGACGAGCGTCCCCTCTCGGCGTTTCCAATCACGTATTTTTTGTTAGTCGCCTTTTTTATCTAAAGGCAAATCACTGTTAAATACTGATATACTGATGTTATATATATACCTAAGTATTATGTTTTAGCATGGCAAATGAACACATCTACATTTATAAACTTTGGCTTTTCAAATCTATCCTTACCGTCAAATAAAACGAAAGATTTAATTATCAATGACTTGATAAGTACCTATTTTAGGAACCGGGCAAGAAACTTTATTAACGTCTTATACTTAGGAAGGCACATAAATAAAATCAGGTTACTGTATAATCTGTAATGGACCAAGTAATTATTTATACGGCATTATTCATAATGCCCAAACAATTTGGAAAATTCCCAATATGAGTAGGCAATAATGCTAAAAACTACTGAAATAATTAAATTGACCGTGTTTTCTGAATAATGCCCATCACTAATTGGACCGGGTACTAAAGATATGTGTTCTTTAATTATTTTAACGTAGACATTGATTTTAATATAAAATAGATTATTATTTAAGCAACACAGTCGACGGAGACCCGCTGTGGTACTCCTTTTTTTGTCTGCAGGGTCTAAAGTTACCTAACATGAAGGAGATTACAAGAGCTGAGTTCGTTCGCTTTGCTCGCTCACTTGGTCTTGGACTAATTCATTTACCAAAATTATCCAACCGTTACGTAGCAGTATTCATAATGACCAGGCAATGTGATAAATATGAAGTTTGTATCAGTATCCATTATATTGCCCGATTTGGCTTGAGTTGATTCATAATGCCCGGGCATTTTACATAGTACACTGATTACTCACTTGGTCCATCCATGACACATCTATTACGATCTTGCTTCAATTACACGTAAAGGTCATTATGAAATAAATTTAAGTTTTTTTTCGTGTCTTATGGTATGATGAACAGGCAGTGAAGTCCCTTCCGGTTTGGTCTTTTGAGAGGTCACGGAGATCTACGTGCTGTGATGGTGATGATCACCGGAGTGGTTTTAGAAAAAGTAAAAATTCCACAATCCCTGGGTTTTTCCCCAAAAGCCCAGGCGCCTTTTGAAGGTTTCCCCCGTAAAAAAAAACGTGTGAAGTCCCATATACTCCAGACGGGTGTTGTGTCTGGTACGGGCAAATGTTCTAGCCCTAGCCCTGCCTAAAGGAGAGCACGAAAAATAATATTGAACTACCTCATGGAGTGGGGTATCGTTGTTTACAACTCGTTAAGTAGATAAATATGTCGGGTTTAGTCAATAGTACGGACGTCAAAACAAATCACGAGCACGCCACCTGTCGGCAAATCAAGAACAACTACGCTGTGGCGCGCTTCCTCTAACGACCTGTGTGGTGGGGACACAGTATATAAGAGTTGAGTATTGACCGCCTTAGAGCGAAGACGTTGTAGAATCGGTATCGATCAGTAATATAAGTGAGCAAGATTGTAACTGTAAACTATTTAAATAAACCCAGTGTATCGAATAATTTATGTTATTTCATTTGCACGACTGTACCCACCGACCTGCCCATACACGATGTCTTAACCTAAGGGAATACATCCTGACTTCCCGATGGTTTGCATCTATCGGCCAGCCTTGATCCGACATCAGAAGTGGGATTCGGTCGTGCTAATGAGATCACACGTAAAAAACAATGCTAGTGAAAATGGCGGTTACATTCTTGCAAAAAAATGCGGTGTCAGTTGAGAAAAAAAAAACGTAGTGGTTCGTTTCTGCGTTTACCCTCAGTCTAGAATAAAAAAAAAAAAAAAGTAGAACGGAGCAGCAAGGAAGCTAGCAACAACCAAGGAGCTGGACAGGTCAAGGAGGAGCGTGTGGACGTGTGGAAAGATCCATACACATGGATCTTTAAGCCAATCTGGTGAGTCGTTTTCATTTTGTTATTGACTATGGCTAAGAGTGTTCATTATTCAAAATTCTGGTTTTTTGGCGGTCAAGGGATCGTCGGGGTCGGCCTTATTGCCTAACACGGGCCCGTGTTGGGTTATAATTTCATGATCACTGGCGGTAGCCCTTGACTGGCCTTGGCTGACTATTATTGTTTGGAAGTTAGAATACCTACCTGGGCACTTGGGACATTGTAATGTGTGGTTCATGTTTTGGACAGGGTCTCTGCATTCACATTCAGTGTTCATAATAACCCACTTTGCCGTGCCGGTTTAGGTTACTACACCGGTTAATTTCCATCAAAACTGTGTATGGTTAAGATAACCGTGTAAACAAGTACTCTCGTAGTGTTTTTCATGTTTCAGATACCATATTGTGTCGCAGTGGAGCCTCTGCTGCTGCTAGCAGTTCAGATGCTGTGTGCGAAGGCTGACCTGGCTGAGCATCTTAGAGGTTAGGAGGAACGGCAGACTAGCAGTTTGAGGTTGGGAGAGCGCAAGTTTGAAATGGAATACTCGGTGAGTCGCTTCCATGTTATTTCGATAGTGAGGTGGAAAGTTCTCTTCTGAAGAGATGCTATTTCGAGTTTTAAGTGTTCATGTTTGATCAACGAATTGGTAGTGGTTATATCTAGCACTATCACTAGGTAATTAAGACACACTTGTAAAAAGCAATTAGTTAGGTAATGAGTTTCCTATTGGCAGTATAGTTTCAAGTTTTGGTTCAATACGAACTTTAGGATGAGATATCCCATAAGAAGGAGATTTTCAGTAACAAAGCCAGTTAGTAATGACGTAGGGCCATCGCAATTGTATCGAGTTGGTAACGGTACTGGTCATTTACGTGTATTCAGAACAAATCTTATGTTGCGTCACGATTTATGACCACCGTCTTCAGATCTGAATTCACTTGCTTACTTTCAAAGTAACATTAGGATAGCAGTAGATCTCGCGATCGTTTTCCTTACATAAAAACTGAGGTAGTGAGCGATAGTAAATGGTTACTGTTGATATTTAATTTTAAAGATTTTGATCCGAATTAATTCGTGAAGCTCCTTAATATTATCAGGGTTAGTTGTTTCCCTTTTGTTAGCAGTCGGTATGTAAATCTTTGAGTAAAAAGTGCGAATCTTTTGGGAAGGATCCTCGATCACCAAGTTCCTTGAGTATTAGACATCATAGTTGATAACAGTGGTAGTGAAACCAAATCTGATTAACATGTCTACTCATGCGACGAATTCTGGACCGCCCCTCATGAGTAACATGTGGCGATGGGTCTACGAAGAGGTGTCGTTGAGTATGCATTGCCTTTGAATTATGGTAAAGATTAACGGAAATGTTAAAATTACTTTATTTAGTTGTTGATCGTCGGATCTTTTTCTAATCAATAGTGTTGTGTGGGCAACTCTAGTGTGAAAACTAAATGGGCCCTTTATTAAGTCCGCGATAGGTTATTATGACAGGACAATGATAGTTATACAATGAAAGCTTTAAATAGGAAAGCTTAGAACCTACAAGTAAGCACGCGGTAGGTTAGGGAAGATGCCAACGGGTCATGTACCAGTCGATGTTGATGTTAAGGGAATTTTGATGATGATGAGCAAGCTTAAAGTGTCTAGTAATTCAGTCTATCGAAAGTATTATGATTGACAGTACCAGTGGATTCTGGTGGAGGTCGGGGTCTAGAGACCGTTGTGAGAGCAATACAATTGCTGGTCGGCTAAAGGGCCGTGGCGTTGAAGATTTCACTCGAGGGTTTCTTTAAGCTTGACAGTTTTTGCAGCAGCAGAATTTTTAAAGTTGGTTTGGATCGATTTGTGGTACATGGCCCAGGGTAATGATTCTGTTAAAGAGTAGAGTTCTAAAATTTCCCTATTTTCACGAACCCAATGATCTATTTTGGTCAGGAGTAGCCGAGCGTTGTGTGGCAGCTGTTGACCTGTGTGGCAACTGTGAGCCTGTGTGTCAACTGAAGGCCTGTATGGCACCTGTAAGTCTGTGTGACACTATGTCTGGTGTGAATGTTCATGTTTATGTTAGAGACCTTGCAGAAGGTTCATTTTGAGTTATGACGTTGAAAGAAGGTAAACTCTCATAGTCACGCCAGAGGTGAGGTCACCATGTTAATGTTGATGACGTTCGAATCGTCAAGCCCTCATTACGAAAATTTAAATAATTTTGGTATTCTAATTTTGATTAACAGAATTTATAAAATTGCTAATAAAAATTTAAGGGTAGTAAAATTTAAGTAAGTACCTAAAGGGCAAGAAAGTTATTTGGAAGTTTGCGAAAATGATGGTGATGATGATGATGAATGGACCGTGACGACAGATGATGAGTTCGGTATGTCTTTTGTACCTGTAATTAATAATACGCCCTCGGAGTCAGAGGAAACATTTTCCATATGCTCTCGCACCTTAAGTGTAGATAATTCCGAAGCTATAATAGAATCTTTGGAATGATCAATTAGTATGTGGTCTTTTCTACTTTTGTGGAAGATGATCATTTTTGTAAATGGGATGTCAAGATCACTCCTGCTGTTGTGGGTGTTGATCTGTGATGCGCTGTAGGAGTCTCACCTGCTTTAGTGGGTGACGATTCAGACCAGCTTGATTGTAACTGCGCTGTAGGAGTCTCACCTGCTTTAGTGGGTGACGATTCAGACCAGCTTGACTGTAACTGCGCTGTAGGAGTCTCACCTGCTTTAGTGGGTGACGATTCAGACCAGCTTGACTGTGACTGCGCTGTAGGAGTCTCACCTGCTTTAGTGGGTGACGATTCAGACCAGCTTGACTGTAACTGCGCTGTAGGAGTCTCACCTGCTTTAGTGGGTGACGATTCAGACCAGCTTGACTGTAACTGTGCTGTAGGAGTCTCACCTGCTTTAGTGGGTGACGATTCAGACCAGCTTGACTGTAACTGTGCTGTAGGAGTCTCACCTGCTTTAGTGGGTGACGATTCAGACCAGCTTGACTGTGACTGTGCTGTAGGAGTCTCACCTGCTTTAGTGGGTGACGATTCAGACCAGCTTGACTGTGACTGCGCTGTAGGAGTCTCACCTGCTTTAGTGAGTGACGATTCAGACCAGCTTGACTGTGACTGCGCTGTAGGAGTCTCACCTGCTTTAGTGGGTGACGATTCAGACCAGCTTGACTGTGACTGCGCTGTAGGAGTCTCACCTGCTTTAGTGGGTGACGATTCAGACCAGCTTGACTGTAACTGCGCTGTAGGAGTCTCACCTGCTTTAGTGGGTGACGATTCAGACCAGCTTGATTGTAACTGTAGGGGTTTTCTGTTGTAAAGAAATACCTAGACCAGTGATCCTTCCGAGGTGCTGCAGGAATCTCACCTGCATTAGTGGGTGACGATTTAGACCAGCTTGATTGTAACTGAAGGGGTTTTCTGTTGTAAAGAAATACCTAGACCAGTGATCCTTTCGATATGTAACTATGCAAAATGTTTCCTCACTCACCTAGAGTATGAGTCAGGATTGGACGAGCGAATACTGTGTGGAGATTTTGTGTGTTTCAGAAAACTTCCCTTGTATGATGGGAGACTGGTAGAACGGAGTGGACTAAGAACGTGTAGCGCAACACGACATGAGATGGCATGGAGCAAGGACAAGAAGATAATGCCTGCGGGTGATAGATTTGGGGAGTCTGTCACCTGAGAGAGGCCCGAGAAGGCGACGTGCTGTGTTCCACGCTCGCCTCTCAATAGGAATTACGGCCTAGAGAACACCATGTGGTTTTAGTCAGTAAGAGTCTGACAGACCCCTCAGCTTTCCCCAAGGGCTGAGGACATCCATTGAGGATTTCCACATGCTTCGATACACTGTTAAAACCTGACAATGAGGAACAGACGAGGACGCCTGTATCGCAGGATGGCCGTGTCGGGTTTAGTCAATAGTACGGACGTCAAAACAAATCACGAGCACGCCACCTGTCGGCAAATCAAGAACAACTACGCTGTGGCGCGCTTCCTCTAACGACCTGTGTGGTGGGGACACAGTATATAAGAGTTGAGTATTGACCGCCTTAGAGCGAAGACGTTGTAGAATCGGTATCGATCAGTAATATAAGTGAGCAAGATTGTAACTGTAAACTATTTAAATAAACCCAGTGTATCGAATAATTTATGTTATTTCATTTGCACGACTGTACCCACCGACCTGCCCATACACGATGTCTTAACCTAAGGGAATACATCCTGACTTCCCGATGGTTTGCATCTATCGGCCAGCCTTGATCCGACAAATACTTAATTTTATTTTTTTTAAATATTGGAAAACAAAGGAATGAAAAGCCACCAAAGTCAGCCTGTTTTTACAAAATTTTATTCCGATTAATTTTTTAACTTCCCATTGACCTTTGAACTTCAAATTTGATGGTTGTGTTTACTATTACGTATATTTTACTAACAAATATTGATAAATCTGATTTTTCTTTGAAATTCGCTGATAATTTCTATTACAACCAACTTGATTTTGCGGTTTGGTACGGAGGGTCCGTACCAAACCGCAAAATCAAGTTGGTTGTATGTGCGAAGTCCGACACGCACTCGTCCGGATTTTAGTGTTAGTTCAGCCCCGTGGCCTAACCTAACCAAAGATAACAGATAAAATAATTACATTCAGCAATAATTTTGCTTTTCATCACTGAAAGAGTTTTCAGAATCAAACTACGGAATACTTCTAGAGATTTCTTTTTACAAACATTTAACAATTTTACCTTTTTAAAATATTTATTAAGATACTGTAGTTTTTTTACTTTTTTCGGGAAGTTGCGTGGTATCTTCTCGTCCAATTGTTGTGGTATCGACTCTACTCTCGAAGTTGTAGACGATTATGTATTCCTGGGACAAACGGTCCCGTTGGGTAGGTCCAACTACGAGAAAGAGGTTAACTACGAATCCGACTCGGCTGGATGGCGTTCGGTAAGTTGGGTGGTATCTTCTCGTCCAATTTACCGCAGTGTATCAAGACAAAAGTCTATGACCAGTGTGTGTTGCCAGTGATCACCTATGGAACCGAGATCACCCAAAGTCGAAGAAGACGATACGTTGGAAGGCCTCCCACTAGGTGGACCGATGACCTGGTTAAGGTTGCGGGAAGGCGCTGGATGCGAGGCGCACGGGATCGGTCAATGTGGCGACGCCTGGGGGAGGCCTATGTCCAGCAGTGGACATCTTTCGGCTGAAAAGATGATGATGTTGTTTTTTATCTGATTTCATGACAAAAGTTCAGGTTTATTTTAGAATATTCATTTCCTACAACCCAGCATAGGTTTACTTGATAATAGAATAACACTGCTCTTCCGCAACATAGAATATTGAGCTTGCTTCCGTTGAACGGGAGCCATTTTAGTCCCAGTTCATACTGTGGTGAGTTTTTAAATATCACTGGGAACGCTTGCTTGACTGTTTAGTAATTTGATTTCATTTTGATGAAATTGTTCGTTTGTGTTTGAGTGGATACCTGGCAGGTTTATATTTATAATTGGACCTAGTAGGTGGCGCTACAATTGGGTTCGGCCCTGGGCAGGACAACGTCTGCCGGGTCGACTCGTATTGAGCAAGCGTGGTGCGTGGTGCTTGTGATTAGTTTGAGAAGAGGAATTTTCCTGCAGTGTGACAGTAACTCGCTGGTATTTTATTATAATTATTTACTTATAGTAATTATCATATTGGACGTGGCAAAAATTCCATTAAAATTAACAAATGTATGGCTTTTATAAAAATCTGTTACAAAATATAACTTCATGAAGCCTTTTGCACAACTTCATACGGTCTGACCGGAAAAAAATATGCCGAAAACCTTTGCAAAATACTGCTGTAATTATTTTTTCATGCATATTGTTGACACAGTATTTGTTGTTTCTTTTTTAGCATATTTTTTATTTTATTTTGATCCTATGGCTAAACTAGATTTATTATTTATGATGGTGGGAAGAACCCATTTATATGATAAAATAAATTTACGAAACTAATGTAGATAACTTTCATACATAAAAACTTAAAGTATTACTTAGTTTTTGTGTCATCGCAATCGGTTCACTCTATCAAAATTTAGATGAACTTAAAGTGTTCAAGAAGTAAAATATCAAAATACACGCAATTCAGATACTCGAACAGATGAACTCCATATTCGATGGATGGCGTTATTTATGCATTTGAGGTCTTTTTCTGAATGGCGGTGTTAAGATTCTCCGAGAAAAATTTCACAAGAAAAAAATTGGTAAGTAGGTAGGATAGGTAGCAGGGCAAGCAAGTAGGATAGGTATTATATTTATTTTTTGTAAAGTAAAATTATGCTATGAACTTTATGCTATGCATTTTATTTTATTGATAATATTCTAAATTGCTGTGCCCGACGTATTGACATATTGTATTTTGTTTTATTTTATTTTGTTGACATTGCCATTTTTAATAAATAAATCAACGGACGGTGTTATCGTTACTGAGGCAAGCAAGAGATTTAGTTCAGAAGAGTCTAAGTTTGTCATCGACACACTAAAAATACGAACAATAAATAAATTAATAGTCACACGCATCAGTTAATAAAATTATCTACCCCATTCAGTTTCACTTCAACTAATTTCAAATAAAACTCGATCGTGTGCACACAGCCTAACCGAAACTGAAGGTTTTAATTTCGGGAAACGATTCCGTAGTTCGGCGCGTGTGTGGCTTTACCTTTAACTATCTGAGCTGAGTGCTGAGTGAAAGTCGATTCATTTTGGTCGGAAGTATTGGAACTTTTAATTGGGCTTCTTTCGAGAACCATTATTGGGGTAAGTAGAATAGTACGCAACGGTTATGTTGTATTATGAGATACTGACGAATTATTATTTTCCAGTTATGTACTGTTAATTATTTAGATCACATTTTCAACGATTTTTTTTTTTTCACATTTGATGGGTTTGCTCTTGACTCTAGTCTGGGTCAATGACAGAGACAGAGTCGACGATGGAGTGAGCTTACCCAGAAGAAGCCTGTTCACTCTAACTTTGAAGAGAGTCGGGTTAAATGCGTTCGGAAACACAGACGCAGGTAGTGAGTTCCATTCCTTCGCTGTGCGCATTATAATGGATGTTTGGAAGCGCTTGGTGCGAATTGGTGGAATGGCAACAAAGTAAGGATGGTAACTTGCAGTGCGTCTAGATGTCCGATGGTAGAAGGGGGCTGGTGGGATAAGATCGTGGAGTTCTTGAGCACACTCACCGAAGTACAGTCTGTAGAAGACCGACAAGCAGGCAACCTTGCGGCGATGAGCCAAGCTGTGAAGCTTGGCATTTACCAGTTTAACGTCGCCGATGAGCCTCTTGGCTCTGCGTTCCACCGAGTCAAGCGCGGCAAGCTGATACTTAGCTGAGCCATCCCAAAGGTGGCTGCAATACTCCATGCAGGATCGGACTTGCGCTTTGTATTGGGTAAAAAGCTGTCCAGGCGTAAAGTATCGCTTCACTCTATTAAGGATGCCCAGTTTTTTGGCCGCAATTTGGGCTTTGTACTCAATGGAGGTGCCGAAGTTGAGACTGGATGTCAACTCCATGCCTAGGAGCTCGAGCCGATCAGTCACAGGAACAGACGCACCCCGAAAAGTAGGCGATTGTTCGAAAATACTCCTTTTAGCGGTAAAAAGGCACGCCTGTGTTTTGGTGGCGTTAAAAGAGACCAGGTTGTCATCACCCCACTGGGAGACAAGGCTTAAGGTCAAATCTGTCCGCTCCACCATAGCCTCTCTCAAGGAACGAACTTCTTCCACGCTGGTTTTTGCGCTGGACAAGTATCTCTCTGACACAGTACTGTCATCTGCGTACCCAACAATACCGGGCTGAAGTAAGTCATTTATGTGCAGCAGGAAAAGAGTTGCAGAGAGAACAGACCCCCGAGGAACTCCGGCATCAATAGCCATAAGGTCAGAGGAGCAGCCATCAATGACTACTCGGATCGACCGCTCGCTAAGGAAGTCCGATACCCAGCTACAAAAACCAGCGGGGATGCCATAAGCAGGAAGCTTACTGAGTAGACTTGCGTGCCAGACCCTGTCAAAAGCCTTCGAGATATCAAGCGATACAGCAAGTGCTTCGCCGTGTCTCTCGATGGCCTCGCCCCAGCAGTGCGTGACATACACAAGAAGATCGCCAGTTGACCGTCCGCGGCGAAAGCCATATTGACGGTCACTGAGGAGATTATTGTCTTCAAGGTAGGTCAGCAGCTTACTGTTCAGTACCCTTTCCATAACTTTGCACAGAATGGAGGTAATGGCGATCGGACGGTAATTGGCAGGGTCTGCACGGTTGCCTTTTTTGGGCACTGGTTGCACATTTGCAAGCCTCCAGGACTTCGGCACCGTTCTTTTTACAAGAGAGAGGCGGAACAAGCGTGTCAACACAGGTGACAGTTCAGGCGCACACAGCCTCAGCACTCTCGCTGGAATGTCGTCAGGCCCGCTGGCCTTGTTCACGTCTAGACTGCACAATACTCTCCGGACCTCTTTAGTGTGCACAGCGACCTTCGGCATCGAAGAGTCACAATGAGGTACAGTAGGTGGTTGCTTGGAGCCAGCGTCCAGACGTGAATTGCTAGCAAAGAGAGATGCAAATAAATTTGCTTTCTCACTCACAGAGTGAGCCAGCGACCCATCAGGTTTCAGCATTGGAGGTAAAGTCGGACGACAGAAATTCAATTCAACCGCTTTAGACAGGGACCAAAACTGTTTACTACCCGGAGGGTGCGATGCCAGCTTGGCCCCAATACGTCCAATATGGTCAAAACGTGCCCGACGCAAAACCCGCTTGCAGAACTTGGCGGCAGAATTAAAGGCTCTTTTCCTCGCGCGAACCCTACGCGCTCTAAGTTTGCGGTCGCGGGCCCTACCCAAGCTTGGTAGGCAGACTCTTTATGGACCTCAGCGTGGGCGCATTCTGCATTATACCAAGGTCGGGCTTTGTGACCGAGCGGAATGTCGGAGAATGGGATGAAATACTCCATTCCCTGCCGAATCACATCCGCAACCGCGTCCGCACAGCTCGAGGGGTCACCCGAGGAGAAGCGCACATGCCGCCAAGGATAAGACTCAAAAAAGTGCCGCATCTCGTCCCAGTCTGCTGACTCGTATCGCCATACTCGCCTCGTGCCTCTAGGACTCTCATCTGGAGGAGTGCAAGTCGACACGGATTTCACCAGACAGTGGTCAGAGGTGCGGGTTCCCAGCGGGGCTGAGACCGATACCGAATGACTGTCCGGATCAGTTGTCAGCAGAAGGTCTAAGCAATTGGGTGTATGGCCGTCAACATCCGGTACACACGTTGCCCCATTCACCATCTGGGTTAGATCCAGCGATAGAGAAAACTTGCGCGCCTCCAACCCAGCATGGTCAGTTTTCCGGTACGGGTACAACCACTCCTTATGATGGGCGTAAAAGTCCCCTAGAAAATTAAGCTTTGCTGTTGGATACCGTTGCTGGGCCAGGTCAGCAGACTCCACGAGGCAATTAAAGAGCGCTGTCGTCTCCTGGTCACCGGCCTGCAATCTGTAGACGCCGACGTAGAGAGACTTCTCCACGCCAGTGTCCACAAGTAGCCATATGGCAGAAAAACCCGATTTCTCAAAGCAACGGAGACGACGACAGCAAATGTCATCGCGGACGTACACACAGACCCCAGCTTGCTTCTTGAACTTGTGTTCCAGAGAGTAACCCGGGTAGTTGAGGTACGCCACGTCCGACGGGGTTGCTATCTTCGTCTCCGTTAGGAAAAAACAGGTGCGGCTTCTCGGTCTCAAGGTGGTGGTGGACCGGATCGAGATTAGAGTGCAACCCCCTGATGTTAGTGAGGTGCACTTTTAGTGGGAGGAAGTGCAGCCGTTGTTTCACCATGTTCTTCTTTGCTTCCGTCATGTTTTTTTTTATTTTAGAGTTTGCTGGGGGAGAAGTTTAATTGTCAAGGCGCTGCTCAGAGAACCTAAGTGGAACACTGGAGCTAACCCAACCAATGGGGAACTCACTTGGAGACTGCGGGGACGCCCGAACCCCCCCGAATATGGCCACCGGGTCCTCCCATCCAGTCGCCAGCTGGCACGGTGGAGCATACCGGGATTTTTCGCGAGTTGGCGGGGCAGCCTTTGGCACGTGGCTGGCGTGCTACTTGGGCCCCCTACTGACTGCGGTCGGCCAACGGCTGGCACCGTGCTTCGGATCCCGCTACCCTCCAAAGTGAGTTACCCGGCAAGTATTGCCCAGAGACCAAGACCGGTTCTGAACAGCGCAAGTGACATCCTCCTTCTCCCCCAAAGGCGCTGGCAGTCCCACACACCGACGGAACACAGCAAGCTGCTTGGCGCCGGACTCCGGTGGGATGGTGGTCGCGAGCCAGGCGGCGCCTTGCGGAGCCTACCACCGCTTAAGTGGGATCGTTCAGCCGTACCACAGACAAGCCTGTGGTGCCGTTGCCCGGGATGGACCACTAGGAGGTAGATCCCATACCCACCCCAAACGATACCTTTAAACTAATCCTCAGAGGGGTGTTATAAGTTTCACCTATGTTTTTGAGTATTTGTGTATCTGTCTGTGGCATCATGGCTCCTAAACGGATGAATTGATTCTGATTGGATTCTGATCGGATTGATTCTGAATCTTATTGAATTATGACTTTGTTGAGAGTGTTCTTAGCTATGTTTGATAAAACTCGTTTCAGTCGTTCAAAACTTATGTGCGTTTTATTGTTTGAATCAGGGTATTTTCCCAAGACATCGTATCATAATAATTACGAGTACATGTTCAATAGATTGTTGATCGAAGCATGTCTACTACTAGATATAAAAAACTGCTACTAGGTATATTATAAATAAATAATATATTTTATACCATTCCCCCTCTAAAAAGCTTATTTTATTCACTGAAAACAGTGAATAAAAAGCACTTTTAATCACTGTTTTGGTGTTTGAATTTAGAACACACCAATATATATTTGACCTCCATCTCAATGCAATACAACCTACTTGCGCATAAAATACTCGATACAAACTTCTTGTGCAAAGAATATTCGAATTTTAAACTCGTTTGTCGATTTAATTTTGAGTTTGTTTGTATTTAGGATTTTGGTAATGATTTTATTTTGGTCTAGGATGTTTAGTGAATACTTATTTGGATTGTAATTCTAATATTAATTGAATTGGTGTTTAATTAATTATAATTATGTAACTTAAGGAGGTGGTCACTGGCCCCTGAAACACAGGTGCTGTTTAGGTAACTCAAACTCAAAGGCTCAGCTTCAATTTACAAAAAATGTGAAGCCCTAAGGTTTCTCATTTTCTGAAAATTTTGAAGGTAATAAACCATTTATTTATTTAATATTATTCCTTGTGCTTTTGGCTTAAATCCTTCTTTTTCTCGAAGTCATGGTATAAAATATAGTATGCAACTCTTGAATAAAACGGATTTATATCGAGGGCCATGAATCACTCGCGTCATTCAGGATTCTAACACTTGAATCACTCGCTATGCTCGTGATTCAATCATCATGAATCACTCCCTACGGTCGTAATTCAGTTCTTAGAATCCTTCACTTGTTCGTGATTCATCTATGGCCCTCGCTTTAAAACCGTCCTTTATTCACTAGTTGCATAATATACTAATGTAGTTTAAAAAGCATGAAACAAAAATATATCAGGGTTTTTAAAATTTTGCTGTACTAAAACTAGGTGACTCCTTAATTAATGCTCAAATAAAAGCATATATTCAAAAGTGCTTTAATGAGACATTTATTTTAGGTGTTTCTCAATATTTTTATTACGTTTTAGATAGGTACACAATGACATATGTAGTGAGTATGTGATGAGGATTACACACATTCAGTGATCCTCATTGTGGACTTAGTGTGAAAATCAACTGCTAATGAAGAACAAGATACACACATATATCCAAATACTGACGCCAAAACTAGTGTAACTATCTAGCTAACTTGTTTGTTGAATCGTGCGGGTGAACCTAACTTTATTACTTTGCTACGGTTTGCTACGCGCTGCACTGAATCTACGAGCTACGTACTACGCCGTAGCCGTTCGAATGTAGGTAATGAAATATGCGAATGATAAATGGTAGAACTGTGATCTTTGGGGCAGGTGTGTTTGTTATAAATGTGTTTTAGATTTGTTGGTTTATATTTCACTAGCGACCCGCCCCAGCTTCGCCCTTAATCAATTATACACAAAAACCTACCTCGTTTTTCACTCTTTCTATTGGTTAAAACCGAATGATAATCCGATCAGTAGTTTTTGAGTTTATCGAGTACAAAAGCGGTGTCGGTCTTTATTTTATTATATGTAGTGTTTAATTTATAGTAGCTTGTTTTAACGTAGATAGTATCACGCCAATCAGTCTGGAGTCATTAACAAAGTACAAAGACAGACTTATGGCTGATACTGATGAAATTCTGGTGGAAAACCCCAAATTAATTTTGAACCGGGAATGGAACTCAGGCCCTCGTGGTCAGCAAAAGCGTTAATTATATAACAATCATATTGGAAATTTTTATTAATTTTTGATTACATTATTTTTGACGAAATTGATGAAAGTCTATGAACAATGTGTTTTGCCAGTTATAACCTATGGCTCTTGGACGTGGTCGCTCACAATGGCCTTTATCAGAAAGATTACAGTCACCCAAAGCGCAATGGATAGGGCTATGCTCGGAGTATCCTTGCATGATCGAATCAGAAATGTAGAGATCCGCAAGAGAACCAGGTTTACCGATATAGCCCGAAGAATTGCCAAACTTAAGTGGCAGTGGGCAGGGCACATTGCTCGCGATTGTTGACGATGGGGCAGAAAAGTTCTGAAATGGGGACCGCAATCTGGAAGACATTGTATTGGAAGGCCTCCAACCAGGTGAACCGATGACCTAGTGAGGGTCAATGTGGCGACGCTTGGGGGAGGCACATGTCCAGCAGTGGAAGACTTTTGGATGATATGATGATGATGATGATGATGACAGTTTTTTAAATTACGCTCATTTTAAAGGATTACGATTTATTGTTTACTTACAAATCATAGCCTAGCATTGGTTCACAGACAAACGTAACACAAACCAAAAATAAAAAAAAAAACATCTCAAAATATATAAACTTTACGCCATGTTTCCCAATATCTGTAGGTACAGTGAGGCCGCAAAAGTCCATAAGAACGCTAAAGATTACATTGCTACGAACCGAGCGAGCACGATACTTCCGTGCGTATGTGTGCGCGTGTATGAGTATCCACATTCCACAGATAACACACACTAAGGAACTGTCGTCGCACTGAGCTTAAAAACATCATTATTATATTTCTGTGCCATTGAATACGCATCACACAGTCACAGAGGCGACTTGTTCTTACCATTGCATTGATAAAATTCGCGCAAATATGTCATGTGCTGGTAGCCGTATGAACTAAGTGTTGGATTCGCAAATAACGTAGCCCGAGTTCAAATCATGGTCGGTCCGTTGCGGTTATATCTTACTTTGAAAATTCCCAATCTATATTAATATACAGTTGTTGTTTTTTATAGTGTAGTTGTTTTTTATAATTCTATGAAAAATACTATTGCATTTTTTGCACTAAATAGTTGCAAATTACGAATATGATCTATTAACCACAAGAAGAATCACATTCGTAATTTGCAATTATTAAGTTGTTACATCTTTTCGATGTTGTAAGGTGGAAATAAAAAGACGTGTTTAATAAAAATGTTTATTCTTTATATTTACAAATTAAACATTTATTAGAATTGTGACGTCGAATTCTTACCTAGACAAAAAAGTTATCTTGTAACCGTTATCTGTGTTACGTGTAAGATTGTTTGTTGGAAGTATACCCACTTAGACCATTCATAATATAAATAACGTAACAATGAAAGGATATTAAAATTTTAATAAAATAAAATATAATTGTTTATATCCAGTTATTTATTGAAAAGTGATATAAGATTTAGACTTTTAAACATTTTATTTTTATATAACGTCATAATGAATGTATTGAGGTCATAGCTTAATTGTTCATTTTCTTGACGAAAAGAAGATTGAAACTAAACCTCAATTTCTGTTAAAAGAACTTTAGTTCTCACAAGATAATCGTCAATTAGATGAGAAAAATAAATTGAACTGTTATGTTAGAACAGTGCGGGTAGAAGAATAAAAAACAAAATAGAATCATGTTTATTGTCAACAAAATTGTAACGAGTTCACTGCATTCTTAAGATAAGGCCATGGCACAAGTTAAAAGATATAGCTGTTTTAAACGAAAGTAAACACAATATAATACAGTGTTTGTTAACGAATAATCACGGATATTACGGCTTTTTAGCAGGTTTTCTGTGATGCACGCCTTCAGCGTGAAGTGCACGGCGAACAGTATCCATCGAGGTGTCATTAATTCCGCAAAATGTCTTGTTGGTGCGAAACCATTCGTTTCGTATACGTCCACCATATGTCGTCGCTGCGCCTCGCTAATAAGCTTCGGTCTCCCACTTCTCTTTCGACTAGCAAGGCTACCTTCTTCCTCATATCTTTTTATCCAAAGACTTACAGTATTTTTCTAAAACAAAAAAAATATATATTAGGCAGCTATACCTACTTGACTTCATTTTCATTAAATAAAATGTTAATAATCATAATTATTGAATGTGATTTTAAAATAAAAATGCATTTATAAATCCAATAACCAATTTATAAAGTTACAATTCATTAATAGCTATTATACTCACATTCAGTTTCTTCAGATATTTGTGTTTTATTAAGACCACTTTTATGCAGCCCAATGATAGTCGCCCTCACTTCAATACTAATATTAGCCTGCATTTTGCGAATAACAATACTGTTAACCACACGTCACTAACCAACAACTACAACCAAACGACATTTCATTTCGGTCAAGTCAAAACTCATGTCTACCTCGCAGAAATCAAATTCTTTATTTAGTTTTTTTGTGATCTACCTTTCTAACTCTAAGAAATGTGTGAACAAGTTAAAGAATAATTTAATATATGTAATGCTAATCCATAACTTCCAATCGGGTAAGAACTCACAAAAAGTCAACAATTGCGTGGGATTTGAACTTGCGGCACACTGATTTGCGCTTCAATCTGTGTGCTCTATACCACTGGGCCATCTTGACTTATGCTAAGTTGATGAAATTGTGAATTTCAATCATTTCTTGGCGAAAACTTGAAAATAGAAGGTCGTAAGTCAAACTAAACGTCAAACTAATACGTTTTGAGAATTCTTATCGACTTTTGCAAGTGATAGTACCTACCACAGACTAGACACAAAACTGAAAGTTAGACGGAACAGCTAAGACGCTCTTTGAGCAAACACCGACTCAGCGTCTTTGTAAAATTTAAGAAGATTCGCACGCCTACTATATCCCGACAATGTGCCTACTCGGTCTTGTGCATACAGTTTGTTCATGCCGACTGTGTTTGATCGTTTGAATAGGTTAGGGGATTATGTGCTGTATGACTTAAGAGTACTAAGTATGATGATAAGTTGTGAAATAGAGTAATAAATATGATATTATTCTTTAAATATATGGGGTATCTAATTAATGAAAAACATGTTGACTTTGCCTCCCACTTACTTGTGGTTCGACAAATGACTTGGTGAGGGTGGCGGGAGCCCACTCGATGCGGGACGCACAGGATCGATCAGTGTGGTGACGCTTGGGGGAGGCCTATTTTCAGCAGTGGACATCTTTCAGACAGAAAATCTGACATCAGTTTGCCCGGGGTATTATGATACCCAGTTACTGTGCCGTGGGGATCAGATAGGCAATCAACATACTTGGGACAAGCTAAGCAGATTTAATTATGTTAATTTTATGAATGATAACAGCTGAATGAATGTTACCGAGAATCGACATAAATGGAGTGGGATTGGAGAGTAACCTTAGTTTTGGTTATACGAAAATTATTTTTAGACCAATATTCCTCAGATATAGTACTACAAAAACCTAAGCTGTTATTCAAATCCCATATAACGTGACTTAAGAAAAATTCAGGTGAACTGTATCGATTGTTCCTGGAATCAATTTAATAATTTTTGCTGGAGAGGGTCTCGAGAACGCCATATCATTATAGGTAGGCTCTACTCGTTGAGATCGGAGAGCCCTCACCCCCACATACAATGACACTCCAGTCAAGAGCTTCAACGGAGAAAAATGGAATCGTTTTGTATTTATAGATATTTTTTTTCAGGGTTTGAATTGTTTTTATGGTAAAAATGGGGAAAGTGGTTTAGATTTTGGATGATATTGTAGCTGTTTGCTTAAATTATAATTTTTAAAGATAGTAAAAACCAAAAGTTCAACTAACACTATGAATATGAAGTTTATATGTTTGTGATTCAATCAAGCGAAAACAGCTATATTCTATGTTATTATATTAATATACTACTAGCTGTCCCCCGCGGCTTTGCTCCCGTCAACTAGTTACCTACCTATCCTACCTACCTACCTACTCTACCGTACCCTACCTGCCTACCTACCTACTCTACCCTATCCTACCTGCCTACCTACCCTACCCTACCCTATCTACCGCACCTACCCTACCTTACCTACTCTACATTTGCTAACACACCTACCCTACCCTACCTACTCACCCTACCCTACCCTATTTATGAATTTACCTAAAAAACATTTTTTCTTGTCAAAATGTTGCTTATTACCTTCCCCAGGATGCCATCTTTCTCCTTGCTAAATTTCATTGAAATCCGTTCAGTGATTTAATCGTGAAAAGGTAACAGACAGACAGACCGACAGACAGAGTAACTTTTGAATTTATAATATAAGTATGGATTACTATTGAGGGGAAATCTACGTCCAGCAATGGACGTCTTTTGGCTGATATGATGATGATGATTATAGTATGAATTGAAAGGTGCCTGGTTCAGACAGACTGCTGCTGCAGAAGGTGGAGATTCAGGTTTTGTGGCGCTGCTACGTCTAGCCATAGATTACGATTTATAATCTAATACTTTTAAACGAGCAATTTTTGAATATATATATAATCTGAATCTCGGAAACGGCTCCAACGATTTTCATATAATTTAGTATGCAGGTGGTTGCGGGGACGATAAATTGATCTATCTAGGTTTCATTTTTAGAAAACTTCGGTCGCCCGGGTACTATTATAATTATATATATAATAATAGAGATATTGATTCTATGAGTTCTTCAATTCAAACTATGCTTGGTGCAGTGGTATCGGCTGCGACTAACAAGTTGTAGGTCGTGGGTTCTTTACTTTTACCCGGCTGCCGAAGGAGAGTAATTGTAAATTATTTCATCACCACTGTTCTCAAAACGGTAGAAGAAAACATCGTGAGGAAACCGGCATGTCCTAGAACCAAAAATTCGAAGACATGTGACATTCATTGAACCGCACTGGGCCCGCGCGCTGGAGTACAACCCATTCCCTCGCTCACAGAGAGGAGACCTGTATCCCAGCAGTGGGAACAATACAAGGCTGATGATCATGATCAAACTATCCATTGTGTAACACACCAAACAAAAAACCTGAAAAGGTGTTATTGTTTTCATGATTATGATCAAAATTTACTATGGGACCAACCCTGAATCCGCGAAAAGAAATCCGCTGTTTTGTATCTATATTTGTTGAGATATGCAAAGAAAATTTTGTTGGGAAGTTCATTATATGATCACAAAAAAAAAAAACACTTTTAATTACATATTATTATCATCATCTGTAGCCAAAGTGAAAATAAATCCTATATCATGAAAACAACCACAAACACAAATCTCTCGTTACTAGTGGACTATAATTTACCGTTATATGAACTAGGTTAATATAATATTAATTCACACAATCACTCGATAGCTTTCAATTTATATTCGTATCTAACCGCTAAGTAGAATCGACTGAATAAACTTATTGAGACTGAAAACGTACATGCAATTTCAAACGCATCAATATTTAATTTAAACATTATACGAAGCTAATTTATTATGTTTAATGTGAACATAACTCTCCAAGCATTAAAACATTTATTCATCAGATACTAAGGAGCTTAAAATACTAGTATTTATTTAGTAAAATGAAACATCTAAGTAGATATATCTTTTGGGAAAACAGCACTCGGTCTCGCCTTATCCCAAGTTGGGGTCGGGTTCCAATCTACCCAAAAACAGCTGAGGACCAGTATTCTACGTGGAGCGACTGCCTATCTTACCTTTGCAACCCAGTGACTAAGCACCTAAGCGTTTTATGCACTTGCCATGTTATCTCTCCACCATCCTTGGTTGACTGGGAGAGGACTTACGGCATTAAGTCCGCCTATGTACTTGTATGTTGCATGAAATTTTAAATAAATAAATAAATGGGTAATATAATACGACTTGGGATAATCCCACCGCACTATTCCCAAACCACTGCAACTCCTGAAAGCCAGAATCAACAATGGCGACCACCAGAAAATCGTCTAAGCAATGAAACTCGATGAAGTCCCGGAGAATGAATTTAACTGACTTGGATCCTGAACAAAATTTATCAGAAAATGATAAAGGAGGAGTAGGAAAACAAAAACATAATTTCCACTTCCCTCTATATCAAGCAGAAGAACAATATAATACGACTATCAAACATGTACATGACAAACGGAAATCAACGGCCCAACATGCTTTCCGAGGCACGGAGGAATCTCGATAATTATGTTAAGATGGTCACCCATCCACGGACTAACCCCGGCAAGCGTTGCCTAACCTTGAAGATCCACCCATGTGGCTGTTCTTATTCAGCCGCCCTTTCGCAAAACAGCACTTTGTTAACAAAAAATATGATTTTTAAGACTCGTACTTAGCCGCTTAATTAGCCAAGCATACAAATCTAATTAATTTAACGGCTTAAAAATAATTCGAAACGTAAAAAAAGAAAACGGTTAATAATAAATTTTGGGACGCTTGAAACTCAGATTTCGGGGAAGATTACTCAACGATTTTGTTGTAATGAAGGTAATAAAGGCATCATTAAAATTGTTAATTATTGGTTTATGTATTCTAGGAAAGTTCTTAGAACTTATTAGAATTATTTGAGAAAAATCTAGTGTCTCGGGATTATAAATAAGGTCCAGAATTGAATTCTCTAGAAATAGGTACCAATCTGGAAAAAAAACCGACAGAATATACGAGCGACTGGACAAACATCGTAAAATAAAATGGCGAAAACTTATTTGGGGAAGCAAGTTTATTGGCTTTATCATGACATTGCTGATCCCTCATAAAAATATGTATCGGTATTGTAAGAAAAATATTACTTGAAACTTATGTTCACGACCTCTGGTGGGCCTACACGCGAATATGAACATTCAATTCGCACGTTTTATGGGGGAGATAGAGGCAATATCGCGTGGCGTGCTGACTCAGGGATATTGAAATACAGGACATTGTGTAAAGTACAGGTGTGTTCGAGGGCGTCATAATTTTGTTTGCTGGTCGGTTTTGTGTCAGGAAGTCTTAGGGACCGCTTGAGCATTCAGGGGCATGTAATTCAAATAACCTCAGGTCAGTGGAGCTTTTAGCGATAAATAAAGGGAGCCTGTTTCGCAACATGGATTCACGTCTTAGAAATCATAGATGTTTGTGGTGTTCTGCTGTGCAGACACACGTCTTTAGTCTATTTACAGTTTAATAAATACTATACAATCTCACCTTCATATCTTCTGATATTTTATCGACTCATGTCTCATTTTTATATATTCTTTGTTACTGTTAACACCTGAAAAGCATATTTTTAGTTATCTCTGATTGTTTTAATATTCCATAACTTATTTATATCGCTAATTTGTAAAATCTAAGAATATTTTATACTCTGACATTTTCATGTGATCTGACGTCTGTCTGTCTATTTTATTTTCTTAAGCCATAGACATAACGTACAATGGACTAGACCTTCCTTAAGCTAGTTGTTCATTATTATAAGGGCAGCGTAGACTGTCCCCTCTGTAAACCGTTTTTATTCGTTCTGGTCATATACCTAATTGATATTTTGAATTTAAAATTGAGAAGAAATGAGGGAACGAGGAAAAACGGGCGTCAGCTTTTTTTTGAGTCAGATTCGGGCTGAAAACGGAAAAAGTCGGTTGACTACTTGATATTACCAAGTGTATCTTTTTATTCTGAAAAACTCTTAAACTGTAACATATTCAGCTGGTGAATGAGTGTAAAACAATCTTTATATATGTTACGGCTAATACCCGAAGTGCGGCTACACCTAGTATTAGCCGGAGCTTAGGGCACCCCGACACGGACAGGTTAGGTTTGAACGAGATGATGGGAGCTGAAGTGAGCGAGCAAAGCGAGCGAACTCAGCTCCCTTCATCTCGTTCTTGTTAGGTTGCTTTAGACCCTGCGGACGGAAATAGGAGCCCCGCGCAGCGGGGCTCCGTCGCGTGGCTACACCTAGTTCTAAACGGCTAAAACTAGGTGTAGCCGCACTAATACTAGGTGTAGCCGCACTTCGGGTATAAGCCGTAACATATATAATAAATTAATAGCCTGGACATACTTTTACTTATAATTAAATTGATGTGCCAGTCCGGTAAAAAGAACATGAGATGCATTAGTCAAGCCATCAGAGTAGCGCGAGGCAACCGCGTGCCGGCCAGCAGCACGCGCAGGTTTTGAACCCACCTTTTCATCCGTCTGCTTGAGACGCCACAGCCCAGCATCGTCTTACCTTACTACGCCAGCCTTCTCATCAATAGATTTACCTGGTAATCCGTCTATTTTTCCTGCTCACCTGCATTCCTCAAGCATTCCATCACTTAGAAGAGTTCCTGTCCGACCTACTGTCTGCCTAGCTGACGACCACCATCTACGAAGTGCGAAGCCGGCCCCTTTTCCTACCTGCTGCCTGCCTAGCTGACGACCACCATCTACGAGGTGCAAAGCCGCCCCCTTTTTCTTAGATTAATTTATATTCTCTTATTTTTTAACTTTTCTATTAACGTGACTTACGTTAAGCTCGTCGGAGCTTAACGTAATGTTACATGTTCTGCAAAAACAGTACGCTGTATTCATTGACGGTAACAGCACATAAACCAGCCAAGTTTTTTTTTTGATGTGTTGTTTTATAAGATTTTTAATTACAAAATTTATTGTTAAAGACTTCTATTCTTTCCGTTATTTCTAATTATGTTGTGTTATTGAAAAGTTAGGTGTGAGATGATAGACGCGTTGTGAATTTCCGTTTATGTAATTAGTCGATTGAAGGGTACAAATCCTTCGCCTTGCCGAATTCACTTACGCAGTCAGGCTGCGGGAATCCGGTGGATGCGAGACACACAAGACCGAGCAGTTTGGTTTTTCTGGAACATAGGCCATGTTCAGCAGTGGACGACTTTTGGCTGAAATGATGATGATTATGATAGAAAAGTTAAGAAATAACTGCAATACATCGATCAAATGTCGAGCCAGTCGTAAACTAAATAAATTCTCACAGTCAATAACTGACAAAAAATACCGTATAATCGAACAGTTGACGAATAACTAAAGCACATCGTTCACACGTCGCGCTATTCGACGCGAACTGACAAAACATTCTACCAAAAGCAAACAGCCAGCCATCTCGAAAACGAGTGTTGTAAATAATTCCAACAGTTTGGATTCGGTTCATACTCTAAACGGTTCGAAAATACGTGTGCATTTTGTATTTTACAGCGCTGCTATTTTTATGAATAGTTTATTCGAAAGAAGTTATAAATAGGAAGGCAAACGAATCTTTTGTCAAACTTCAGTACAGTTTGTCAGCAGTGTAATCGTGGATATTTAAAAATTGTTATTCAAATAAGGCTGAAAGTTTGAGTTTCTTCAAAAGTCCAACAAAAGAAAATGTATTTAAAAAAATGATTCATTTACCGTAGCTTACATCATTTAATTTATGTAGGAGTAGGTAACTAAGAATATTGAAGTACTATTTAAAACTTAAAGAACGGTCATTCCTTCAAATCCTATCATATATCGGCTATTCTCGAAAAATTGTGTCTACCATCTTCTCAATGATCTGTCGCGAAAGTAATTGCTATAATTACAATTAATATATCATTATAATATTATAAAGCTGAAAAGTTTGTTTGTTTGTTTGAACGCGCTACTGGTTGGAATTGAAAAATTATTTGTGTGTTGGATAGTCCATTTATCGAGGAAGGTTTTAAGCTATATAACATCATGCCACGACCAATAGGAGCGCAGCATAAATGAAAAATGTTGCAAAATCAGGCAAAATTATTCCTTTTTGAGAGCTTCCGTTGCGTGTGTAGCGTAAGCGGTTAAAGTTACGTAACAATCATATATGTAGTATAGGTAGGGTAGGGTAGGTAGGGTACCATTTATCCTACCTAGGGTAGGTAACTACACTACTTTGTAGGTAACCCACACACATAATCCACCATCCAACCGAGATATTTATATTGAAAACAAAAGCGTGCGGGCGCGGTCGAAAACAAAGCCCGTATATTCCTTTTTCGAACTATTTTCGCGAAACGGCGCGTCCACTGAGGATCCGGTAAATATTTGAACGATCCACGTTTTACAATTTACGCCCATCTGGGGTATTCGAACGTTGCTTTATGTTGTATCAAACGGTATGGAATCCTTTAATTAGAAATTTTTTGATGAATTTCCGCTAGATGGCGATAGTTTCTTTAGGAGTTTTGTGGTGTAAAGTGTTTTGGTGTTATTTAAATTTTCCCCTAAAAATGGGTGTCATTTTTCAGGTAAGTCGCATTTTAAAATGTAAATCAAAAATATAAGTAACAAGAAAATTTAAATGTTTGTTCCTTTTTTAAATTATAATTTCTCGAAGTTCTTATTGATCCGTTTATAGATATTATTCCAATGACAGAATCAGTGACTGCCATAGGCCAAATGCACGTTTTTTATCGCGGCAAAGTACATTGTATCTGACCGGATTGTCGGAATAAAGCCGCGGCAAGTAGCTAACAGTGCCTAATACATTAACTAAGTGGGTATCTAATATTTTTAACCTGAAGAGAAATGCTTGCGCATTTTGAAATGTAATTTTCTTATTTTTCTGTTATAAATAGTAAAACAGTACTTCCCTATCAATTCAGTCAACATCAACATCTTACCTTTCCACCACCAGCAACAAAACATTAATAATGACAACTTGTGGTCAAATAAAGTTGTTATACACAACAACAAAATAAGCCTGTCCCCATTAATCTAAGAGACTTACGCATAAATTGGACTATCTGTGGCGAAACTTTCCTAGTTTGGTCATTTGTTATTCAGATATCCTACTCCTAATGGAGATTTACGGGACTCTCATTATTTTATGAAACGGATTCAATTTTGAGATGCCGTCGGTCATGATTTTGTTGATTATTCTAATAGTTTTGGGAGTGAAATAAGAGTTAGTTTTGGTGATGATTTGTTAACAAGGAGTTATGTTTATGGTGCTTATGGTCCATGTCCAATAGTGCAAAGAGCTGAAGCTGAAATGATGAAGATTTTTAAATATGAATAAATTCAGTTTTTATTTCTTTTCTGGCAGTTTAGCCCCCCTAGCCAATTTACAAACGTTTCATATGAAATCGTTAACGCCTTCTATTCGTTTGGTCTGATCACGTGACTTAACGTTCAGATGTGTCATTTCCATACATTGATTAGTTTTCCCTTGGCGTTATTGATTGTAGATTGTCAACTTGGCTATGTTAGATATTTCTTAACATGCCTTCGAAAAATAATTGAATATCAATGACCATTTTCATCTCGATGTAAAATTAAAATCACATTAAAGATTAATAGAAAACTAAGTACCTATAGTTTACATATCACTTGTAGGTACTTCTCTTACTAACCCAATCTTTTCTTTTTATTTTCTCTTCTGTAACTTGGCGTTGAGTGTTGACACAATAAAAAAAAATTATATACCTATTAATTTTTTTAACTTAATAAAAATAATAGACCTACAAAATTTAATCATTTTAGTTTTAACATCTAAGTTTATACAATTTTAATATTTATTTACACCAATAAGTACAACATCTTATCATCAACACAATATATAATGTTATACACTATATTTAAACATAAAAATAATAATAATAATAAAATAAAAGAAACAATTCAAATTTGTATGCCTCCTTCAATGCACCTTTGTGCTCCTGACACAAATTTCGGCAGGCTATGGAACACATCTTCCGATGGCATATTATTTATTATATGACTAAACTAACTCTCACATTATAACTGCGATGTAAAACATAAACCACTTCAGTAGAACTCGTACGGTGTGGCCAAACTTCTGCAACTGGAACATTTTAATTGCCGCAATTAATTAGGATGGAGTTAGGTTTCCTTCATACACGACATTCATAATGAGAAAAATACTTCCCTATGTTGAGAAGTTAATTTGTGAAGTTATGACTTAAAATAATGAGGTTTTTTGGTGGGTATTATAATTTTTCGTATCCAATTCCAATGGAAAATAAAAGATGAGTACAAAATTTGGAGTACCTCACCATGAAATCATTACTTATAAATGCAAACGTACGTAATACTATTGTTTTATTTTTTTTCCCTGTACTAGGAATTTCTGTCCGTATCGTGGATGCATTTACAAACACATAAAATCCCATACACAACAACCAGAGCCGGAACAACTATCTGTAGGTCATGCAAATATTTTTTCCGTGCGGGAATCGAACCCGCGACACGCAACGCAGCAGTCAATCGCTTAACCAATGCGCTAACCGTGCGCCCAAACGATGAAATATGAACGATGAACGATGGATGGACTGTGTGATTGATGAATGAAGATGAGGTAGCTAATAAGGAGGTTACTTCTGAGATGACAGCGAATCTAGAAGTACGGAGGAGGAAGACTTGTTGCCGACCCTAAATAAATTGGTATAAGAGCAAGACAATGGTTATGATAATGATGACAAAGTGGCTATGGTGACAGCTTCAACTTTGGGAAACGACTTTGAAGTTCACAACAGAGAAAACATTTTAACCTCTAAAGAGGTGTGATAAAATTTTGATAAGTATTGAAAATTCAAAATGTTCGCGGCGAACCCGCGGCAGATAGCTATTATTAAAATCAAAAATATTCCGTATGTGAAACCAATAAGAAAAGTTATCACATGATCAAAAGTAGTCAAATATTAATAAAATCATGATGAGTACCGAGTATTTCAAAATATCTGACGTCAAATATAAATAGCCGTTGGAAGTAAGAATCGAATTTACGATTATGAAATTGTAAAGGGTAATCCTTGACAATTTAATCGAAAACAAGTATATACGTTAACATGCATTTTATTTGTAGAGACAGCACATAGTGATATCATTTGGATTCTGTAGAATTTCCCAGTCACGAAAATATGGTCCTTCTGATCGCTTCCCAAACAATATTTGTCTTAACGAGTGAAATGTTCATTTTTAGATAATCGTGCACAATAATCCGAAAGTGTACGCACTAAATTTCAGGTAGATATTTAATATTAACAAGCTCACCGTCCACATAGCAGACACAATAGTTAAACAATCACGGAAGTCATATATGACTCATTGGACCGGGCAGTTGTTAACATTGGTCAATTGCGACGCCTCATTTCTTTATCCCATTTCCGTCACATCTTTCAAGTACTTTCTTGTGCCACCCGAAACCAGTCTCTGCAGTTTTCTTGCCGCCAATCTTGCTACTATCAATTTTTCCACAAATTTAGGCACCTACTGCATGGACACTCTTGCCCTGCGGTAATCGAACATGATGTTAACGTGACCCTATAAAATTAAATACATTTTAATATAAAAAATTACGTGAAACTAAAAACCTCAAAAATATAAATCTGAATCAACCAAAAATCAACATCGAAATACCCTAACTCCTGACTAAAGCCAGACCGCATCAGAAAAGAAAGTATTTAAACGAGAGCCTTATATTAAACTCAATCCAACTGATAAGTGAGCCTGACCCAAATCTTTACAGGTATCTGAGTTTCCTGCGCTATTTTGGAGCAACACTCATGGTACGTCTTCACCTTTTGTGCTATCACTATAGAATTATTTTTATGTCACAGTTACTGTCCATATAGCTAATCAGCGGCCAAAATACAACAATATCGCCTAAATAAAATCCTCAAAAAATTAACCCCAAATGCAACATGAAAATACCTTCTAACATCACTACTAATAACACTATTAAAAGGGATAGTGATTTATGTCAGTGTCACCGATTAGCACCGGAGTGGCCACCCGAAGGCTCCGCGTATTTCAATTACGATCCTCCGGGGCGGCTTCACGCTGAATTATGCATAACCACTTTGATTGAAATGTTCGATCCTCTGTTAGTTCTTAATTCTTTGATGTTTACTCCTGTACAGGTTGCTGGGGTGTTTATTTTAGTTAGGTAGCTTTATTTTTTTTGTTTTATATTTTTTAGAGCGACTAATATCCGGATTCTGGCAAGTTACTATCGACGCGTTACGAATTAAACGTTAGTCATCTGTCGAGCTTATGACATAAAAACTTTATTTAAAAACCTATAACCTCTCCTTCTCCTTCTGTCGTATCATCACTACAAAGTCATTTCATCAAAACTTTTACAGTATCTACCTGCATTTGGTTTGCATTTAAGTAATTATCATCGCCCGTGTAAGCCGATTGATTGATATACTAAAGGTTACTTTCAATTGTTCTAATCTATCTATCCCAATGATATTTTTGATTAAATACACGCAGTTACAGTAAATAGGGCATACATTTCTTGAAAACGGACCACATAGCTCTAAAACTAACGGATTTATCTAGAAAAACGAAGCACCCAAGTAAAGTGGGTCTTTACTTTTAAATTTATCGTACCTGCCTTTGCTTAGTGATTGATATATAGCCACAAACAAGAGGTTGTAGTACTATGTTCTACGTTGAATATTTCCAAGAACTATTTAGCAGGTAAAGAAGTTTTATAAGGTAAAGTGTAACTTTGTAACTGGATAGGAGTGCAGGTTTTGTGCCCTAAGGGTGGTGATAGGACAAACACTGACTTGGTATTTTACAGGATTGTATTTACATAAAGAGATAACAAACAGTCGACAGTTAAAAGACTACGCTGAAGGCGAAAGATGAAGCGCGTGCTCAGGACGGCGGTGAATGATGCAGTGATCAGCTGGACTGGCTGGTGCGCGCTCGCAGATCTATTGGCCCCCCGCCCGTTCCGCTGCGCTGCGGTCACGGCATGTAGGGATGGCGGTGAGCGCTAGTGATGTCTTAACAGTAACTTAAATCTTCAGTTTCTGAGATTCTGGAACGCTACATAATGATAAAATGGTTTTACTAAGAAATAATTTAAGTTTTATTTATCTACGCCAAATTGACGAATGACTTTGTTTATTTACCATACCTACGGAATACAGGCTAGACATTCTCTTCCACCCAAAGCCACGCCACATCAATCTATTCTGTGCTTCTCGCATCCCGTAGATTCTCACTCACGGCCTTCAACAGGTCATCGGTCCGACCTTGTGGAGGGCCTTCCAAATTTACACCGTCCGGTACGGTTTCAACTTTTTTGAACCCTTTGGTCCCATCGACCATCCGTTGACCGTCGTCCGTCCGTTTTTTATTATTAATCGTAATTCTATTTACCAAAAAGAAACAGAGATCAAAGAAATCTAACTAACGGGATATTATTCAAAACTGTCAGAAGCTTGAGATCTGACGCCTGTCTTGTCAAGGAGTATCGTGTTACCCAGTTACTGGGTTGTGGAGGTCAAATAAACGCGCCATGTAAAACACTGGTACTCAGCTGAATCCGGTAAGACTAGAAGCCTACCCTAACATAATTGAGAAAAACCTAGGCAGATTGATTTATCTCTAGAAAAATCTACAGTTGACATCATCTTTATCAATATTTTTTTTATTGTTTTATAAATTACATACATACATCAACTAACGCCTTTTTCGATCAGGGTAGGCAGAAACTACAGAACGCCCGCCACCTGTTACGATCCTTACATAATCTTCTATCTAAGCTTACGTTAAAGAAGGTACTTTAATTCAAAAAGTTAATACTACAAAACATAGGTTCTTCCAGAAAAAAATGAATAATAACTGCATCATACCACAAGACCAACCAAATTTCAGAAAAATTTAAAATTTCTACATTCTACATGTAATTAAAGTAATATTTTCACGGCAAATTAACGAATAAATCATGGAAGTTACATTAAGCTACATTCACATAGGAAACATTGCTAGTATCTACATAACTAGCCTTTAATAAACACGAATGAAATAAAGCCTACTATTGGGAATTAATTTTAGGCATTCCTATATTAACCACTGCTTTGTTTCAGGCACTTTGTTAAGGGGAATGCCAGAGTAGCCAGCTATTTTTTAAATATTTTTAGGGCCTATATTCGATTGAATGGTAATTAAAAGTTTTCACGACCGAAACAAATCTTCGTCATCAGCCTTTTTAATAATCCCATTGCTGAAACATAGGTATATGTAGATATCAGATAAGCAGTCACTTCATGTAAAATATAATGTCTTCATCTGGTTATACTGGAAGCTACCCGAACATATTTGGGAAAGAAAAGACTTGGCAGATTGATTAATTTACCTTGACGAGGTTCTGAGGCTAGCACGGGAGCGTGGTGATTCATCCGGCAGCGAGATGGGAAGACGAGGTTCTGAGCCTGGCACAGGAACGTGGGGATTGGTACAAGGAAAGCATAAGACTATCAGCGTTTGAAGTCAGGCTCTGAATGATTACGGATTAAACATCTAAAAGCATCAATAGATCTGTTATCTATATGTTCAAGTTAGAATATACTTCAAAATCATGATTTCATGAAAAAACCTTTTTACAAAAAAATACTACCGACTTTCAAATAAAAAACTACGAAGTGACAAATAACTTAAATTTCGGAAGTCGGTGTTCCTGTTTTTGATTTTTTCTTTTTTTTGACATTATTTTCCGAGTCTGACCCAAGAAAAGAAAGCCAAGTTAGAGTAAGGTACGAACCACCAAGTTATAGAAAGGAACCTATAAAGCCAAAGTTATGCCAAAATAGGTTACCCGTGTAACATGAAATTTGAACATAACCTGTGAAATGAGTGTTTCAGGGCGAACTGTACACATCTGCGTACCCTTTAGATCGTACTGGCGTGATGTTATGTTTAAAAATTGTGTAATCAATAAACAAACATGCGATTGCAGCAATTCCAAGAGATTTGCCATCATTTATTGAAAAGTTCTGTTCCGTATCTCCAAAGATCTTTTTCAGACCTTCACTAAATTTAAACGGAACCAATTCGGAAACATGTTCTTTCAAACAAAAAAGAATTTTGAAAATCGGTCCACAATTGTCGGAGTAATCGATGAATATACACAAAACAAAACATACAGCCGAACTTATTAGAACCTCATCCTTTTTGGCAAGTCAGTTAAAAATTAAATAAAACATCAAAGAAGAAGTCGTGTAAGTTAAATTTAGAATTGCATTTATGATTATAATTAATTATAATCGTAAATACAATTCTTATGATTATAATTAGTTCGGTATATACTAGATACGGTTGTGAACCTGATATTCTAATATCTATTAAGCTACAAATTGTATAATCTATAGATATCACGTTCAACCCTATTACACCCCCCTTAAATTCTGCTTTGTTAACCGAACATCGAAAATGGTCGTAATAAATTATTTTCAATGAACATGTTATTTTAGTCATGTGACCATTAATGTGTAAAATGAATAGCCATTGCAATTATAATTACCTGTGAATGTTATATGGAATATCACGGTGGTGCTAATGTAGTTTTAGTTAATGTATTAGGTATAGTTTGATGTAACACTTCCGGACCTTAATGTTGAATTTGCAAAATGTTGAATGCGCAAAATGTTGAATTCTCAAAATGTTGAAGCCCAAAATGTTGAATTTGGAAAATGTTGAATTTGCTCAAAGTTGAATTTGCAAATTGTTGAATTCCCAAAATATTGTATTTGCATAATGTATAACTGTAAATTCCAAAAAATTGAATTTGCAAAATTTTGAACTGTAAATTCTAAAATGTTGAATTTTAACGGTAACTGTAAATTCTAGTCCTGCTCTACAACGACTAGGACGCAAAAACAAATGATAAGCAGAACATTATAGTTTTGAAGTATTGTTGGACCTGCTGAAGACTGTATGAATATATTTGTATTGTATAAAGTCAATTTCATTAGTATTATATAACTGCACAGCTGTTTATTTACTGTACCGAAATGTCTTCGTTGACTTGTGTGTGCCCTGGCAGTTGAGAGTGTGTGATGGTGTTCTCTGATGGTGGCACACGTGTTGGATCATTCAGTTCCGTTCATGATGGTTGAGCTGAGTGGTGCCAATTCATGCGTCATGTTCGTGAACGGGCGCCATCAGTTGGGATTGGTCATAACACAGCTGTATCGGCCTATTTTTAATTACGCACTTTTTGTATTTCTGAATTGTATGGTTTACTCTAAACGCTTTTACGTCTTTTTACATCTTTCTCACATGTATGAATTTTACATCAAGAATCAAGTAATCAAAATCTTATAATAAAAACTGATCGAAAAGAGTGTCTTGTCTGTGGAGTTTCTTGTTCATTCTTCTTCATAGAAACCTTTTGACGTTTTTCTATAATTTGTTTGACAATTCAAAGGTTTTGTTAAGTTTAGTAGAGTTTTTTTATCTAATATGTTTTGGGACCAATGGTAAATAACTTTGACATTAACTTTTTCATTCGAATTGTGACACTAAGACTAAATTCAAATGGTTCTATTTGAATTTAAAGATCTGATGAAGAACTTCGGAGATATACAACAGAACTCTTTAATAAATGACGGCATATCTCTCGGGATTGCTGGAATCACATGTCTGTTTAGGTATTGTTATTTCCATTTCATAACATAACATCATGCCAGTACGATCTAAAGGGGAACGCAAATGTGTAGGTACAGTTCACCCTGGTAAACTCTTACTTCACCGGTTATGTTCAAGTTTCGACTGCCGAAAAAAGAATCTTTCGCTTTGTAGTGTTTTTATTTGGTAGTCGATTGTATTTTTTGGTAAAAGAGTTTTTTTTATAGTACGAGCTTTTAAGTATTTACCTTGCCTTGCTATTATAATTATGTAGGTTAAATCTTGCAACTGAATTTTAAAACGGTTATCTCCAACCAAGTTCAGATTTTGTATTCATGTTTGGTTTGGATGTTAAAAAGCTTATTTATAATTATTTATTTACTGGAAATATACATTTTATGGTAGAAAATAACAACAGAATTAGGAATTTTGATTTTAAAATTGTTTCTGGTATTGGCACAATATTTGGAACATTATTGAAATCTGTGGTAGATTTTTCCTATTTCAGTAAAATATGTTTGCGGTAAAATAATATTTTTCTATCATGCTTATTTGTTAAATACCTTCGCCATGAAAATTCATAGAAAAGCTACCTACACACACAGATTTCAGAGATCACTCGACAGATTAGAAGGTATAGATTATGTACGAAGACCATCTATTGAATTTAAATTATGCCACAAGCTCCATCTATTGAATTTTAATTATGTTAATATAATTTACAACGTTTACAAATGCTGTGCTCTACGAAATCATCTGCATTATCTTCCTTTTATCTCAGAGAAAAGCTCAACCAACAAAATTGTGTACAGCGCCATCTATCTACAGATTTCCGAACTAGCAACTCAAGCATCTAAGTAAACATTAAGGCTTCGTCTATACAATACGCAAGTAGTTATCCTGTTGTACAGATAGAGGTATCGCCATGTACCGTTTGGGGAATGACATCGCTAAACTGATAATAAATTGGTTTCTTGTGACATCGCTGTGTATTTGCGAGAACATTCCGTATAGATTCATTTTATTATACTGAAATCCATATCTAAGTTGGTGCAGATGCCATAACAGATTACTGTACGATACCTAGTTTAGTTGATTTTGGTTTATAACATGTGCAAAAGAATTTTGATTCACTCAACCTAAAAACACGCCTCAATTTTTCATTTCAAAGAAAGTCACTAAACGTAAAAAAAAATCTGATTATATCATCATCCTCACAATCGATCTTAAGTCTGTCCACTGCTGGAGTAAAACCTCCACTCTAGACTTTCTCAAATATCAATTCGGCATATACCGATTTTTTTATTTTTCTAGAAAAGAAAAAAAAAACTGAAGTTTCGGCATTGTTGGCGCAGTGGCTGAGCGATTGTCTGTTGCGCTGCGTACCACGTTGTTCCGGTACTGCTGTAAGTCTATAAATTCGTAAACGCACCTATGAAGATACAGGAGAGTCTGGACTAGTAATTTGTTGATGGCAATATTAAAAGGTCGTCCCTTACTTACTACATGTGTCATTAAAATAATTAAAACGTGCGAAATCTGGATAGACCTCTACCTAACCTATTGGTAAATACAGTCGTGATGATATGTTATGATACAGGAGAAGTTCTTCTTACATTGTGTGTATCTGTGTGTGCCAAATAAACTAGTTTTATTTCTTTCTTTCTTTCTTTCTATGTGTCTGAATCGATTTCATCAACAAAACAAAAACAATAAGTTTACTGTGACTTATTTTATAAGAAAACTGTCATCCCCATATGAAGGCCTTGAATGATCGAACACAATGAACGAAACAGTATTATTTAATCACACATATTTAACACAGCTCATGTCAAATGAACATTCATAATCTATTAACCGTGGACTAATTAATACATGGATTAAATGAATGAATGGATGCCTGATGATCGCATTGTTAGCTAATAGGGGTATTATTGCGGTGATGTGGTACATTATCTGCTTTTAATCGGATTGTTGTGATGCAAGGCGCGTAGGTTCAGTCAAACATGCGTTTCAAGGGATAATCTTGTCGAGAAATGTGGGCGTTTTAGAGGTGAACCTCTGTCTGACCCTTCGGGGAGTACTGGGGTGATGTTATTTTATGTATCTTTAATAAAAAAAAAACATTTAAAAAAAAATAAAAACATTTTCTCTTATATTGCACTCAGCATCATCACAGCCGAAAGACGATCATTACTGGACATAACTGTGTTATAAACGGAACGCACCTGTCAATGTCAAATGTAAATGTCAATGTGATTGTAACCTTATCTTAGAAATAAGAGTTGAAGTTGAAGTTGAACGTCAGCCGCTTGCTCTGACACACATCAGCGGAGACGCAGTTGTGAGATCGTATTAAAATGTATTATTAATATTAAAAACTGTGACAATTTAGTAAAAATACTTTTTTACAAATTTGAATGTCGGTTGAATATCTTTTGTAAAAAAAGTTTCTAAATTTTTACTTTTTACTTATGGTACATATCTATAATGCTCACAGTTATGCCAGAATAGATTACCCGAATATCATAAAACTTGAACACAACCGATGAAATTAGAATGTTCCAGGGTGAACTATACACATTTGCGTGCCCCTGTAGAGTGTACCGGCGTGATGTTATATTATGAAATAGCGTAAATAATAAACAGGCATGCGATTGCAGCAATGCCGAGCGTACCGTTATTTATTGAAGAGTTCTGTTGAATATCTTCGAAGCTTTTAAATAAAAAGAATGATCAAAATCGGTTCACATATTAAAAATTTCAGCGTAACACATAAGAAAAATAAAATACATTCGACTTGAGAACGTTCTTCTTTTTAAAGTCGGTTAATAAAACCACTGAAGACCTCAACAATATTTCATTCAAATATTACATCGCACAGTCGGTGAAGAACAACAATTTCACGCAAGATTAACTTGGATTACGCATCAGGCACATCAAGGCCGCGTCTTTTGCCTAAGAATAATTACAACAATGAACAGACGACATGGTTGGCGTAGTGGTTGAGCGATCGGCTGCTGCGCTGCGTGTTGCATTCCCGCACGGAACAAATATTTGTGAGGCTTACAGATAATTGTTCCGGATCTGGGTGTCTTGTTTATATGATTTGAAATGTTTGTAATCGCACCCACTATACAGAAAGAAATGCAGTGTGGGGAAAAGACTTAATAAAAAAATTAAAAAAACTTATCGTAAGATGTCGACAACATGTGTGCTGTTGAGTACAAGATGCCTCATGACCTAAATCTGCATGACATATAAAATTGTTGGCTACAATGACAAAGGTTTAAACATTCAAGAATTTTCATGTTCACTGCCTGTTTTGATTGATTAAATGAGTAAATAAAAGTGGCTATGCTTTTGAACTGCATAGGGCAGGGTCAGTGTTACTAGCGTTCCCTCACTGACTGGCCTATGCTTCTTGCAACCAGCGGATTTCTATGACATTCACAAAGGCATCGGTCCACTTTATGAGAGGCTTCAGTCCTACGCTGAGTACATTAATAATCAGGACCTCCCACGCAGCACTTTCCAGTACGTGGTCGCTGCTGAAGAACGTTGCTATTAAGGCAGTCATGACCAATGAACTGTGCAAATAAACAACAAAGCACTCATTACAAGATATCAGAATAATTTCCTGTAGACCAAACTTGGACATCAAAACTTCCAGTGTATAATATACCAGAAAAACGAAAGAGCAAAGATCTTACAAACTTTCTGCGGTGCAAGCTTTCATATTTTCCGTAACATCAAATGCCACAAAAGACTTGGGAGTTCCTTCATAGTTCACAGTAGAATCAACACTGAACCCGTGGTAACTTCTGACGATTCAAAAGTTTTTGCTACATCCTAATTGAATGAAAACATTTGGAGTTACAACTACGTTAGTATTTGTTGATGCTAGTTCGTGAATTATGGTATTTCTAGTTTATTTGGATTCGTGTATACTGGCGTGAGAGTATAGTAAGAGTTTAGTTCTTTAACAACATGCTGTAGTTATTTTGGTTTTTAAATTATTTATACCAAAACTTCATTACTGCGGAACTTTTTTTTACAAGTAGGTACCTGGGCGACCGAGCTCTGCTCGCGTGAAATAGAGAAAACGACGTTTTCTAAAACTGATTAGCTAGATAGATTTATCGCCCCCTGCATACTAAATTTCATGAAATTCGTTGGAGACGTATCAACGATTAAGATTATATATATATGTTACGGCTAATACCCGAAGTGCGGCTACACCTAGTATTAGCCGGAGCTTAGGGCACCCCGACACGGACAGGTTAGGTTCGAACGAGATGACGGGAGCTGAAGTGAGCGAGCAAAGCGAGCGAACTCAGCTCCCGTCATCTCGTTCGTGTTAGGTTACTTTAGACCCTGCGGACGGAAATAGGAGCCCCGCGCAGCGGGGCTCCGTCGTCTATGCTGCGTGGCTACACCTAGTTCTAACCGGCTAAAACTAGGTGTAGCTAAGCTCCAACCGGCTAATACTAGGTGTAGCCGCACTTCGGGTATTAGCCGTAACATATACAAGAATTGCTCGTTTAAAGGTATAAGATGAATCCATACACATATACTAAACCGAAAAGCAGAAGAAACCGAAAACTGATACAAAATTGATGTTTATTTCTAAAGAAATCTCTTCCCAGGCAGGGAGGCCCTGCGAAAGGTAGGTAGCAAACAAGAAATTTAAACACCGTATGAAAAAAAAGAAGAGCAAATTATAAACTGTAACAATTCACATTTAAGTGTCAGTTTTCATCAGCAATATACAATTTTTGTGATATTTTAAGCCCGAATAAAAATTAAAAAAAAATGGAATTGCTCAACCTTCTTCTTCTTCTTCCTGTCCTTGTCCCATGTTACTTGGGGTCGGCGCAACACGTTTTCTTCTTCCATACCATCCTGTCCCCCGTCACGCTATCACTGACTCCCTTTTCTTTCATATCACTCCTCACACAGTCCATCCATCTTTTCTTTGGCCGTCCCCTCCCTCTCCATCCATCCACATTTATATTCATAACTCTTTTAGTAACATGCGTTTCATCCCTCCTCATCAGATGACCATACCAGGACTTCAGGACAGGATGAAATTGCTCAATAATATTTCAACGTTTGTTATATTCTAATTTTATATACTAAGAATATTATTTTTCAAGTGAATTTCACAATTAAGAATATGACATTAGAAACTGATTAACTGACAATTTTTGATTAATATAAATTTGCAATGCTTAAGATTATTATAGTGCTAATGTTGCATGCCATATGGTAGAATGTACTAGATCCAATTGTATTTTTTTATCTATTTTACACCATCAAAACTATGTTTTGTTACCAACATTCTTAGCAAATAAATGATTTCTGATTCTGAATCTGTAAATCAGACTTTTATTATAAAGTAAATTCAATTAAAAACTTTCTATACCTACATTTTCAGAATAGACCATTTGCATAACTAATAAGTGCCTCATAAGCATAGTAAAGCAAAATATTTTCATGAAGAGAATATCCCGCCATTAATTTCCGAACATTTTCTTTTATCGCTCTGCATTAGAAGTCCTGTTAATTATGCGTCATTTAAATTACCGATACCGTAAAACCCAGTCGCTTTCGGGCACTGCGGGTAATGTTAGATATCGGTGACATGACAGAAAATTGTGCAGTATTATTACTCGGGAAAATATTCAGATTTTTTCAGGTTTTTCATACCTAGAAAGTTTTGACCTCCTGAAAAGTAAAATAACGCCAAACATCTTCTCATTATCCTTTGAATGCCAGTCTATTCTGAAAACACTGTGTATTCATCATAACAGCCTCTTAGACAGAACATAATTCATCATCTTCAGCCTGCCTCGTTTAGGTTCTACCCGCGATGAAAACAGCAATGTCGCCTGCCCCTATACTTATTCGTCCAGTACTTGTACGCCTCCTGGAAAAACCATATTCAATTTCCGTCATTAACATTCAAATATTAAATAACTACTGAGCTTGATTTCACAGATCGAAAATGAAGATTGATAGATTATTTGGCAAGACTGAGTGACGGTGATGTTGAGGCAATTAAGTCAAAAACTAATCAAAATTGAATGGTTTACCTGGTAATGATACAAGTTCCAAAAAGATGACGTTCTAGATCTCGATATAAACACAGCAATACCTACTCACTCCACAAAACAATAACCTTGACGTGACATCTACTCAAACCTCGAAGCCAGAACTTAGAATTCTGACAATAAGTTCAACGCGAACGTAAAACAGGTTTGAGTACGGATGGATCAAGTGGCCGCCACTCGTGTGAAGAGCTCCTTATGATCGCTCTGTAGTGGCTTTGGCGTTTCCGAATTAATTCCGAATTGCTGTGAGTGGATCGATTCGATAGTTAAAAATATAGGTATGAAATGAAAGGGCTTTCTTTTTGGACTCAATTTTAGGTAGATGTTAATTTTGTGTAAATAATTGACTGCTATTTGAGTTAAAATAAAGTTGGGCTACATGTTGAACATAAAGGGCCTTATCTTACACTAATATTATAAATGCGAAAATTTGAATGAGTGGATGTGTGTATGGTTGATTACTCAATCACGACAGACCAGCTAATCGGATCTGAATGAAATTTGGCACAGAGATAGATTATAGTCAGGACTAGCACATAGGATACTTTTCATCCCGGAAATATGTTCCCCCGAGATAATTTTTAATTATCACGCGGGGAAAAACCGCTTGCAGAAACAAGTTTACAATAATCTCTAGACTGTTTAGTAACTGATTAGTGATAAGAAATTCAAATTCTCTATGAAAAATTTGAATTAAAGGGCTCTTACCTTCGCGTCGATTTTTATAAAAAAGGCCAAAAATTCAAAAAAAAACCTTAATTGACCATTTTAAAATTGTTAATTTATCAGTCATTTTTTAAACTAAATGACCGATTTTTTTAAAAGGATATGGATATTCTTATCAGGATAATTAAGGATTTAAACTGTCATACCACAATAAGGACAGCGCTTATACAATTTAAATGATGATTAAAAAATCGAACCGTAAACTAAATAACTTGCAATAAAAGTAATCGGATTAGAAACTCAGATTTGACAATGAAAGAAAAGGTGCCAAAAAGCTCAATATACATTAAAACAAGCGAAACAAAGCCTCGCTGAAGGGTTTGTAATAATTAAACTGAACTGATTTTTAGACTTTATTTCACGGCTGACCCTTTGTGCTAAGACAAAAGGTTTCGGCCTACAATAGAGGCCGCCACCTGTACCAGGTGGATAACTTAAGTCGCCATGATTTAGCGGAACGAAGGACAAAATATTAAAAAAAATAATCAGAAAGGTTTTGTAGTCTCGTGTTATAGTAGAATGGAATAGAATGGAACGGAATGGAATTGAGTGGAATAGAATAGAATAGAATTGAATAGAATAGATTAGAATGGAATGGAATAGAAAGGAATATAATAGAATAGAATAGGATAGAATAGAATAGAATAGAATAGAATAGGATAGGATAGGATAGAATAGAATATAATAGAATGGAATGGAATAGGATAGGACAGGATAGAATAGAATAGAAGAGAAGAGAATAGAGTAGAATAGAATAGAATGTCATGGAATAGAATAGAATAGAAAAGTATAGAATAGAACAGAATAGAATATAATATGATAGAAGAGAATAGAATGGAGTAGGATAGAATAGAATAGAATAGAACAGAATTGAATATAATAGAATAGAGTAGAATAGAATGCCTCATCAGAATGCAGTCACTCAAATGCCAGTGGAGAGGGTTATCCTCGGAGTATCCTTGCGTGATCGAATCAGAAATGTAGAGATCCGCAAGAGAACCAGGGTTACCGACATAGCCTGAAGAATTGCGAAACTTAAGTGGCAGTGGGCAGGGCACATCGCTCGCAGAACTGATAACCGATGGGGCAGAAAAGTTCTGAAGTGGCGACTGCGAACCGGAAGACGTTGCGTTGTAATGCCCCCCACCAGGTGGACCAATGACCTGGTGAAGGTTGCGGGAATCCGCAGGATTCGGGACGCACGGGTCTATGAGGTGACGCTTGGGCGTGGCCTATGTCCAGCAGTGGACGTCTTTCGGCTGATATGATAATAATGATCTTCTTATTGAAAAATATTTTTTTAAGAATACGTGCGATGAAAATTACATCACACTAAAATTATAAAGGCGAAAGTTTGTGGGTAGGTTTGTGAGTGTGTGTTTGTATGTTTGTTACTTGTTCTCGCAAAAACGGCTGGACGGACCTGGATGAAATTTGGTACAGAGATAGATTATAGTCTGGAATAGCACACAGGATACATCTTATTTCAGGAATATGTTCCTTTGGTATAATTTTCGACATTCACGCGGTTATTCAAATTTAATTACGAAGTTATTTTTGGACTGCAGTAGTAGGTAACACTTTTTTAGGTACCTCTTAAGATTTCACTCTTGAAATCAAATGAACTCGTTCCAACGTTCAAAATAAAGCAATTTTCTTCTCAAACTTAAAATGAAATGTTTTATTACAAGTAAGACAGGCTCTTATGAGATGTCAGCCACACACAAGTTCTACATTTTCATAAATGTTGTCGTGTCGTAACTAGGTTTTAAATTACAAAAAATACTATTAAGAATCATATTTAAACAACCCGAAGAAGCTTAAATAGGAATAATAATTTAATGCCAACAAATTATTTTTGAAGTGAAAACTACTTTAGCCACGTTGAGCGATTTTGGTAAAGAAACTGATGATTTCGCGTCACCTCATGCTAATGTTACCAAATCACCAACATGCAAATGTGACGTGATGCGCCAAACGCGCAGTGGCCTATTTATTATAAGCGGCCTGTTGTTGCAAAGTTTTAAGTTTCAATTCTGTCGGCAGTACATGACTGCCAATTTTTTTATAATTTTTGTCACTTAATTTATGGTCACTCTGTACTTAAATATCCCCTTTCCCTCAGAACAATAGTAATTCGCAGAGCACGTGATAAATCCCTGAGATTATTTCGACAAAACAATTTATTGTTGGCTCAGTACCTTTTCATATTTATTTCTCATAAAGGTTAAAAAATAATACATTACTGCAGCGGTCAGCAAAAGCGGAATTGTTGGACGAACGTGTGTCCATCAATGCCTAGTTGTGGCAAAGGCTTGTATAGTACTTTTCTCAAATAATGCGCGGAAATTAAAACTAAGTAGTACCAAGAACTCATTTTTTCAAAAACAATTACTTATCAAAATCAATGCCGTACAACGAACAACAATATTTTTTCCCGCGTTAGGCTTAGCACGCACTGCGATTTTTATTCGTGCGATTTGTCCCCCCATTCTGGGGCCTTTGGAATTGTATGAAGCTGCACGAATTGCGGTAAATACATCGCACGGGAATAATACTACAAAAATCCGCGCGAATAAAAATGGCAATGCGTGTTAAGCCTTAAAGTGTTTATTTGTTTTTTTTTTTAAATAAATAGATTTCTATTTGCAAGCCAGTTCGAAATTTAAATAAAACCTTTGATAAGTTACCTTCTTGGTTGCCATGTTTCGGATTAAAGATCGTTCCATTTTTAAATTACACGATAGATATGAGTTGACTATGTAATTTATTTGGCTGCTACACACGTTATATGAATTTTCATACAACTTTTGCCGGCCGCTGCTCGCATGTATTTGGTCAGTACTGCAATTTCGATTTATATCGAAAAAGGTCTTCAAAATAATGCTCAAATTTCCAAGCATGTTTGAGAAAAAATATTATCTTTCCACGTTGCAAGGCAGGCAAAGGCAGGCAATCAAGGCTTTAGAATGCTTGAAAAAAGTTTTTTTGTTTTGTGGGAAAATTGATATCTAACAATTTGTTGTTATGTGCATTTCCTTTTTTTATTTACTCGGCTGCAAGCAAAGGGTGATGTGTTTAACGCATATCTTGTATATTGTCTGTTATATTCTTTTCTCAAACATGTTTGGAAATTTGAGCATTGTTTTGACAACCTTCTTCGAGATAAATCGAAATTGCTGTACTGGCCAAATACAAACGAGAAGCGGCTGGCAAAAGTTGTATGAAAAAAAATTATTAGTTTATTTATTTAGTTTAATTTTCGCTCATTATTTGAGAAAAGTACTCAAGCCTTGGCCACAACTAAGCATTGTTGGGCTTACGTTTGTGTGCCTCGACTTCGCCTCGGCCCACATTTACACGTTCGTCAATCAAAATCTCTTTTGCTGGCCGCTGCAGTAATGTACTATTGTTAGCTCATATCTTTCAAACTGCTAGACGAATTTATTTAATCAAGACGTCGCTGGATGCGTCAATCCGACTACGGCGTAGCAAAAGGGAGGGTTTAGTTTTTTGACCGGTATGTGTGTATGTGGATTTCAAATGAAGGTAGGAATTGGTACATCATATTTTTGTCAAGCGTACCGTTTGCGAGATATATACCCTCAAATTCATGAAAACTATTTTTTTACCCGACTACGGAATCGCAGTGTTTGTTGATCTGTATGTATGTATGAAAGTTTCTATGCATGCATGTATGCATTTGTGTTATTTTGTTCCCTCATTACTGAGTCTCTCGAATTTCGAATCATAAACCTATGTGTAGGTTTCGTTTGCTACCGTAACTATACACACATAGCACATACCAATACCAGTCCTTTAGTGAATAGTAAAATTCCTAAATCAACTACGTTAGCGTTATACGTTATATAGAGTCCACTCTGGTACCTTATTTATTTCTAGATACATGTAAAAAAAAAAACCTAAACAAAAAAAAAATGCGATATGGCTGTGCAAAAACCCTAAAACTTTTTGAAATATCAGGTCTAATTACGAGTTCAATGTTCAAATAATTTGTCTAAACAAAATCCGGCCACCTAGTGTTCAAATCCAGACAGATCTATTTTTCTTCCAGCTTGCATGAAGTTTCTCTTCAGCAGAAAACCTCAGCACCTGCACTGACTCTGAGAAAACGCCGAGCATGGCCTACAGTGACATTGTTTTTTTTTGTTTTTCTGAAATAATAATAGATAAAAAAATATCTTCAATAGTGTTACTTTCAAAGAACTGTATCTTGACTAAGTAAGTACTAAGTGCATAGCTCGAGAATTCAACACAGTTTGAGAAAATCCACATTTCAATACTGCTAGGGCGCCACAATCAAATGTCACAAACCCACAACGAAGGTATTGAGCCATTCATCAAACAGAAAATTGTATGGCATGAGCTAGTCAAGTGTTTTAGCATTACTGAAGCATCCAAGCGTTCTCAATGCCGCGTAGACTTTGGCTGTGAGTACCAACAAAGATTCTGTTTCTATGTTTGTGTGTTGTCTCATTAATATAGGATAAATAATTTGAACTGATGAGATGAGCGATGAATGATGAGTTGACTATAAAATGTTTACCAGCATTGTGAAAATGGCCGTCTGTTCTGAAAACCGTGCAATTCGAGAGTTCATTTGCAATAAGTTGTGAAATTTCTGACTATTACATTCAACGATGTATTTTATATGGCACTATATTACCTTAGACCAAAATATATAATATACTAGCACTTCGACCGCGACAACGTTCGCGTGATCCGTATTTTAAGGTACAAGTTGTTAACCGCCTACACGCAGCAGCAGCAGACGACGTGTCGCAGTGACACTACTGGTTTCTATGTATTTCTATGAAATACCTTCCGCAGCTAGTGACACGTCGCCCAACTACATGTCGCACGATCGCAGACGATGTTTCGCCCGACCACAGATCACTAGTGACCAGTAGCAATAGTAGTAAGTGAGTGTCATTTTGTTCCGTGAGACATTTTGTCTCACGGAATACTCAGAACCAATAGGAATACAGCGCTGCCATCTGCTGCTACCGTCTGCAATCGGGTTCAAAATCATGATTGCAGTGACAGGATGCAACAACGTGTCGTGGTGACATGAAGCGAAAACACGTCGTCTACTGCTGCTGCGTGTAGTCAACTACCAACTTGTACCTTCCTACAGATGACTTTTTAGTTTCATATCTTTAAAGGTTAAATTTCCAAAAATCCCTTCTTAATGCTCCCCTACATCTTAAAAATTAGCCCTGTACAGTGAAATTCTTAAAAAAAAATTATCACACCCTAAATCTTCTTATATGAGTAGTTTTGAAAACTAATAATGGCAACCGTTAGTATTTACTTAGGTTAGTATTTATGCCAAGTTTCAAATATAAAAGTCCAGAAAATTTTCACCATTTCACCTGCTTAGGGGTAGAACTTCCAAAAACAACTAAATATATGAATTCTTTTTATCCACCAAGAGCGTAAATCTTTAATTTCACGTGTCACACTTAAAAGCGTAGAAACTTCACAAACAAATTAAGTCCATTTTTACCTCATTAGGGTTAGAATTTCCAAAATAAACAAGAAATACATGAGTTGTTTTTATCCATGAAGAGTATAAATCTAAAAGTCAACTGGCTAAATGTAGATTTTTTTACAAACTTTCAACCCCCTTTTCACTCCCTTAGGGGTAGAATTTCCGAAATTAAAAAAAGACTCATTGTTTTTTGTTAACTAAGAGCGTAAATCAAAAATTTCACGTGTCCAACTTACAAACCGAAGAAATTTCATACAAACATTCAACGCTCTTTTTACCCCCTTCCGGGGGGAATTTCCAAAAACCAATAAATACATGAATTCTTTATGTCAACCAAGAGTGTAAGTAAAATTCACGTGTCCAATTTAGTAACCCTTTTAGCCCCTTATTTACCACCCAAAAAAAAAAAGGGTGGAATTTCAAAAAAATCTTTTCTTAGTGCTCAGTTACTTCACTTGAGCAACCTCTATGCCAAATTTAATCTTTCTACTTCGAGTGGTTTTCGATATTTCGTGATTAGTGAGTGACTTCTCGCTTTTTATATATATTGTTATAAAATAGTTTCTGGTAGTACAGTTTAAAATGTAAATAAAAACTGGATCTCAAAACTGGGGCCAAGATTCCACATAGATTATCATCATTATTTAATATGGTTCAGCTAAAATGCGCCCACTGCTCTGACGTCTTTTGGGCGATGCAGATGTGATGATGCTTAAAAGTGGTCTGTAGATATACACAACTCCTAAGCGTCTTCACGTCAGCCGGAGAGATTATAGGAGTGGCAGATTAAATTAAGAAGTTTTTTAAATAAAAGCAACGCATAAACATATAGCTTATACAACAAGAAATTCACAGGAACCACCTTCCTGTATCTCATTCATTTTGTTTTAAAAACACACTCGCAGCTCCACATAATTTCCCAAAAGCATTACTCCAGATGGTTTGATATTTCATTCCATTCCGAAAACTGCAAGCCGGGCTTCTGACAAGGCTTTTGTTACATCACAGCTAAATAACTTTGTTGAAGCACGTTCCGGATTACCACGCTCTCACATAATACTGAGCTGGCAACTCCCTAAGGATGTATAAACTTTAAATGTAATATTATATGCATCATCTTCAGAGTTTGGCCTCAAATTACTAAAGAATTTCTTGATTGTAGCTTAGTTTTCTCTATTGGGAGTAGAGTTTATCTTTTGTTGAGTGCAGGCTTTATTTATCATCAAATAGCAGAATGCTTAGATGCTAATATCTTAATGGTTACTGGTGAGTGAGAAGTCGCGGATGCATCCACCTGTTTCTGTATTGTTGTGGATTTTTGACAACCGTTTCCTAAAAGTCTTTCAAACTCATATTATCTGTTTTCTCTAATTGCTCTGTGAGCTGTATACCTCACTAGTCAGTCTTTTCTGATGAATTCTTCAGTTTTTTTTCAAAAAACTCATCATCACCGTCTTCCTTTTGGTTTCTTCTTCCATACCGTATTAACGAACCTGCTCACAAAATTTCAAGAAAATCAGTTCGACCTGTAGAGAAGAACAGCCAGACATCCGCCGGACATACGAAAGAATTTTTATCCAAGTTGAAACGGAGATGCTTCGCGGTCGCTCGGCCAATTAACAACATAGGACGGACTAACCCAATACAATCCAAGCGTTTTACTGTATCTTGGTGTTCAGAATTGCGACATTTTCGTAGTTACAGTATACATAGTGTGTAAAGAAAATGAAAGGCATGAAAAAACTAGTCCAAATTAAATCAACTCACTCTAAAAATTAAAATTAAATACAACATAGATATGTTTTATTTCAAGAAAATAAAATTGTCAGATACAATGCCTTTAGAAAAGTTTTAATAGTTTTTTTGATTTAGTATACAGAGCTTTATATACATTTAGAATTAATTGCATGTGTAACCCAATTAAAAGTTTATGACCATATCTCCAGCAAGCCACCTTTTTAGGCATGGAGTATGATATCCATTTTTCGTTAAGTTTTAGTATCTTTGTTGCTTTAAACGGGAAACATTCATGAATTATTTAATCATTGTGGTGCTGTTACTAAACTGCACCATCTTTTTTTTACCCGGCTGCCGAAGAAAGGTAATGTGCTTATCAGTCTGTGTATGTATGTTTGTTCCTATGTGGCGTTCTAGAGACCAAACGCGTTGGCCGATTTTGATGATTCTTACGTCAATCGATTTGTCTTAACCCTGCAAGTGTCACTGACTACATTAAAATTGGAAAATAGTAAAATGGCGGATTTTGTGCGCCATATTGGGGGGCCCATTTTTTTTTCCAAACCCATCGCTTGGGGTATCATAAAAAAGGGTTTTAAAAGGTGATTAAAAATATATAACACTTATTTGTTTAAATGTACCTAATTCTAGAAAAAATAACTAAAAAGTTGTGAATAAAAAAAATATAAAAAAATAACAAAAAACCCGACTGCTTAAAATAGAACTAAAAAGACGTAATCAAGAAGAAAATCATGCTGTGCAGTCGGCGGATACATCTGGTTTTGATCAGCCAGCTCGCGCATATGTGTTCCCCGAAATAGACATTTCGAAGTCTGGCTGCTGGCAACATTGTACCAGTGCAAATACTAGGCCCTCTAAGGGCCTCTTTATTATTGATCGAAGGAAGGCCTAAACAAAGTGACATGCTATCAGCGCTAATTACGGTCCAAAGTGTATGAAATTTTCATCAAATAATCTGCCTAACCTTTTCCTAAATATATTGAGGTTGGCTCCAGTCTAACCAGATGTAGCTAATTACCAGTATATATGGTGCGACTGCCTATCTGATTTTCACAACCCAGTAACTGGGTAACAGGATACCCTTTGTCAAGAATAATGTTAGGTTTTATGACTTTATAGGTAAAAGTGGTGGGTCCTCGCCCACTCGACCCGCTTAGACTCGACCCGAAGTATAATACTAGATGTTTTACTACCAATTGAGTGCCATTTTTACAATCAGGAAAAGTGATATTTTAATTGTAAATAACTTAGTAAGTTATATATAGTTACAAAGAACATTCAATATTTTGTACTGAAAACTGTAATCTTTTAATTATTTTTTTTTCACTTGAAAGTTAATTGCTGATTTGTTAAATTGCTGGAAACTCAAATATTTTAATTGTGTTGTTCCTTTCTAGTTCTGTATTCTTTAAGATACGCATTGTTTATTTTTTAAAGATAACTTAGTCAATCATGTTTTTCTTATATTTTAGAAGTTAGAACCAACTTGTTAATGTAATAATTATAATCACGTATGAAGATGGATTCAATGAATACCGCCATGACACAAAATATAAGACTGTAATGATAACTAACAATAGTCTGTGATTTAACTACAAAGTACACAACGTATACAATATTAAAAAAGGATAAGTACTTACTTGTATAATTATTGTATTATTTATCCAAACATTAGTTAAATTTTACACAATCTGTGGCGCAAGCGTTAAATCGACACACTTTTCTGTCTGACTACATATCGAAGTTTTTACGCCTATCAAAACAGAAATATTCAGGTATTATTCTTCGGGTCGAGTCTAAGCGGGTCCAGTGGGCGCGGACCCAAAGTGGTCACCCATTCACGGACTGACCTAGGTAAGTAATAATAATATAATAAATAAAGCGTTGCTTAACCTCAGAAATTGACCCATGCGAATGTTATTATGTATCCAACAGATCATTGACATGCGCTTACAAAATGTTACGTGATCAATCCCAGAATTTTGTCATTTCAACAATCGCTTTTGTCACAAAATGTTATTTGTGTAGTTTCAGGCAGTAATCTACGTCTGACCTAGCTTTAGTCGTCATCAAGTGAATACGAGAACCAGTGTAAACACGAATTGTTTTCGCTGACTTCACACAACGTGGAATGACGGGAGGTAACCGCATACTCACCAATGTTCTGTTCCCACTCCGAACATTGAATATAGTGCCAAAACTGCCAACCGACTGACGTTTAGTAATGAGAGGTATTCAAGTGGATAGCCTGCTGTGATGGTACGGAGATTAAGGGATTCTCGAGTTAACAGATTGTGTGTGTTATGCTAGCCAAGTACCTAATCTTGTACAACACTGGACCGTGAAGAAAAACATCCTGGGTAACCTAAATTTATAATGGTCTTAAATTGCACTGTACAAGCATGACGATTAATGTTAGACTTCTGTGCCAGGAAAGAAGTCTTTATACTGCATTGGGATAAAACACTTTTCATAAAACGTTTTTCACCACTGGCTTGTCTTCAAAAGTTGACTGAGTCAAGTGCTTAAGAAAAAGAATCCTACGAGTGTCTATAGCAAGTTGTCAATGACAGACGAAACGCAAAAGGCCCATTGAATAATTAAAATACTTTGCATCATGGCCGCATGCTAAAGTGACCCAAGTACCCATACACGAGAGACTGCCAGAGCTATGCAAAACATTACAAAAAAATTAAAAAGCCCGACTGCTTATGAAGTAACTAAAACTACGTAAACAAGATGAAAATCATGCTGTGCAGTCGGAGGATACATATTCGCGAGCTAGCTGACCAAAACCAGATGTAAAACTCGCAAGGTTAAGACGAATCGATTGCCGTAAGAATCATCAAAATCGACCAAAGCGTTTGGTCTCTAGAACGCCACATAGGAACAAACATACATACATAGACTGATAAAAACATTAACTTCCTTCGGCAGTCAGGTAAAAAACTAAGCATCGACTGGAAAAGAAGAAGAACAAATCTAAATCTTCAAACACATAATGATTGCAACAACCCTGCGCTATTATTTCCATGAGGCGATTTAAAACACTTCCCTCCAAGTTCATCCTAAGAGCTTGGGTGCCAGTAATCCTCACGTTGGCACGTTGTCAACGCTACAGTTTGTGGTCACCGGCCCCTGTTTGTGGTCACCGGTGTCGGGTGTATTCCGTCCCTTGGACAGCGATATTTTAGTGTTAAGTAGTACTATAATAGATAGGGACTTTAAATGCCTTTTAGGAAATCTTTCGTAAAAGTACTGGATTTTAAAACGGTCTCTAAAAGGAATTTCTTCGCAGTTGGAAGAGGCTTTAAAGGGTGTACCTACACACACAAATAAACGTTCTGTATTATAGTCTTGTCGATTACAATCTAAAATTCCACATAGGTTTATATAAGGCTGTGCCTCAACTACTGTATTGGAGTGTTCTTTAACGAATACAATCTTGTCACTTGTAAGTCAAACTGTCAATGTCAAGTAAATGTCATTTTGAGTTTGAAGTTTGGTGTGTTTGTCTCTGCTATTGACTGCACTGCCATTGACGTGAAGGTATGTGTCTAAGCTCTTAGAGATTGAAATCAAAATTAATCTTGGTATTTTGTTTGCTTTTCGCCCTAAATCCATCTGGTGTAATCACACTTTTTCAACGAATTTATCCAATCAGAGTGCTGTTGTCAACTAAGATCCGGTGCAGCTTAGACCGTAACATCTGAAGTCTGTATCGGCAGCCAAAGTGGCTGGGATGGACTAGATGCAAAAGCAAATGGAAGACTGGATATTGTAAGATAAGATAAGATAAGATATTATATATTTGCCCAAAAATGTGTATACATACAACAAATAATTATATTTGCATGCAGGACGGCAAAAAAAAATCGAAAGGTTCAGCCATGTTTGCCATAATATGGCGTACAAATATTACGAAAAAAAAATTAATTACATTGAATGATTATAATTTATTACTCTAATGAATTTAAAAATAAATTAATTCCACATGTCAAAAGTAAAAAAAAAGAAAAACAGAAATGATATAGTAACAATGTCAAAAATATAAAAAAACGTCAAATCTATGTAAAAATAATTCAAAATGTCAACAGTAAAAGAAAAATAAATATTAACAATATCAAAAATATTAAGTAAATGTCAAATCTATGTAAATATAATTTTAAATCTCAACAGTAAAAAATAAATAATAACAATGTCAAAAATATCTATGTCAAAATGAAAGATTCTGTCAGAAATTCGTTAATACTACTATAGTAAGCCCTATTACTTAAAAACGACTTTAATTGTTTCTTCAGTTGCACATTATTAAGGTCCCTCCAACTTTTGGGTAGCTTATATTATAAACGATTGGAGCCATGCTAAAAACACTTTTGCGCATAAGTGCCGTTCTACTGCTGTGCAGACATAGCTGACTTTGATCACGCCTGTTTCTCGGAAATTCATCTGCCACACGTAAAAATAATCCACTATTATTTCTAACAAACATTACCGTTTCCAGAATATAAATAGACGACAATGTTAATATCTTATAACGGAAGAAATTTGATTTGATTTGATTTGATTTGGTTGAGTTACCCCAAAAAATAACCCCATATCTGAGAACCGATTCAGTTAGCCCGTAGTAAGCTAAATTAATAGCGCATCTATATTAACGGTTCGATACAGTATGTACAAGGCGTACGCAATACTGCTTATTCTTTTAGTTAGGGCTTCTATTCTGATTGTGGCCGATCATTGGACTACGAAAGGCTGAGTTGATTTAGCAATTGGATACATATTTACGCTTTCTTTGCTGACTGACAATCCTATTTTCCAAGAGCCACTGATTTTTCAGCAAAGAATACCACGTATCTTTTGCTGACACTGCAAACTTATGTTAATACAACATCCATTGGAACAACACTATTCGCTATTTCAACACAACTTGAACCAAGTTCCTAAGTTGCTGCAAGCAGGCGTGACCGATCGTCACGCGTCGACTACGTGCGGGGGAAACTCTACTGATATTGTATTATGTTTCTATATCAGATATAAGAAGGATATTTCTTACCAGCCAACTTGATGGGAAAATTCAATTTCACAAGCTCTTGGTGTGAAAGTGTTGGGTAAGTTTTAGCGGAAAATTGTACTGCGTTTCTGGAGTGGATATGACGTTGGTACTTTACGTTGGTAGTGCCTCACTTTGGTATAGAGTGATAAGACCAGTAAGTCTCTATACAATGTGACAATAATATAAAGGCAAAAGCGATTCTCGAAACGGTCTTCTTCTTTTCGCGTGAGGATGTGGCCATCTCTGGCGTCAGAATTAATTAAGCTGCCTCTGGGAACCCAGCAAGCCTCTGACTTGGCTATGTCAAACTTACATTAACTATATAAGGCCAGGTTTCCTGACAAAGTTCACCGTTGCCTGTGATGTCCAAGATAAATTTAGAAACTACAAAATTATGAATTTGAAAAACTCACATTGGTACTTGCCCGGTTTTGAACTAAAGTATGAGAGGTGAGGTATTAGCTACTGGGCCACCACGATATAATGTCGTGGATAGTATTCAATATAAAAATGCTCGGAAACATGCTGGTCCTGCTCCTTAATTACGTTAATTTATATTTTCATAATTAAAGTATTGCTTTTTGTTTAAGAAATTGACTCACACACTGTTCCGTTGTTTGTGTTTGTGCTTGTCATATTTTGTGTTGAATGAGGTAATTTACCTATGTTTGCAATATATGTAAATAAGTGAAAACCAAATTCCTATTTATCAAATGAATGAAGGTACCTGTTAGTGCTTGTCATATTTTATACCTATACTTAGTATAGTAGTGTTAGTCTTGGTGCATCGTTCTCAAGTTTATGAATTAATGTATGTATATAAACGTAGGTAATGTATGTATATAAATTACCTTTTTTTTTAAACAGTAAGTATGGAGTATCTGGTCCGCTCTTCTCCATAACAAGATACTTTTAGAAGAAGAATCAATTGGTATTACTTTTAAATTTAAATTTTTGAAGTTCTAAATTGCCGCTTAACTTTGTTGACTTTGACTTCGTGATCGCACAGTGGCTAAGCTAATGGAGAGCGTCGTCATCGTCGGTCGAAATAGTAAAATATTAAGGTTTGTTCACGTGACATATCAAAAGTGCTAGTCAGATTATGATTATTTCACGACTATTAAAGCTGATAGAATTCAATGTGAATGTGTCGCCCTAACACAAGACGCAGCTGCTGTAAAGCGTTTAGGCGTCCATAACTATGGAATTAGAATCCTATTCGATAGTCTCGCTGTGCTCAAAGCCCTAGAAAACAAATAAACCAACAGCAAACCAATCTTTGAATGCCCTTTGTCCTGGAGAGTATATCGGCATCTAACCGAATCACCCTCCAGTTGATCAAGGGATATAGTAGATCATTAGGCAATGATGCCGCGGATGAACGCGCAAGGAGAGGCTCCGAGAAAATAGTGACAGGCCCGTACCCACTTATCCCCCTCCTTTTCTTGGTAATTCATGCGTGGATCCGCCAAAGTTCAACCGAACAACACAAAGACAGATGGCCACGGGCAACAGACTGTAGGCAGTCAATTTCGGCCTTACCGAATGTAAACCTGCGATTAACCAAAAAACTCCTTAGCCTAAGTAGAAATAACCTTAGAATGATCATAGGGACAATTAGGGGCCACATTCCTCTTAACAAACATCTTTTTAACATAAGCGCCACAGACATCCTAATTTGCAGGGGCTTTTTTAATGCCAAAGAATCAGCCACCCACGTTATCCTGGACTGTGAGGCTGTGGCTTCCCAGCATGAAAAAATCCTCGGCAGAGTGAGGTCGAAGCCTGTGAAGCCCCCAGGAAGCTTCTGTGCTTTTGGACGGAGCTAGGCTGGCTGCTTTAGCCAGAACCCCCACGCACAAAGGACAAATGGGAGTCTAAGTCCGGAAAAGGGAGTCCCTCTTCATTCTTCATTCATTCATTCAAGCTGATAGAAAGTTCGTCTAGGCCTGGGCTATTAGATGCCTAGTCCACCGACATTTCACCATTTTTAGGTCGTAGCCTAATGCCGTATAAATACCGCTACGACTCGCCAAAATAATGTTAATTGAAATGTGAGCTTCAGGGCGTCTTCTGTAGATATACTTTACATTGAAAACACAAATTAGCAGACAGCTCACTGTAAGCGAGCTTTCCGCCATCGCAACACTCGACAGCTGACGTTTCGCTTACCACACGCTTGCGAAGCGCTTCAAGCGGGCGGCCCGAGCGCTGTACGCACGCTGTCTGCTCGCTTGACTTTGTTAGCTTGTCGAAAAAGAAAGGCGAAAGCGGGCGGCGAATGCACAAAAAGTTGATTGCTAGCTGTAAGCGCGTGGACAGCCGGTTGCCTGCTAGCTGTCGGCGCGTGAACAGCGAGCAATCAACTGTCATCTCCGTTTTAGGCGGTGTTACGCGGAAGCGGTGTTGGAGCGGGATCGTATAAATGAGCTACGACCTTTAGCCACCATCCAGTGTTTTTCCAATTATATGGAAAAATACTAGGAATAAAATAAATCCTTCCATCTCATACAAATACTATCTTAAATAAGAGGGAACTTAAAATAATATAAATGTAGGCATCAATATTGTCCTGAGAACAAATGTCAAGGATTATTCATTGCTGACAATACTCCCAGTGGGTGGTATCTTCTCAAAAACAGCTTTGTGTGGTATATTCTTGTACCAAGGGAATAGATGTTTACCTATAGAAATAGGTAAATCTTTCTATATTTGGAAAAATGTTCCATTGCATTGTGTTCGTTATAGTAAAGCCTTTGGCTAGTCTATTTTAACATTAATGTTGTTTGTTTATGTCTGCGGTTACTTAGAGTTCCTATTTTTATTCTATCTGCTGTGGCCTTTTGTATTTTAACCCAATTTTTAAAAGAGGGGTGTAGTAAGTTTGAGTTGTGTATCAGTGTCTGTGTGTTTGTGTATCTGTCTGTGGTATCATAGCTCCTAAATGGATGGACCGATTTTTTTTTGTTGTTTTGGTGACTTTACCGAGAGGGTTCTTATCCTTGTTTGATGAAAATCGATTTAACCATTCAAAAGTTATGCGTTTTTTTCTCACTCTTTGAATCGGAGTATTTTCGCAAGATAGGTGTTATAATGACGTGTTTTGAACTTTTGATGGTCGAAACGTGTCTACTACTAGATAAATTACCTATGTAGCATGAAATAAAATGTGTCGTGGGTGTTTAAATTTTACTTCTTGTTTTCTACATTCTATCTGCCGCGGATTTTTGTATTATTTTGTGGAGTTCAATTTCTTACTTAATTATGTAGTAACTTACTACTTTAAGATTTAAAAACTAGTTACCAAAATGAATGTAAGATAGCGTTTTTCCTGATGGCTCGAAGTGATTCTATGTATATCAGACCGATACCTAAGCGATTTTTACCAAGCGATATTGTAAGTAAATAGATACGTTCACAGGTTGCAACGTGACGGTAGCGAAACGGCCAAGCCACATATTTTGCCTAACGTGTAGATTTTTTTAATTTTTTTATTTTGTTATAGGCTTGCGTTTGACCACTATCTCGCCTGATGAGTTTGTGAAGTTAGGGCTTCTAGAGTTAGGACGTGAAGAGTCAGAAGCTTGGCTGTACTCGTACATGGGAACTGATAACTTTTAGACAGTGCGAGCCATATGGTGTCGTCTTGGCAACATTTTACATGAAAATGTTTTTGGTTGGATTTCATTTCATAATGTAAGTTGCTTATGAGAATATTTTTTTTAATTTAGTTCATTTTTTCTATCTCCTAATTTAAAGGATGGAGGGTGATTTACTAAAAATCCTGAAATATGTATTTTATTATTTATAACAAGGATTCCCTATATCAATTTTCAGGCCTGTGGTATCAAAATTTGCGGAAGTCTCAAACAAACTTCTATCCCCTATTTTAACGGGTTGGGGGGTAAAAGTTCTAAGTTTACGATTTTTTTGTGTTTGAGTACTAATGTTAGCTTACATAATAAATTTCAGCTTTCTAGGACTTTAGGAAGTGCCCTAAGAATTTAGATGATCATCAGTGAGTGAGTGAGTCAGTGACAGTGAAATCGGGGTTTTTTTAGATTTCACTAAAATCAAAATTATAAGAGCTATACAATTGAAACTTTATATATTTAATAAATCGACTACTGATATCATATCCCGAGAATTTTGTATATCTGGTAAAATCCAAACTCAAGTAATAAAGGTTTAAAAAAACGACGAAGTGCTTCGAGAAAAGCTAGGTGCGCTTCCCTTGGCTTCTCTAGGCGGGGGCACTACCGTACCCCCATATACTGTGAGAAACAAAAATGAAAACATGTAAAACGAACTGCAATAAACGTCAAAAACGCTCCTAAACATTTTTTTGTCTTATCACTTTTTTACTATTAGATATTTCACTAGTTCGGTTAGACTTTTATATAATCTTTAATCTGTTTATTTATAGTTAAATTGTTAAGTTTTATGTGTTATAATTATGATTATTGCATAAAATACATTATCATTTATTTTAGTACTCCATAAGGAAAAGTGATAAGACATAAAATTTTGTAATACCGTATCATACACGTAACACAAACATTGTTAATATTAAACATAAGTAGGATTAGTTAATTTAAAATTCTCGCTACAACACGAAAGGAGCCGTGGGTATTCATATTCGTATACCTTTGAATTACACCATTCATTTTCTACCACTGTTAAATATGTATGAGAATACGTCAAAAGTTTTGTATGAGAACCGAAGTAGAAACTTAAAGTATCACTTCGAAGTTGCGAGCTTAAGTATACGAGGTACCAGTAAAGAGCGTTCGCTATTAATAGCCTAAGATCCCACTGCAAAAATCTACAGCAGATATTTTTAGGATAAAATTTAATTTTCAAGAATGAGAATGTACTCGTAGTAGAACAGGTTGCCGTAGGGTTGCCATAAAATGAGGATTTACCAAACCGGAACAAAAAAAAAGGGGTTGCCTGGCAATATCTGCATCCACCTGGATTAGATAAATTGTAATTTATGCTCTATAGTCAATCCCAGATAGGAGTATAAGTTTTTCAAGTGTAAGGCAAACCCTATAGTAATCTGATAAAATTACTATTACAAAAAAAAACTATTCTATTATCAAATATCCTAAAATCATAACATCACACTATTATTAATATTATAAAGGCGAAAGTTTGTGAGTGTGTGTATGTTTGTTACTTTTTCACGCTCAAACGGTTGGACGGATCTGGATGAAATTTGGCACAGAGAAAGATTATAGTCTACAATATTATACGTTGTATGCCTTTGTATGTGTCACGCGGTCGAAGCCGTTGTCAGAAGCTAGTCATTCATAAATGAAATCAAATTTTACTTGCAGATTTTTGCGGTGGGATCTCGGGTTATAAAGAGAGTTCGCTATTAAGGTTCTGTGACATAGTATAGTCAAATACAATATTCAGGAAAAGCTATTGTGAATGAAAATGTCTCTTTGTTCTTGAGGCCATTGTTGGTAGCGTTCGGTACTTGCTAATGGAGGCTGCATTGTCTTGAACTGTAGTGAGTCAGCGTCTGCCGACTTGATTTGGTTCTCGTTTAATTGTATTGCAGGCGATTGTTGCGATAAAAGCGATTTCGTTTCGCTTTATCGATATTATTTTGGGAGTATTGTGCTGCTTCTGTAAAACGGTTTAATATACGATTTCACTCAAGTCGGGAATATAAATTGTATTTTAGGTCTTTATTTACAAAGACAATATTGTTGTAATATGTACACAACAGTTATCGGTGGAGATGCTAACTAAGTGACATGTATGGAAGAAGACACGCTGCGTTGACCTCGAAACATTTATTTGATAATTTAAGTTTTTATGGAAAACTGTGCAAATTGAAACTAATCCTATCATGGACACAATAATAGTGTGTACATATGCAAAAAAAATACGGGCGGACATTTATTTTGACTCAAGTGTAAGCCATCGCACTATCCTGCTAAGTTACAAAAAAAATCCGCTCTTTTTATATTAACTTATTATGTCTAGAATTAATATTTGTTTCGGGATATTTACTATGTATATTTAGGTTTTGGTTGAGAGCTCGATATTTCGGCACCGTTACAAGCGCCATGATCACGAGAACCAAAACCAAAACCTAAATATACATGGTAAATATCCCGAAACAAATATTAATTCTAATGATATTTTTGTTTGTTTTTATAAAACTTTGCCCCACACTAGGAATTTCATCCTGTATCGTGGGTGCGTTTACAAAAATACAAACTCACATACACAATACCCAGAGCCGGAACAACTATCTGTAGGTCATACAAATATTTGTTCCGTGCGGGAATCGAACCAGCGACATGCAGCGCAGCAGTCAATCGCTCAACCACTGCGCCAACCGTGCGCCCAGATTGTAACCACGTCAGCTTATTATGTCTAGGTAGAAACTTTCTTATTTCCTTCAATATTCATTAGGAAAGGTGTCTCAGAAACTGAAGAACTGGACTACTAAAAAGTACAAACATACCTATATAACACAGGTTAATCAACTAACACAGGAGTCAGGAACTTAGTGAAGTTACAAAAGTACAATTCAGTGGAATTGTAACTTTTTTCTTAATGTAAAAAAGCTTATTATTATTATAATTATCTCCATGCTAACGAGTACCTAACAGAACCGTTAGAGATTTAACTTATAGATATATTTCAGTCTTTTTCACGGTCTTTCAGCCAAGAACCCGAGTTATTTAACTGTCTGTTCCCTCGATAAGCAAGGCTGCATTTTATGGCCCTTCGGAGAACATTCTGGAGATAATTTGTGTTGGTATTTTTTCTGCATTTTATATGTTAAGTAATAGCTGTCTCTCGACTGGATATCATAAAAGTGCGGCTCAAGTTTATATGGATTGTAGCGTTCGAGTTTTTCTCTTGGAGGTGACGGGCGCTCTCTGTATATTTTTGTTTTTGTTGCTTTTCGTATAAAACGGAGTGTGGATATTATGGTAATTCTGTGAAGGGGAATTTGAGTATTGTAATAGCTCGCTTTTATTTTGCTTCTGATTCAAATGTGGACGTAAAAGCTGGGTCCATTTTCTTTGTTAGTATACTGCTGAAATCTGTTTTCTGTCAAAGCGATGCGAGCGAGTCAAACAAGATTCGCTTTGCATGAAACCAGAAACTACTTGTACTAATCACCTTATTATGCGTACAGCTAAGGAGTGGAATTTCCTGCCAGAGTCTGTATATCTTGAATTCTACAACCTGGGAGTCTTTAAGTCAAGAGTGAATAGGTTTCTTCTAGGTAAGCGTGCTACATCGTCGACCACATCATCGCTTATTATCAGGTGATATAGTGGTGAAGCGTGAGCCTATCAATAATAATAAAAATAAAAAACTAACTATCCCGTTACTGAGATGCCCAGCTTTAAGCCAAAGATGTTTCAGTCCTTCAAAATCATAGTGTCGAACAAAAACTTGGATTGAATCAACTTATCAAACGAAAATACTGCCCATAAAAGTCCAAGAGCTCATATAACTTTCAATAGAGTTATTAAACGTGAGATTTCAATGAAACTTTAGCTTTACGTGGATCCAATATGGCCGTTTACCTTGTTCGGCCAGTCTTGTTCACACAAAGGTATATGAACTCGAGATCCCAGGAATGCGGGCTTGGCATCCAAACTGCTTAATCAACTTTAGACACATATTCTTGTGTGCGATACTTTGGCTGGATATTTTGTCGGTAGAAAGTAGATTTTGCATTTTTTAGCCTTGTAAAAATATCTTGTGGAGTAACAATATTTTTCCAAAAGAAAACCTGGTGAGACATTAAACGCTGTTTTGATGGTCTGTTGCTATACCTACAGATAAAGTCCCTTTCAACATCGTCATCATATCACCCTGACATAACCTACTGCTGGGACTTCTTTTCTTTCTGTTATGATTATCGGTTCTACGATTTTGGTGATATCGTCAATCCATGATTTAAAACTTGATTTCTATAAACCGATCTTTTTTTACACCAGCCATTATTGCATGTAGCTAAGTTTCGTTTACTTAATCCAAAACATAATTATTTAACGGCTACCAAAAGAATGTAGGTTCTATCTGGTAATTTGGACATTCGGAACAAACCGTTCAAGTTCTAAATAAGGATCTCTTACCAGTCTGTATCACATTACAAAACAATATTGACGTTAATTTGTAATCCAATCCCTAATTCTATATTTATCAAAGAATGTTCTAAGCCAATGGCTTTGGAAATACGTTATCTCCTCGTGTTTATTTTGGATCCCAAGTAAATAGCATTCGGGTTCTGATCATCTTTATAAATACAAAGATGGCTACTGTTTATAATAGCCAATCTATTAATGTCAGTTTGTGAACATCCTTCTGGGAACCACAAGCGTTTTGAAAATACTTTCATTAGGCGTACAGCTAAGGAGTGAAATTTCCTGCCGGCATCTTTGTTTCCTGATAGCTACAACCTAGGGTTCTTCAAGTCAAGAGTGAATAAATTACTTCTAGGCAAGCGTGCTTCACCTTCAACCACATTATCACTTAACATCAGGCGAGATAGTGGTCAAACGCGAACATATAACAAATAAAAAAAAAAACATCATGGTTCAGTCCTTGCCTCAAATTTGGGGTTCACTCAGTAGATAGAGTTTTGTTCTTTGTTAAATTTTCTACTAACTGACCATTTGCTGTATATTTATTTATCTAGTAGTGGTCCGCCCCAGCTTTGCCGGCGTCACATACTAACTCATCAAAAGTGTCTAGGGTTCACATACCAACGTTTAAGAGTATCTCCGCAGTTGACGATTATTATTTTAACTTTTTTGGATCATTATTGAGTCTTTTAAGTGAATTTAACAATTTGAATATAGAATTTTCTTTAAATTTTGATAAAAAATAGAAAATCAACTGACAATCAGGATATAATAGCGTTTTTACAAAACCATACAATTTCTGCATCGGAACTGAAAAAAATTGCATCGATATGGAGCGATGACATCATCTGACACGAGAAGAGATGATAAGAGCCGTCGGACTGTTGCAAGGTACCAGGCAACGTACTGTGGCTGTCGCTCTTGACACTACACAGAGCGTCATAAGCCGCCTACGGACACGCTATCGTATCACAGACAGCGTGGCCGAGCGACATGGAGGACGATCTCGCATCACCACTCGCAGACAGACCGGTACATCCAAAATACTGTTTGACGGAATCATGACCGTCATGATGTTGGCTACGAGGCTTGATGATAATTCAATAATTTATTCGGACCATGATCCATAATTTGTTAGTAATACACTTATGACTATGTTAGTAAATTTACATAATTAATAATATGCGACCAAACCATCCGAAATCTTTTACATGAAGTGGGTCTGCGTTCCCGAAGGGTCCAAACGGAGCCCTATTGCTGTCACTCATGTGTCTGTCTGTTTGTCTGTCCATCATCTGTCACGCAGGTTTTACATCCAAACGGTTGGAGCTACATCCTTCAAATTTTCACAGTAAAATCATCTTATTGACCCAAAACCATATAAATTGTCAAAAATATTTTATTAATACTTTAAGGAGGGCTCCCATGGATGCAGCGAAAGGGGAGTGCAAAAAAAAATTGACCTACCACATCGAGTGGGTTATCGTTGTTTATGCGTTTTTAGCGTTCATTTTGTAAATAAATATTGTATTTTTGTTTAAAAAAATATTGGAAAACAAAGGAATGAGAAGCCACCAAAGTCTGCTTTTTTTTCACAATTTTGTTGGAAGTTTTTATTTTACCAACAAATACCAATATATTGATATTTTAGATTTTTCTTTGAAATTCCCTCATTTTTGTTATTACAACCAACTTGATTTTGCGGATTGGTACGGAACCCTGAATGTGCAAAGTCCGAGACGTACCAGGCCGGTTTTTTCATTTTATTTGGCAGCTACATTGAAATTAGATAGGCCATACATTTTGAACAATTTTGAGTTTGTAAATAACCTTCTCACCACAGACAAAAATCTAACTAGATAACGCAAGTCGCCCCATCTGTATGAAAACCAAGCGTGTCACTTTTTCACTAACAATTAAAAAACAAATTTACTTAGCAATGTAAGAAAACATTTCCAACCCTCGGCCAACTTTAAATATACATTCTTTACAGCTCAATATGGCATAAAGAGGCATTTTTCTACATTTAGTTGGATTTCCGGTGGCGATAATGCTAAATGAAAAGCTCAGATTACGATCATTGATCGTAACTTTACTCCGCACGCGAAATACGTACAATCGCGTCATCTAGTTAGATTTATATCTGTGCTTCTTACCAAAACTTCAAGCGAACGTTATGTTGGAAAAGATAAGTTTCCACCATTCGCTTGAAATTAGTTGATGAGGTACAAGGTAATTGTTAGTTCATAAAATCGTCCCAAAATATTGCTATTGACAGTCAGGCGCCCCCATAAGCGATCCACATTTAAAATGAAATAGCAAACGAGCCCGGTGGCTTTGTGTCTATTTGAGTATCCAAAGATCTTCGAAAAAAAACCCTTTAGACGCTGTCGACATTGAAACTTTCCCCACAAACTCATTCCTTATGGGACTTGATTCCTACGTGCCACGAATACTCATCCGCTGATGTTTTGGGTCGGTTAATGTCGTTTTACTGCTCAATCTCCTGCGGGGATCGGACAGAATTTGATACGAGAACTCTTTCTAGGTACCTATATCTTTTTTTAATAAAAGTGGAAGGGTGAAGTGTGGAATAAATAAAGGGATTTGAATAGGACGTGTGTATTGCGGTAAGTATGTGAGTCGTGATTTTGTGTTTGACAGTTTTTCGTGTTACAAAATCGACGTATTCTTGGCGGTGGAAATATCAGGCACTGCTGAAAAATATGTGTAATATGTCAATCTGGATACGTTTTTATGCTACAAGTTTTATGTGTCTGGCACTAAGTAATCAATTTTTCAAGCACTTCCTGTGATCCGATTAAGTTGAAACTTAGCGTACTTATGTAACTTTTCAAACATTTAAATAATATGGTATAATGGAGTTGGTTTCATGATGGAGCCGGGAGGTGGCCATAGTAACTCCTCAATCAGACAAGATAGCACTTTCATATTTGGGCTCATTGTATAGCATTGACAATTGATAGTACATTTTAGTATTTTTAATTGATTGTTTTTATCCACTTAATCTCCCAAAGTACGTTTATCGCTATACCCCCAACCCACAAACACGATACCATTCATATTTAATTTGCAACACGATGCTAAAACTCCGCCAAACATGATCGGACAAATCCGCTTTCGGCCGCTTCTGTGCGGATTATACCAGTTTTAACCGGATTCAGGCGGGTGCCACCGACACCGGTATTGTAACAAATACATGTATTAATTCTTGTCCACAATCCGCGCATAATTGAAACGTTTAAGCGACAATATCGAGTAACATGTGGATAATATAAACTGTTTTTGATTGTTAACCTATTTTAATGATGTCATTGATTTATGAATGGAGATTATTGTTTCGGTTAGTCGCGCGAATGAGATTAGCGGGGATTTACTGAATAGTTATGAGGCGAACTATAAATTGAATTTAATTATTCAGTAGTAACTTAAGGCTATTTACATTTTGGTACTGAGGTGGATCAACCGTAAATGCATAGCGATTTAAGGCTGAGACTACAGTGCCACTGATGTAAATACCTATAAAATATATATCAATATATATATAACAATACATATAAAACCTAGGCATGTGAACATTGATTCCACATTCCTATCACTATTTTTATCTGTATATGCGTTTATTTCTTCTCAATCACTCACCCAATTTTGATGATATTTCTGTAAGTTCTATGTGGAGAGATTTAATTATTTTTTCATATAGGTTTCATATTTTTATGGTTTGTTAAGTTGCGAAAACCTTGCGAAGCAGTGGTGGGCAGAGCTCCGTTTATTTGATCTAATAATAAAATACTACGAAGCGAATATAATATTATCATTACATAAGGAAAGGGCAGATGTAATGCTAATCTCTATAGAGGAAATAGATTAGTTGATGAGATCAAGGAAGGGACGCAAGCCAGATAATTTTGTACCGAGAGGTCGATTGGATGATTGTGTGATAAGACGGAATTAGATATGATAAAGGGGATATTTGGACAAAGTAGATCATATGTGAATCCGTTCTTTCAGTGATGAAGATAGTCTTATTTATTTTTGAAATATTAGTGTATTAACTATTACCATATATATGTATTGACCAGTGTGTGTTGCCAGTGGTGACATATGGCTCTGCGACGTGGTCGCTTACAATGGACCTCATCAGAAAGCTTACAGTCACTGAAAGCGGAATAGAGAAGACTATGCTTGGAGTTTCTTAGCGAGATCAAATCAGAAATGTAGAAATCCGCAAGAGAATCAGGGTTACCGATATAGCCCGAAGAATCACCAAACTTAAGTGCCAATGGGCAGGGCACATTGCTCGTAGAACGGAAGGTCGACGGGGCAGAATGGTTCTGGAGTGGCGACCGCGAACCGGAAGACGTTGCGTTGGAAGGTCCCCACCAGGTGGACCGATGACCTGGTGAAGGTTGTGGGACGCACGGGGCTGGTCAAAGTGGCGGCGCTTGGGGGAGGACTATGTCCAGCAGTGGACGTCTTTCGGCTGATATGATGACCTATTATATTATAACTTGTACCGTCACACAACTGGGCAAAGGCTTGCCTTCATTATTTTCCTTGTTTCTGGTTTTATGCCACTTCTTACCAATTCCTAAGGAAGACATTTAAATCATCCTACCATCTCTTGCATGGTCTGTAGTGGACGTTTCTTGGGTATGGGATATTTTTAAAATTGAAACCGCTAAATAAAACCTAAGGGATATTTTGGTATACGTTTAGATGTGGTTTGAGAAGATCAGATAGACAGTCGATTCCTGTATAATATTTTTTGTACTCATCTCTATCCTGTTGTACTGAAAACAATTCCAATACCTATTACTTAGTAGGAAAAAATATATAAAGATGTTATCTATCATCCATCATCAGCCTTGTAATGTTTCCACTGCAGGCACAAAGCCCTCTTCTTTGTGAGAGGAAATAAGCCGTAACCCACCACGCTGGCACTATGCGGCTTGGTGGATGTCACGTCGGTTTCCTTGCGAAGTTTTCCTTCACCATTTTGAGAGCAGTGGAGACGAAATGATTTACACAAAGTGAAACGCCTGCCTGGGTTCAAACCCATGACCTATAACTTGTAAGTCGCGGCCGTTACCACTGGACCACCACTGCAGATGTTATATGTAATTTTTTTTTTTTTTGGAGAAATTAAATATTTTTTTGAGTTTATTAAAGTTATAATGACATTTTTTTTTTACTCAAATAACTGTAACATGAAAAGTTTTCTGCTCACGTCATAAAAAAGCTATGCAATAAAAGTTATTTAATAATTTATTTTCGTTCAGCGTATACTGACGAAATTCAAAAAGTTCATGTCCCACTTAGTTACCACACCATAATATACCACAAAGTTTAGTTATATGAGTTATAAACTAAAATTAACTACGATGCAACATAGTTCCGACCCCTGCTGTTAATATTACTTGTTTTAATTAAAAAATTATGAGCATGTCAGCAATTTACTTTTGTTTTGCTTATGTGACAGATAAAACACAAACATAACTTCACGCCTGTTTTTCCCCAAGGTTCAGCAGAGGAGCACTTATATTACACGTACACAGTTGAAGTTAAGTTTTGTTATTAAAGTTTATAATTAGAGTGCATTAAAATGACTCATTAAGTGACCACATAGGCACTAAAAGTGAGTCGAGTCACCATCAGTTTTTTTTGTATTGATTATAGGCTTGCGCTTAACCATTATCTCACCTGATGGTATGCGATGATGTGGTCGTTTTGCTTGATCTCTTCCAAACTGAGGTAAAGTCAAAGTCAAAGTATTTATTAGTGGGTTTTTTTGTGATACAGTAGGTCTTATAGTTAGGTTACGGTGACTCAAAAAACTGCCTGCCTGCATTAGGGCAATACAATATTTATCAATATAAGAATTTAAAATCGATATTTCATACAAATTAACAAAATTTCAATAGTAACAATACAATCAATTTTTAAACGACTTCAAACAAAGGAGGAGGTTCTCAATTCGTCGGAATCTTTTTTTTTATGTGTGTTCCCCAATTACTCAAAGATGCCTTGAACGATTTGGAAAATTATTTTTTTGTTTGAAAGGGTATATATATCCAGTTGGTCCCATAGTCATCAGGTCAGGATCTGATGATGCGGTCTTGGAGAAATCGAGGGAACTCCTCAAATATTATAGATATATAGCGATTTTGGTATTTTCATCAACAGTGCTATCATTTGCACTCAGAAAGTGAAGAAGACCACAGATGGCCAATGGAAATCCTTAATGCTAAATATTTCATGGATATAAGATATCTCTAATAGTTAAACGACTATGATGAAGCAAATACTTAAAAATAAATAGTACTGATGAAAATGGTACCATCGAACTGATCTGATGATGAAGCCGGCAGGTAGGCACTGGAACTCCGAAATAAAACAATTTATCCTATTCGTATTTGGGCTTATTGGAATCGTCATTAGATGTACTTTGGCTATATATGATTTTTATGGCAATTGGAGGTACCTATCAAAACTAAAAAGAGATAAATAAAAAACTTTTTAACAAAAAATAAACCGACTTCCAAAAAAAAACACTGCAAAACGAAAAATAACTATCTTTTCCGAAGTCGGTGTCGAAACACGGCAAACAATAGGTATCAAAGACAGAGATATAGAGAGTTTACAAAAGGAAGAAGAGAAGTAGTCCAGTGTACAATTTTAGAATAATATTAAATAAATCGCAAATATATTAATATAAACTATACATAAATAAATACAAAATATATATGCCTATAGACATTTACTAATATTATGTCATTCCGAAAGAAAATAATCCTTGATTTTCCTCTTGAAGACATTTAGAGAAGGGCTGTCGCGTAGGGAATGTGGTAGAGAGTTCCAGAGACGCACTGCAGTAACCGAGAAGGAGCCATCATAGCGGCTGAAAGTGTGACGTGGGGTACGAAGGAGAAGAAAAGTGGAAGTGCGACAGGGTTTACCCCTCGAGACAAGGTACTCAAAGCGTTGACGAAGGTATTGAGGTGAATAAGGATTGTGTAGGAGAGTATAGAGAAGAGATAGGATATGGGTATCTCGACGACGCCGAATCGGCAGCCATTTCAATTTAGTCCGAAACTCCGACACATGATCGTATTTACGGAGGCCAAAAATAAAGCGGACGCTCAAATTCTGCAGTCGCTCGAGTTTATTGAGGAGTACTTTCGTTTTTTCAATGTTTATATACGCTCATGAGAGGGTATAGGAGCGAAGCCACGGGTTAAAAGCCACTGCATAACAAAATTCAAACTTGAAGAATTTCTCATAATAATTAAATTAAATTCAGTAAGACTGTACCGCATATAAAAGGTGATTAAAGTGGTAAAATGGCCAAGCAGTAACTTAGTTCCACCTCCATACAACCTGCTTGAATATTCCAGATATTAAGGCAGGTTCATACTTACATCTACAGCGCGGTAGTTAACGTGCTCTGTTACACGAAAGGGGCGGTCTCAACTAGGAGTGTATACGCTGTCGCAGCCTTCCGGCCAGCGGTGTGTACCCCGGCTTTATTGTTGTGTATGCCAGTGTATACAATGTCTTAGTAGAGCTAGTAATTGATGTGTTGTGTTTAATTCGTGGGGACGTATTGTGGGGTTAGAGCAATTATGAAAATTATTATAGTGAGGTAATTAGATAATGTGTGGTTAGGAAATTGAATTTTAGTTTGTTTCTTTGAAGCTGAAAGCAAAACATTTATTGATGTCCAATGAAAATCAGTAGTTGTTCAGCTAATGATTATTATTCGTCGTTTCAATGGTCATGTCAACGATAATAACTGAATCTAGTATTTTAAAAAGACGGTATTTTTTTGTTGTGATATTTTTTCTAACCATCCCTTGTCAAGCACCTGACATTATCAGGTACTTAAAAAACAAACGACGCAACGCCTACAAAAATTAGTTTTCAAAGTTAATACAAATTACTTAAACAATTTATTTATGCAAAAAACAAATTGTTTAATGTATTATACTATCTATACCTATTTAAGAACCTACCTTCGTCAATTCCAGGCACTTGTATAATATTTGGCAGCAAATAATGGCAGCATCGTGAATAAAATATGACGTTACAGTCTTCTGAAGTTGAGGCAAAAATGCGAGAGCAATTTCCCTTCATGAAGTAACTTTATATCATCGAGTAAGGTTTATGTTGTCTACTTAACAAGGATAAACTCGATCGTTATGTTTATTTAAATTCTTATAACAAGACCATTTTCTTTTATTACTTACGTAGGACGGGTCATATAATTTCTTTGGATAAAAAACATTTTTACAAAAAAATACATCCGTCTTCCAAATAAAAACACTACAAAGTGGAAAATAACTTCAACTTCGAAAGTCAGTGTTCCTGTTGTCGTTGTTTTTTTTTTGACACCGACTTCCAAAATTGGAATTTTTTTCACTTTGTAGTATTTTATTTCGAAGTCAGTTGTTTTTTTCTAATGTTTTTTTATTTTTCACTTTTTAGTTGTGGTACATAATGGACCGACCAGTTTTATAGGCCAGGTACCTATATTACCCAAAGTGGTGACAAAGTAGATAAACTCAATAACATGAAACTAACAAAACCAGTGGTATGAGAGTATACCAGGGTGAACTGTTCACACGTTCGAACCCCTTTAGAGCGTGTAAACAATAAACAGAAATGCGATTGCAGCTATCCCGAGTGATTTGCCGTCATTTATTGAAGAGTTCTGATGTATATCTCCGAAGTTCTTCATCAGATCTTGATGAATTGGAATCACATGACAAGCACCAAGTTCGTATTACACGAAATAAATGAATATGAAATTTGAATTTGAACAAATAAAAAAAGAATCATCAAAATCGGTTCACCTAGTAAAAAGTTCTGAGGCTCGCTTTGCTCGCTCACTTCAGCTCCCGTCATCTCCTAACCTAACCTATCCGTGTCGGGGTGCCCTAATCGGGTCAGAGCCCATTCGTCCCCTAAAATTCGTCCCTCAGCATAAAAGTTGTAGATTCGGCCCCTATATAGGTGCCCATTGGTCTCCTGGTAGGGGATCAATTATTATTTTAATAAAAAATATTATTTTTAAGGTACCCATTCGTCCCCTCTAATATATATACAATATAAGTTAAAGATTCGGCACCTATTCAGGTGCCTATTGGTCCCCTGAGATAAAATTAGCTATATTTTACATAAGAAACGGTTAACATTGTGAACACTTGTGAACAGTTTATTAACGGAATTAATTTAATAAATCATAACAGATCATTGAAAAAAGAGCTATGATGAATGATAATCCGTCATGATAATAATATAACCTGTCGATAGGCTTACGATGTAAAATTGTCTCACTACGAATGGCTTGTTAAAGAAACGGGTTACAAATAATAGATAAGGTGTTTAAAATTGGTAAGTACTTACTCTCCAGATGTGCGCGGGGTGTGGAATGCCGAAGCGGGAGGGGTAATCTTAGCCAGAGTATCTGCGCGCGAGCAAATAACAAAGGCGTAGCCCAAAACAATAGACGCTCGATGAAAGGACTTACACCTGATTGGCTAACACCAGTACTAGACAACTTCGGCGTATTTATTCCAGGAATGTGTTACTACATTTAGTTTACTTATAGTTGCAAATCCAAGCGTACTGATTTTTATACTGTCTCGAGTGAAAGTTTACTCATTAGCGTATCCTGTAGGATTACTTATTAAATTTAATTAGTGAGTGAAGTGATCAGTGCATGTACGTGAAGGAAAAATACGTAAGTTCAACTATTTACCTATACATATAATTGGAACGATGACACAGAAAAAAAAATTCAACTACTTTTTAATAGTTACTATTAAATACTTTATTTTATTTTAAGGTAAAACATAGATTTTTAGTATGCTACTGTGTATGCACTCACATAATTTTCTATTTTGTATGATAAAATATTACTTTTTCTACTTTTTCAGTGATTTTCATATCTATATAGAGTAGATAAATAGTTTGTTTATTAATCGATTCAATCACACCATCATAATTATATAAAAACAGCATGTTTTGATAATATTTTATGTTGCTTTGATTTATTTTGCATTATTTCTTTTGGATGTTTGGAAAGCAAGGGACATACGATTTGACATAGATGTGCTGTGAATACAACATCTTAAAACTCTTGTTTGAATATAGTATTCGAAGATAAATGTTTTTACGGTTATTATAAATTAAATAAACGTACATGTCTATGAAGACATGAATGTTTATTTAATTTATAATAAGCATATTATAGTTAAAGTAGCATATTATGTCGAGTAATGTTATTATTTGGTAACTTTTTCTTACAGAATAACCACAGTGCAGTAGTGGTTTGACAGGAATTGAGTATATATCCTCTGAAAGAGGTAGACCAATTTTATTGAGAGGAGGGTATCAGTTATATATGAAGAAAAATACAAAAATGGCTCATTTTATTGGAAATGCACTCAAAGAAATACTTGCCATGGAAGTATCACAATTCAAGAAAACCGTATCTTAAAAGAAACACCTCACTTATCTACACCAGATACAACAAAAAATGAGCTCAAGAAAGCACTAAATTCATACAAGAATAGAGCAGCCAGAGGAAACGAGTCACTACTAAATATATCTGACGAGGAAATGAGGGAATTTAAAGACAAAGGACTAGACTTTATACAAAATATTCCCGACTTCCAAAACCTTAAACATGGACTCTATAACGCAAGAAGAAAAGCAAATGGTGCCAATTGGCTGATTTTTTAAAAAGCAGAGGAAGTAGTTGTACCTAAAAAATATGAAGACTTTTTAATATGTGATTATCGAGATGGTTCAAACCGAATTTTAATATTTTCTGTGGTAAATGAGGTGACAATGTCAAGTTTCTCCGATTTCTTTTTAGATGGAACCTTTAAATTTGTAATTCATCCATTTGTTCAGCTATTTAGTATTCACGCTGATATTGGAAGTTCTACCACCAGTACAAATGTTGTACCGTTAGTATTTGCGCTGCTTTTAAATAAAAAGCAAGCTACTTACGAAATTCTACTTCATATGCTTTAGGCCCGTTTTCCCATTTGGTGTCCACGTCAGTTGACCATGGATTTTGAGATAGCAATACAAAACGCGGCACAAAAAGTTTTCCCAAATACGCTAATTTCTGCATGTTATTTCCATTTTTTGAAATCCCTGTGGAAGAAAGCAAAACACTTGGAACTCAAATCTAGACTACATAAGCGACACGATGCCCTTTGCGCCTCACTAGCTTTAATACCAGAACAATATATAGATGACGGTTGGCTTTATATCATGGAGGACTGCCCTCAAAATAATCTAATTTCAGCTTTTAATGATTATTTTGTCGAGAACTGGCTCGATAATAAAACTATAGCCAGAAATTGGAATGTATATGGACAACGTCATCGGACGACTAACCTTGTAGAAAGTTGGCATTCCAAAATTAATCGTAAAATTAATGGTAGAAATAAACCAAATATTTTGCAATGTTTAGACACTCTACATAAAGAAGCGAATTTATCAAAAAATAAAATGGATCAGGTGCAAAGGGGTGTCCAAACAAATAATCGGACTCCTGAATCGATTGAAAATGAAGCGAGAATAAATCGCATAATTAGCCAATTTTTTGAAAATCAGATTTCACTAGGCCACTGCATGGAAAAGCTATGCATATATTATTAATTTAAAATGAAAAAACAAATATAAGATTAGTTTTATACTAAAATAATGTTGATTTGTTTATTCTTCAATAATTATTGTGATTTTAGTCATTTTTTGTTATTGTAGTTATAGTTTGTTAGATTTAAGTTATTATGATTTTGCATGTAGTTGGTAAATAAACAAAAAATACGGTGATTTTAGCCAATTTTTATGTAGGTACTTCTAGTTACAATTTATTAGATTTAAGTTATTACTATTTTGCATGTAGTTGGTTAATATAGAAAAAAAATATATGTTGATTTATCTAGTCTTCAATAATTACTGTGATTTTAGTATTTTTTTTGTACTGTTATAATTTTTTAGATTTAAGTTATTATGATTTTGCATGTATGTAGTTGGTAAATATACAAAAAAATAAGAAGTGATTATTTACTGTTGATATGTGTTCTATTTTTTTTGCATATTTTATATTTAATGTTTATTTATATGATGGTCAATCAAGGCTGATTTTTGTAAAAGAGTTGTATTTTGTTAGTTTCTAGGACATTGTGATTTTGTATGTGTTAATCTTATTTGAAATAAACATGATATCTACCGAATTACTATATTTTTTATTTTAGCCTTTTCTGCGCGACCGTACCAGGACTACCAAGCTGCAGTATACACATATACATGTACTTATATTAGAAGAATGAATAAAAATAAATATTCTTCAGGGGACGAATGGGACCCTCAAAAGTTCCAGTGGACGAGTGGGCACAGGGTGCGAATCTTAGGGGACGAATGGGCTCTGACCCCCCTAATAAATTATTAATTATTCGAAGAGCGAGCGAAGCGAGCTCAGGAGGAGCTCGCTTCGCTCGCTCTTCGAATAATTTATATTTTTTTACCTCACTAATTATATTTAAATAAAAATATGACATAAAATTGAATGAAATACTCGTATACCTCTGCCATGACAATTTATCCAACCTAAAATTTGCAAATGTCGTGCTATTTGAAACTTTAAAAGTATCTTCGAAACTTTATATATATATCTCGTAAACCATGACATAACGAGTTTTCAAAATTTGTAAAATGCTTTCTTCATATGAGTACAATCTACAAAAAAAATGAACTTCCAAATCAACGGCCCATAATGGAAATTTTATCCAAAAATATAGTCGTATTGATAAGCTCCTCCTTTTTTGGGAAATCGGTTAAAAAGAGTTTGGTGAATGAAAAAGTAAAACCGAGGACTTTAAATAAGAATAAAATATTACTATACTTTGCCGTAACTTTCCTAACGTGATAAGTCTCACAGGAACCGTGCACTTTGCCGGGAATTTGCCTACGACACCCGCAATAATCTAGCTTTATAGCAGTAAAATAATTTTAGTAAACGGATCAGAAATCTGCATATAAAAATTATTTCGACAAATCCTTTTCAGCCTAAGATTTGAAATTAAGAATAAAATATATGTAATTATCCTTGCCGCGACTTTGTTCCCGTGACATATCTTACAGGAATCGTGCATTTTGCCGTATAGTTTTTTAACAGTGCAAGAAATTTCCATGCCCGAACAGAACTTCCAGAGATCCAACTTTACAAATTTAAATACTCGTATTCTAGAATTTGAAAGGTCGTTGCAATATGAGATGAGATTTATAAACCAAAACAACGTTTCAATAGCCAAGGAATAAATAAACACGCGACCTAAGATCCGACTGCAGAAACCTGCAGAAATCAGAGTTTTTGATTAAACTTAATTTTCATAATTTATAATTGATAGTAGAATAGATTTCTGTAAGGTTGCCTCAAAATATAGCCGCAACAATCGTTATTTAACCAGTTGAAATTTATATTTGGTATTTAACCGCAAATATAAAAGTTTAAAAAAAGTATCTAACATCATTTGAAAGAAACTGATGACGAAAATAGAAAAAAATAAGGTTGCTATCTCTCAGTTAGCCGCAAGCTGTGGGTAACTAGTTTGCAAAAACTACGTAACTATAAAGGGCGGCTAACTGAGAGCTAGTTGATGTGGCATACTTACCCGCGACACAAGGGAACTTCCTAGAGAAGGAAAAAAAAACTAACAGCTGGTTGCTGTAAGATGAAGCCAGGCAACCCTTTTATTTTTCTTTTGTGTTGGGAAGTCATCCAATGACTTCTCCCGTTCTGGGTGAAGAGGGAGGGCGTGTCAGACTTTTACTGACTAAAACCCACCCGTGTTCCTTCAGTTGCCAGGGCCGCGGAAACTCTCTTTCAAATTTATCCGCGATCCAGATAGGCAACTCTGCAGTAATCTATTCTATTGTTAAGAACACAGATACAAATCTAACTAGTTGGTTAGGTCTGTGGTCAAGAATCATTCATAAAAATCAAGTTTAATCAAAAACAAAATACCTGCAAATTTTGCAGTGGGATCTCAGTATAGAAACATAAAATACATAACATATCAAGTCCGCCCATGTACCTGCTTGTTGCATGAAGTTTTGATAAATAACATAACTTAACCCCAGTATTCCTCGAAGGGTTTCCATCACGCTTTTCTGTCTACTCAACTCTCCCACCTCTCCTTATCTCATCCCTCTTAATATCTGTGTTCTTCACACGCTAGGAATCTGCATACATCTAACAATCTTCTCTTGCTTTGTTCTTCACATACTTCTTATTTTATTCATTCTTCCTTTCATATTCAATCCATTCTTCTCTGGCATGCGCTTCCTCTCGATATCAGGACGGCCACCAGTCAATACGCATTTTATTTAAGCGGAAGTTGCGCCATTATTTTTCACACCATTAGTATCTTCTCGATTCAATCACTTTTCTATTCTTTTTTATAAATAAAAGTATTTACTAAAGTAAACATATATTTATGTTTTTTTTAACTATTCAATTCTTTTTATTTTTTTATTCAATTTTACTTCAATAATTATTACTTTTTTTTGCACCTGCCATGTTATCTCTCCAACTCCGTTGGTTGACAGATAAAGAATGCCTCAGGCATTAAGTCCGCCTATGTACTTGTACGTGCATGAAGATTTAAGTAAATAAATAAATAAATTTTAAGAAATAAAGGGTTAAGCAGTTGCACGTATAGCACACTCACTATGTCTAAGTCATCAACTGGGCCCAAATCCAGGCTCTGGCCTGCTATTGAGGAATACCAGACAGAAAATCCCATCATCACTTTCATGCCCGACCTAGGAATCGAATCCAGTTCCTCATGATTAACAGTAGCACTTGCGCCCACTTAGACCATCCAGTCAGTCATAAAACTCCTTCTTGATAATACATTATTTAAAACGAAAGCTTGTATAGTTCATTAGCCTAAAAAATAAAACAATGGACCCGGACACACTATTTCCAGCTGCATATAAAAATGATTTCGACAAATCCTTTCATAAAATAACTTGGTGTTATCAACAGTGTTTTATTCAATCTACGTCAGAGGGGTTAAGCCCGGTCTCCATTTGTGGGTTTAAGCCAAGCACAAGCTATTTTGTCAGCGACAGTATGCTTCTGACAGGCTACAAGCTATGGCGGTGTTACTGTGGCTTTGTGTCACACCGGAGCGTAATGTTCGCTTGGGTGGAAGCAACGTGGGGAATAGATTTTTAAGTGATTTTGTGTCGTTTTTTATCTTTTTATGAATAGTTTCCAAACTGCTCTTAATAAGATGTATTCGCAGAGCGATTTGGCTAGCTACACTTTTCTTAGATTAAAAGAAATCTTTCGAATGTTTCGAGTTTGACTTAACAATTATATAACCTAAATCAAGAATGTTTGAAAAATATTAATGATTCTATAACAAACAAGCTGTCCCGGCGAACTTCGTACGATCTCAAATAAATGTATGGGAAATGGTGTAACTAACCCGACTTTGTTTTGAATTTTGAAAATAATCGACAACGCCATCTACTGGCATTATCAGAACCAGTTTACAACGCTATGTTCATTTTGGTCCGTATTTTATTTCTGCCATTTATCAGAGCGTGTTCGCAAAACGTATAAGAAAATGATTTTCTTCATAATTTTGTTTTTCGTTAATATTGCCGATATTTTAATAGTTATTCTATTATTCGGAGCGGAGATAAATCCAAAAAATCAAAGATCATGAAAATCGATCCAGCCGTTCTCAAGTTATAAATGGTGAAACTAACACGACTTTGTTTTATATGTTGAGAAGATTTGAAAAAAGGTACAATGACCATAAATAGGCGACTTGCATAGCACAGCAAAAAATACGAAATGATTTCAAATGAAAAGAAATAGTGTAATTACGACTATGACGGTGTATAAGAAGGCCATTCTTTTTCTCATAGTTGTAGAACAAGTAAATTCTTTCCCCGACTCCGTTATAAGGACCCATTTATTTCATTTAAGAGAAATTTTTCAGTTAGTTTACAATGAAAGGCTAATATGATTGTGTGAGTATACATTTTATAGGTTAAATCACAATTATCATTTTAGATGACAGATGACCACAGCTGGACAAAGACCTCACCCAAGCGTTGGCACATCGACTGGTCCTCTGCTCCTCGCACCTATCTAATGCCCACAGCCTCCAAGAGTCCATCTCATGTCTGCGATACAGACAGTTGATAATAACGTATAGCATTGGACGTTCGAAAGTAAAAAAGTACGAACGTCGAACGTGCAAATGCGACGACGATGCAACAACCATATTCCATGTACCTAAATATTTTTACAAAAATTTAATACAAAAATTTAATACAAAAATCAAATAGTTTTTGATTTTTCAATTAATTACTTTATTTATAATATTTTAGGTAACTTCTTTTTTCGAATTACATTTAAATGTAAAGTATAATTATACATTTTTGAAATGACCTCTTAAAATCCTTTATTTTGATAAAGGGTTCTCACGATAGATTTGGATGAAAAAAAAATTGTACCCCCGCAATATGGCACCCAAAATCCGCCATTTTTCTATTTTCCAATTTTAATGTAGCACTCATACATAGACTGATAAACACATTACCCTCCTTCAGCAGTCGGGTAAAAAGCGGTCCCTTCAATCTTCGGTCACAAGACTCACAAGTTTGGTTTCCATTATTTGAGGAAGATGTATAAAAGAAAATGCCTTTATCATAAAAAGTATTCCTTACATATTCTTTTTGTTATAAAAATTACCCTGGCATGTCGTTTGATATTAAGATCTATTCCTCAAAAGGATTGTGTCTCTATAGAACTTATTATATATGGCACAAGAGAGAACGTTAACGAGTCAATTGGATATATTTCTTTTGTTATGTATTTCCTTATTCTCTCTTTTTAATGTCACGTTAGTTTCCATTAACTATTTTTTGTATACTAGTGATATTTTTAACCCGATCGCCGAAGGAGGGTAATGTGTTTATCAGTCTATGTATTTTTGTACCTATGTGGCGTTCTAGATCCGATTTTGATGATTCTTACAAGAGAAAAATAGAAAAATGGCGGCTTTTACAAAAAGACGCTATTTTTCTATTTTCCTATTTTAATGTAGCTGGCTTCATTAAAATAGGATGTCACTCACAGGATCAAACATACATACATACACTTGTAATCATTACCCTTCTTAGGCAATCGGGTAAAAATATCCCATATTATGGGGATCCAATTTTTTTTTCTTTCAGACCCTTTATTTAGATACCCCATACAAGATGGGGTATCAAAATAAAGGGTTTTAAGAGATGATTTCAAAAATATATAACACTTATATGTTTAAATATACCATATTCGAAAAAAAAAATCTTAAATGTAGTCACAAAAAAAAAACAAAGAACCACCTGCTTAAGAAACGAAATAAAAATACATAAACAAGAAGAAAATCATGCTGTGCAGACGGAGGATACATCTGATTTTGGTCAGCCAGCTCGTGAATATGTATCCTCCTACTGCACGGCACGATTTTCTTCTTGTTTACGTCCTTTTAGTTCGCTTCTGGTGTTGGGTTTTTTGATTTTTTGAATTAACTTGTTTGTTTATTAGATGCTTTATGTTAATTTTCGATTGCATGTAAAAGACGTCTATGATCGTTGGTTGTTTAAGTTCATAGGTTGGCTTGCTTTTAAAAGACTTACTTGTAAGAGAAAACTTAGGTACACTTGAAAATAATAGAAAAAAATTAAGTAATTAAAAGTTTCTTTATTTAAATTAAGTAATTAAAAGTTTCTTTATTTAAATTAAGTAATTAAAAGTTTCTTTATTTAAATTAAGTAATTAAAAGTTTCTTAAATTAAATTAAGTAATTAAAAGTTTCTTATGGGCAAATGAGCAGACAAGGGAACAATGATTTAAAAAAATACAAAAGAGCCTAGGTAATGTGTCACAGTGTCATCATATAAGAGACAAAAAAAAAATGTTTGTGCATGACATGTGATTTAAAACTTTTCACTATTGTTATTACTGTTACAATGCCATTTTGTTACAAATCTAAGACGATACACAATCTCAGATAAAAGATCTGAAAAATCTTTAGATAAAAAGTACTGTGTGAGCCAAAATCATAGTCTTTGTATCACACAAAGTAAAGAATCGATCAAAATGCCATCCTATTTAAATAAAATTCAAATTCTATTGCACGACAATATGAAGGAAGCTATCCGTTGGCGTATGTCCAAAAATTGCTTCATTCTCCATGCTGTAAACCACGTTTCGGATCCATTCATGTGTAAAGATACTATTTGAACTAGATCGGGGCTGCTCTATCTAGGAAAATGTAGGTTTAGCACGTGAAAAGAGCTATTGAGCTGGACGGAGTTTAGTCATGGCCATATTAAGCTTGATTTTTTGAAATTTCCTCGATAATGGAAACTCGTCAAACATTCTCGTAACTCGTTTTTCGCAATTATTTTCTTCCTTAACTTGCCTCAACATCTTTACAAAAATATTTTAAGTTACTCATATATAATAAGATAACTAATTAAATTCTGCCAGTGACTTCAATCGCGTGAAAGTCGGCAATTATCCTAAGGGATTATATCCGGGGATAAAAAGATAATATCTTAGATCCTAATACAAGACATGGTCTACCTGTGTGTCTAAGTTCATTGAAATCCATTCAGCCGTTAAGACTAGAAAAGGTTACAAATAGGCACACAGATATAGTTACTTTCGCATTAATAACTACCATATTTCCTGTGTTCCTAAATGTTTAGTCTAGAGTAGACCTAAGTGGATATATTGTATAGAGTTGATGGTAACTTAGTGTGAAGTGGAAAAAAAAAAAAAACCCAAAGTCCAAACTGTTTGTTGTTGCTGAATTACCAACTACACGTGAGTATTATATATCCTTGAGTATTTTTCTACCCACTGACCTACCTGCTTGTACTAGTTCTGTTGTCTATCTAGAGTCTATTACATTATATCTAGTGGTCCTACGGATATTATGAAAGTCCCTATCCTATATATATCATCATCATAAAATCATGTCAGTTGAAATACTTCCACTGCTGAACATAGGCCCCCAAACAGCGCCACATTGACCGATCCCCTGCGTCTCGTATCCAGCGGATTCCCGCAACTTTAACCAGGTTGACCTAGTCTTCCAACGCTTCCGATTCACGGTCGCCACTCCAGAACTTTTCGACTCCATCAAATCAACAAGATAATGCCGCAAAGTCAGCCCGCACGATCTCAACTTCTTCATTTTAACTGCTCAAACAGAATAAGACGTATAAAATTTTCGTCATACCACATCGCAATTCACATTATCCAGGTCAGATACTGGAGAAGCTTAGCCGAAAATCATGGCGAAGCAAAGCAGTCCTCAAAAACGGGCAGGCCTCATAATCGGGCCTAACGTCTGAAACTCTGAATAGTTCAATTCCCGGGGGTTATTACCAAAATAACCATGTTCTTTCATCAAAATTGCTACACCCACTGGAGAATCTGTCGGTGAGTCAAAGGACCTCGCGAAATGACAGGCTCAAGTGTTAATGACTGATGCGTATCTACATTTTCGTGAAGCAGACAGTACCGAAGGCCTCCAACGCCCTTTTGTTAACCTCTAAAGCCTTTACTTTTGATGTTATGAACGCTTCGAGGTGATTAAACGAGAAATTTTTGATTTTGTGTTGTGAAATTGAGCTTATCTTTAAAGAGATGGAAGCTCACGATTAGATTATTCCTCGCTGATTAAATAGCCCTGTGGAAGAGGCGTGAAATCTGATTACGATCGTTTCTGATGTGAATTTCAAAATGTATTTTTCCTAAACTGAAAACATTAAAGTATAAAATGTAATTCCAATATCCTTTATATCTGTATACTTTAGCTGGTGAAACTTGGGAACCACCGATGATGAGTTTTGAACTTTCGGAAACTTTCTCGGTAAGATAGTTTTTGAGAATCTGCACATTGTAACACAAGTGTGGTGACGGGTACTCAGGAACAAGATTGATCAATATGTCCTTCAAAGTAGGAAGTTTTATAACTTCCTCCTCACTACCTATTCGTTTATGAAACTCATAAAAGTTTAACGGGGATGTACATGGTATATTAATTACCGGAAGAATACTAACAATATAAGTAACTTGTGAGCATATTAAATTAAAACGAGCTCAATGTTTAACACAAAATTTACATTATTATCAAAACAGGTTTATTGTCGAGAATTATTAAAAATGAGATGATTTCAAAATGGTTAACGCGGTCAGAACAGCAATACGTTCGAGTAGTTTTCAATCCTAATAATTCATATTAAAATATAATGCAATAAAAAAATAGTTAGAAAAAATACTACGCGAGCAAAACTGTCCGAGCGCGTGCGTTGGTCCTGAAACATTCGCTGCTTCCGCCGGGATAACTGACTGACTTTGACTAAATTAGATAACTGACTGACTCTCTGCCTCGGCTGAGGATAAGGCAGCATTGAGTCATCAAATTATTTTAAAACAGGTATACAACACACAGCTCACAGCTGTACAGCAATATGAAAGAAGTTCTAAGGGTCATTGAAAAACTCGCAAACTAAAACTCTTTACAAGAAATACCTTACAAAATCCTCAAAATAATCTAACCAACAAACATTAATATCAACCTAATTACTCAGCACAGCGAACGTAATCTTCCTTCATACATAAGGCCTACCCCTCATGAATACGGAGGAAGTGACTAGTTGTGATCAAGCCCTTAAAAGCTTTCCGCAAATGGAGGCCAGACGTGAGATCGTTTTGGCCGCACACTTATCACATAGATTGATTGCAATAGGAGGTGATTGGGTTCCTATATGTGCCGTCAGGTGGTAGGCAATTTTATGGCAATTTGTGGGCTGTTTAGGAGTGTCTGGAGTTTTATTGAGCCGGAAGAAATATCGCTTGAGCAAGATGGCAGCTAAAAGTTTCACTAAATCTTTTGATAGTACACCTTATTTGAAAGTATTTGCGTTTTATTTATTCTAGACCAGCAGACGCCTCGCGGTTTCACCCGCGTAGTGCCCGTTCCCATGGGAATATAGGGGTAAAAAGCCTATGTCACCCGGGGATAGTGTAACTTCCCAACGGTGAAAGAATTTTTGAAATCGGTCCAGTAGTTTAGTTATTCGTTACATACAAAAATACAAATCTTTCCTCTTTATAATATTACTATAGATAGGGTCGCGTTAGATCACTATCTTGCCTGATGGTAAGCGATGATGTGGCTCTTTAAGTCATTTTATAGGTCATTCACTCTTGCCTTAAAGACCCCGAGGTCGTAGGTGTCAGGGAACATAGACGCCGGGAGGGAATTCCACTCCTTAGCTGTACGCACAATGAAAATATTCCCAAAAATGATAAGTGGTTAGGGCGTGTAAAAGATTCTTGAAATATCTTACAACATTTTCAATCTTTATCGGGTCTTGTATAACCAGTAGTTAACCGCGTCGAATAACAATGGCAGTGTAATTGCCTTGCTGGCATGCAGTAGTATGGTCACTGTGACTTGTAGTAAACGTTCAAAATATTATGTACTCGGTGGACTGATAGATGCGAGATGTATCAAATCAGGTGATGGACGACGTTCTGGATGAGCCTATCTCCAGCACTTAATTGAGGACAAGTAACATGTTGATGGGCTGGTTTTTCACTCATGAAGGTGACCTATGGATAAAAAGACAGACAGAAGCCCAGAATTCCCTCTCTCACAGAGAGGAGGCCTGTGCCCCAGCAGTGGGAACATTAAAAGGCTGGCATGATGAGACAAAATAATTCTTCCATGAGTCATCGTCTTTACGAAACTAAGGTACAAATCATCATTTAAGAAATTCCGTGAGAAATTTTTCCTATTCCATGAAATTCTAGTTCGCGGTTTCTAGTTTATTTTGCACAGCGAAGTAGGAGTACGGCTTTGTCGACTGGCTGCACTTATTGCACACTTTAACACTTCAACGGCGAGACTTATGTGCAGATTACCTTAGTAAAGCTCGGAGTCAAAATGTTAAAGAAAATTTTGCATTTCACGTGTGGTTTTAGTGCAGGGTAAAATGTTAAGTATAAGTTTAGTTTATTACTCAATCAGGTGTACTGTGAACGGATGTTGACGGGTATGTTTGCTTCAAAATGTCTGTAGAATTCGCTGCATAATCTTAAATCCAATACAAAAGCTTGGAACCACAACTGTAAGTGATTGATTCGTTTCAGCATAGCTAACCTAACATCTCTTTGTAAAAACCCAAACAAAACTATATATCATGTGAACTTAAAAAAAATGAAGATCATGCTAGATATCGATTCAGGACGGATTAAATTTGTCCGATTTGGAAATAGGGACAATAAATACTTCATGTCAATTACTGCAATTGCTACGCTAAATCGAAGCAGCTATAGTAAATAGGAAGCTTTTTGGTAAGAAATTTAATACAATTCGACTATTATTCTGCTATCGTAGTACATTATTATAAAAAGCATGTAGGCTGGTCGAAAAATAGTTGTGGCTGTATTCGAAACCTAATTTTAAAAAATCAACAAAAGAAATAAATAATAAGATGATAAAAGCCGTAAATGAGAGAAGCCGTGAGCTGACAAATATTTGGGATATAGTGAAAAAGTTGTTGATTATTGGAATATCCTATTTAAAATCCTTGTTCGAATCCAGTACCTGAAGAGCTGCGGAGATTGGAGTAGCTATAAGAACATAAACTTAAAACGCAAGATCGCGCTCCGTTGGCTTCTACAAATCCTTATTCCATTCTCAAGAATACAAGTGATATTATTCCACCTCGTAGAAAGCTGTAATAAAATAATTTCCTTCCGTTTCCACTACTAGGATAAATTAATGTTACTAATAAATTAAGAGCTTTTGTCTGCTTTTATTTTGCTTCAGTAATATCCAAGGTAAGATAAAGATGGCGGATATACATAGTTTAAAGTGCTTAATGTTTATAGTTATGAGGGTTTTAACAATGAGTTTTGGAAATATATTCTGTTCACCGTATGAATTATATTGAGGTTGTTTAAGCGTGATTAAAAACTAATAATATTGAAGTAATTGCAGCTGACCAGCCAATTATGCAGTTAACTATTCTACTGTCAATTATCGATCACAACAAATTACCTGCAGATTTTAACGGTGGGATCTATCTTAGGCTATAAAGAGTCAGTCGGTCGGGATCAACTGTTAGTTTTAACCATTTCGTTACTTTACAAACTATTAGTATTTTAATAGTATAAAAACTACGCGGTTGCTGGCAGACTGTGTAGAAAACTGGAAGATGATGTTTAGAATTAGAAAATAGATGATACTTAGTGTCATCACATTGGGTGTGTAACGTAAACGGAAAACATTTAAAAAAGTGAGATAATTCTACTAAAACACAATTTCATAAGAGAAGATTTTTTTAATGGATTTCATGGAGCGCCAAATCTGTATTTTAGATAATTATGTAGTTCCTTATCGTACATCACCTCAATCAGTTTCTATTTCTGTTCCACTCAAAACAAAAGTCCAAAAGTCTCTTTTCATATAAGAGAAGAGATTTGCATTGTACTTCACGATCGTGTTTCATGTAAAACCATCATTATGATTAACTCAAGTGCCTTCTTGTCTATTTAATTTTTGTGACTTAATTCCTAAGGCGCATCTGGAAATTGAAACAGTCGGGTAAAAAAACGTGTAAAAATATTATAAAACAAATGAATATTACAAAATAAGTATTCACGAACCGAGTAAACCCTTTTATTTTTAAGTGGCTGCTGAATCATCTATATCCGTGGAACGGAACTGAACGCAATCGATGTTCTCAGAAAAATAATCAGTTTAATCAGACGAAAAACGCTAGTCAAGTTAGCACGGTTTCTTTGTATGGGATGAGGCATCCGTATGTTATCTGTGGCAAAACAAGCGTGTAAAAGAAACCGTCAACAAACAAACATCACTTATTAACTACGAAGTCAGCTTTATCAACAAAATCTTTCTCAATACTAATGGAAACCAGGAAAATAAACACAATGGAACTTGGTGAAACAAAGGTCTTAAGGAAAGAACAAACGGCACGACTCCACGAAACGGGCGGAAATAAGCAGAGGACATTGTTAGAAGTTCAAGCCAATGCGGTGATTGCGGGAGAAAATGAAAATAGTTGAGGAATGGGGGTTATAGTTAGACTGGATTTTCCTATTGTGTATTTTTTTTTAATTCTGTGTTGGATTGGAGTTGGGGTATTTTAGTTCTAGCTGAGTGCTTCACTGCAAAAAATTTGGAAGTTTCATATAAACTTTCTTCGGTGTAATCACTTTATAGAATGTAAATATATTCAACCGTCTTCCGAAAGGAGGACCTTCTCAATTAAACCGTTTTTTTGTTACGTGATTACTTCGCTAATTATGAACCGATTTTAATGATCCTTTTTTAATCAAAAGGCAGGTGCTTTTTATGTGGTCCCATTTAAATTAGATCAAGATTTGGCGAGTAGTTTTTAAGATATTCTTGAAAATACGCATTTTCATGGCAATGTAAGGTACCGAAACTTAAAATAAAATATTTTAACAAAAAGATTTAATCGGAAGTGGTCTTGTGTGTCTTTAGTAACTAATTTTTTTTAGTTTTTGACACCGACTACCGAAAGAAAAGTAATTTTTCGCTGTGTAGTGTTTTGTTTTGGAAGTCATTTAATATTTATATTAAAAAGTTTTTTTAGTAAAAACCCTTCTATTCTAAGCACACAACTTCGTCTTATAAGAAAATCTTGTGGAAATTATTGTTCTATACCCAGCGGTTTAGGTTCTCTGTAATCTTACGAACTTTCCCCTGTATAGGGACTAAATAAAATGAGGTTTTTTTAACACGAAAGATGAATTTTTGTTGTGACATTGATTTTTATCTTAATTTTTTTTTAGTGATTTTAAACTAGTAGCTAATTCTTAGCCATAGTACGTAATAATTAAAATTATGTATGAACTAAAAATAAGTCACCAAAATATTGACTTATTTTTATAATACACTTATCGCTAACAGATAGAGACGTTGTTCTTAATCAATCTAAGACTGTCTTTTGACAGTCTTATCCGATAATAAATACTTGACAAAAGTGAAAACCGACCTACCAAGGAAAACACACCATATTTTTTTCACATCAAATCCAACGTCTACCGAACAATAACACCTCGAGAATTCATAACAGAACAGCAAGACAGAAACGTTTCCAATCAGTAAATGGGACCACAATAAGTTCCAGAGCTGTTAAGGTGCATATGTCACCTTTAGTGCAAAGTTTCGGCGTTCCAATGGGTAGTTCCAGCCTACTTGGTTCTCTCTTCACGGATAAGGTAGCGGGTTTAGTGATTGTGCAATTGAAATACGAGTAAGAATAAAGAGTATCCTGTAAATTGTTACAAAATGACCTTAAATCTATAATATAACATAATTATCTTATCTGTATCAACAAAAGGTAGAAGCTCTATCTCGGGGACCTGGATTCCTGAAACTGTAATAATTTAGAAGAGGAAATTTTTATTTGTATAAGAACAGTAAAAAAGAAAATTGCGTTTATTGGCACATTCAAAGCGAAAAACACTTCTTGGAGAAAACAACAATAATTATGTCATATTTATGTAGGTATATTTGGCTGGTATTCCAAATGCTAATGCTCATGGTCAACTCAACTCAAACTGGAAATGGACAGTTGTGATTGGCTGGCTATACAGAATGAATAGCATTATCTCTTTGATCTTTCTATTATATGAATGGTTTTGCCTTATAGTGAAACAGTTTTTTTTTTGACATTAATGACTCAAGTCCAAGATCTTAGACGACAAAAGTTACCGAACTCTTTTAACACAAAACCAGTGGAATTGAGTAGTGTAATCATGAATTTGGAACTTAGTCGTAATTGCTAACTTGAACTTTCATTTTCATTCAATACCTACCACACAATTACGTAATGTCTGGGCTCTTTCTCTATTGAGTACACATATGTCAAGCTCAAGAATCATTTGCCAAACTCGAGACTTGTGTTTGGTTCGCAGTTGATTGGTAGGTGTGGCCAATTTTGAGTTTGAGCCGAGTATGAGCGTCTGGTATACGGTTCAGGCCCGTATTGCTTGCTTTAATTTTATAGCCTACAAAAATTAGGAAAATGTGGCGGCATTTCATTGTAATAGACAGTTGACGCCTTTATTTATCGTGTCAACACTGCTGTGTAAACGGTACAAGTTGTTAAAAAAAAATCCTTTACTGAAAATGTACAGAATCTTGGACGAATATTGTAATTATTTTAAGTTTGCCTGACTAGTTCTACTCTTTCTATGCAAAAAGTGGTAGGCACAATCACTAGTTACTACTATTACAGTGCCGTAATAGCGTTAATTAATTCAACACCACTTAACACATACTACAAAGGTTAGATTACCCGCATGTACAATATGCTTGAGGTTAAACTAATACCATTCCACCTTCCATGTGTTGATAATTCATAACCTCTCCCGTTTGCTCCGAAATCGGATAGTAAAGCTTAACTATGGAAAATGGTTCACCGTATGGAGCCTTGTAAACCACAAATCCTATAAGGTATAGGAATATCTGGGAAGGGCAGAGAAGTGGTGCAGGATTATGTTGTGCGTTTTGAAAGTGACGCGATTCGTAGGAAAATGATTCTCTTAGTTCTTATCTAATCCCTGAAACTGTTATAGGTTTTCGGAAAATAGATAGGAAAGACCTTTGTTTTAATAAATAAATTAAATCTTTTTTTACAAAAAAAAATAGAAGAAAGGATTGCAAAGCATTGAATATGACTTTTCGATCAGCATCATTATCATCACTTGAGAAGAAAAAACAGTCTACTGCTGGACCTATGCCTTATCACGTACCTTTTTTTAAAAAAAAAAATAGATGACAGGATGCGCCCAAAAATTGAAGAAGTCAAAAATTGTTTATAAATTTCCGATCAGCGACGGAAAACCAGTCTACTGCTGGACCTTTGCCTTCTCGCGTTCTCCAGCCGTCCCATAACACCGTATCACGCCGCCCTGGTCTGCGGTTGCCCCTACGCCAACATGGAAGACTCGGGTGGCACATCATGAAACCGGCCCTTATTTCTAATCTTATTTTATTAACGTGACTTACGTTTAAGCACGTCGGAGTTAAATGTAACGTTACACAACCAGAAGCCCTAGACAAAGTATCTTCTGCCAACAGCGATGGTCGGTCAAAAGTTGAAAATCAGGAATCGATCATGTGATATTTGTATCGCATGTCACTCTTATTCTTCATCACTTATAAAATATCACAATAATCTGGCTATCTGGCTTTTAGATGTTTATAGCAAAAATGCTTATCTTCGTCCTAGCGTATATTTCAGTTTTTATTACATAATCAAGCTAGCTCGAATAGGAAAACTGTTCCGACTCCTGGGTATAATAGAATACAAGACACAGTAACTATTACTTCCTTTTATATCAAAAGTTATGCAACAACGTTCCCTTGCGAACGATTAATTTCATACAATAGTCAGTAGTTACGAGTTTGGACTTCATAAACGGTTGAAATTGTTCTAAAAAAAGATTTTTTACTAAATAATACGACCGACTTCCAAATAAAAACAGTGTTCCTGTTTTTTTTCTTTGGTTTTTGACACCGATATCCGAAAATGAAGTTATTTATTTAGAAGTCAGTCAAACACTTTTAGTTGTAATACTTAATGACCAAGTTCTATAGTAAGTTGCTGATAATGCTCAAAGTTATGCCAGAGTAGTTTATCTAAATTATATAACAAGAACATTCGCATTTCGATGGCGCGGCCACAGCGATATTAAAATAAAACTATGCCAGGATTTTGTAAAAAAAAATAAAAGTTGATTCCCAAAACCATACATTTGTCAAAGTTATGGTTAAAAAGTTCCAAGCAATTTATTAAACTATTTATTTTTATAAGAATTAATACAACAATACGAATGTGACCAACTTTTGTTTCTGCCAGCGATCTAATTAAATTTTAGAACACAAAAGCTGCTACTGTGACTTAACTATCTTAGTGAGATTTATTCTCTAGGAGACTTTTTTGTATTTAATAATGAGAACTTTAATCACTTAGTACATAATTTTTATGTATCATCAATAGTTTTCTCAGTGCACGCCAAGTAATGAATTTTATGGGCAAAATGTTGCTAATTTGGGCTACATTATTGCAATTTTCATAAGGATCTTTATTTGTTTTTTAAATAATTATAGCATATGTTATCGGATTTATAGCCTATGGAAAGCTACATTATTTAGATTAACTATTTTTTTTTTATTAAAGTACTTATTATTTACTACAAAAAAATCTCCTAGAGAATAAATCTCACTATGATAGTTGTTAAAATAGCAGCTTCTGTGTTCTAAAATTTAATTAGATCGTTGGTAGAAACAAGAATTGGTTACATTCTTATTGTAATATAAATTCTTATTAGAATAAATAGTTTAACAAATTGGTAGGCGGAGTAGGTAGGGTAAGTGGACAGGTAGGGTAGGGTAAGAAGGGTATGTAGGATAAGGTTGGTATGTAGGGTATGGTAGGTAGGTGGGTACCTACCTACCTACCCACACACCTGTGTGGGTAGGTAGTTAGGTAAGGTAGGATGATAAGTAGCCGCGGGGGTCAGCTAGTCCCAAATAAATTGATGTTAATTTAAAATTTATCGAGACATATCTCGCGATGACTCAGCTGGAACTTTGCGTTAGCGCAGCAAAATCGTTTACTCAAGGTGGGTTTAATCATATAAGTGAATGCTCATATGATTCCCTGCCTGTCTGTTGCATTAACAGGGAAAACGCTTTCATTCGTTATTCTATAAACTAAACCATCAAGAAAAGCATGCTTTTAGTTTTGTTCGACGTTTATTTTGGTCCAAATCAACCTGTGTGCCCAACGCTCGATGCGGCAGCCTCCATACCGTACCTTCATCCTTTTATCAACCTTTCACTGATCAACGAAAGCCCGAAACCAAACCGACCAAAAAGAAAAAAAAACATTTAAAAATAGAACGTACCACTAAAACCTCACCTGAATCTAGCGGCTGCTCTCTTTTCCGCCTTTATTGGACCGTATTGAGCCTCTGTGAAATGTGTAAAATTGCCAACAGAAGGATTCTAGGCGAACTTTTCAAACGAGTTTGCTAAGAACGGCAACTAAAGAAAACTAAACATCGGAATGGAAGCGTTTCGCTCGTAATGTTTGACGGCGAAAGTTTTTGTGGTTATTTCTAAGAGTTTTACTGGGTTTGTCTCAGTCGGTGACATGCAGTTAGCAGTCTGGTGGTTGGGAGAGAAAAGGAGAATTTTGTTATGTGAAAATGTGGATGTGTTTTGGTTTCCGTCAAAATATTTTACGGTCCAGCAGGGAATCCGTGTTTATATCAATTACAGGTATGAAGATTTCAGATCATGAAGTAGATCGTTTTTGAAAAACAAGTATAAATGTAGTGTGCGTAAGTGCTTCTTTGATAACCGGCGTGCATGTATGAGTGATGGGGGATGTATGAACGTAAGTGAAGCAAAAGAAGTATGTAAGGATCGTAGCAGGTGGCGTTCTGTAGTTTCTGCCTACCCCCATGGGACAAAGGGGGAGTTTATTTATGTATGTAGGTAAAAGGTTGGGCATATGAACGCGCATTGCACTATACCAGTGATATCCTGCCAAATCTCAAATCAGAATTAAGAATTTTAATTTGAGAAGTTTTTAAACTCGACTTTTGCCTGAAAACCGGGGGAAAGAATTTAAGGCAGAATTTTATAATTAATTAGCCCAACTATTCCTGTACAATCTATTTGAAACCATTTCTAGTACAAAACTTTTAAAAAGTGAGAATAATCTTAGAAACTTAGTGTGGAATACTAATAATGTTCCCACATATATAAAATAAAACTCCAGAACACACGGAATAAATAATTATGAAAAGATATTCTGAGGCCTTTATACAAGTATCATTCGATGTCAGCGATCGGCTAACGATGGTCGAAATGCCAGAATGTGAAATTTGGCATTTCGACCAGTGACAGTGAAATTGATAATGTGATATTTTTTACATGATTTCAATAACTATCACGAGGATTTCGTTGATAGAATGTCAGACTTAAAATATACACTACACTTTTGTATATTCGTATACACCAATTACGCTGAGATTTATGATCCGATTCACGTGATTTTCTTTAGTTTGATGCGGACTAGTTTCCATTTGGAAAACACCAATCGAATTGAGAACCTCCTCCTTTTTGAAGTTGGTTAATAATTTAATAAGAAGAAAAATAAAAGCTATTTGTGCTACTAAAATTTCACAATATACTTATCAAACCCTATATCAGATTTGAGATAAATCCAGATTGAAAATATCCCCCAGAAGGTGGGACTCTGGATGTGTGTTTAAAAGATTGAAACAGGTAGGTAAGTTTCAACCTTTCAGTCTCACTAACCACACCCTCTTATTTCGAGAAACATTTCTTTGCCAGCTTGTCATCTACTGCGTAGGTTGAAGTGAGTTTGACAAAACTTTTTTACAAAGACAAACAGCCGACTTCCAAATAAAAACCACTAGCAAGTTAAAAACAAATTATTTTTCGGAAGTCGGTGTTCCTGATTTCTTTTGTTCGTTTTTTTTTTCACATTGACTGCCGAAAAAGAAGTTATTTTTCACTTTCTAGTGTTTTTATTTGGAAGTCGGTAGTATTTTTTTATAAAAAAGTTTTTTTTTGTTTTCACTTTTTAGTTTTGGTAACTAAAAGACAAGTTCTATAGTAAGGTACCTACAATGCCAAAGAAGAGTGCCCGAAAATCATAAAATTTGGACGTAACTGGTGAAATGAGGGTGTACCAAGATGAACTGTACACATCTGCATACCCCTTTAGGGCGTACTGGCATGAAGTTATGTTATGAAATGGTATAAATAATAAACAGACATGCGATTGCAGCAATTCTGAGAGATTTGCCGTCATTTATTGAAGAATTCTGTTGTATACCTCCGAAGGTCTTCTTCAGATCTTCACCCACATACTCTCAAAAACAAAAAAAAAAAAAAATCGTTCCACAACTGACGGAGAAATCGGTGAACATACACAAACATAAAAAAAATATAAATAAAGTCAAACATAGAACCTCCTTTTTTTGGAAATTCGGTTAAAAAAGGGATTTTGCAGAATCGAAAATAAATAGAAATAAAAATGTAGGTATTTTTATTTGTATTTATTTTCGAGTATTTCGAAATCCTGAAACAAAACAACAGGTACCTTTTATATATTATTTGATGAATTCTATTGTGTTTGAGTAGAACAATTTTTTATTAAAAGTTTGATAGCGAGCTTGTTGCGTTTTAAATCCAGCTGAGGATCTATATTATTGATTAAATTACAAATATTTTAAGCCAATAAATAATTTGTATTTCATAATCCAGCATTTCTTCGATGCAAAGCACTTCAGAAACTCCAGACATTTCCACATTACTATTACAAGTCTAGGCAGTAGAATTTTTATTGCCCATAACTGGAGGGTCAGTCTACGATTTTACTAAAGCTTTCGTTATAACGTCCAAACTATGTACGTTTATTAGCACTACAGTATGAAGATTAAAGCTGAACGGAGTAGGTTGGTCTTCCACTAAAGATGCGTTATGTAGCGAGGCGGTGCGTGAGGAAAATTTCCTGCAATGAGATCACTTCATGCTAGCTTTGCGCAGCTTTGGTGGGAAAAAAATAGTAGAACTATGTATTTTTTACTTACACAAAAGATGCGTGCGATAAATGCGGGCGAGGGACTTGTCGAATTTGACTTTGCATTCTCGCACCACTTAGCTATAAACCATTTTACAAATTCGCTACGCATCCAAGACAGCCGCCGCCGTTTCGTTTCGCGTAAGACCAGCGTCAGACAGCTTCTGTCTGGCAACATTGCTGAAATTGACGTTTTTGATCGTAAGGCACACTATGTTATTTATAATAATACTGTGTTTTTTTATTTTAATTTTATTTGTGTGCTGTTTCAGATAAATGTTTTACTTTCTTTCTTTTCTTGCCTTTCTCGCATAGCCTCGCTACAATGCGCATCTTTGGTGGAGAAGCACCCTAAAGGGTCAGAGCTTTAATTAAGGGACCTTGAATTTGAGCTGTACCTTGGTCCGGATTTATAGTCGCTGTCGAATTTCACAGATTATTTAGGGTGGGGTCCAGTTTAAAGTTTTCCAACTGTTTGGGTTTCAGTTTTGGTTTGTAACAGCTAGCTGAATTGTTGCCTGAATTTAGTTTTGGTGTTTGTTTTAGGGAGGTACAGGCCAAAGAAAACAAGGATGGACTGTGTGAGGAATGATATGTAAGAAAAGGGAGTCTTAGTGATAGCGTGATGATTGTTAAGAGGGTATGGAGGAAGAAAAAGTGTTGCGCTAACCCCAAGTAATATGGGCCAAGGGCAGGAAGATGAAGGCGATGATGATGATGTGTTTGTTAATTAAGGAAATAAATAGTCTTTAGTAGTAGTAGACGTATCCATTTTAAAGTAGCATGAAGGTTAATTATTATATGCTGAATGAGAGAAGGACGTACCGATCGATGTGACGTCAATGGTCGAAGATTAATTATAATAACAAATACAATAATGCTAAACTTACTACAGTTACTACTTGCTATTTGGCAGAATAAGTATACAATGGCAATTCTTAGCTAATGAAAGTTGACGAAAAAATCAAACAATTTTCATTTATATGTTTTTTTTTTATCCGTGGTGAACCAGTTAATGTTGTTCTTTGAAAAAACGTAGACAATTAATGAATTTTCTTTCGTATATAACTCACTTGCTGTCAAATTTAAGTCAGCTGAGATTTCGCTAAGGTTCATTGTTTGGTCAGTGGCAGCGCATAGATCACTTTGTCTGCATGTCTTTCGGCTGAAATGTTAACAAATACATAATGTGAGGAATGAATAGACACTATCCTTTTCAATAGCACTAGAAAAATTTAGTTTTCATTCATCACCACCGTACTACTAATACTTCACACCGAAAAATATACGAATGAAAAACTTTTTACAAAAATGAACCGACTCCTAAAGCAAGACAGTAAAAAGTGCAAAAGCAACAACTTTCCTTTCGGAAGTGACTTTGATACCTCTTCCTTCTTCTTTGTTTCTTTCTTTTAAAAAATCTCTCTCTTGGTTTTACAGTTTTTCAACACCGCACCACACAGCAAAGTACTAAAGAATTGACAAAATACCCATAGTAACTTAATTTACACATTCGTGGTGTTTGTCGCTAAGGAGTTCGGTTGTATGTTCCATATCTTGAGAACTTCTGAACCGATTTTGATGAAACTTACAGTATTCCCTAAGTGGAGAGACAATTAATCCAAAAAAAATATGATCACGATCCGATAAGTAATTTTGGTGAAATGCGAGGATAAACATACCTACATACATACAAACAAATAAACATACACTCATGAAATTTGACTCACATGTTTAGAAGCTCATACAGAGTAACATGTATCAATTTTGCGCAATCCCAACAATATTACATACATACGTGTCAAATTGATTACCAAATATCTAAATGATACTCTTTCACATCCGAGCTTCAACATAACAAAAAAAATGTAATCAACCTCAAACGCATAAGAATTTTATACAAACAATTTTTCATAACAACCCCTAGCAATGTTCTGGGCTGTCAGTTACAAAGTACTGACGAGGTGCGAGCCATGGTCTCGGTTTAATCAAAGCTCTAACTTGTTCCGACAACATTTCGGTACAGAATAGATGGGTACAGAAGATCAACTTTTTACAACAAGCAAAACCGCTTCTTTGGTGAAACTAATTGCCTAGTCGCAAGCGTGCGTTAGTACTGTGCATAGATTTGGATTTGATTCTCAGATCAGGCAGTGTTAGATGCTACACATAGTCAAATAACTCCACGGTCTTAAAACCTACATTTTCTTTTCGTTTTTCCTTTTTGCGGGTCTGCTGGGAGATATTTCTTAAGAAATAAGCAGTAACTTTTACATTGTCTTTTATTAAACTGTGTGTATATTAAATTAAACAATAAATAAATTATAACTGTGCACCTCGCTGGAAAGCGCTAACCCTACTCCCGCCAACACCCGCAGTGCCCCGCGTTCGCCTCGTTCGCCAATAACGAGATTTAAACTTCACAGTGAAGCATGACTCAAAGCATGGCGCTGTGCACAGTTGTTTTGACCGTGTTATGAAGGTTTTGTACAGTTAGGATTTGTGCCGGCTTATGGAAATAGACTGGGGGCGAGTTTATTGCCATGAATCACGGATGATACACGGAAAATAGTATATGGGTGTCACTTACACCTTTGCCTAGCTATTCGAGCAACAAAGGCATGACTTTGTTTTTTATATCACGGTGTTCAATAGACATGTTATGGGTACAGCGAGTGTAAGCGCACTCGTGACCGGCATTTTATGATCTCCGTACATAATCGTCTATATGTGCGTGCACCTGTTTTGCCCGATGTATCATGCAGTCATCATATCGCGCCATAATGAAGCTGATATTCTGTATTTATTTATGATGTGGTCTCAGGGTAATTGTTTCAACGAAACTAGCTTTAACAGTCGCCAGAGAATTAGCTGTTAAGGATTTGCTGGCGACTTGACGGATTAGCGGACGTTTTAATTTTGCGTTCGTCGATGTCTTGCAGGAGTTTATATTTTGGTTGACAGTTTGGTTAGTAAAAACTTTTTCATAAAAAACAAACCGACTTCCAAAACAAAGCAGCAAAAATAACATTTGTTTCGGCAGTCGGTGTCTTTGGTACCTCTTATATTTTTTGTCGTTTTGCGACATCGACTTACGAAACGAAAGTTATTTTTGTTGCTTTTAGTGTTTTGTTTTAGAAGTCGGGACTTTTTATGAAAAAGTTTTTATCTTCCTCTTTTTAGTTTTGGTTCCTTAGATTACTATGAAAATACGCATTATTTAAGACAACTCAAAAACTACAAGTCAGATCTTGATTTAATAATAAATGGGACCATAGCACAGCTAGCACAGCACCAGAAGCACCAGCTTTCAAATAAAAAAGAATCATCAAAATCGGTTCACCTTGAAAAAGTTCACATTAAAAAAAATACAGTCATATTTAGAACCGCCTCCGTTTTGAAGCCGATAAAAATACACAACTTTTGTGTTGGAGAATAATAACTCTTAAAAATATTTGAAAAAGAAAATATAATATTAATTACAATTGGCTAACATTCTATGATTCAACCAAATATAGTTGAGATGGTAGTTAAATAAAACTAAGCATATGAAAATGAAAAACAAAGAAAACAAAATTTCATAACTTTCATAACAAGTATAATGCAAGTTTTATAGAACTGTAACTAAAACATAAGATAATATTAAGTTTCTCAAGTTTTAACAACACTTCTAATGTATCTTTCTTTTAGATAACGACTACCTACGTACCCATGTTTGTGTGTCAAAGTTAATCAATTGCTCATAACAGCAAATTGTGGTATAAGTTACAAAATGATGAAATATGGTTAAAAGCTATTAAAGTACATTTACGTTGACCTTGTGCAGTTTATATCTGGAAATAAATAAATAATATTAAGTAAGGAAGGCAAAAGTCGAGTTATCTCTCTATTTTTACCTTAAAGAATTTTCCAGTGATCGATCGAGAGTTGCATGAGTAGGTTACCCATTCACGAAAAGAATGCGGTACTTTTCGTTTAACAATGGTTAAAATTGTGCTAGACACTCTCACACGGAGCGAATTAGATTTTTTTTTGGAGTGAATGTCTTTTACTACTAGACTGAAACAACAGCACTTTTTTACTGTTTCTGCTATAATAGTAGTTTATGCAATGGTCATATAATAGAGGTTATTAAAAAACGAGCGTGGTTTATCATATGAGGCGACGCCGAATGTTATAATAATATCACGCGAGTATTTTGATACCTAATTATATGCCGTTACATACACTACTTTATCTTCACTCATACATTTGAAATAAAAACAAAAGTGGCAACGGAAAAAAATATATGTTATGGCGGGCAATTTAGATTCTCATTGCGCATGGCTCCGCAGCGCGCGCATCCATAGACAATGGCACTACTTTTCTAAGTCGATGAGCCCATACGCGCCAGTAAATTAAAAAGTAAAAGTGTGCTATAAAATTTAAAAAGTTATTTTATGATGCAGTTGTTTGAAAATTTAAGGAAAATTTTGCACGTTAATCTTTTTTTTTTAAGTTTACTTATCCACGAATATAAAGTATGTGTTTAAACAATATTTTTCGAATTCATATTTGGAACTACATTGAGTGTAGATAAGTTTAGATACTTCAAGATCTGAGTCCCAAGTATTCCATTTCATAAAACTTACGCATTGCTTCAAGCTCCAAGTTCCAACCATTCCAACAACAGCCACTGTGTAAACGGCCAATTCCTCATAATTCCTGACTTACACAGAGACGTACAGTAATTGTTTTAGTTCCCTTCACAGTTTGACATGTAATTACGTCTGGATAGCCCTGTTTGTTGTTCTATGCAAATACCGTGTTCCTCTCTGTGTCAATACTGAGTTCGAGATTTATTATTGTGATTGTGCCCTTGTTGTGTTGTGGCCTTATTTGGATTATTAATGTTGGTTGGTTAAGTCGTTCTAAGGGTTTGCCTTCGTACCAAAGTTTTTGTATGCCTAGGGCTAAGACCACGATTTAGGTCTCAAAGTCAAACTGCTTCTAAATTCAAATGTATTCCCGAGGCTTTTTTACGGAAAATACATCAACTACACGATATAGTGGTACCTAGAATGGTGGCCCAAAATATCCCAGACTTATGTAGTGCATAATCCCGTATAGGGAAGAAATAAGTATCGAATAACACTGGTCTGGGTCATTCTGTTTTGGAAAAACCTAAAATTGTAAGCTATCTAGCTTATTTCGTATATCGTCCACTCCTGTCTATCCATTTTAATGTATATATAGCCCGTCCAGTAATTGGATGGGTCAACAACTTTATTCGATAACGTTCTAGTCGTCTACTGCTCGAAGAGCATAAGTGGATTGAACTCTGTTTGGACATTTTCCCCGAGTCCACGACAAGTTTCTACATTGTATTTGGTATTTTGTATTGCAATATACAAGCGTGAGGTGCCGTTGACCGCATCATTGCTTGGCATCAAGTGGAATACATAGTGGTGGAACGAAATTCTGCAAAATAATAAAATTTTACCCGTTACTGAATGAGAGGCAAAGAGACTAGTGCCAAAGAAGCGAAGCGTAATTTTTGGCATTACATTAATAAATTTATTGCTCTATATAAAAATTACCTATTTTCATTTAAACTAATTTATAATATTGTACGCCTCAAACGTCGCGCGCACACCATATATGCGTAAGCTATTGCTGTTTCTATTGTGTCTGCTTATTGACGCGCCATGGGGGAATATATTATCTTCTTAGCGTTTCGATGACAAACTACTTAATACAATTATACTGTTGCGGCCTAGAACTTCGACACCTTGATTTTGTACGTTAATTTTAATATTTCTACACCGGCAACGGTAGTGTATATGAAACTGTTTAATATTAAGATCTTAATGTACCATATACTCAGAAATAAATCTTATCTTATCTTAAAATTGTTTATTAAATTGTTAAAAAGATCATAAGTAGAAGTCTCTGTAATAAAAATCTCGGTTACGGGTAGATCAATAAAAATGAATTGGTTATAATATGAATCAGACTGTCGTACAGTTTCAAATAATTTGAAATTAATCGAATCGAATAAAAAATAAATAGTAAAGGGCTGGGCTTCTCTTCGGCCAAAAAACGTTGCCACGTTGGATGGCAATGCTGCCAGCGTTCTTGGCACTTTTCACATTGACAGCGATGTGGACGAATGTTTTGACGCCCAATGATCCCTGCCCTTTTTATAAGCGTCCGTAGGTTTTTTAATTTTTATTTAAGTGGTTAGGTAGTTATTGTTAATTAAGTATTTTATACAATTTAAATTTATATATTGTAATAAACTTGTCTTTACTGTAAACAAAAAAAATAAGTAAAGGGCCAATTGGTACTTAAAGAAACCTAAAACATAAATTATTTTGCATTAACAAACTAACTTTTTAAATGGTCTTATAAGCTTTCTATATCAATTGCTTACTAAAACTCAACAATCAAACCACTCTAAACGCTTGACTGGTATACAAAAACTGTTTTTCTACTACAAAAAACGTCAAATGTTGTGAAGTTCTTTGTCCCAGCCGATGTGATTTGAATTCAATAAACGGCTTCCACTCAGATCGTTTTCCATGGAAATGAAGGGAGTGACTTTTATTTTGAGCGAGAAAGAATAATTCTATTGGCAAGTAATCGTTCCAGAGATTGCAGGTAGATATTAAAAATCCACTGGGAAGTTATTCAGGCTTTCGATAGCTTTGCTGTTTTCATTGTTGGGAAATTTATGCTCAATTTTTTTATATTCTTTTATGCTGCTCATTTCGTTTTGCTGGAAGCGATTGTTTGTAAGTTTTTGAAAGTTCACGAAGTAATTATCAATTTTATTTATTAGAGAACATGCATCTGCCGTCGAACATGTCTTGAGGCACTGCACAGCACAGTACCTACATTGTGACCAAGTGACGTTGACAGATTGAATGAAATGAGGTTAACTAAAAGTGTGACTAAGCCAACTACTTAATCTTAGGTCGGAAACGCTCTGACTTTGGCTTTTTAAAATGCTCGTAACTTGTCGCATTATACACGCTAAGTGACCCGCGAAAGCGTTCGTGAACGTTCTACAATGTGCCATATTGCATGGTTAGTACCACGCATTATGACACATTTTAGAACGTTCGTTTAATTTCGGTAATCGACAGGTGACTTGCTAGGCGCTAAGCATGTCGCCTGTCAGGAACCTTTCTAATGGGGGATATCGCGCACATATTTGCTTAGAAAAACTTTGTAACAAAAAATTAAAACCTACTTCTAAAGCAAAACACTACAAATCGAAAGATTACTTTTAGTCGAAGTCGGCGTCTTTGGTACCTACTGTTTTTCGTTTCTTTAGACACCGACTTCGGAAAAAAAGTTGTTTTTCGATTTGTAGTATTTTGCTTTAGAAGTCGGTTTTTTATTTTTCTTTTTTTAGTGGTACATAATGGACAAGTTCTATAGTAAGGTACCTATAATGCCCACAGTGATGCCAGAAGAGATCACCCAAATAACATGTAACTTGAAAATAACCGAGGGAATTAGGGTGTACCAGGGTGAACTGTACACATCTGCATACCCCCGTTAAGTGTAGCGGAGTCAGGCCGTCGAGACCGCCGGCGGAAAGAAGTTGAATCAGGATGAGGGGTCGGGAAAGGTAAGATCATCCGCAGGCGCTGGATGTTTACTCTCCAAGGCAGATATTGTTTCTGGAGAGTAGGGCGCCACCACATCACTGCTGAATAGTAGCCTCGCTGCACCCCTAATGTCACCTTCACCTAGTTTGGATTCTACGTAAAAACATATGCCTTTCTGTGAAATGTTATTAAATGGTTGTAAATTTTGATCCAATATTGTGGTCGAATTGTTGCGGTTTACTTTAATTTGATTTGTTAGTGTTTTTTTCAGTGCCAAATCTTTTTTAACGTGCAGAATCCTACGGGAAGGTGAGCAATTGCTCCCCGGCACTATTTGAGTTCTCTTGGGTCGCAAGACGGATGCATAGCGCCAGAGTTAACGCAACGGACCGTCTCGCACCCCTAGGAACTCGCTTCAATACTGGATTAGATTTTTTTAATTTTGATAACGTTTTCCAAAGGGTCTGTTCAAAAGGTGGGGAAGTGGCTGGAGGGCACACAGGTACACTATGGTGGTTTGTGAATCTTGCCATAGTGTATCCTCAGTCCCCTTTCGCCTTTAAAAAAGCGTGCCTGTGAGCAATGGGGAGATCTGACCAGCTGAACCTCAACGGATGTGGCAGGTTTCCAACGACGCCACAGTCTTGATCAATGTCAACCGTCAACTAAGTTAATGGATGAAAGAGTATCTACAATCTATATGCTACATTTTATCGAAGTGTTGCAAACATAATTTTTAAATTCGGAAATGTAAAGATTAAAAATTTCATTTATGCCGTGTGAACAATAAATAATATCTGAACCAAACAGAGAAACTGAATGCTCAAACAATGGCGGCTGATTTAAACACGCCGAACTTACTGTATCAGATGCAAATCAACATAATTCAGCCTTTCATGAAAATCCAATTTAATTTGTCCATTTTAATAAGTTTAATTAATAGATAGGGATGAAATGTGGAGCCTTTTACGTTATCAATTGACGTATTAGCATATTCCACTTCAGCATTTCCCAAAGTATGTGCATATTGAGTGGACCCTGAAGAAACGATACGAGCACCCCGGATAACGGACGGGCGACTACAGCAAGCAGTGGGCCGCAATTTATGGCTATGTTTAATATTAAGAAAATAGGTACAGAAATCAATTGAGCCCATAGAAATATAAATTGAGCCTATCCAACTCATTGAGATTAAAAGTAACGAAAAATTAAGTTGATGCTCACGCTCTCATAACAAAATATGGGAAATAAATGCATCCTTCTCATAAAAACATAACACGCCTTGTATTATTATTAAGTTTCTCGATTGGAACTGCATGTTTTTTTTGTTCTTGTTTGAACAGACCTTCATGTGTATAGTTATGTCCCCTTTTATTCATTAGAAAACAAGAGGTGAGTCCTGGATGTAGTAGTTATTGTTAGGTGGGTCGCGGTTCAGTAAGCTTTGGGAACCACTGGTCCACACTATTGATGTATGCTTTTTGATTTAATTAACCTGATATTACCATATTTGGAGCGTTATCATTTCGATAAGTTATGGATAGATTGTGATGTACCTCCATTATATTGGCGTACGAGAAATTATAATTTTGAAATTTGATTTTATCAGAATGTCGGGAGTGGGATTATTATTAACTGTTTCATTAACGTGGGAGAGAACCTACCTTTGATGTTTCATTAACGGGGGAACCTAATTTTTAATTCATGGTAGGTATAACACTTGCTCTAAGAAAACCAACCTTACGGTGCGGCGTGTAGGCGCTGTTAAGGCCCTTACTCCGCTTGAGTGCCGTAAAACGGTTACTTTCTAAAGCATACTCCTTAGTAACGACTAGGTTAAGAGATTTGAAAAAAAAAAAATTGTTATTAATTTATGTACATTTTGTGAAACGTCATGGTGTTTTCCTATGACTAATATTTTTGTATTAAAACAATTATAACAAATCTATACTTATATTATAAAGCTGTAGAGTTTTTTTATTTGAACGCGCTAATCTCAGGAACTACTGGTTGGAATTGAAAAACCTTTTTGGGTTGGATAGTCCATTTATCGAGGAAGGTTATAGGCTATATAACAACACTTATTTTGCAAACAAAACTGTCCAAAAGGATGTCCAATATCGATATTTTGGCACCTAGTGAGCGCACAGTTAGTACCGCGTTAAGGCGATATATACGCCACAATGTTAACGCAGTACTGGTCGTGCGCCCGCTCTGAGCTGAAATATCAATATTGAACCTCCTTTTGATCAGTTTTGTTTGCAAAATATTATTTGATTTACATGTGCTATTTCAGTTATGAAGAAATTCCAGCCATCAATTTTTCTGTGTAAAAATATTTTTGAACATCCAAATCGTTTTGGAGGAGTATCCAAAAGTTGCGAAAAATATCGTGTTGCAAATTTTTTTTTTTAAGCACAACTATTTGTTATACGAAAAAACCATGTTTAAAAAATTATGTACATGAAACAATAATAAATATATATTTTTTTTTCAATCCTTTTAACCTAGCCGTAACTAAGAATTAGTATGCTTTAGAAATTTACCGGTTTACGGCACTAAAGCGGATGTAGGCCCTTTAACATTGGGGAATATTATACGCCTTAGTGCCAAATGTGATTACGATCTCGACAGTCAAACAGTGGATTCTCTCAGTGAAATTGATATATTATTATGTTGTTATTTTTCTGACATATTGACTGCTAAGCGTGGATTTCTCTGAATCAAATTTTATGTCTAAGAGGGTTTTCCAGGACCAAATTCTCAGTATCAAAACCAAAAATATGTAAACTCTATCTACATTTCCGTGGAACACACTCTTTGTAATATAAAGCTAATGTTTTCCTTCAATTCCGTCTTCACAAAACAACGTTAGTAGGTACCTCATTAACAGTATGATCTAACAACAAATCAAACTACTGTGGGCGTTGTGTTCACATTTCTATTTCTGTTTATGTTCTCAACTCCTAGTTATTCTCTAAACAATAATATGGACTTGCTAATGCCATTTTGCCGCAATAGTTTAGTATTTACAATCGTTGGGGAGTATTGACATGATGGCGGAATTCATTGAATGTATTTGTTGGTAAGTACAGTTGTGGGGGTGGCTTTATAAAGAGATATATAAAGCTACTTAGCAGGGAACCACATTGTTCTAAGGTTAAATCTTAAATCTCTATTATAAAATAGTTAAATTGTTGTTTTGTTCGTAGATGGATCTCTGGGAGCCATACTTCGATTCATCCTCGATTACGAAAATTCTTGACAGATATAAAGCTACACTATTGTTGAGTCAATTTCACTTTATTTATTTTTATATTAATCTATATTGTCCCACAGCTGGATTCTCTCCCAAATCTTGCCAAGTATCCTTTTCCTGAGCGTTCATTTTTACTCATAGACTAGCTGGCCGCTCCGGCTTCTTTCTGGTTAATATAGATTTTGTGACTTTCTACTTCTTTATGTGATTCCCTGGTAGTTCGAGAGTCTTTACCACACATTATTCCATCTCCGGATACGCTTTTTCTCTTTATATTTCTGTTCTCCTGGTATAAGAGAGGCACCATACATGATTCCAGCCCCGGTTTTTTCTAGCTGTCAGCCGCGTGGTATTAGTACTTCTCCCAATATCTTTACAACGTGTTATTCTGATATGAGCTATGTTTCTGTAAAGTAACGTCATAATCCATTGAGAAGTTGTTGCTTGAAAGAGTAACAAAAATCCATCCATCCCCTTTCACATTTATAATAGCAGTAGGATAAAATCACGGTTCCTGTAAAATAGGTCACAAGACCGAAGGTGAGGAAAAAACTAGTTACCTAAATAGTAAGGTATGTTGATTATCTATCTAATTTATTTCAAAGCAGATATCTATATAAGTCGTATTTTGATACGTGTATCATCAAACGTGTTCATAGTGACTAGAGGTGTAACTAATATATTCGTAATAGGTACAGCTATCATAATACAAGCTACGTATATTCATATTAGGTTATGCGAATATAGAATAATAGGTTACCAGGTATTAGTCAAATAATAGGGTCGCGTAATAGCAAGGCAACTGATCGCGGCGATTGATGATAGCGTCGATTCTGATTATTTTACATAGGTGATTAACTTTTTAAATACGCCAACATAATCAACGTTGACAGTCCTAAGCCTGTTTAAAGTATGAAGGAAAATTTAATCACCGTTTCACTTCTTTCATAGTCATACGTGAATAATAAACGTGTAGAATCTCGTATTTCATATTAATTATTATGGAGACTATTACCGATATTACGCAGATATGCATATTAGATTGAGTAGCTATAATGAATCGGTTCACTAATATTTGACTAATATCCAGTAATAGGTATGGTATCCTAATATGCGATAACTAATATATTCAATAATAGGATTACCTAAAAATGACACTAATGTAACATCTCTAATAGTGACACGGTAAGAGTTAAAGTTACCTAAATCTCTCTCATGGCCTGTAATCACCGGCAAAGTAGCAACCTAACCGTACTGGCAATGTTTTACGAATGGAAGAATTACTCGGATAGTGTAAGTAAAATTACTCGAACGAGTCGTATCACAAAGAGCTCTTTGACTGCTGCTAATTTCAAGCTAACATAGGGCAAACGCTAGTAGATTCCTACTATCCTGTTTCCTACTAATATTATAAAGGCGAAAGTTTGTGAGTGTGTTTGTATGTTTGTTACTCTTTTATGCAAAATCACTCTCAAACGGCTGGACGGATCTGGATGAAAATTGGCACTGAGATAGATTAAAGTCTGGAATAGCATAAAGGATACTTTTTATCCCGCGAATATGTTCCGTTGGAAGAATTTTCGACTTTCACGTGGGCGAAGCCGCTGGCAGAAGCTAGTAATTTATACTTACGCTCCAATAGTAACTACTAACAACAAAAAATCCTTTGATATATTTTTATCTGTATTACTTCTGATTTACGATTATGCCTAAACTTTTACAAATTTATTTGAGGTCGGCAAAAACGTGTTCTTCTTTTATATTAATTCTCTATTTAGTCGACATCTCATCAGAAACTCTTTCCACAGACTGTGATTGACATTCGTTATTTCTTTGGTTTTACTTTCTTCTTATAGCCACTAACGAGTGCATTATAATAAAACTTTCTCCCATACACCGCATTACAATTGCCTATAACATGATTCCAATTCCACACAACTTTTTTAAGATACCGATGCCACTTTGAGACTTACTTGACTTAATGTCCTATGTCCTCTGGATGGGGCAGAGGGCGTCCACATTAGTTGTCCATCGCGATCAGTGCTTTAGCTTGAACGCTATACCTCGCTCCGCATCTAACCTATGCTTGTCGCTTCTGCCATTGAATAAAATCAAACTTCTTGGGTACAGTTATGAAAAGATTTTGATGCGTTTCCACTCCTCGTCCAATGAGTCCGAACTAAAAACGAGTCCGAAAAACAATTACGTAACTCTAGTGGAAACGTTTTACAGATGCCCGGGTCACGCAGTTTGTTCACGTCGAACCTTTTCCTAGTCCTCCAGCCGCATGGGCTACTGCAACCTTAAGTCGGACTTCAGCACCAGATAGTGGTCTGTTTCAATATCGGCACCCCTGCGGTTTCGGACATCGAGCAATGAATAACGCCATTTGGCGCTGATGGCAAGGTATCAATCTGGTTCTTGGTGACTCCATCGGGTGAGTTCCACAAGTACTTGTGGTGGTGGCCATGTATAAATAATGTTCCTCTAATGGTCTGGTTGTGGTCCCGGCAAAAATCGATAAAACGGTCTCCGTTCTCATTAAAAACTCGAAGCCCCTGTGTAAGTATGTGCCGCTCGCGGTTTGTGTTAACGCTCCCAACCTTTACATTCAGGTTCCCCATGACAATGAAGATATCTTGTTTCTAAATGCTCCTAAAGGTGGCGTTGAGTGCGTTATAGAAACCGTCTTTGGTATCCTCAGGCGATGCATCAGTTGGGCCGTAGCATTGTACGATAGAGATCTTCCGGGCTCTCGAGTGTCAACGGGCGTACATGATTTGGACTGAGATCGGTACATTCCAGAAGGCTATTCTTTCCTGTATTATAAGTAGGAGCCCCACGCCATACTCGCGCACATCTTTCTCACTTTCTTCACCAGAATACAGCAAAGTCAAGCCCCTGGACGTTCTCAGCTCACCGAAGCCGTTTCTTATCATTTCGCTTAGACCGAGTATTTGCAGGTTATAACTTAGCATTACTGCTTCTGCTTGGGCTAGTCTACTGGCATCACTAAGCGTTCCTATATTCCAAAAAACAAACCGTGTTCGTGTTTTAAAGCAAAAAGTCGTTGGTATGGTATCGGTCCGGTTTCTTACTGTTAAAATAGTAATAAGAAAGTCCAAATAAACCCACACAGAGGCAAAAGCACTAATAAAGAATAGCAGCATACATTCATTTTATTTACTCAAACAATTTATACGAAGTCACAAAAAATTAAACACAAAGTCGGATAAGTGAAATATTCGCGCTCACTGCAGTAAACTGACAAAATGAACATCACAAATAAAAAGTCGTGGCATGTTCACACGGAATTATCTCTCTCGTACAAAAAGAGGAATTCTCTAAATGTAGCAAAGCCATTGTTTTACAGAATATTGCGCAGTTGTACAATATTATTTATGCGTCTATTACGACAGGTCATGCCGATAGTTCCAACAATAACCGTACTATCATTAATTTAAATTGAATTATTAAGTTTGCCAACGAACCTACCAATTTTAATAGAGCTCCTTTTGATAACACATATGAGTATCTATTCAAGACGCCGATCACAGGAGCGGGGGAAAAGGGAGATCTGCCTACACTGGCTGTAATTCATTAGATGGGTTCTTGGTCTAGAGATTATGTCCCAGCTAAGGCCCTGATAACAAAATTGGAACCTCTTGGGCCCAATTCGGTGATTAACAGCTACATGATAGGTGTACCCAAAAAGACAATGTTTGGGAAGGTGTTAAGTTCTAACGTAATGGAACGAAAGTTAATATCTTGTACCATAACAATATAATAGTGATTTAAAAAATTTCGGAAGTTTTTACAAAGCTTTTCGAGTAACATTTATATGAAAAACGGCCTTAGATGCTGCTACTGTGGCTTATTTTGTTCCATCACTTTCAAATTACACTGTCCCCAATATTTAGAAACCATTACATTGGTTTCAATATTTTGGTACTATTGTTATACGTATGCGATAAAGCCACCCGTTATTTGTATTTTAGTTTTTTAGTTTTCTTTTCTATGTTTTAACTCGGTGTACCTAGAGTAAAGCTAGATTTATAAATAAACAAAGGTACCTCTTTAAAATCCTTTTTTAATATACGTACAGCAAAGGAGTGGAATTCCCTGCCGGAGTCAGTGTTTCCCGATAGCTACAATCTAGGGGTCTTTAAGTCAAGAGTGAATAAGTTTTTTCTAGGCAAGCGTGCTTCAGCGTCGACTACATCATCGCTTACCATCAGGTGAGATAGTGGTCAAGCACGAGCCTATAGAATATATATATATTCCTTCTTGTACCAATACTATAGTACATACAAAGCAAAAGAGTTAGTCACAATGTCCGAGTTTATTTCTTAAGCCTGAAATGATGAAAGATTGTTAGAACTATTTGTTTTTGAATTACTTAGTTTTAAATAGAGATAATTTGAAGGACAAATCTCTATCACAGTTAGCCGCGGTATACACGTATGATTTTAAATTACAATATATTGGAATATTTGTGAAGCTTTTTGGCAAGAGCTAGGATTTTGCGTAGATATGCAATAACTACTTAGGTATTTAACGATATTAGGGAAGCGATATCTACCTTTTCTAATGATAGTGATTTTACAATGAACTAGCTTTGTACACTGGTTATTTTAATTTTACCTATGGAAAAGAGACACTGAGATCTAAATATTATTAATCTTTATCGAATAATAACAGATTGGCAACTGAAAGAGTTGTTGGGTTACCTTTTAAGGGTTCCTAATCAACAAGGAACCCTTGTAGTTTTGCCATGTCCGTCAGTCCGTCTGTCCATCCACAGTTTAGCTCAGAGATTCATAGTACTAGAAAGCTGTATTTTGGCATGGATAAACATATTAATCACAACGACCAAGTTGAAAAATTAAAAAAAGAAAAAAAAAAATTAGTATACCTCCTGTACACGTAAAGTAGGGATGCTTTTTTTTTCTCGTCTATCCCATATTGTGGGGTATCGTTGTATAGGCCATTTAAAAATATTACGGGTCTGTGAAAACCGTTATTCGATTCAAGGATACGTTTGCGTAAAATTAAGCTTTAAATGGCTAATTTTTGTTCCGAGTCAAGAGTGATGGGGCCCATGCTAGCGAAATGATTGAGTTTGCATATATTATGTGAAAAAATTCACAGCAGTAGTATATATAACGAAATTAAACGGAAAGCTATCAAACCCGACCAACTTATAAAATGTACTTGGAAAAGTAAATTAAAAGTACCGATAAAGATAACGGACCATGTTGAGCTTCTTGGCGTTACGTTGACATCGACACTCAATTTTGGGCCATACATTGAGGCAAAGGCTCAAATGGCTGCCAAAAAGTTGGGGATCTTTGCGAAGGTGAGACGGTATTTCACACCAGAACAGCAGCTTAAGTTGTATCAAGCGCAAGTTCGATCACGCATGGAATACTGTTCTAATCTCTGGGACGGATCTGCCAAATACCAGCTTGATGCACTAGAATCGAACGAAAAACGGGCCAAGAGACTCGTCGGCAATGAGGCACTGGTCGAGTCAAAGCTCCAGAGCTATGATCATCGTCGCCGAGTTGCCAGCTCGGTTTTTTATCGGTTGCATTTCGGGGAGTGTGTGATAGAATTGCATGATCTAATTCCGCCTAGCCCGTTTCATCATCGAACTACAAGACATACGGCCACTACGAATCGTTTAGTGCATATCCCACCCATATGATGAAATACTAATAATACGCATAATGAAATACTTTCACTATGCGTACATCTAAGGAGTGGAATGCCCTGCCGGAGTCTGTGTTTCCAGAGAGCTACAACCTCGGGGTCTCTAAGTCAAGAGCGCATAGGTTACTTCTAGGCAAGCGTGTTACACCGTCGACCACATCATCGCTTACCATCAGGTCAGATAGCGGTCAAGCGCGAGCCTATCTAAAAAAAAAGAAACGGCAAAGTTAAATTTGTAACTTCATTAGAGCAATGTTCGGTGCTTTCATTGTTTATCAACGTTAGTAATGTTACCTATTTATTTTAGTGAATGTAGCTGTTTATACGGAACCCTCTATGCGCGATTCAGACTCGCACTTGGTTGGTTTTTAATATAAGTTTAACCGCTAAAATAAAATCCAATAATTTCTAAACCTTTTAAAAATGCAAGCCACAGTTTAAGTAAACAAAGTCCAAGAATATCGCAATTCACCCCGAAAGCTATTTGTACGGAGAGAGGTTTAAATATTCAAACTTTGTAAGTGGTTCACTGGGAAGTGACATTGGCCGTAGAGAAACCAGTAAATCATCAAAGTACTTTTAAAATTAAACCAAAAACGTCTTGAAGACGTTCTGAAATTTCTGAACCAATTTACCCCAAGGCTTGGGGTAAATTGGCCCTTTACAGAATTTCTCTGACAAACTAACTTTAGTGAAATTAATTTAGTGGGACCCGTCATTTGTACTGAATACAAAGTCCATTTTCTTGGTGGCCGTAAGCATTGCTTGAACAACTTGGAACAGTTATGCGGCTAACTATTTCAATATTGGTGAGGCATTCTGATGTAACATACGATTGTTATTTCTGATTGTTGTACCTATCTGGTATTTTTGAACAGTTTGTACTGGTTGAATGGAGACTAAGTTTGTTTATTGTGTATCTAACGCCTAAGATAGTGGTCCGGACAGAAAATTACGAGGTATTTTTAGCGGAATATAACTAAGTGCGAAGCAAGGGAGCTTAAAATTAATAACATAAGCCGCACAGGCTGATCTTCAAGTTCAATTCTATCAAGGTAACTCCGTGGATAAGTGATCAGTGATACCGAGACACTCCGTGCTAGTCTTGTTACCTAGTATATGTTTTGGAGATCAGAAAGGTAGTCGCTCGCTTAAAATATGTTATTTAGCTACGTTCTGTTGGACTCCAGTTGATACTGCTGGAATTCCAAAACTAACTACGTTAGGCTGATGATGGTGAATTAAGGTTTCCACGGACCGACCTCGTCAAGCGTCATTAAAAAAATACCAGTGTCTAAGGTGTAAAATACAAACGCATAACATCACATTTCACCAACATATTCATAGTGCTGCACCGTTTGAATGTATCTGTATATTACATGGTCGCGTACTCGGAATAAGGTACATATTCATAGTACTGCACCGTTTGAATGCGCCAGTAAATGACCTGCCACTACATGCATTAGTTAGCATCATGCCAAGTAGCTGTGGTTTAACCCCAAGATGTGTGGCCGGGCAGTTAAAGTGCCCGGCAACACATTCTAGGTGGATGTCATTTTGTTCCATAAGTATAACGTTTATGGTCTTTTTCGCTTAATATTTAGAGTTCTCCGGTGTGTGTGGACAATCTGCTTCCTCGTTTCCCTTCCAAAGCTCTGTTTTTGAAGCCTTTTCTGGCAACGCTACTTAAACGATATGACGCTGGATATGACACACAAATGTCTGCAAATATAACTAGGGTCCTGATAACTTGACATATTATCAACGATACTTATTGCATGTGAATGAATTGACATTCGAATTTCGAATATCACATTGTCAAGAGCTCCAGATCATTATGTCACCTTTGAGAGGACCTCACAAGCAGTGTTCGCCTATAAAATATGTATGAGTGACAATCTGAGCTGGTAAATAATTTCCCTAAACCATTAAAGACAGACAAAATTAATTTCCAACTCACACTGCACATTATCAACAGCTAAAATCGCTAAAATATTCGTTGACGCCATTTTAGTCACGAAGTCAGACGAAATAAATTGTCCTTTAATTGCCACGCTAAACATTTAACGTACGTTTGAAGAGGGACCGCTAATGCATACAACTTGAGAAATAAGGAAACTGTCCTGTGTTCTGTTTTTCGCTGTTTTTTCCTTAACAAGTAATTTAGCACGTTGATGGAATGAAAAGTGAACGCTAATGTGTTTATTTGTTAAAGTATTTTTGGATATTTGGGACTGAATTTTCTACTTTTTCAACCTACATTTAGTAATGAGACTGATTGACTCTGTTGTATCAGTATGCATATTTGGTTGGCGTTAGCAATTGCATCAATAAGTGTGGCAACGCTTGGTTTAGGCCTACGTCCAGCACTAGAAATCTTTGGATTGAAATGACGGTGATGATGATGAACCCATTGCAAATGGTATTTGTTTGTTAAAAAAACAGACATCACTTTTAACAGCAATCTAATGCTGGAAGTAGACTTCTCTCAAGTTGTGCCCTGAAACCAGTATCCGTGCCCTCTCTTTTCCGATTTTACTTCAATTATTGGTCCTTCTAAAAAGGGAAGCCTTGACGCAGAGCTCTTCTGGTTCAAGAGACACCAGTACCACTGGACATAACCACACCATTGCCTTAACCCTGCAAAATTAAACACTTTCGTAAACTCACATTCAATCTGCCTAGCCTTTTTCCCAACTATATTGGGGACGGCTTCCAGTCTTACCGGATTCAGCTGAGCACTAGTGTTTTACGTGGAGCGACTGCCTTATTTGACCTCCACAACCCAGTAACTGGGTAACACGGTACCCCTTGGCAAGACTGGTGTCAGATCTCAGGCTTCTGACTACCCGTAACGACTGTCAAAGATCTTCAAATGACAGCCGGGACCAACAGCTTTACATGCTTTCCAAGGCACGGAGGACACTCGGTTTGTTGAAATGGTCACCCATCCACGGACCGACCTCGTCAAGCGTTGCTTAACCTTGTAGATTGACCCGTGCGGCTGTTATTATTTAGCCACGAGCTCCTTCATAAACTCACATTTAAAAACAGAATATACTATCTAATTTAAATTTTAACGTCAGAACGGCGCCTTCCCAATTTCACACTACGAACGGTGTGACATGGGCAGGTGGCTAGCTAAGTAGCCAGTCACTTCACTACAGTGCCCGGCAATTTATAGCCTCCAGCAGAACAAAAGAACGCCTAGACTTTGTGGTAATGTACGAAATGGTGATTTAATTGCACGTTACAATAAAATTACTGGGTCTTTATTCTCTGGCCAAAGTGTACATGTGTATGTGGATGTAGTTACTGATTTTAGCCTAATAATTAGAGTACTGGTGTTAGAAGAATAAGAAAGTATGCTGCTCTAAAAATTAAATTAAAATTTTAGTATGTATATTTTTAATTTACGCACTGGTCTTCCCCGTTTCCAATGTTCCATCAGTGCGTGGATGGGAAGATGATCTCAGATCGACAGCAGGCGCTGCGTGGAGGAGAAAAGCACAAGATCGTGTACTGTTGTGGAAGGACCTGGGGCAGGTCTATGCTAGTGAGCAAGACAAACAAACCGATGTCTGACATTCTCAAAAAAATTGTAAATATTAGTTTTAAGTTTGTTGATAAAGGCTATTTGAATTGTATTGAATTTAATTTAATTTTTAATTTAGTTCATCATTTATAACAGTAGTATAGAGACTCACCATTACGACTGAACCCAATTCTAGATAGTGGATGGGCTGGATGTGTTGAGCCCGTTGCGTCTGATACTCCGAGAACTCTGTGACTTTCGCATTTTCATTTTTTGTTTCCTCGTAGACTCCATTCCAATTGCAATTTGAATTACTTACTTAGTTTTTAAGCAGTAACATTTGGTATGGAGGCCTTGCCGGTGATTAAAGAAGGAGATAATGCGTTCACGAACAGTCCGGCTGGTGACTTGCTTGTAGTAGGCTAATGCACCAGGTTGGGTACTTATTTTGTTCTTTGTGATAAGGTAGTAAGCTAATTTATGATTGATTTTTATTTTCTTTTCTTTTTCGCTACAACCCACACACACATATTATAGCTCACTATACACTTATTCTTCTAGTATTGTACATTATTTATTTACACATTTTACACATCCTTAAATTGTATCACTCATGTCACATTATTTTGTTACCCACGTCCGTGTGTCGCTGCGGGGTGCCAACTGCTGAAAACCAGCGCTGAGTGTATGACGCCCAGCAAATGCTGGGTTGGTAACCCTTTCAGTATAGGCACGTTCAGCGCAATTTGTCTTTGCACTTCTTTTTTGTCTTGATTCCATGTTTGTTGCTGTTGTGTTGTTCCAGTGTCAAGTAAATATATTTCTGTTCCATTCTATTCTATTGGAATAGGAGTAGGAGTCGGTTGACGTGACCTTGGGGGAGGCCTATGTTTGACAGTGACACGTCTTTCGGATGAAATGAAATGTTAGTGTGCGATGTTATTTACTGGATGCGAAAAGCACAATACAAACGGTTCGATGTGGCGACACTTGCGGAGGCCTATGTCTAGAAATGGATGTCTTATGGCTTAAATTATGAAAACAATGATGATTGCTGTTATGTAAATAAGGTTAAACAGGTCACTTCTTTTGAAATGGAGATACGTTTTATTGGGCAACAATAATTGCCCAATCGGTTCCTATAAAATTACACATATAGCTGATTTTATGAAAATGCGATGATCTTAGTGAAGTAAAGTAATTACTAGATCCTTTGATATGAAAATCATTCGATAACGACATTATTGGACGCCTAAAAGGCTGTCTGTTTTGTCAGATATAACTACATCTACATAACATGATTACGGCAATATTGGACGCTAATAACATCCAATAATCTTGCTAAGTGTATTGGCTACTGCACGTTGTACCGGCGTTAAAGGCTGGTGTTCAACAACTGGTTCATCGTGACATTATACGGCACAAGAGTTTTGATACCTACTCTTCAAAAGGTGAAGAAAAATATCATCAGGAATTCGAATTTTCTGGCTCTTGGATATGCTGGTTTCCTCAAGATGGTTGCCTTCACCGTTTTTAGAGCAGTGGTGATGAAATAATTTACGACAAGTAAGCCGGGGTCGTTAACACTGGGCCACCACTGCTCGCTGCCATACGGCGAGAAGTTTTAGAACGCCTCAAAATTGAATTGTAAGCTGCCATCATATCGCTACAGGCTCCTCGCCTCGTGGAAGGATGCCGTAGGATACCCTTCAACATCCCTCGGCATTACACTGATAAATTTGCTTTCCCAAGCTTGGACAAACAGTTAGTGAGTACAAGCCTTAATACAGAAAAGGTCAAAGCTCTTAACAGATATTACTGAATAGATGCTGATGACGCATTCAAACCAACTCATATTCTACATTTTACGTGACACATAAGTGGCTCGGTCACTTTTCACTACAATAGTGTTGGATTTCATGCTGGAGGCAAAATATGACACCTGGATTTTGTTTTGTTGAATGGTTTAAAGAGACGGAGCGTGGGACGTGTTGAAGTAGTTTAAGTGTTAATGACATAGGAGATTTATATCTCTATTTTTTGAGAGTCATTTCTAAACTTGTTGGCGCTAAAAGACTGTACAGCAAAGCTTCAGCTTACACTGAGAAGCTTTTGGGACTTGCGAACTTTTTTCTTAATAGCAACAAACCGAGTTTTGCTATTTGAAGTTTGCTTAAATTTAAATTTACAAAGCTTGGTTTTAACGTCGGATTAGGATATAAATAAGATACTTTTTATCCCGGTACAATGTTAATTTGGGATACTAAAACATTTTTCACGTGGGCGAAGCCGCGAGCAGATGCTAGTATATTATAAATTTGAAAGGAACTCTGTCTGTATGTTTGTTAACTTTTTACGTCAAAATCGTGGAAGCAATTTTGATGGTCTAGAGATAGATTGGAACTTAAATTCAAATTAAATTTATTGCACCCATAGGTGGTAAATGTAAGTTACAGAAAAAAATATGGATCCTGTCGGGAACAGAAACTAGGAGTGAGGAATAGCGTTTAATATTTTCCTCATTAACATTTCAGTTATCTATTTCCTGTCCATCTTAGAGAAGGTCATAGATTTTTTTTTTATATCCCTGGAGTAACGTTTTCTTTGGGATATTTGCCGAACTAATCGCGGACCAAGTTACTAGCAAAAAGCAGTCATAAATAAAGAGGCGAAAGCACAGTGACACTTAGTTCTAGCTTACTAACAGAGAACAGACCACTAATTGCGCAGACAAGACTTGCACTTAGCCTTTAAACCGCTCATAAATGTACCTACAACGTCCAAATGTTTCTTTTCTAATGTACCTAAGTTTACATCCTCCAGCTAAAAGCGGGGAGTAAAGATGTACAGGGGTACGTATAAACAGTGTCGGACTTAAGTGCTGGGTCACCACTCCACACGGCGTTAGCGTTGGTGTAAATTTATTGCCTAGAGCGCTAGACTAAGAGTACGCTAGGATTACATTTGTTGAATAATTTCCTCGGGTTATTTAAAACTGAGATGTGTGAGAGTTGAGTATAAATAATAGGGATTGACTGTTTATTTCAGTGCTTGTTGATATTTTTCGGAGGGGCAGTCGTTATGGTCTTTCTTTATATGTTTGATTCTGTACTGAATGACGTCAGATACTTCCAAAATGTATGTAACTTACATACGTAACCGAAATGTCACAAGTAGCAATCCCTTATATTTCGATTTTGCGACAAACTTTATCGCTGACGTAACTCACGAAACGTAGGTAGCTCAACAGTGGCATGATTTAGGCCAGTTGATATAGAATCTAGAGCGATAACTACAAGGTTTAATTTCTATCCGAATAGTTACATAGGTTCATCCGAAATGCGAGAACCAAAAGAATGGTCGATGTAGTGATGCTTAGGAGAAGCCTATATACGTCCAGCAGTCGACGTCTTTTGGTGATGGTGAGATCATCGTATCAGCATACATAAATTATTATGCACTAGCTTCTGCCAGCGGCTTCGCCCTCGTGAAAGTCCAAAATTATCCCTAGGGAACTTGTTGCCGGGTTTAAAGTATTCTATGTACTATTCCTGTACCTATCTCTGTGCCAAATATCGTCCAGATCCATGCAGCCGTTCTGGCGTGAAGAAGTAACAAACTTACAAACACACTCACAAACTTTCGCCTTTTTAATATTAGTGTGATAAACAGTCTCACTGAACTTTTAATCTAAACTGATGAAGCACGAGAAATATTCACAAGCATTTTTAAATCGACATCATCGAGCGAAAGTAAAGGAGACTCGCAAATATAAAATGCCATTTTAAAAAATAGTACCTATTTAATTTCGTAAAATGGAATCAATTGTATAAAACGTATTTACCTGCAATAAAGCGAGCTTTACTTGTCCGAACCATCGTCAGTTTTAACGCGTAATAAAATTAAAGAGCCTTTATTTCAATGCTCTGTAATCCTACAACATTTTATTACGCAATTAAAAGTGTTCTGGTTGGTTTTGTGTTGAAAAAAGACATGTGTAAAAGCGGGTTTAATAATATGAGAAAAGTTCAAGGTTTTATACGTTTTTACTCATTTTAATTCATGTATGTAGGAATTATTTATTTAAACAGGTGTACTCATAGAGTGTTTTATCAGTCTAAGCCCAAAACTACGAATACGGGGAAGGTAGGGGCACTACATAGGGTAGCTACCTGTTTATAATTTGCTCCTAATGCAAAAGTATGGAAAATTAGAATAGAATATATATACAGTACAACTATTTTCTTAATATCCTTCGACAATCATCGCATTGCCGAATACAAACGAATGCTAATTTCCATGACATTAAATTATTAGATTTATCGTGCATAATAATTTGAAATCAGAACTAAGTACTTTATTGTTGTTTTGTTATGATTTCCGTGTGAAATACATAGAGTTGTAAAGATAGCAGCTTTCGTCCCATTTTTTAAATATAATTTATTAGATATACTTGCAAGTTGATTGAGAGCGTCCGGTCTGCTCCAAGTGCAAAGGGCAACTGATACAAAGCCGACGACTGACGAAACACGAAGTTTGGCGAGGGACATTAAGAAAATATTTGCACTGTACTTTATTGTAGGTACAACAAAAAGTTTCATACCTTTTTACAAAAAAACTTAATTCTATAGGTACAAAGATGGTCTTAATTAAAACTATTAATCTGATTAGCCTTATACCATGAAACTGATAATACTCGTATAGCCACTTTAACATTAGATTTATATACGATTTATACAAACAAAATAAAGCAACATTTACCTAAGTATTTCCCTGGACACACATCGGGATCCTACCGACAACACACACTAACTCCACACAGCATCATATGTACGAGAGCAAACAGCCCGTACAGACACCAAGCAACATAAATTTTATTCAATTTATTTTTCAGTAGTGTGCTATGGATGATAGGTGGATTACGCTGAGTTTATGCCTTTAGCCTATATTTATGCTTTTACCTTCATCAGCGCAGCGTCATTTTCTTTTAAATATCGCTGCACATGCTGAGATAGGAGCTATTTTGGTCTCGCACGGGGTTATTATTTGTTTTTTTTTTATCCGAATGCCGAAGGAGGGTAATGTGTTTATCAGTCTATGTGTGTATGTATGTTTGTTCCTAAAGGCGTTCTAGAGACCAAACGCGTCGGCCGATTTTGATGATTCTTACGTCAATTGATTCGTCATAACCTTGCAAGTGTCAATGGCGGATTTTGGGCGCCATATTGTGAAGGCCTATTTCTTTTATTCTTTCAATACGTGTGTGTGTACATGTATGTGATTTCTAAAATATATAGACCTCATATGTTTAAATGTAATTAATTTGAAAAAAAATGTTAACTAAAAAGATATAAATAAAAGTAGTTAATTAAAAAAAACTAAAAATTCGACTGTTTGAGAATGCCCACTGCACAGCATGATTTTCTTTTTGTTTACCTCTCGCTTCTCAAGCAGTCGGGATTTTTTGAATTTACTTTTTTTGTGTTTTTGCTTATCTCGTGTCTCCTGTGCGGGTCACAACTATATTTTTTTTTTCTTTAACGCACCAAAGTTTAAGGTTAAAAGTAAAGTGGTTGAAAATTCCTCAGATATTAAGTCTGCCTCTGTATTGCCTTTTTTGTGCGTAATTAATAAATGTACCTCAAAAAAACAAAAACAGTTCCTCTCTGTACCACCTGTTAAATTAATTCCACCCCAAACATTTCCACAAAAGATTAAAAAAACAAACAAAATAAATAAAATCCGCCATATTTTTAAGAAACCTACAAGTTTATAGGACAGAACATTCGGTGGCCGGCCACAAACATGGCATACAACGCATGAAATATGATGGCAAGCCAACTGCGCGGAAGTTCCACATTTGTATGGGAAGTCGTAATTTTATGTGACCCAGTGGTCACACAGAATAAATATTAAGATAGTGTTTCGTTGTAAAAATTTCAATAAAACTGTCTGTACGCATTTCCTAACGTTTTATTTATTCTGATTGTTCCTTTGATGTTTTTTTTCATGCAATAATCATCCTTTTGGACTCGTTTCTGCTGGATTGGCCGGTGAAGGCAGGAGGTAAACTTTGCTGTGCTGGTATAGGGGGTGGTCTCAGACCAGCAGTGGTACAACGATAGCTTAGCAAAAATATAAAAATTCAATCTTTATAACCGGCTTCAAAAAATTTTTAACAAATATTATAGGCATACATACATATAGCGATTTTGGTATTTTCTTTCTTTGTCTTGGAAGTCGGTTTGATATTTTGTTAAATAGTTTTTTTTTATGATTAACCAATAAGAGTCCTGTTATTGTTACCTGCCAGCGAATAAAAGCCTAAACGACAAAATGAAAAAAGAAAAAGTAGCAAATGAAAATGGGATTTCTCAGAATTCACTATGTAAGAAATCCAGCACCACAGACATGAATCTAGCTAGATAACGCAAGTCCCTCCATCTGTATGAAAACCAAGCGTGTCACTTTTTCACACACAATTTAAGAACAAATTTACTTACTAATGAAAGGAAATATTGCCGTTGCGTCGGCCAACTTTTTTCTGTACAGTTTTTACAGATCAATATGACATGATTAGACATTTTTCTAGAGTGCTAATAATGCTGAATGAAACAGCTCAAAGAACGATCATTGATCATAATTTTACTCCCTTTTTTGACACGCGAAGTACAATCGCGTTATCAAGTTAGATTTACATCTGTGCCCAGCACAAAAACACATTATAATTATAATATTTTGTACGCAATTTATCGAAATCAGCTTGCATTTTATATAAGGTATTTATTTTATAGATCTATTTTTTCAAATGTTATTAAATAGAAATAAAAAGCGAACAAACAAGGACCGTTCAAAAATATTATAGCAGTTAACACAAAAGCAGAACGAAATAATACCCAAAAACGACTAGAAAACACGTAACGATCTTGTTAGGTTCCACATATAAAAATAAAGATTACTATACGGTCATAAACGTGCCGAATAATACAGTTATTAAGCATAGCTTTTAGTAATAAAAGCTTGGACCAGTCACGTAGTTACAATCAAGTGAAATTGAACACCAAGAGGTGCTAGACTGGACTAGAAGAATGCTGGTTGTGGCAAAATTAAGTGGACAGACGTGATCTCGAGGGCGAAAATATGGGCGTAATATTGTAGTGGCTATGACTAGGTACCATAGACTTCTAGCAATTTCCCGCGGTTTCGTATTAAAAGTAGACTATGAAATTCAGCGATTTATTTAGGTATTAGGTTATTAGTTTATCTTCGCACTGGAACGCCTTGGAGCACAATCTTATAATAAACTCACTATAAGTCCAGGTTTCCTTACGATGTTTTTTCTTCACTGTTGTCAGCGATGTCCAAGATAAACTTAGAAAGTATACATGAATTGAAAAAGTCACATTGGTGCTTGTCCAGAATCAAACACATGTCCTCAAGCACAAGAGACATCGAGGTCTTAGCCACTGGGCCACGACTACGTTTAAGATGGTACTAGTAAACGGAAATTTCTTTTCACGTGTTTATAATATTCAAGTAGATTATTATATTCACCACGCCATTGTCCCCTAAAAGAGCATAGAGAGGTGCAGGTGTATCCCACCTTCTATATATTTTACGTCAGACTACGGGGTGCTACTGAGAATTTTCCAAAAGAAAAGCCTAACTATACTTTTGGTGACCCTGTAATCGAACACCCATGTACAGCAGTTGAACTACCGACTACAAGACCAATAAGACCCCAGAGGCCTTAGGCAAGTAACATTCTATCATCGAAAACGTGGATATATTGGATAAGTATACCATATTCGCGAACTGGCTGACCAAAACCAGCTGTATCCTCCGACTACATAGCATGATTTTCTTCTTGTTTACGTCTTTTTAGTTCACATCTTAAGCAATCGGGTTTTTTTGATTATTTGACTTAACTGTTTTTTATTTATAACTTTTTAGTTACCTTTTTTTAAATTAGTTACATTTAAAAATATAAATGTTTTATAATTTTAAGATTACCTCTTAAAACCCTTAATTTTGATACCCCATACGATGGGTTTGAAAGATATAAAAAATTGGGCCACTACAATATGGCGCCCAAAATCCGCCATTTTTCTATTTTCCAACCGATTGACGTAAGAATCATCAAAATCGGCCAACGCGTTTGGTCTTTAGAACGCCACATAGGAACAAATATACATAAATACCAGGTCTTTCGGCTTATTAGCTGACAGTGCATTGTCATCCAAACAAAACGTGTATGCAAAATTGCATCTTAATCGGCTGGGTATAACTGCTTTAAAATTCAGTTACAAGATTTGAGCCGAACATACATACATTATCATCATACATCATCATCAGCCGAAACATGTCCACAGCTGGACAAAGGCCTCGCCCAAGCGTCGCTACACAGATCCGTACCATCGTCGTCATGTATGTATGACGACGATATACATGTGCAAGTTAGTAAAAAGCTTGTAAAAATGTCAAAAATGTGTGGAATGTCAAACGCTACCGATATGTCATGGGATCAATCTCTTACAATTTGGCATTTCGACCATCCCATCACTGGCATCGAATGAAACCTGTCTAGAGCCTCTTGATACAAATTCGCAAAACTGGATTACACAAGACAAATCCAATCTTTGTATCTAATTATAATCAAATCCAACTTTACGTTAAGATTACTAAGATTTACGTTCGAGTGCCCCTAACTTCGCCACCCTTACATTATTTTAACCTTAATCTAGAATTCGCTTTTTTACTTTCTAATTTTATTGTTCCAAGTAAGATTACAGACAGTACCTGTAAATTGTATTAACAAAATAGCGGCAAAATTTATCGAATTTTGACTTTTGTAGCTAAAGGAAACTAATTAATAAATTGTGTTTGAAGATTAGATTAGATTGTAATCTTCTTTTTGTAATGAATGGAAAGAAAGGCTAAAATCTAATCTTATTATTTATAGTAGTGCCAGTTTAATGATAAAATATTTAGTTGGGTGAACCGCCTTTTAGAACTTGTTGAACTAGATAAATAGACTAACAAATATCAAAATTTGAGTCGCGACCACATCATGGTTTCAAAACTTTCTATTTGATGAATTTCTGTTTGATTTTCTTCACTTTCTCAATTTTACGCAAAATGCACGCCTTAGCAGGTAGACAAACTGTAAGGCCCCAAGCCTTACAGTTTGTCTACCTGTAAGGCTGTAAGACAAACTGTAAGGCTTGGGGCCTTACAGTTTGTCTACCTTCTCTTCTCCCTAGCTTTTTAACCCACTTTCTTACTTCACTTATTTCACGGCGTGAATACGTTCTGTCGAGGGTCAGGCAATTTCTCCTTCTTGAGAAGCTTCGTCATGCTGGACCACCATGTCAAAGGAGTTTGTTCTCGGCCACTTTTGCCTTCAGGTAGGCTCAGAGCCATTCTCATGACGTGTTCTTCTGTCTATGTCATGACATGTCCGTACCATCTTAGTCTGCTCTCCGTTAACTTGTCCTACATCGGAGCAACCTTTTAAGTACCTACATTTTCGTTACTCCTCCAGACCACCTCAGGATTTTCATTTCTGCGGTGTGTAGTAGTAGTTATTTCACAGCCTAGCTTTCGGCACCATACATCATTGCCGGCCTTACCACTATCTTGAATAATTTGCCTTTTATGCGTATTGACATTCGCATGAAACTCGTGTCGTGCTTCGCCATTTTGCCAAGCAACCTTTACTCTGTGAGCATCAACTGCATCTACGTCCCCGTTTTCGGAAATTTCTGAATTAGTGTGATGGTACTGGTGTGTTTTAGGTGTAAAAGACTCCCTTAGCTTTGATGTCTTGGCTTCCACTGAAATGTCAAACGAGATGTTCAGTCTTTGTTCTGCTAACCCTCAGCCCAGCATTTTCCAAAGATTTCACCCAACGCCAGAGAGTAATTTGCATATTTATCACATTCATGGAAACCAGAACGATATCGTCTGCATAGAGGCGATTCCAGGGAAGTGTAGCGTGGATTTCATTGGTTATAAGATCCATCACGAGGTTAAATAAAGGGAAACTTAGTGAAGAGCTCCAACCAGCATCTTGTATGCTGCGTATATAGCACATTCGGGTAGCTGTTATGCCCTAAACGCTTGCCAAACTAACGTTCGTGGCTCTCGGTCCAAAGTCTTTTCAAGGTTTATGAAAGTCAGCAGGTCCTCCCGATTCATTTGGTGTTTTTCAACCAAGATTCTGACCGCTTGTATAGCGTCTGTTGTAGACCTGTAGGATCTGGAGGTCATTATCAAGTTTACACTTTTCTCCATAAATTATATTACATAATATATTGGACTGAATAGTTTCTCATCTTCGGTACTCAGCAGTCAAGCCTTGATAAAAGACAACGCACTCTCGTAAACAACTGACACTCCTTACCTTTTCAACGAAAACCATAATCAATCAAACAAACAACTACACAAAGAAACTCTTAATCATCTCAGACCAGATACACTGCCAAAATAAGCTAGCAACAAAATATTATATCACAGACTATCTCTACGAGAGCTTACCAGCCATGTTTGGGCACCTAACATCCCAAGTCGACCAACAACAGCGCCCTGGAAGCTTTCCAACCACAAATCGCGGAATTTATTTGCCTTCAACCGTTGCTAGTGCATCTACGTGGGTAGTATACAAAATGCATTGGTGCTTGGAGTTAGAGGAACTGGATAGGACGAGCCTAAGTAGTCAGGTGCATTTGTTTTTCGTAAGTAGATTCATTCGAAGGGTATACTCAAATTATGTCTTATCTCGTATAATCGGTCTTCAAATTATGAGTAACTGTAGGTTATTTCTTAGCAAGCTTGTTCTTTGTCGACGGTATCATCGTATTACATGAGAAAGAATTCAAACTTGACCTTATTCAATAAATTACTTACGGAAAACAGATATTAATATCTTGATATTTCGAAGATTCTCTTTCTTTACTTTACAAAGTCAAAGTCAAATTAATATGTTGATATTTCGAAGATTCTCTTTCATTATTTTTCATTTCAGTCTCATCTTTTTATTGGTCAAAGGTCTGGCAATTACTTAATTCTACGTTCAAATCAAAACTTGATTCCTGTCTATAATGTCACTTTACGATCTGAATTCCTTGCCATATCACGAATAGGGAATAGTTCCAATGCGCAGCAAGTAGCTTAATGCCTAAATGAGAAAGGTTCTTGAAGAAATGAAAAAGGACCATTGTTTATATGTAGCTATGAACATCTATACTGATTGATCCCAACTGTTTGATAAAATTAAAATCAATTCAATTGTTTTAAGCGCTATCTTATCTAGCATCTTTATGTCTTGGTCAACAGACTTGTAGCGGGAGGCCGTATTTTACTCAGTTCAGTTATGGCGTTGCAACTCAAGTATTGGATGATAAATAAAGTCACAATACATTCGAGTTTTATCTACCGATCGTTTAGTTTTAAGTGAACAGATTTGTTTAGGAAATGAACATCTATTTGGGACCGTACTTCTAATACTAAATTTATTGTCACTAGTGTCTGCAATGTTTTTAGTAGCTGAAAAGCCGATGGCATTTCCTGCAGGCAACTTCTTAGAAGGCTTACGGGATGCCAACCAACTTCTAAGTACAGCTTAAAAAATGAAAAACTCCAGTACAAACTTTCATCCAATTTATTTAGGGGAAAAATTTCAAAAATCATTCTTAGCACTCACCTTCATTACGTTTGCCAAAGAGCTGTCGTACAGAATTTCATACCTGGGTATATGTTTGTGTTCAACGGCGTTTGGCGGTCCAGTTTTTGCGTCGTTAGTCAGTGAATTTGTATTTTTAAGAAGGTTATTTATAATGTACAACTCTTTTTGGGTATAAATGTACAAGTATTTAAATAAAACATCGCACTATCGCTTTATTTAACTTCATGAAACTACTATTCATGTTATGTCTGTATTTACATAGCTGAGTAATTGCTAGAATCAAAAATATGAAATTCCTTACCAACACGCGAACTAATATTAAACAAACACCTAAATCTTACATGTTAAATTACCTGTTCATAGAGCTTCAAACAGATATCGCTATACACCTATATATAATCAAGAACTAGTTAATCAAGGTTGTATCAAGGTGTATAAGATAATCGTTATAATTAGTTATATCCAATCAGAAGCCAATTTACAAGTAGAATGGTTTCTTTGATGTAATTATTTAGAATACTCTGTACGACGGAACTACGAGTCGTAAAGTGTTATTTTCTAGATGAATAATGATGAATTTGTAGAAATTTAGTTTTGGAACGGTGTTTCTTATCGCTCGTTATAGTTCTGATTTGTTTGCGTGCTGAGGGGCTAGACCGAAAAAAGAGTAACAAAGAGAAAAACGATACCGAAAACAGATACCTTTTTGTAGTGATTTTTGAGGCACTCCCCGATCACCTAGGAAACTAAAACATTTTACAATCAATTCAGCTTGCCGTGAATTTTGAGAATATGCAAAATTATTTATAATTTTAACGCTTAAATACCTTTTTTTATTAATATAAGTAAATTTAATTGCGTGATTAATTGTGCGGGGCACAGCGTATTGCATGCAGGATAGAACAAGCGAAGATCCACTCAAGAGGGAGACGCCGAGGAGAGAGCCGGAGGCGCATGAAGAAAACCGAAGATGTACGAGCGCGCGCTGACTAGACACATGCAGTACCTACGCTAGCAGCCGCTATTGTATGTTTACACTGAGCATCAGATGGTTTGTTGTTATTCCAGTTTCGTCATATTTTATGAAACGATAGACTAAATTTAATGAATCGATCTCCATTCCAACTGGGTGTCTATAAGACACTTCTCTCTTTTGTTTTTTTCATGAAAAAAGATCTTCGTATCGCCCCACGATAGGAAGGTCTTTCACAGTCGTTAAGATAGTCAAAAGCATGGGATCACACACCAGTCTAGCCTTAGCCACGATACCCCTTGGGTATCATGTTACTCAGAGACCAGACTCTGGATTGTGGAGGTCAGTAAGGTAGTTGCTTCACTTCTACGCGAGCGCGTTCATCGTCAACCAAATCATCGCTTACCATAAGCACAGTGGACAAACCCGAGCTTATTAACAAGAAAACAGTCTACGATTACATTAATTTTTTTTATATCAAACCAACTCTGTAGGTATAAGAGGCCATTACCATGTAATGGGTTAATAACAAGCTGATATTATAATTATTTTCGAAATAAGAAAAGACTTACGTTACAAAGTTATCTATAAAACGTCACAGTCTTCCTGAAATAACAGACAAAGAACTTTCCTTGTAACATAATTCCTTTTATTATAGGTTCCCGACTTCAAAGCCCGAAATTGGTACTTTGAACGAATACGTTCCATTTTATTATACTCTATCCGTCATTCCCTTCCAATTATTATCTATAGGTATGTATGGCCAACATATCACTCAAATCAACCTTTGGCCTAAAGACTTAATTAGAACTTAATTAACGTTGGTACCACAGAATTAAATCTAACTAGATGACGCAATTCCCTCCATCTGCATGAAAACCAAGTCTGTCACTTCTTCACACAGAATTTCAGAAAAAAATTACTTACCGATTAAAGAAAAGTTTCAACTTTATTTGTAGAGATTTTATAGGTCAATGCGGCATAATTAGGCGTTTTTCTAGATTTCGTTTGATGTCTGGTGCCAATAACGATAAATAAAACAGCTCAAAGTAAGAAACATTGCTCTCACTTTTATTCCCTTTTTGACACACGAATCACATACGACATAACAATATTTTTTTATTAACAGACAATAAAAACCAGCAACCAGATTATAAAATAATATAGAAACAGTAAATTTTATTTCGAAGCCACTATACGTATCGCAACTGGCATCTTAGCTAGATTACAAAATAACCTGTGTTAAAGATGATACATTCACGTCATCTAGTTAGATTTATGTCTGTGGTTAGTACAGTATATTTACATTAATTACCATACCTTATTAAGGTCCATGGAGTTACGAAGGGTGTTTTTAAAATAACACGTTAACTTTTGGAGTCCGACGAAAAAATACAGTGAACGTAGATCCGAGACAACTGTTTAATTTACCTCCGAAATGTTTATTATCTTTGGGGAAATTTAACAGAATCGTGCCAGGAATGTTGAATACTGTATTTTCATCAAACGCTCGCCCGGCATCGGGTAGCGTTACAGCCTTTTTTATTGTAATCTTCATCAAATAAAATTTGAAGTCATTTTATAAAAGCGCATGAGTTAATGGCGGATTTGGTTTTTATGCCGCTTTAGCTTTGTTTGAAGCATTTAGATTTGGAAAGATTTTACTTGCATGAATATTTTTGTCTTAGTCTAGTCGTTTTTTACCTTTGTTAGCTCTAAAGGCAATTAAGATTAGACTAGTACTTATCTAGTTATGTATGGCTGTGGTATCAATGCGTTTCTACTTTTTAAGAAGGACCATTTTGTTATGCAGTAGAGTATGCAATTTTTACACACTATGATTTAGATATAAACTCAGTGTATCAATATTTTTTCTTAGTCTAGTGGCGTTGTTTAGCTGATTCATGTGCTAATCTAATCTAATACCTTTAAACGAGCAATTCTTGTATATATGTATATATAATCTAAATCTCGGAAACGGCTTCAACGATTTTCATGAAAATTAGTATGCAGTGGGTTTCGGGGGCAATAAATCGATCTAGCTAGGTTTCATTTTTAGAAAACGTCGTTTTCTCTATTTTCACCCGAGCAGAGCTCGGTCACACAGGTACCTACTAGTAATTATATGTGACAGTTTCATTCATGCGTTTCTGGAGTCATGCTTCGAAGTGCTGATCCCATTATGATTCCGTTGTGAAAAAAATAATGTAAAAATCCAAAAAAGCCCACTTGCTTGAGAAGTGAACTAAATAGTCGTTTTTTTTTTCTTTTTTTAAGAAAAAAAAAGACGTTGCCCCACACTAGGAATTTCTTCCTGTGTCGTGGGTGCGTTTACAAACATATAAACTCATATACACAACACGGAGCCGGAACAACTATCTGTAGGTTATACAAATATTTGTTCCGTGCGGGAATCGAACCCGCGACACGCAGCGCATCAGTCAATTGCTCAACCACTGCGCCAACCATGAGCCCAAAAAACAAAAACAAAACAGTCGTAAACAAGAAGAAAATTATGCTGTGCAGTCAGAGGATACATAATCGCGAGTTGACTGACCAAAACCATATGTACCCTCCGACTGCACAGCTTAATTTTCTTCTTATTTACGTCTTTTTACTTCACTTCCTAAGCAGTCAGGTTTCACAACTGATAAACACATTACCCTCCTTCGGCAGTCAGGTAAAAATGGATAGTGCTATTTTTCATAATTATTGGCTCTGATTGTCTCACACACCGGAATCATGATGGTTTTAAAACATCTTAGGCCCCTGATCTTTGAGAAGGACCATTTGATTTGCAATAGAGCAAATTACATGCTATGGTTTATATATAACCTGTGTAGATACAAAGCAGAATATACTATAAATCACTTATTATTTTACATACTCTAGGGCTATAACTAAGCAAACATCCCTAAAACGCATTTCAACGCCCGAAAAAGTATTCGCTCAAGGTTTTCCTCCGTTGTGTGTTGACGAGACGAATAGACGATCTTATTCAGCCCTGTCGAATGTATGACTTGTGAATTATTCATTGAATATTTTATCTTTTCACTGCGAACAGGGAATCATGTATGTTTTACGGAGTTGATACTCGGATCACGGCGTTTTCTCTCTCAATGAGGAACCCAGGAGTTTCAATAACGCTTTTGTTTCTTCTAGTTTTTTTTTGGATTGAGATGTTTTGACGAGGTTGTTCGAAAGTTGAAAATTAGGATCAAAATTAGGATCTCAGGCCCTAGACAAGTGACATTCTATCATCTATTCTAAAGCATGGCGAAAGCGATTGTCAAAAAGGCAAAATTGTATGAGGTTGACAAGCGATATCGAAAAATCACGTGATCTATTCCTTACATTTTGACATTTCTAGTATGCCTTCGCTGACATCGAATCCCACTTGTCTTGGGGCTCTGGTCATTTATTTTTCTTTGAAAGAATGGACCCGCTGATGGAAAGTACGATCACCGCCTCCTATGGAATTCTACAATACCAGAATTACCACAGGTGCGTTATCTATACCCTTTATAAGAGGACTAACTTAAAATCTGGGTACTGTTCATGTCATTGCTCCGAAAAAGCCTCAGGAGATTGAATATTGCTGAATGGAATTCCATTCAGCAATTAACTACTAACAACTTATCCAAAGAAAGTTATAATAAGCAAATAAGAGACGATTTGAAAAGCACAACAAAAACTTTTGTCACGTTCAGTTTTTATTGTGCCACATTTGAAGTAGGTTAAAACTAGTTTTATTTATTAAAACTTTGAATTCAAACCGTTTGACCTTTTAGCCTGCAATAGAGGAAGACTTCTCGAACAGTTAAGCTCCTTAAACCGTTAAATATTCGATAGCTCCAGGCAGCTTCGGCTCCACCAGTTGTTGCACTTGAATAAATTGTATTTTCTATCTACTGTTACAATACAAGGTGCGACTGAAATGAAGCAAAATCTGTATAAAGGTATGATGAATGGATGTTTGTAACTCTTTCACGTAAAAACTTCTGAACGGATTTTGATGAAACTTTACAGAAATATAGCTTATACATCAGAATAACACATAGGTTATAATTAATAAAGATATTGGGAGAAGTACTTATAAAACGTGGGTAACTAGTAGCTAACTAGTAGTAAGTAACTACTATCTGTAAGTAGGTGAAATAGGTAAAATGTGTCGAAGGTTTTTTTTAAATTTTATTTGTTCCAGAATAAACTAGTTTTTAGGCTACTGTTTATGGTACTCATCGATAGTGTCGTTTTATATCAGAGATTACTTAAAAGTATAGAAACAAACACAAATTTAAATGACATGTTTAGATGGAAAACAATAAACCCAACCTACATCATACTTGACTTATCGTTATCATTATACGAATTCACAATTCGGACTAAATCATTAAGAAGATTTAATAAAAAGATCAACCCTTAATTATAAGATTGCATGATAAGAATGCTTAGAAACGGTAGACAAAATCAAATTGGTTAATTTCTACGTTATATTTTATTCATAATAAAATGATGGTGTTGCTTTTTTTCGTTATAAGAAATTGACACACACTGTTCCGTTTTTGTTGAATTATGTAATATACCTATGGTTGCAATATTTGTAAGTATGTGAGAACCATGTTCCTATTTATCAAATGAATGAATTTATCTGTTAATGCATGTAATACTTAATACCTATACGTAGTATAGTAGTGTTAGTCTGGGTGCATCGTCGTCATGTATATGAATTCATATTTGTATGTAATCTTGTAAAATAATTTCTTTTTAAAGAAAGTAGGAACTCCATACTCACTATGGAGTTTCTTGTACATTCTTCTCCATATCAAGCTACTTTTCCGAGTGGACGTTAGAGTAAATTATTATCACTTTTAAGTTTAACGTTTGAAAGTTAATTATTAAAGGCCGGTTAGAGGCTTAATTGAAATAAAGAATTTGAAAATGACTTTGAAAAAAATATTTCGAATTTCGAATCGATTATATTAGTTTAACGCTGATTAGTAGATTCTTAAATCCGCATTTTTTTGTCTAATTTAAATTAAGAATCTACTAATCATATAGTTTTTTTTTTATAATCAAGGACCTGTATCTCTGCCTCCTATAGTTACTATTTATCATTGAGCTGTACATTATAAATTCACCTGTTTCGTCTTTAACACCTCGAGCATAAATCCACAAGCGGGCTTCTTGATACGGTACATAATTGACAAAACAGAGTGCTGTTTCTATGAAAAACAGAAAAGGGTTAACTCGTTAATCAGTCGGTTTTTCCCTTATACCCAATTTCACCAATATTAACGAATATCGAATGAATTTATGATGTTTCCTAAGAAACAAATTTTAAATAATCTTGTAATAATCTTGGCTTCTCAGTATTTTTTTAATGGAAAATTGTGTGGAGATTACATTTTTAGTTGTTTTTTTCATTAATTCACTTTTTAATACCTACATATTTTAACCAAAACGGAGCGATAATGATTGTCAAAAATCCATAAATGTTTTGGGAGTGGGTTCGTGATATTTTGGTTGTGCATGTCAATGTCATTTTAGACTTTTTGGGGTTCTGTAGTCAACATACAACTCTTACAGTTTCGTCTTGTCGTCTGTCCGTCCGCAGCTGCTCAGAGACTTTTAGTTCTAGAAAACTATAATTTAGCATGAATACACATATTAATCACGCCAAAAAGTTATAGTGTAAAATCATGAAAACAATTTTTTTTCATGTGCACGTAAAGTCCCCACTTTTATTACCACATATATTTTTTTCTTATCTTTACCATGGTGTCTATCCAACGAGAACCCAGTATCGTTGGATTGACCATTTAAAAATATTACGGGTCTGCAAAAAGCATTCATTGATTCAGGTATTCTTTTTGAGTCTATCGTACGTTGCCCGTTAACTTACAACGTTTCGATCTTTAAATTGCTAATTTTTATTATAGTCAAAAGTTCTCCCCTCTGCTATATAAATGGTTGCTTTTCCATACGTTAAAATCACAGCAGTAGTGTTATAACGAAAGTTTGGTATTATAACGAAATTAAAAGGAAAACTAAGCTAAGTAAGCTATACAAGTATACAAGTAATGGTCGACCAACTTATAAAATGTATTTCGAAAAGTAAAACCTTTTCTTTCCATTAGAGCAATGTTCGTTGCTTGCATTGTTTATGAAGTTCAATACTTTTCCCTAATTATTTTGGTGAATTTAGCTGTTTATACGGAACCCTCGGTGCTCGAGTTCGACTCGCACTTGGTCGATTTTTTTGACAATAGCTGCCGCCGATAGAATGTCACTTTGACTTGAGCTCTCTAGGTTTTCAAAGGATATTTACAGGCTGAAGAAAATACACAGTGAATTTGCACACAAAACTACTATTTTTCTTGTCACATCGACTATATATAAAATTACATAACATTTCAGTGTTGAAGCAATTTAATACATAAACAGTTGGATTTACAGTCCACATTTGATTAGAGTATGTAGCCGGCGACCCTACTAAATGTGATGGATTCTTATTTTATATTTAGTTGCCAATAAACACCAAAGAACACGGACGGTTGTTTTACTCAGAAAGTCTCTCGCCAAATTCAATTGAACCATAACCTACACAACAATTCGGTTATATGGACACAATTTCTGCAGTGCTGGAGGCGTTGTCCAAGGCATTTTGAATGCAGATGGTTGGTCATATGGGACACTCCAGCAAATAAGACCTAGTAAGAAGACATGCAATAGACGGCATCGCTTTAGGTATTCAATGTCATAATAATCCCCCATTTCAACTAATTTTTACAGCAGCCCTCTTGCTAAAGCTTCACTAACACAAGGTAGCCTATCTTTCCTAACAGAAATAAAATTAATCAGAACTAATAAATAATATTGGTCGACCTCCAATGTTTAGCCAGTTATCGTGATGGGGTGCTGCAACAATGCCTTGGAAGCCTTCCAAACGCATCATGAACATCATATTTTCAACTAGCAACGACGTCGCTTTTTAGTTCCTCTGACAATTATTGCTCTATTTTAAAAGTTATCCGAACGGTAAAGTTAACAAAGCGGTTAGTCACGTAATTTTGTAGTAAGACTTATATTAGACAAGAAAATATACATAAGCCAATGAATATAAATTAAATGATAGAAAATACCACATTATTTTGAAACAAGTAAAATTTAAAACAAGTAATACACCGTGAAATTTAAATGGTTGTTTTCCCGCAGCGAAATGGTTTTGTCTATGTAATACAATCGTTTCGTAGTTATATAAAATATTAGAAACAAAAACTGGCATATTTAACATTGTGAAAAACTAAACTCGAAAGCGATCACGAACCAATAGTATACCTTCCGATATCTACGGCCGAACGACAGCAGGCCGTTGACCCGGGTGCTAGGTCACCGTCGAAAGGATTAGGTTCGAAGGCGGCTCCGTTATCATGTTACGCGCGGGCTAGATTATGCCGTATAATTACACGCGAGAGCTTATTTTACTTTAAACATTTAATAAATCGGTCTTTGCTTTGTCGGCTTGTGGCTCGCTCGTTTGTTTTGCGTGCAAACTTTTATGCCGTATCACCACGTGCGAGAGTTTATTTTGGTTTGACATTATTTTGTGCATCGGTTTTCTTTGTAGGTGGTGACACGAGCAGTACCTAGTACCTACAAGTTACGTCCAGAGTTACTATTTTTACTCACTTTTTCGAGTTGATGAATATTTTTTTAATTATTTTAAAACAGAAACATCGTTATTTATTTACTTTAACTCTATACTTCGAAAGTACTCCTTAATGCAAGTCGTTCTGCCGCGGGAAAACAACCAATTAAATTTCAGGGTGTATATTTACTTCATGCTACATAATTTATCTAGTAGTAGACACGTTTCGATCGACAATCCATAGAACACGTAATTATGACACGATATTTTGCAAAACCACCCGGATTCAAACAGTAAAACGGCCATAACTTTAGAATGGTTGAATCAATTTTCATTAAACATACCTAAGAACACTCTCGATAAAATCACCTTTCAAACAAAAAATCGCGACGCAATTAAAATCAGTTCATTCGTTTAGGATCTATGATGCCACAGACAGATACACAAATACACACGTCAAACTTATAACACCCTTCTTTTTTCGTCGGAGGTTAAAAATAATGAAATTTAAACCAAAGAAGTGCAGTCACAAAACACTCTGTAAATAACTTTATCCCACAGCTTTGCTTCCATAGTTTATTTCAAAATAACCGTGTATTTATTTGAGATCAAATATAGCCAATGGCCGTCAAGAATTATGGGGCTTTTTAACAATGAAATAATTTTAGTCATTAGATCAGAACTTACAGAGATTACCTTTAAATCTTTAATAAACAAAGAAACAATTTGACCACATCTTATATTAATTTAGATTTAAATATATGCATGGACATCACCACTAGTAAAACATGTATCAGTTACACCTTAAATGAAAAACTTAAAAGAAGTTTATAACTGTTTCCAAATTGATTTTGAAAAGAGTGGTATCCTCCAAATCACTTTAGGCAACAAATAAAAACTGTCATGGAAACTATATTGATTGCCATTGACACGAGAAGTAGGAACTCTTAAAATGGTTCAAGTTATAAACTTTTGTTTGACATACAATAATTTATTTCTGTCTTCTTTTTCGTTATCCGTAGCCTCCGTACACAATCAGCCTCTATATTGTTTCCACTCTAGGGTCACCCAGACCTCATATCTCAGACTAACGTTTTTTCGTTTCCAGGCCCTTGTTGCATTCCATAGACAGAAGTGCGGTTGGAAACCTTAGTGGTCCTCACCGCCAGCCGTCACCTCACCTGCATCTCATGTCGTTTAGTTACGATACATGTAAGATTATGGAATGATTTTAAAACACCCGTTATGGCAACTATTGAGTGCTAAGAAAGTAGGGTTTGAAAAATAATCGAATTGAAATTTAAAAATCGGTGGTAAATCAAGTAAGTCATCAACTGCCTAACTTATTTTCAACTATCTTAGGGTATTACATTACATGGAATCGTAAGAATAGACTCCCGTTTGTCAAGCGTATATTTTTCCGCTAATGACTCGCGCCAAATATCTACAGTTTCTCAGCATCGTCCAAAAGCGTCTAAGTTGACATCACGCGCAACAAATATGTCGGAACAACACACGAACTTTACTAACTTTGTTTGGATTTCTTGGAACATTCTAGCAACTTTTTAATTGGCTTTGTTATGTCGTGTGTCGGCTTTGTTTCAGCTTGAACACAGATTGGTATTGTTAATAGTTCGGTTACTTAGTGTACCAAGGTTGTAGATAAGGAACAAAAAATAAAGATGAAATATAACTATCGCATGCTGTCGATTCTAATGTTATAATATTTAATATTCTACATCGCACCACTTCATAAAGTGGGTACCGACTGCCCGGATGTAAGTCAAACTAACTTTTACATGAAATGAAATAAATTTTAAAAGCGGTTGTATGCCTACTTTTTACTTCTACTTCGTGTAATATATTAAATATTATAACATTTGAAACACAAAGTTATTAAGTAGTTAGAAGGTCTGCAAGTTTATTTATCGGACACCGTGACTAGCTCATGTTTCCGAATAAATTAATGCTAGGATTTACAAAAACTCACATGCAGATTATATACATAATTTTAGTAAAGCGAATACGTTCAAATGTTATCATTTGGTGGTTAACATGATGACGCTGCTGAAGATCACCATGCAGTATAGAAACTGATAGAATAATTGTATGAAAAACATTTAATTTGAATAAAACTTGCAAATATTTCACATTTTATTACTCTAAAACAACTAAACAAATCACAGTCTAAAATTTTATTGTACACAGTTAAAAATTTTGTTTCGCAAAATTCAGCAAAACTGCAATCAGATTTACCAGAAAAAGTTATATGAGCATTTTTTGGCAGCACCCGTTTGTTCTAAACAAAACATTCTTGCTGTGGACTCTTCTCACTATACGGGTTAGTTCCGGCTTCGTTTATGGTATTAGTTTCATGCGTTCAAGAATTTCTTATTTAAGTTTGTTTACACGAATACTTGAAGTGGCCTGCATACACCTCGTTAAACAAAACTTGCTCAGCACTTACCGGAATCTTGCGAGTTGTTCGCGGATATGTTTACCTTGGGTGAAACCGCTGCGAGAATAATAGAAGATTCCAGCATAAAGTTCGAGAAACTACGTCAACTCTTTTTATTACTAGTAACTTACAGTTCAAAGACTAACCTATGTACATAGCTTAAAGAAGATTTATTAATGCGTCCACCTATCATGATGTATAGCAATGATGATGACAAAGGCAATTGAATCGACAAACCATCAGGGATTAAAAGTATTGTCTAGGTTACTTTAATGGACCGAATCTGCATTGAGCTGATACGAGAGATATTAACTAGTTGTCAGAATCACTGTACTTATTCCGAGTTTTTTAACTTACTCGATCGTGATAACGTAAACGATCTCGTACGTCAATTTCTATACAAAATAAAAAGAGTTTTCTCCTTACTAATAACAGACGGTGCGTATGAAGTTTCAATACAAATTATCGTTTATGTTAACGCGTTCCAACGTGACACAAAACTCGCTATAAGCGTTCAAAATGCTTTACACGATGACCGAAATCGTCGAATAGAAGTATAGTTTTAGGATGGGATTTTCTTGAATTAGATGGAGTAGTGATACAAGACTGACAAATACATGGATAATAGAGAAATTTATGTCTTATTCTAACAGATCAAGAGGGCCTATATAACGTGATACTCTATCAGCAATAAGGATTATTGAAAAGTATAAAATCTGTCACTGATAGTACGGTGACCCTTCATCAAGGACCGTCTTAAGAACTTTGTACAAAATAGAGCTCTCTTCTTTCTTCCTAAATTTTCATCAAAGTCTAAACTTCCAGCATAAACAACAAATCAGCATCAACAGAATTCCAAATTCAAACACCAAAAATAGTGAGAAGTACTCTTTAGTTTTTAACCGTGGCCACCCACAGACAATGTTGTTCAAATACTGTCGTTCCGCAACTCTTGGTTCGTTAGCAACCACGTCCTGAATCACGGTGCACCCGCGAAATAAAGTTGCCACAGCAAAAATAAGCTTTTATATATTTTTATGTTTACATTGTACAAATTTGCTGCATAATGTTTTGTCTGTAAATCTTTCTGTGCGGTTTATGTGGGTAGGATGTTATTAAAATGTTCTGGGTTAAGAATTTCGTTGGGTTTTATTGATATTTTTTATGTTCGGGTTATATTATGGGCTGCGTGTTTCGTGGTGCGTTGCTTAAAATGATTTACTGAATGTGGTTTTTGGTATGACTTATGAATAAATTTTGCAAATAAGGACAAATCGTCCAATGTGATGGCGAGTTAGACCGAGCCGTAACGCACCCGATCAACTCAGGATGGATGAAATGGCGACAGGCCCCTCAAGTTAAAGGGCAAAATCTACAAGTCCGTGATCAGACATATTGTACTGTATGGATCAGAATGTTGGGCTGTGAAATAGACGGATGAAAAGAGATTGCATATAGCAGATAAGGTTAAGATGGATGTGCGAGTGACGAGAATGCATAAAGTGAAATAAGTAGGTACTTATGTTAGAGGCAGTTTGAAAGTGACGCCAGTGACAGAAAAGTTGAAAGGAAACTGTTTGCCCTGATAAAGTCATGTGATGAGGAGGCATAAAACGCATGCTACTAAAAGAGTTATGAATATAAATGTGGATGGATAGAAAGGGAGGCGAACGCCAAAGAAAAGATGGATGATCTGTGTGAGGAGTGACATGAAAGAAAAGGGAGTCAGTAATAGCGTGACGGGGGCCAGGACGGTATGGAAGAAGAAAACGTGTTGCGCCAACCCCAAGTAGCAAGGGCTAAGGGCAAAATACAGTTGCCACAGCAAGAATAAGCTTTTATATATTTTTATGTTTACATTTGACAAGTTTGCTGCGTAATGTTTGCAATGCAGGAGAAGTACAAGTAACTCTGAAGTTCGACTCTCGCTATTGTTTGGGGAGCGGGAGTGGGGGCGAGGTCGACAGTTATTTTGACCGAGTAGTAAATAGTTATACACAGTTCAACTCATCTTTACGCGCGGCTATAGAGCCGAGCATGCTTACCCTTACATAGGCAAGGGTAAGCATGTGTTGGTAATCATCTGGAAGGTGGTTGTTTGCTCGGACGAAAACTACCGCGTCACTGCCACAGAAATATATAATGTATAATTACAAGCGCACGCACAGCGCTCGCACACATGGCGCCGCGCGCACATGTGAGTTGAACTATCTATACCAGCCTACAATTCATTTTCTTCTTTGCCGCCAATATCGTCTTCACTAGTGGGAAACATTATTATTATTATTGGTAAATACTCGTATTAAAATATATTTTTTTTCGTATAAGCCAGTTTTTTCTGTCTTTCAGAAACTCTAAGCCTCTTATAAGCCATTCATTCATTAAAATGTTTTTATTGTATTTAACAGTGCCAGTAAACGAATTTTCCTTCTCTTCAAAGGCTCACAGAAAAGCGCTATGAAAATGAACTCCACGCAGCAACGCAACTTTACGATACGATACATCAAGAGTTGCGCCCATTAGCGGCATTTCGAAACGCCGTCCATATTCTACGTGACGATAAAGAGCGTCACGTTGTCGCGATTATCACGCTGCACCAAAATGTTTCCAATTCACCCTAAATGCCGTTTAGAGGGCGATTATTTTTGTATTTGTTTGTCTGTGTTTTGTTTATTTTTGGGTAATGTATATGATGATTTTAATATGAGATAATACTGGCTTGGGTAAAGTAGATAAAAGTACTGGATTAGTAACTCACTGTTGGTAGGCTTCCCACACGGTGGAGCCAGTGAAGACTGCGGGAATCCGCGGTATGGGAGAAGCTCTGAACCATCTGATGTGGTGATACTTGTGTGAAGACAGCAGAAGGTGTTTTTAGGCCCAAATGATTATGTGTACTTGCGTGTAACTGAGCATCAGCAGGTTTTATGACTCATTTTTGAGTTAAAAAATTACAATTGCCACAAAGTACAAAGTGTTTGCTTCTGAACGTCCACCTGGTCAATCCCACAGATGTGACAAGTTTGAAAATCATCATCGCTGGGAGAATATCGCTTTATTTAGAATTCCTTGTTCCAGCGATTTCAGATCAATATAACTCTGTTTCTTCAAGATTATTTCTATGACATGAAAACCAGAAGCCTTTGATTAACATATCATGAACAATTAATGACGACTTGGTCGAGTCTGCGGAAGTCCGGTGGATACCAAACGATGTGGCGACGCTTGGGGAAGGCCTATGTCCAGCAGTGGACGTCCTTTGGCTGAAATGATGACGATGACCAATTAATACAACTTTGCTTCATTATTTATGCTTTTCAACCCTCTCCCTATGATTGACAAACAGAACACAAACCGAGAAACAAAAAACTAATCCGTTTACAAACTCAATCAGCTGATTACATGAAAGAACCGCAATTAAAACCGTTTCCACGATGACCGCAAAGGAACAGGAGTGAACTGGAAAACATAATACTGAACAAGGAAAATTACAGGAACAAAACATCCGAACTGTGAATAGAGGCTGCGGAGCGCAAAATTGATTGAATTTTAAACTTTTGCTACCAACTCGTTGAGTGGGGCTGTGAAATAGGCGGGTAAAGTGGTAAAATACTGGGTTTTATTTGAATAGATGGTCGTATAAAATAAAAACGAAGTTAGGGTTAACAGGTTTTAAAAAAACTGCAAATCTTTTCAAATTATGCTTTAGGTAATAAGGCTGACTAGTGTCATCTTTATGGGGTACTGTATAAAATGTCACAATAAAATATCTCCCCACATTCTAGATCTGAATGAAGCGAAATTTAAAACTTGTATAAAACGCACACTATGCAGACAGGCATATTATAAGTTGGGGGATTACATCGCTGATAAAAATGAAAGAGATAAGCAGAAAATTCTGAAGTATTGTTGGACCTGCTGAAGACTGTATGAATATATTTGTGTTGTATAAGTCAATTTCTTCTAGTATCACTGCACAGCTCATAATATGTGAGTACTATGTAGGTACCAACTTTAAATCTACCATTTACTGTACCTACATGTCGTTCGTTGACTTGTGTGTGCCCTGGCAGTTTATAGTGCATTATGCTCTCTCTTATATGTCTCTGATGGTAGCACATGTGTTGGATCATTCGGTTCCCTTCATGATGTTGAGTTGAGTGGTGCCGATCCATGTGTCATGTTCGTGAACGGGCGCCATCTGTTGGGATTGACTTAGCTGCCTCAGCCTGTTTTTAATTACCTTTTTATTGTATTTATTAATTGTTGTTTTCCTCTAGACGCTTTTACGTGCACGTCTTTTTACATCGTTCTCACATATATGTATTTTTCCAACAAGAATGATGTAAGCAAATACTTGTAAAACACTTTTACTTTTTTTTAGTAAAGAGTACGTGTGGAGTTTCTTGCCCGTTCTTCTCCATAACAAGCTACATTATCTAATGGATGGTAGAATCAATTATTATTACTTCTAAATTAAAATTTTTGGCATTGAAAAGTACCGCTTAATGGCCTAATCGAATATTTTCATTTTATAAAGAACTGATTTGGCGCGATGGTTATAAGTTCATAAAAGGAAAGAACATAAAAAAAAATATGTAAAGATAATTTGCCTATTGGAAATCTATGTCTTTGGTACCTATTTTTTTTTGTTTTTGACACCGAAAGTAATTTTTCGCTTTGCAGTGTTTTGTTTTGGAAGACAGTATATTTTTTTTTTTCTCTTTTTAGTTTTGGCACCTTATAATGCTATGAAAATACGCATTATTAAAGATAACTTAACTTCTCGTCAGATCTTGCTTAAATTTAAACCACATAAAAAGCACCAGTTTTCAAATAAAAATAGTCGAAGTGAGAACCTCCTCATTTCTGAGGTCGGTCGGTTGAAAATGCCAATAACAAAAAAGTACAATAATGTTGGGTAATTTGAAGTGAAATCATTAGCTGTTTCGGATGGCTGTAATCCAAAACAAAAAATAAGACCAGGTTCTAAAACACTGACTCTTTTGTGATTTCTTTCAAAAAGGTAAGGTGCGTTGCATTAAGAAGTATCTACCGCATGTTTATGCAAGATTATTATTTTATTTAGGAAACAAACGGTTATACATACTGTGGTATTTCGCTATTCTAAACCACATATTTTAGTTATTTCACTGAGTGAGCTGAAGTGTTCTCACCTAATTCACACTTAGGTCTCATAATACTTACTTACTCACACTGTATTCATATTATTCCATGCCAAAACATTTTACATCGCATCGCATCTATTATACGTTTTGTTGGTTTTTGCATTACTATTCTGCGAATCGGTCTAAAACGATTCGTTTTCTTATAAAATATCTAAAATAAAATAAATAATTATCATATTTTTCAATGTTATGACACCTACGTCAGGTTGTCAAGCTGTCAATACTTTTCCTTTTAAATTTTCTGTCATAGAGTTTCTCACTTTTGATTTATATAATTTAAATTCTTTTTATCAATATGTTAGCTCAAATATTGTATTTTATAACTTAAATTAATTTACACGCTCTCAGAATTCATCGAAGAGGTTTTGGATTGAATATTACTGGCTGTTTTGAATACTGGCAAGTTGCATTTTTGTATGACAACAAGATGTCATTCTAATAAAGAAGAAAAAGGACAGGCGGCAGATATAAAAGACGGAAATTCCGAGGGCTTGGGGAGTCTTCAATCTGGTCTGAAACCGAAGAGTCGCCTAATCGCTAAGCCATAAAATACGAGGAGTTCCTGACAGTTGTGCTGCCTGCCTAACCTACCAGCTACCTACACGGCTACCTCCCTGCCCGACCTGTTCCCTGGTTGGCTGCCACGAAGAGTTCCTGTCAGTTGTGCTGCCTGCCTAACCACCAGCTGCCTACAATACGACCTGCCTGCCCGACCTGTTCCCCGGTTGGCTGCCCACGTCGTGCGAAACCGGACCTTAATTTCATACATAATTTTTAGTTTATAACTGTTTTTTTTATTTGTATTAACGTGGCTTATGTGTGGCTCAGCTCACCTGAGCGACCCGTAACGCTACAATACATACAGAAAAAAAAATAACAACAGCGAGCGCAGATGAATAATGATAAAATTTTTGTATTCTTAGTACCAAGTAAAAGACTGTTAAGGATGTAAGCCTGTCGCGTATCCTTTTATCCTCCAAAAGAAAAAAAACGCGTGGGTAAAGAGGGTATACCCCATTTTTAAGCTAAATTGAGTAACAAAAATCAAATATTCATGCATTCATCATCTCCAGCCGTTTTTACAGCCACACCTTTAGACCTGTTGGCTTCCGCCACGAACAGTGGAGTTAATTACCTAACTCTCGCTTTGAAGCCCAATAGATAACTTGTAGTATGGGATGTGCTTTAAAATCTTAAATGTAGTTGTTTAACTTTCGCGTTCCAACGTTCGAGTATATTTAAACTTCGGGGAATTTTAAATAAGCAATCTGTAAGTATACGATGTACTTCTTGTGTTTATGTTTCGAGTTGTTTATTATGTATTATGTGTGTGTTACCTTGTGTATTAAGTTTCTTCATATAAAAGTTATGATTATGTTCGGTGTGGTGGAGAAAATGACGTCATATGATGTTGTTAAGTAGAAGTAAAGCTTATTAAGCTTTTACTACGAACTGAAGTTTAAATATGCTAACCAATCGTTGCAAATTTTGGTAAAACAGTTGTTAGCCTAACAAATGGTCAAATAACTCTACAACTTTTTGCCCATTTGTGAGGCTAAATACTTAATACTGAGCTTAAACTGAAAAACTGAGCTTAAATGAAGGCAGAGTCACTGTGTTTTTATAGTTTCATAGTGTTTGTTTTACAAGACAAGCGTATGATTTCCGTACGTGAATTTATTTTATATGTATAATTTCACCCAAATAAACTAAAACATTTTATTTGTTTTGTTTTATGAAAATATTCTGAAACCATTGCATTTGTAATCTAACGTAACCAAAAACATTTCCGTCGAGAGTAAAAATGGCAAAATCGGACGAACGATTGGATTGTTTTTTTTGCAAAGATTGCAGGTTTAAATGTATTCTTTCGATAAAGACTGCGCCTAATGATGCAGGCTAGTATTAAAATAATAATAACTATATAATTAGTACTGAATTGGGTGCCACATAAACTAAACACCAAAATACTCAACAAAAACCAACATACGCAGCGAATCTATCCACAGAATCACTTCTGCTAACGATTGTACCATCGCTCACCATTTGTGCTCTCCAGCACTTTGTCTTGCAAGTGGAAGACTGAAACAAAGACAATCGCGATCCCTCACAGCTAATGGATAGTGCTAGTCGGTACGTCCAATCCTTTTTAGTTTAATTACTGGTGTTTCTGATTTCTATTTAGAAGGGGATTACGGGGGTGATTTTCTTTGTTTTTCTGATAAAAGGTAGCTATTTTTGAGATAATGGGTGGTCTAAACTGGCACGTGTACTTCGAATGCCAGTATTGGTGTGTGATATTCTTGCAGTTTAGTTATTTAGGAGTCAACTGAACTTTTCTAGAAAGGCAACGAGTATTACAGCTTCAGGTTCCCGATATCAATCACGCCTCAACTGTTATACGGTTTTAGATTGAAGCTGCCCACAGATAAACCATGGCCGAGAGTGAAAAATTATTGTCACATCGTTTGTCACATTGTTTGTCTACGGGAATCTTAAATGACATGTTTGATATAAGAGGACTTGCTGTGTCGATCTCAAATATCGATCGGAATCCTTGTCGTTACTGTGATTAAAGCTAGGATTTAGTCCTATTAATTCATAATATTTTATATTCTTTATCAAAAAACACGAGCCTATGCAGCTCAAGCGCCCTGACAGTTTTTGACAATTCATTCATTCTCAATATGAATGATCTTTAAAATTTATTCAGCCAGCAACAATTAATAAATGGAACGCAACCTATACAACCTCGTTACGGTACTATCTATCTACCTATGTTTTTAGTTATGTTCGTGAACTTACACGAAAAATGAAACGATATTTTCTCTACAAACGAAGAACAGCAACAAAAAATACAACCGAATACTTAATTATAATTTCGTAAATATAAATGTAAAACTGAACAAATGGTCGTCACAGCTGAATCAACCGTCCCGAGAGAAGTGAAATGGCGAAGAAATTATTCACAATTTGCCAACGTTACCGTGCAAGCAATGAATGCTTTTATTTGACAAGAAGAAGATTTATTCGTTTTGTCTAGATTGAGAGGACTCCAGTTGTCAGTGCATCTGCAGAGGGGATAGGCGGTAGTTAAGATGTTTTCATTATGAGAGGAGAATTCGGTTGATTAAATTCTTAGTTGCATGTGATGAAGTGTTAGTCAGACATAATATGGCGGGCATATAGTTACTGAAAAGTAAAAATACAATTCATAACCTTTTTCTTACTGAAGTGGTTTCTTATTGAAAAGCGGATCGTGATCACTGGACCCCTTTAAGCGGACTATCTGCCTCCATCGACTCCGGTCCAAGCTTGCTATTACTAAATGCTGAAATTTGTTTGAGGATGTAGCTTCTTTACATGGTCATACCACCGTGTTAGCAACTCTCCTTGTGTTCTCTTTCCTTTGATATTAGAAGTCGGCTAAAAGTGACGAATATAAATTATTTAATAATATTTCATACTCCCAAAAAGTTCAAAATCCCGAAAAATAAAAAAGTAACACTTTTTATTGTTAATATGAATTATATATTGGTTTTATGGATACAAATCATCATTTTCTTCCTGCTATTATCCCATGTTTGTGTAACTGTAAATAAAAATTATACCAGCATAAAATTATAGGATCGACAGTTATGAAATTCTTAGAAATATGCACTGAAATTCTGCTTATGATGAAAGCCTGAAATCAACTTCGTACTTTGCAGTACTATCAGTTTTTTTCTGATAATACTTAACGTTAATAACGTTAAGTATTAACGATGATAACTTTATTAAAACAAAGGTTATATAAAATAACATGCTCAAAAGCAGCTTTAGGTTCAAATGATACTTTCTTTAAATATCTTTTTTCCGTCCAATTTATTTTTAACAACCTGTACTGTATAACAGTCCATAGTTGAAATCGTATTAATTTATTGAATAAGCCATCAAATACGAGTACCTACCTATTCGACATGAAGCTGATTTCCGAAAGTAACAACCAAACAGTAATATGAGTCAAATGTGTTTTTAAACCAGTGAATTAAGTAAAAAGTGCACAAGCATAAAAACATCCGTACTATCACTAGTGATGTCGGAAAGCAATTAAAAGTTATTTCCATTTATCTAGTGTCGACGTTATGCATATATTCACTCACTAGCAAAGAGTAAGAAAACTGTATAGACACAACAGTTAGGGTACCTCCGAGAAGCTCCGAGCTCCGAGGCTAGGCAAGCGTGCTCAACCGTCGACCACATCATCGCTTACTATCAGGAGAGATAGTGGTCAAACGCAAGCCTATAGTAAAAAAAATAAAAAAAATCACCTGTTCCCCATAGTGATGAATGTCACTTGTGGCCTGGTCTATTTTTCTATGTGAAAGTTAGATAGTTTAAACCAAGTAAAGTTTAGATTTACTGGGCATTCATACAAAAAGTTGTAATCATTTAATTTCTCTTACTTTACTATTGTGATGTGCCTACGTTAATACTTCCGCAATAGTTATCTAGCGCTCGTGACCACAACTCACGCTAGCCTAAGTGAAAATGTTTCAAGACTTTCGCAGACAATCGGATTATCCTTTTGAAAGAACATTTTATTTGAAAATACGTTGTCGAATTTTGACGTCGCACCTTTCTGCGGCACTCTTTATTAAAAACATCCCAAACTACAAGCATTTAGGTAGAATCCGTTCAAAAATAGAAGTGTCGCTTCTCTTTAAGTTAATTTTATTCCATGACAGTAGTTTTTGCTAATCGTGTTCACCATACAAGTTTTAATTGCCAAGTGGTCACGTGTAAATTTATCTAACGCGGTTTTGTTACAAAATAGTTGGTTACACACATGAATTGTTTTAAATTGATACTGGAACTTGTCGGTGACGGAGCCGTGAGTAATTAAAGTTTCTTCAATTTATTTAGCTGTTTTAGTTTTTCGTTAAAGTTTGTTTAATTTTGTACTGTGTAGTAAGGTTCTTTCAATGACGTCATTTTGATGTGATGTGTTTGGATTTTTAATTTTATGTATTTAGTTAGGGTAACATGACATTTTCTGCTTTTGCTCATGAAATGTAACAAAACATCAAGGTATTCATCCATCCAGAAGCATGTTAATGTAAACTTATTTATTTAGACTTCATACACAAAAGGTACATAGATGGACTTAATGCCTTAGGCATTCTCTACCAGTCAACCAAGTGTGGTGAAGAGATAACATGGCAGGTGCACTGTTTAAACAATTTAAAAAAGAGTTGGTTTTTTACAAACTAAGATACGTAAAATTCACGTAAAATACGCTGTATACGTTGTATATTGAATATAATATATACTATAGAACAGAAGAAGTAACAGAAAAGAAGAAAATGAAATGACTCTCCTTGGTTGTGTTGAAAATTAATTCGCGATTTCCGCTTGAATTCAAACTGACTTGTAGCCGTCCTGATCTCGAGCACACGTCACCATAGTCGAAAACTGGGAAAATTAAAGTCTGCATAAGCATAGTTTTCTTTTTGGAGGGCAAGAACTTCCTTGAACGATACAAGGATCGTAAAGTGCCGCTGGCTCTCTGACTGATACTGGACACCTGACTTTGCCAGCTAAGTGTCGAGTCAAGATGGAAACCGAGATCTTCCACAGTAGGGCGGGAATGACTGAACCATTGAAAATGATCGGGGGAAGAGAGCCAACCGCCACTCTGCCCATCATGCGCGAGCATCCAATTATAATGGCCTGACATTTTTTGGGGTTTACGCATTAACTTAGTAACCTCCATTGCTTCTCTAACGTTGCCACGCTCTTGAAGGAGAACAGAGGCAGTACTGTGGCCAGGTCTGAATCCAGACTAGAATGAGCTTATAAGGTTTTTTCGTTGAATGAACCCCGAAACCTGCTTGTGAACGCAAGCTTCGAGCACTTTGGATAGGAACGGAAGAAGGAAATTGGACGAAAATGATTGGGTAGGGAGGGATTTGTAATTTTAAGAAGTGGACGCACGTAGGCCAAACACCACAAGGATGGGAATTGACCGGAATCGAGAGAGAAATTGATGATATGGGTAATAGGTGGAAGAAGAAAATCGAGGATCAAGGTGACCATGTAACGACTAATGTCATCATGGCCCACAGCCTTGGATTCTATGGACACGATCATCTTTTTAATTTCAACCTCGGCGGCTGGACACAAGCAAAATGGTTCTATGATTGGACTGGGTAGGCTAGTAGTGGAATCAACCGTTTAAGACAAGATTTGGGGATCCAAATGCAAAGCGGGTGTGAAGTGACTGTTGATTTCATCCAGACCAATCGTCTTGAGGAAATCCACATGACGATTCCTACTAATACCGAGAGTTTCGAAAAAAATCCAGATATCGGCATTAGAAGAGGCAGAAATGTTTTCGAGAATATGTCGGCGTTTGGCGTTGCGTATCATCTGATTAAACCGATGTCTTGCATGTCTGAAGAGATTTTTGTTTTCTTCACTGCAATCCTTTTTAAATCTACAGAAGGCCCGATCCCTGCGTCTCATCGCCATATATACCCCCGTCGTCAATGATGGAGCAAGTGGCAACTTAAACTTAACTCTCTTTACAGGAGCATGTCTGTCGTAGAGGGAAAGGATCGTTAGACAAAAGATACGCAGTTTAACGACAACCCCTATTGCCGCTGCAAGATGACCGCCCCAATCAAGTTCCGACGCATTCTGACGCAGCTTTTCAACATCCATATGTTCAAAACAACGTATGTGCAGAACTTTAGGGAGAGGTTTAGTTAGTTTTAGGACATATGAGAGGAAAATCAGGTCATGGTGGGAAAAGCCCGGTGCAGGGCACTGACCATGAGAAGAAACAAGGGAAGGAGTGGACGTAAGTATTAAGTCGAGCCACGTGTCACATCACCTGAGGCATTGAGATCAGTGGGTTGCAGTGAAAGAACATGGAACCTAATGGACTCCATGATGTGAAGGAGTTTATAGGTACGAGGGGATAGATGACTAAGTTCTGTCTTGAAATCGCCCATGACAACACATGTGCAAACTTTGACCCTTTCGATTCCAGTGCCAATTTGGCAAAAAGTTGGAAAAGTAGTCAACAGAGGGTGGACAGTAGACTACACCAAGTAGGGTCTTGACGATAGATGGCGCCACTACCTCATCCTTTTCCAATTCTATCGTTGCGGATAAGAATGAAACTAGGAGGAGGGTAGGTGGCAGAGAAAAGATGAGGTTTGAGCCAACTCTCCGAAATCAGCACACTGTGGACATTGACGTCAGATAAATTGTCGAACAAATCACTGTAGTGACTTGGCACACTCTGTGCATTAATATGACAGACATTAAAAAAAAAAACATTTTGTCAATCAAAGCGCCGCCGGCGCACAAAGTCACCAAGGGTGACGGTCAAGGAAGTATAACCTGCATTAGCGAAAGAGATTACGGATTCAACGGCCGATTTAATAGATTCATCGTAGGAAGACGTAAAATAAAAATAATATAAATACTTAACAAAAATACAATTACATAACACCGTACACAGACGGTGCATCATTACTGTATGTGCACCATTCACTAGCCGCACCAGTATACTATACATATATGTCAGGTTTAGTCAATAGTACGGACGTCAAAACAAGTCACGAGCACGCCACCAGTCGGCAAATCAAGAACAACTACGCTGTGGCACACTTTCTCTAACGACCTGCGTGGTGGGGACACAGAATATAGGAGTTGAGTACTGACTGCCCTAGAGCTAAGATTTTGTAGAATCAGTATCGATCCGTAATATTAGTGATCAAGATTGTAACTGTGAACTATTTAAGTAAAACCCAGTGTATCGAATAATTTGTGTTATTTCATTTGCACGACTGTACCCACCGACCTGCCCATACACGATGTCTTAACCTAAGGGAATACATCCTGACTGCCCGATGGTTTGCATCTATCGGCCAACCCTGATGCGACATATATACCACTACAACCTATATAACAGCATAAAAGAGAAACATAAGGTACTAATACAAAACATGGAACGAAAATGTATTGGACAAAGTTACATTTAGCAAAAACAAGTAGCAATAAAATTGACAAAACAAAAAAAAATACCCTCATAAACATTTTACAAAAACATAAAATAAAAAAAATAAGTGGGTAGACGTGTAATATAGAAATACAATGTTTTCGTGAATTATGTCGCCGAACACAACTAAATAAGTGTAAATAATGTAGAGTAAATAATGTAAATAGTATATATAATAACGTGTATATCGTGCAAATCGTGAAAATCGTGTAAATAGTACAAATAGTGTAAATATATTACTATTTTCTACGCACTTCGATATCTGTCCTGCTTCCTGCTGCAGCAGTTAATTCCCAGTCTTCCTCGGGTACTTCGCCACCAAGGGATTGAGTTCCTCCAAGGAAGAAACTTTGTGCCGTGCTCCGTCGGGCGATCTGACAATGATTATCCCGTCCTGAGTCCAGCTTGCCTGCATCCCGAAGTACGAACGTGCCGAACTAAAAACAACTTGCCTAGTCCTGGTACCTAACCATGGAGCCTTTCAAGACAGACTTCGCCCTCACCGACCGCAGACCTGCTGCGCGTGGGACCTTTGCTCGATGACCCCAGCCTGCGACATGCTTTGATGGAGGAGCCAATAATATTCGGCAGAGCCAGTTTACTGTGAATTATGTCCAGTACCAGAGCCCTGCAGTCCTCTTTGTCGGCCTCAGCAATTTCGTTGTATACCAGCGCTTTATGACGAGAGCGTGTCTCCAACCCGTCCACCGCTTTGGATCACTCCGAGATGCCTCCGTAAAAGTCTCAGCATTCCGAACATCAGCTCACTGAATGTCCGGAACTCTTTAGCGATCTTGGCGACGGTGTCCTTCCAGCACACTGAATCTGCGCCCCCAGATCATTCATCTTCTTGGCAAAACACTCTTCCTAGTTCTTCTGAGCAGATTGGATGTCGTCCAGTTGAGACATTATGATGTGAGTAATATCTATCTCCTCTTAGTAGTTCTTAGTGGTATCCTCATACAGTGTCTTTGAAAGCAGTAGGTGATGAAGTTTTGCTCTATTACATGTACTGTATTGCCAATTTAAAGATGTGCTTATTAGTGGCTTATGAAACCAATATTAGTGTAAAAATTGTGGAACTATAATTAATTATAATATAAATCAAAATTGCGCAACGAAAACGCGTCTTTACATTTTTACACCTACCGCCGACTTATAAATGTAAAATCATCCCAATTTATCCTGAAATTATCTTAATTCTTACTCATAGAAAGTTTGGATAGATGTGTCCGTATGTTAGTTACCCAATCACGCCAGAACTGCTGAACGGATCTGGATGAATTTTGGCACAGAGATAGAATATAGCCAAGAATAGATAACATAGGATACTTTTTATCCCCGGAAAATGTTCCCAATTTTAACGCGGGCGAAGCCACTGGCAGAGGCTAGTTACTATAACTAATTTTATAAATGCGAAAGTTTGGATGGATGTATGTTTGTTACTCAATCACGCCAGAACGGCTGAATGGATCTGTATGAAATTTGACCGTAGACAACTGTCGATGTCAGCGATGGTGATGGCTGAAATGCCAAAATGATTGATCACGTGACGTTTCGATAGCATTTGACATTCTCACACATTTTTGACATAGATTATAGTCTGGAATAGCACATAGGATACTTTTTATCCCGGAAATGTTCCCTCGGAATAATTTCACGCGGGCGATGCCGCTAGCAGTAGCTAGTCAATAATTATATACTAACTGCCTCGTTGAACTGTTCGCAAGCGTTACTGCTGAGCACGAGATCCTAGGTTTGGTTTCCGGGTTGGGTAAAGTTTCTATGGGGTTTTTCTATCTGAATTTTCTCAGTAGTAGGTTGATGGCAACAGGTTCACCCCTTATTATATCCATAAACGTACGTTGACGGTCAAAAGTGCAGTCACACTAACAAATCAGCAGCGGCAAATTTTTTTATTTCAACTTTTCACAGTTTGTAGGTATAATCTATACTTTAATTTCTATACAACACATTAAATTAGTTGTGGATAATTTAACTGCTTCTACAAAAACTAGCCATTTGAGTATTGGGAGAATGAGACTGCACTTTTGACCCTCGATTGTACAAACATAAACGTAAATCGCGATGTGCGATTACTATTATATAGATGCACAATGCACCACTAGCTACGTAATTAATTAGTTGCGTATCAATTAGAATATGAACAGCTATAGTTACTAGTATCTACACTAACATACAATCTAAAAGTAATCAAAAAATCCAATCATTCCATACATCTTGTTTACTTTCAATTGAATTAAAAACAGTTGAAAGCTAGTATTCAATTAACTATTCATTGATTAATTGTGAACTCATATATTTGCTTTTAACAATAAATTGAGGTACACATAAAACGCTCACCTGTTAAAATACTTGATCAACAATGTTTGCCTTATCCAGAACGAGATACATTTTTATGCATGAAGAATACATATAGCTTTGTAAATATAGAATGAGTTTCATCCCGAAATTGTTCGTGTTTGAGGTGAAACGGTAACTCGTCTATGTCAAACTTCTTCGGGATAAAGTTAATTATTCTGTTGTTATTCAGTCAGAAATACGTAAAATCATCCTGCCTCTCGAAATTTCACCAGTTTTAATTAAGTTCCATGTAAAAAAAGGTATTTTAAAAATCAAAAACCTGTTTGAAAAGCAAACCAAAAAGCTGTAAACTAGAAAAAAGCATGCTGTGCAGTCGGAGGATACATCTGGTTTTGGTCAGCCGGCTCGTGAATTAATGTCTTGTTAGTTCTCTTCTTAAGCAGTCGGATTTTTTGATTCTTTGAATGAAGTTTTTTTTGTATTTAGAACATTTTAGTTAAAATTTACGTTTACGAATTATAATAAAACAATTAGGTTTTACATATTTTCGAAATCAAATCTTAAAATTCTTTATTATGATACCCTACACGATGGGTTTGTAAGAAAAAAATTGGGCCCCTACAATATGTCGCCCAAAACCGCAATTTTTCTCTTTTCCAATTTTAATGTAGTTAAATTCTTTTCCTTGCGATTCGTATTTAACTTGCCAGTGAAACTCGCAAGGTTAAGACGAATTGATAGTCAAAAGAATCATCAAAATCGGTCAACGCGTTTGGTCTCTAGAATGACACATAGGAACAAACATACATAGACTGATAAACACATAACCCTCCTTCGGCAGTCGGGTAAAAAGGGCCCCAGCATCTAGGCTCCTACTGAGAATTTCCAAACAAACCAATAAATCTGCCCGACCTGGGAATTTAACCAACACCTCATGTTTAGCAGTAGCCCTTGCAACCCATTGTCCAACGAGGAATATAGCTGTCAAACGAGCAATGAGCATGAAATGGAAATGATTGGCCTCAAAGAAAAGGGCTAGTGTTTAGAGTAACAAGTAAACTTTAAAAAATTGCTACATAATTTATCTAGCAGTAGACACGCTTCGATCGATAATCTATTGATCACATAATTATGACACGATATCTTACGAAAACAATCCGACTCAAACAGTTAATCGCCCATAACTTTTGAACGGCTAAACCGATTATCAACAAAAATAGCTAAGAACACTCTCGATAAAGCCATCTTTTAAAAAAAAATGAAATCAATATCAATTCAACCGTTTAGGAGCTATTATGCCACATATACGTAGAAACACAAATACGCAAATCGCAAGTATGCAGATTCATAAATACACAAACACACAAGTACACACGTCGTACACAGTTTTTTCTACTTCGTGTTGACGTTTCCATATTCTTAATTTAAATGCGCTTTGAACAGTACTCAGCCAAGTTGACAGTCCTAACGCTACCTCACAAAGGTCTCTCATAAGGCTCAAGGCGCAGGACAAGAATTGGGGCATCGTTTGTGGTGTGGTTCCACACCAGCATTGTGATTGATCAAAACAGCTGTAGTGGATTAATGTGCTTCGACTAGTACTAAGCCACGTCGATAGCCTTAGCGTTGGCTTTTTTAAAGTCTGCCATAGTGCACGTGTTTATGCACAAGCAGCAGCAAAAAAAAGGTGGCATCGTTTGTGGTGTAGTTCAATAGTCGCATTGTGACTAATTATCTGATTCACACGTTCTCTTGCACGTTTCTAAGTTATCCTTAATAACTCGGTGTTAACAGCTAGCTCAGTGTAAATCAGATAATACATCTTGCGCCACCAAGAGTAAAAGATAACTTAAAAATTTAACCCACCGATGTGGGAGAATTAAGTCGCTAATATTTCTTATACAAACCCAGGGGTGGTTTGTATAAGAATTGTCAAAATAAATTAAGGTTTTGAGCAGAGAATAGGTAGAGTATAATTTACCTAAAGTCCGAGACAGTAAGAAACAAAGAGTTGATAATACTGCCTCCAAAATCCCGGAATCTTAAACATGACGATTAATCTCGGGATTTAAGAAATTTCAAATTACTTATTGCGCTTTTAATAAATTGAAACTAAATTATTATATTGAATCAATTATGTTTTAGAGTTTTGTTCTAAAATTTTTCAATTATAGAGCTTTTTTTACTTAGAAAATTAATTCTTTTAAACTCTAACAATACGACATAATCACAAAATTAAATGACCTACCCCATCAAGTTGGATAACGATGCTTAGAACTCGTTCAGTAGATAAATACTGTATTTTTTTATGGGGTTCCGTATTCAAAAAGGAACCCTTATAGTTTCGCCATGTCCGTCTGGTCATCCGTAGCTTAGCTCACAGATTCATAAGTACTAGAAATCTATAATTTGGCATGGATATACATAATAAACACAAGACAAAGTGGTAAAATAAAATCAGAAAAAAAATCTCTTCCTCCTGTACTCGTAAAGTGGGGCTGTTTTTTTTTTAAATCTCGTCTATCCCATGGCGTGGGATATGGAGGGTATCGTTGGATAGGTCATTCAAAAATATTATGGATTTGTTCAAATCCATTTTCGATTCAGAGATCCGTTTGCGTAAAATTAAGCTTATTGCAAATTTTTGTAAGAGTCAGTTGTTTGTCGTCCTCCCCCCGTGCAAGCTAAATGGTTCTTATTGGATATCTGTAAAAAAATACGGCAGTAGTCTATACAACAAAATCAAAAGGAAAACTATCACAGTTATGTTAGCCTTTACAAGTTTACGAGTAATAGTCGACCAACTTAAACATGTACTTGGAAAAGTTAAAAAAAATACAAATTCCAATGAACCGTTACACAGTAATGCAAACTAAGAAAAGGGTATTCCTCTTCATAGTCCGCATTATTTTGCAACTACGGAAACCTATTAATGGGCGTGGCCCGACACGCCCTAGGCCGATTTTTTTTAATGTTGGAAAGCAAAAGAATGAGAAGCAACCATAACCAGCTTTTTTACAAAATTTTGTTCCGAAGAATACTTTAACTTCCCATTGACCCATGAACTTAAAATTTGATGATAATGTTTAAATACGTTTTTTTAATAAGAAATACCAATATATTGATAAATCAGTATTTTTCTGTGAAATGCCCATATGTTTCCTATTAGAACCAACTTGATTTTGCGGTCATATCTACATTTGGTACTCTCTATCTACTTTTTGGGATCCCTAAATGTGGGAAGTACGACACGCACTTAGCTGATTATTTTTTCGAAGCGAGTATTTTAGGATTTTAGTTTATTTTTTATTGGATCTAGGGCACCGTGCACTGTCACAAAGAGAATTTGAATAGTCGAATGTAAACAGGGACTCAATACTTTTCACTGGTTTCAGTCGGTTGAAATTTTTGTGGCCTAGAATTGACTAGATTCTTTGTTTTATTGCAGTTTTTGGTGGTTGAAATTTTGTCAGGTTGATAGTGCTTTATTTAAAGGATATATACGAGTTTTTGCCAGTAGCTACGACTACGTGGCAGTAGTAGGTTATTGTCGCAAAGAAACGTACTTCCGAGATAAAAATCTAATAAGAATCTTACGTCCTAAGGCTGACAATGCCTAAGGCATTAAGTCCGCCTCTGTACGTTTGTGTGCATGAAATATTAAATAAATAATGTCTAGACAACCAGGCTGAATCATTCACGATCAGTATTTAATAGAAATCGGATATTTTCTATCGCTTCTTATTGCTGGCTTCGTCTATTGCTCATTTTTAACTGACTTTCCAAAAAGGAGGAGATTATCAATTTGACTGTAGTTTTTTTGTGTGTCGCCTCAAAAAAATTTAATAGGTTAACTGATTTTCATTTTATTTGAGAGCTGGTGCTTTTCGTACAGTCCCATTCAAATCTGATCAAGATCTGATGTAGGACTTCAGAAATATACAACAAAACTCTTTAATAAACAACGGCAAATATGTCGGGCTTGCTGCAATCGCATGTCTGCTTATTGTTAACGCCACTCCATAACATAATATCACGCCGGTACGTTCTAAAGGGGTACGCAGATTTGTACAATTCACCCTGGTACTTTGTCTTTTCACCGGTTATGTTAGTTTTAAATTATCTATTTTAGTAATCGATTTTATTTTATCGTCTTTAGGCTCACGCTTGCCCTCTTTTCACCTGATGGTAAGCGAAGATGTAATCGACGATGAAACATGCTTGCCCAGATATAAACTATTATTCTTGACTTAAAGACCCCTAGATTGTAGCTATCGGGAAACATAGACTCCGACAGGGCATTCCACTTCTTAGCATAATAAAATTATACCCAAAACGTTTTGTGTCTATGGGTGGGATTTCTACCATGAACCGATGGCGCATCGCCGTACGTCTTGTAGTCCGACGATGAAACTCCCCGAAATGTAAACGATAAAAAACCAACAAGCTGGCAACGATGTTCAAGGCTCTGGAGCCTTGAGTTGACCAGTGCCTCATTGCCGATGAGCCTCTTGGCCCGCTTTTCGATCGACTCTAGTGCATCAATCTGGTATTTGGCAGATCTATCCCAGAAATGAGAACAGTACTCCTTGCATGATCTTGCTTGATGCTACAAGTTGAGCAGCCGTTCCCGCGTGAAGTACCTTTTCACCTTTGCAAGGATCCGCAGCTTTTTGGTAGCCAGCAGAGCCTTTGCCTCAATGTATGTTGCCAAAATTGAGAATCGATGCCAACGTAACGCCAAAAAGTTTAAGATGGTCCGTTATTTATAATGTTTGCCCTAAATGGTTAGTTTAAAAGAATGCTGATATGCTTAAATAAGACAAAGTTTCATATTTTTAGCGATGGCAAATTGACATAATGCCAAAATTTTACGGATTGATCACGTGTCATTTGGATAGCGCCTGTGATTCCCATGCATTTTTGAAACGTTTCTAATGGAGATTTTAGTAGAGATAGCGATTGTTGTAATATTGACAGATATGTCACAGTTGTGTCACAACATCACTACGTAGTATTGTGACACAACTGTCACAATACCACGTAGTGATTATTTAAGAACCTAAAAAAAAACTTTTGGCAAAAAATACTACCGACTTCCCAATAAGAAAAATAAAAAGGTAAAAATAACTTTATTTTTGGAAGTCGGTGTCTTTCGAAAGTACCGTTTTTTACGTTATGGACACCGACTTCCAAAAATAAAGTTATTTTTACCTTTTTAGTTTTCTTATTTGGAATTCGGTAGTATTTTTTTGTAAACAGTTTATTTATATTTAATTTTTTTGTTGTACCTACCTAATAGGTAAGTTATTTAGTAAAGTACCTATAACGCCAGAATAGATTATCCGAATATCATGAAACTTGAACATAACCTGTGAAATAAGAGATCTGCGTACCCCTTTAGAGCGTTCTGGCGTGATGTTATATTATGAAATGATATAAACAATAAACAGACATGCGATTGCAGTAATTCCGAGAGATTTGCCGTTATTTATTGAAGAGTTCTGTTGTATATCTTCGAATTTCTTCATCATATCTTCACCTAAATAAAATGGGATCAATTTTGGAACATATTCTTTCAAACAAAAATAAAGTGTTTTCAAAATCGGTCCACAATTGACGAAGATATCGGTGAACATACATAAAAAAAGAACATACATAATGTCGAACATAGAACCTCCTCCTTTTTGGGAAGTCGGTTTAAAATCGCAACTGCTGTAGAAAGACCTTTTAGGAAACCGTTCAAATGTATTCATTCTGATTGACTATAAAATTTTAATTTTCCTTTACCTACATGACATGAATTCAGTCAATTTGTAACAGTAATAAAAGCTACAAAGTTCAAATACTGTTCAATCGCAAGTTAGTAGCACTGATAGTCGTAATCTAGAGCGTATTGAATATAATAGTGACTCTACGGAGCAATTTTGTGAAGCTACTATTTATAACTTTTACCGGTGCTATACAGGGTGGATAACATCTTTTTTGCGAAGAAATGTAGCGAGTCATCGCAAAAAAAGTACACCCAAGAATATTTACTTTGTCTGACTATAAGGTTTCTTTTTTAAGACGTTTTCTGACTCAATAGGTTTACCTTATCCAAGGCCTAAGGCGATGTCATCTTCATCGACTTAAGCGGATTTGACGGATTCGCTTTTGAGCTAAGATAAAATTAAAATGCCTCCTCAAGTCTTGGGAACTCATCTATATTATGTTGAAAAAGATGGAGTATTGTATTAAATATTTGTAGGGTTCTGTAGTCAACAAGGAACCCTTATAGTTTCGCCATGTCCGTCTGTCCGTCCGCAGCTTAGCTCAGACACTATTAGTGCTAGAAAGCTAATGATTAAATTAATTAGTAATTTGCCATTTATAAACATTTTAATCTCGCCGACAAATTGGTAAAATAAAATAATGAATACAAAAATTTTTGATTACCTCCTGTACACATAAGGTGGAGATGTTTTTTTTTCTTGTAGGTTCCATGGTGTGGCGTGTCGTTGGACTGGCCACTCGAAAATATTACGGGTCTATGAAAACCATTTTTCGATTCAGGGATCCGTGTACATTTTTCTGACTCACTTTGGCATTTGTCAAACTTTAATATGGATTTTGAGATTTAGTTTTTAGTATTCACTGAGATACATTTGTTTATAAACACTGTTTCAAAAACGACATCTACTAAAACATACCCAGTTGTTGCGATAAATACCACGTGTTTCTGTACTTCCCGCTAGCGATGGGGATGCATAAGAGTGTAGACGCGTGTTTCAATTGTTTATAAACATGGAGGTATTGAGGAACGACAAATAAATTTTCAAATTAATAGGGCGTCGTTCCTACTCATAATAATTCTAAACGACTACATAGGTGAAGTGCATTATCTCCGAAACATTATTTCTGTAAACGTTTACGTTATATTCAAGAATGTTTTTGTAAAAAAAAATTGTTTATCTGTGAACACATGGCCTTATTGGACAGAGTGCAACAGTTGCTGCTCAGACATGTCAGAACATTTAAAACACTACTCTCGTTTTAGACTTCACCATAAACGGATAAAAAATTATTACTTATTTTGTGAGGTAGGTAAAGGTGCAGTCAATTTAGCAAAGCTTGGGGGATGCCTATGTCCAGTAGTGGCCGTTTTTTGACTGAAAAGATGGTGATGATGAAGTAAGTACTAAAAGATTGCTTTGAAAATGAGAAGTCACTCATTCTTTTAGACAGTTAGTAAGAAAGAATAATTTTCAAAACTGAATGACGTCATAAAATATAAAATTTATAAGAACTAGTTATGGACGCAATAACGTCACAATTTTTATGACCAATATATTACAGTTTAGCTTTTGCAATTGAGCTGTAAAGAGATACATTGTGTTATATTGTCATTATAAGACGCAGTTGTGTCATGTATTTTTTTTTAAATATCTTAAAAAAAATCTATGCAAGTAATTTAAAGCAAGCCTACTACCTAAAAAAACAACCGACTTCCAAATAAAAACACAAAAAAGTAAAAAATAACTTAATTTACGGAATTCGGTGTTCCTTTTTTGTTTCTTCGTTTTTTGATACCGAATTCCAAAATTGAAGTTATTTATTACTTTGTAGTGTTTTGAATTGGAAATCCGAAGACACCTTTGGTTTGTCATGGCGTCTCACGCCTTTCGGTTCGCCGCGGTAGCGGTTCGCTTTCCTTTTTTCATTGTGACTGGTTTCAAGAAATACCATAGATTATAAAATAAACTGCCACAGGTTCCAGACTTATGCTGGGCTTCTCAAAACTAGGGCAATTTTCAAAATCTTGTTATATTTATTATGAACGTTCCAAAGTAGTTTTCGTCTATTTCTTTTCTATACAGTTTTCTTATGATATCTAATAGCATAGATCAGCACCATTTGTAACAACAAAGGTTGATAGATATGATCATCCTCATTAAAAATCCATTCTTAAAATATAAAAATACCCGCATACCAATTTAGTTTAACATTTTAGCGATAGATGAGCGTAGCAGCTGCTACGTCGTAGCAGATGCGATACGAAGACGGCGTAACAAAATTAAATGTACTACAAAGACGGCGTAGTAAAGTTGATACAAGAATATGCACAAAAATATTATTCGCAGTGCGTTTACCCATTTAATTTCAGAATCGTTGATTAAATAAATAGCTAACAAAAAACAATTTTCCAGTTAATTTTACTCAAACTACTTTCTCAGAGAAACAGTTTTCGCCCAAAAAAAAACTGTTTATTGAAAATTGTATGTACAAAATGTACTAGCCCTAAATTCTCAGACGACAGGTGATATATTCAAGATAAGTATGATGGATTGTTTCTAATACAGTAGACACGACTGAATTCTTATAGGTTCTTAGAAAACTTACCTATTTCAAGATAAAGTTTGCCAGCAATAATTTATAACTCGATAGGCATTTTTATGATATAACTATGTTATATATAATTTAGAGTTGAAGCTTGGCTGATTTTTTGTTACTTCTATTAGATTTTGTAACACCGAGTGTGAGGACTGCCTCTAATTTGGTGACTCTGTGTAAAACGTTTTTGTCTTTCTCATTAATTCATTAATTCTTTATTGAACACCAAAAACAATATTCAATACAATGTGATATTAAAGTACATGTACAAAGGCGAGCTTAACTCAGTGTTGAGTTCTCTTACAGCAAACCCTAGAGAGTGACAGAGAATGATAACAAAAGAGGGTAGGATCCAGTGTACAATTTTAAAATAACATAATTATAATCATAAAAATAAATCATAAATATATACATAAGTACATAATATATATATATATATATTAACATTGCGTTAAAAGGAAATGCTCTTTAATTTTCTCTTCTATAAAATCATAAATGATTCTAACATTAAAAACAAGATGAGTTGTTTGCTTCTTAGTTGAGTTACTACGAGGAAACCGAATGAAACTCAGGGGTCAGTCTCTGTCAAAGTCCATGCAATTACTAACCTTTGCACGAAAACTATCGTATACTTTAACCAACAAGCATAAAAAAGCATAATCTTCCCACGCCTATATTGTTCCCACTGCTGGCACACAGGCCTCGTCTCTGTGAGAGACAATAGGCGAGGGGAATTCACCACGCGGGCCCAATGCGGGTTGGCAGATGTTACAAAAATCTTCGAACTTTTACAAGCCAGTTTCGTTCACCGTTTTGAAATCTTTTATCAATTAATGATGCTTTATTAAAACACTAGCTGACCCCCGCGGCTTCGCTCTCGTAAACTGGCTACCTATCTACCATCCTACCCTACCGTCCTACCCTACCTACCCTACCCTTTCTACCCTACCCTAATTACCAATTTGTTAAACTAATTATTTGAATTTGAATTAATACTACAATACGAATGCAAACAACTTTTGTTTCTACCGGCGATCTGATTAAAATTTAGAGCATAAAAGCTGCTATTGTGACTTAAATGTGATAGTTCAATGTATTCTCTCGGATATATTTTTGTAGGTAATAATGAGTACTTAAATCATGTAATATGTTAGTAGTAGTCGTCGAAAATAAATTATAGCCTATGTTACTCAGGAATGATGTAGCTTTCTACCGGTGAAAGAATTTTCAAAATCGGTTCTGTAGATCCAGAGATTACCCCCTACAACCTCACAAACTAACAAACTTTACCTCTTTACCCTACCTATATTATTTAGTTTTATATATAGTAAAGATAACTCTATAGAATTGAATAAAAAGGAATGCAGTTACCTGACCTTAGCCAAGCTAAGTATTTTCACTCATTGTATGAAAACGTAAACAAATCGAAACATTTTTTGACGTTAATATAAAAGCCAACACAACGTCACGTAGTTCCCGGAACTTTTGTGACGTTTTCCCCTTTTATTAAATTCTGTCCACGTACTAAAATACCGAAGGTTTTCATAAAAAATAAAAGTAATGGTATGATAGTAAAATATGGTATGAAATGGTCGGACCGTTTTGTGCGTTTTTAATGGCACTATGTTTGCGTTGCGTGATAAGATAAATAATAATCTCTAAGGGTGCGTTTTCACCTAAGATGTGCCAGGTAACTGAGTCGTGCGATGTGGCGAAGCGGTGTTTTGAAACGGGGAGTTTTTTACTTTCAGACAAAACAGTTACAGTGGGCTGGGCATATTGCCCGCAGAAAGGATGGTCAATGGGGCTCAAAAGTTCTGCAGTGGCGACTGCGAACCGAAAGACGCTGCGTTGATACTTTTGGTAGGCCTTCCACTTTATGGACCGGTGACGTGGTTATGATTGCGGTAATCTGCTGGAAGCGAAACGCACGGGACCGGTCAATATGGCGACACTTGGGGGAGGCCTATGTTCAGCAATGGACGCCTCTCGGCTGAAATGTGAATGATGATACAAAAAAAATGTGATGCGGGGATACTAACGGATTCTATTGTGTAAGGAAAGCTGTTTTGTATAGACTAGAGACAGGCCAAAGGCATACCTCGCTTGTAATCTACGCGCACATTTTTCGGGTTACTTTTTTGTATGATCAAGACCTTGCCTTCGCTAAACTCGTTTTCACCAATTGCCCTTTTCCGCGGTACAAGGCTTGGAAAACGAAGTTATATCTTACATATACCTCGCTAAGAAATCAATCTCTAGTGGAATCGCTCCCTTAAGCGCTGTCTGTTGGTTTCAGGTCATGGCTTTTCTACTGAATACCTCTTGTTGCCAGAAAAATCTCAAAGCTTAATGGCGTCCGTCAGCCTTATCCAGTTCTAACTTGGATTCTAAAACCGAGAAAGTGCAAAAATGCACATGAAATTTAAACTTATTTGACATAAGACTGACACATTAATATTATTCAAAGCGCTTCTTGAAACGCCAAAACTCTGACACTGTCATTATTACGTCTAATGTAAACCCAGCCTAAAATTTAAATGAAAACTTTCGCCGTATAGCCGGCGGCTGAAGTCATTGTCTCCTTCAACGATTATAATAGATCTAATTTTCGAAGAGCACTTCACAAATTAAGACGAAAATATGGACCGCGTTGATGACCTGAGGCTGTGAGCTACTGTTATTATGTTAGAGAAGATTGTGGAGCGTTATGTCGTTTGTTTATATAGCTATGCGGCATAATTATTTTGAAATTTACTATTTGACTGTTTCTATTAATTTTATGGTTCGATTTGCGTTGGTGTTTACGGATTTGGGTGTGTATTATCTCTAACTCACCGCTAACCCATTGGTGCACCTCACCTCTCCTGGAAAATATGGAGGAATCGCAGCATCTCCAAAGCCACGAAAACCCGGCCTATATGGTCACTGGTGTTCCCTATATTCTTCTAAGCAGCCGAGACCCTAGACGCTGAGGAAAATTAAGAGTAGACAAATAGAAAAATTCTTCGAGTGTCTTGGACTGAGTTTTGCACCAACGTTACCATTCTACATGAACTCTGCATCAAACAGCGTCTGTCGGCTACAGTTTTAGCTCAAATACTTCAGGCCTTTGGTCACGTGTCCTAACGAGGCAACGACTCTATTGAGCGGTCTGTGGTCCAAAGTAGAGTGGAAGGAAAGAGCGCACGCGGCAGGTCGTCCATGCGATGGCCCGACTAGATCAAATCTGCAGTAGACGGAATGAGTGCACACGAGTCACACTTACAGCTGACAGAAAGGGATTGCGTCGCATCATGAGATGAATTTTATAAGCCAGAAGTCTCGCTGCAACATGATGACCACAACCTCTCCGCCAAGAGCGTACCGATGAAGAAGAAGAGTCTCCTCCGGCACAATCAAAAATAAAAATATATTTTCTAAAAATATTTTGACAACGCTTTCTTATTCTTTAATTTATTTACTTTACAAATATTATAACACCTTACTGAATGAATCAGCATATTGAGTTTTCTACTTCCCTATTTACTTATGAAGATACTGGATGATTGCCCATAAAAGTAAAAACAAACAAACAACTTTGTAATATCCCATTCATTTCTAAAGAAGAAAAACCTTTAACATTCACGTCTCGAAAAGAAATAAAGACTTCCTTACAACACGCCAGCAATTATGAATAAATATCGATATGGGAATAAAAATCGAATAAAAAACGATCGTATCGAATTTCGCATAAAATTGCTTTCTGCTCCGTAAGTGCAATATGCTGTTCGTACCATGTCTTGAGCCTTCATGGAGCTTCTTAAGTGCATTGGCAAGAGATTTTATTTCAACATGTGTTTTTGCTATTCAACATAGGAACCATTTGATACGATGCCTTTGACGTTCAGGAAATTACGCGACGAACTTGGGCGAATTCTTTCAGATTTCAGGAACATTGTGTCAGTGTTATTGTCATGTTTGTAGAAAAAACATCAAAGGCTACGTTTTACTCCGTACGTAGTTCTTTTCGTTGTATCCTGTAAATGGAAACAAGATTTTAAATGCTGTTTGTTTATGAAGATCGTAATTCTATCATTTGAATTGAATTGGTATGAAAGACGATTTCATTCTATTCTTGTTTGTATATTTCATCATCATCATAATTTTACCTGAAATATTTCCTCTACTGGACAACATAGGTACAAATACTCCAAGCTAAAAAAAAAAACTCACAACACACTGTTTTATTTATTTAAATATTTTATCTGAAATAACTTTTGGCATGTGCTAGCAGAAGACAGAATTTTGTGGAAAAGGACTTTGTTCTACAGTGAGACAATATAAGGTAGTTGGTTTGGATTAGAAAATGTGGGAACTAATTTAATTGAGTTTGAGGGAGATCGGCATGAGAATGCTATTGCCGGTGTGTTCACCGGGCAGCTATGGGGGAGATCTTTGCCCAACAGTGGGAAACGCAGGTTGAGCAAAAATCTTCATAAAATGAAATAATGTTTCAAATTCCTCATAGCAAATAGTTTCTGTAAAATGATAAAATAGAGCTTGCAGCATTTATAAATTCTATTACCAGCTCTCGAGTAAATTGTAGCGAATTCGTGACCACGAACACTTAAGAAGAAAATAACATTTTAACAATAAACATGCGATATTCTCACCCGTAAAGATTGCTTTCCCTAGAATGAAATAAAAGTCCGCTATCTCAACTTTTATGTTCCGTTCCTTCTATTATTGTGCTACTTACGGCAAAATCTCGGTCATCCGTACTTTCTAAGATTTGTTAGCCATTTTTGTGATCTACTGGAGCCTATTTTGTTTTTATTGAGATTAAAACAATATCTGCGTTGTCAAACTATTAAAAATTCCATTTCACAAGAGGGTATTTTCTTTTCTCTTCTTAGGCAAACTCCAAGGGTCCAACTGACATACAGTCAATCTATTTGATTTATGAACCATTCAGCCGATAATTTGTTTATCTCAAACATGCTTGGAAATTTTGAGAATTATTTTGACAACCTTCTTCGAGATAAATCGAAATTGCTGTACTGGTCAAATACATGCGAGCAGCGGACGGAAAAAGTTGTACAAAAAGCCATATCTGTCGTGACTTAGCGGCCAAATAAATTACATAGTAAACTCAAACCTGTCGTGTAATTTAAAAATCGAACGATCTTTAACTCCGAAAAATTGCAACCAAGGAGGTAACTTATCAAATGTTTTATTTAAATTTCGGACTGGCTTGCAAATAGAAAGTTGTTTATTGAAAAAAAAAAATGTACACTTTCACGCGGGAAAAATTATTGTTGTCCCTTGTTCGTCAATTTTTTTGAAAAGTAATTGTATTTGACAAAATGAGTGCTAGGTACTACTTAGTTTTAATTGCCGCGCATTATTTTAGAAAAGTACTATACAAGCCTTGGTCACAACTAGGCATTGATGGACTTACGTATGTGTGCCTCGGCTTCGCCTCGGCCCACATTTACACGTTCATCCATCAATGCCTCTTTTGCTGGCCGCTGCAGTATTGTACTACAAAAACTTCAATACTATGAAGTTATCTTTTTATATCGCTCATATAGTGCACTAAAGAAGTTTTGTATAATATTATAAAAATTGTGTTAATATGAACATAGGATCATGCGTGCAAAAAGTAGTAAAATACGCTTAGGTCGGGTCATGAATCAAACTTGTCGATAGTACATTTAGTTAAAAATCGCGACTAATTGCATTGACATTATAAAAACCAAGAGTTTTATTTACTATGATATGTCTACATTTATGAGTATCGTATAGAGAAAAAACACCAAACGAGCAACACACATACACAGTCTCCACACGAACCAAAGGGTCACCAAACTCAAAACAAAACTAGCATTATCTTCTAGCATCTTATAGATACTGCATCTTAGACTCACAAGTTTATATTGGAAGCATCCAGAGAATTTATTTATTCAGAACATCGCCAGTACAATATACTTGCAAATTTTTCGATATGTGCTGTCATTTGAGAACTATGAATAAAATATCGCAGTTTATGTCGTGTTGTAATTCTGTAATAATTTCATGAGAATGTTTGAAATGTGTTATCATGTTATTTACAGTAAAACATAACTCTTTACCTGAGTTTCGTATTACTCGTATTGTGGTCGTAAGATGTTCTTGATTCCTTTAGATTTTGTAACTGAAGAGCAAAATGTATTAATTGTATGTAATTTTTTTTGGCTTTTTCTTTCTATTATTTAGTTATTTTTATAATTTTTAGTAGATTTTTGTGTTATCCGTGAAATTTTCTGAATTTTATATAAATACAGAAAAAGAGATCGTTACTATATCAGAGGATATCCTAAAATAATAACCTATGAAAACCAATATTTTATCTTAGGCATTAAAACGTTCCAACGAGGGCCATTGGGTGCAGACGCCATAAGGTTATAAACCATAGGAGGTTTGCACCCATGATAAAACGCCAACTGTGTAAAGCGATATGCGTACCGTACGTAATTCTCTCATAAAATATACCAGATGGAAACAAAACACAACGCAATTCTAAGTTTTAAGACTTACCATGTACCGCATCATGGCAACTTTGCCGACAAAATGTAAAGTAAGCATAAACGAGAGTTAAATTTTGCCAAACTGCCACATATAACGTTCAGAGCTCGTAAACAAAAAGATAAAACAGTGGTATTCAGGGTTGTGTTGGTTGGTGGACGGGGTTTCCTTTTAACAGATATGAAGGGACGTCAGCGTTTCGTTTAAAAGCGTAGGTTAATTTTGTTCTTGCATCTTTATTGTGAATCTGATGTTTTAAGGATGTTGTGCTTGCCTCTTTCGCATTACTTTGAAAGGTGATGCGACTTAATAAAATGTTTGAGCTGGTAAAGAAATGAGGTTTGAGTTTTCTGGGAATGGGTTTTAAAACCACTCTAAAAGACTTACATATTATATAAACTGAGACGAAAATAAAAGCAGGAGCATTATAAAATCTAAATTTTCTTTAAATTGTTAAAAAAAAACCGGCAAAGTGCGTGTTAATGTGTTTCACACATTTAGGGTTCCATACTAAAGAGAAAAACGTATTTAACAATATATTTGTATTTATTACTAAAATGCACGTAATATTAAATATTATCACCAAAAATCAAATTCATAGGTCAATGGGAAGTTAAAAAAAATCTGAACAATATTGTGTGACAGACGAAGGAGAAACGGACACGTGAGTGACAGCAATAGTGCTCCGTTTGGATCTTTCGGGTACGGCACCTTAAAAAGCTGGCAATCAAGGAAAAAGAAAAGAAAAGTTAATTACGTCTAGAACTCCCATTTCCTTGTTGATTTGATGTGAGTATCTCTCATGTATCTTTAATGCCAAATGAAATTTTAATTGCTTGACTACATTCTATTTACCAAAAACAACGACACTTTTCAGCAATTTATCTTAAAAATAACATTAAGCAACAAAAAAACAATTGAGCCTGACACCAAAGTATCATCGCTACTTGTTAAAAACTACCCTCAAACGAGCCAACAAAGTACGATACCCAATGAATATTTTTTACAAGTTTTCGTTTGAAAATATTAAAAGTTTTAAACAAGCTCAGTTCTGTCGAAGCGAACTATTAGACCATTGTAGAATTCTTGCAATAAAGAATGAAATGTGCTTGGAGAACTTTCAGATGAATATAATCCAATTATGAGAGGAAATATATTCGTTATGAAAGAATCATTTTAGTGTAGATTATATTATTGTTGGACTTTATTGGTCGAGTTCCGAAATTACATTATTTTTTTATGTTTCTAAAATGGTGTTTTACCGGATAAATTGTGAGAGTACCTCGTTGGTTTAGTGGCAATAAGCATTAGTGGGTACGTTTCTCGGGTGAGACAAAGTTTTATTGAGTCTTTCTATCTACAACTTTTTCCCTGTAGCCTAGACTCTGAATATGTGTCAAGCTGATGGCTATTATGCTAGTCTCCTATTACTCATAATATAAAATCACAAATTTAAATAATCCCAGTAGATAGAAGAGTTTTGAAATTAATAGTACTTCACATTGTGCAATTTTGATCACAGAATTATTTCAGCATGATAAAAACAAAAGTATCTCAGATTACGATCGACAGCGTCAATCCAAAAGCTGTCAGTTAAATTTTTGAAAGAAGAATTGCTTATTTTTTAAACATCCAAATGGAGAATTAATATTTTATTGAAATCGTAGGAGCTGACACGTCTGACGCAAATTGTGAATACCTAACATATTTTTTTGTGAATATAATGTGTACATTATTATATTCACAAAAAATATTTTAGGTATTCATATATACAATTTGCAACGCAACGTAGTTCTTCCCTATGGCCTTCCATTTTAAACTTATATTAAAGTAGAATTTTAATTTGTAGACAGTCACTTACTAAGGTACTGACTCGAAAGGGTTCGACTCGGTTACAAAAGTTCTTTGTGTTAAAACCAATACTGTTTCTGAGTACCACATGATTTTATCTCTTTTCACAGTGCCTGTGAAATATGCACAACAAGAAAAAAGCTAGTATTAAATATGTTAACACAACCTCTTTGTAACGGTATTTCTGGGCCATTTTAGCCTACAGCTGGTAACACTGATAAATCTGATAATGCAATATCCACATTATTCCATAAGCACTAAAGTCTGAATCTCTATGCGCATATCTTTCTTTTAAGTACCGATAAATCCCCAAACTTCAATACAGAAGAATTTCTAGTTTTATGTTGTACTGAATGTTCTTCGAAATTTTGTTATAAAAGGATTTATTGAGTTAGAAAATTAACAGCTTATTGGCTTTAATGATACGAAGTTTGCTAACGACGTATTTTTACTCGACTGCTCCATAAGGATCGTAATGTTTTTTGTTTGATATAGTGGATAGCTTTTTTAATAATGATCAATGGGAGAGGAGAATAAATGTCGTTGTACAGAAAGTTTGCGGCTGCTGTTGCCGTCCAATTAGTAAGCTGAGAAAAATGGATTATCCTGCAGTTTGTAGCATCCCCGAGCTTCGCTTGTGCACAATTTTGATTATAAAGGCTTCGTATTTTCGCGTAATGAAACCCGATAAAAAATAGATGAAATATTTTTCCAAAAAGCAACATCATGCTTTTCGGTTTAGCTCCTAATTAAAATGCTTATGTAGACTGGAGTTCTTGATTCAAGCCTCCATCTAAACTTTTTTGAAAAATTTGGTCAGTATTATATGTATCTACATAGATAAAAATAAATATTTTTTTTAAAATACTATACCTAAATACAAATAAACTTAAATCAAAAACTACTAACTAACTAATCCTAAAAAGTGTGTCATCTTTATTATTATTTTCAATCATGTCTGTCCTACTGCAGTGCAAGGGCTTCACTTTCTACTTTCCAATCATCTCTAGACGTGGAATTCATCCTGCCATGTTTGCCAGTAATGCCTTTTACTGTGATGCATGTTGAAGACTTAGAAATCAGTGGTATGTCCCAGCCCAGAACAACAACTCCTATTAAGAAAATATAATAAAGAGTTCCTAATAACACATTCGAGCAATAACTCCAAACTACATACATAGCCGTAAGATACTAAATCTTTACGTTAAAATACCCTCCATTTTACGTGTCGTTATAATCTTGTGTTACAGTTTTCACTTCCAACCCCTACCGGGTTGAAGATCTAAGGGACGAAGAGGCAAAGTGGTATATGAAAAAAGTCGGTCAAGTGCGTTAAATGTGCTCACTGAATAGATTCTGTGCTGTTAGTCGCGGGGTGCGTGGCGCGTAGGACTTAGCAACTTTCCTGATGGCTCACCACGATTCAATTTATATCGCACCGATAAGCGATTTATACTAAGCGAAATTGCAAGTGCGTTCAAATGGATGCAACATGATGCAATTTGACTCGAAAATACACGTACGCGATATTGCCTTTTGACGCAATATAAATTGCTTCGCGCCTTCAATATAGTCCCTTCGATGTTTAGAAATTATATTTGTACAGAGTACGTTCTGTGCAGTGTTGTGTGTTATGTGGCAGTTGGAAAGGAATCAGGGTTTCAGTGTTGAGTTTGAAGCCAATTATGAAAGGCTTACTTTTTATGGCTCGTTTGGCCGAAATAGTTTTCAATAAGTTGTGGTAGGTTAGTTTGTTGCATCTCTTCCTCTTTCGAGTTGAAATATTAATAAATGATAGTGAGTTATGTGCTAAATGGATTCTGAACTCTTAGTCACGGGGTGTGTGACGCGTAAGATTCAGATGTTCAGAAGCCATGTACCTATGTTATACTCTAAGCAGTGTGTTGTGTTGTGTGTGGCTTGTCGTGATGGCCCACTGGCTAAGGCCTTGTCTCTCGTGCTTGAGGTCGTGGATTCGAATACGGGCAAGTACCAGTGGGACTTTTTCAATTCATATATGTACTTTCTAAAGTTTATCTTGGACATCGCTGACAACAGTGAAGGAAAACATCGTGAGGAAACCTGGATTGATAATGAGTTTAGAATAAGATTGTACTCCATTGGTAGCTGCTGCAAGACGTTTCAGTGCGAGAAAAATAAAAATATGAGTCAGTTGTAAAGGAATTAGGGTTTCCAGTGTTAAGTTTGAAGAATTTTCTACTTACTTGGTTGGCTGAAATGGCTTCCGATGTTAGTGACGAGGTCGTTGCATCTGTTCCTCTTTCCAATTAGCACTAGAAAATGATGAAAGATTAGCGGTTTAGGCTGTCAAAAAGAAATGATTAACTTAATTATCTAAATACAAATGTTTTTGAATTTTAACTGTTATCATTGGTAAACCATCAGTGGTCAGTAACTGACTTCCGTCAGGTAAAGTAATATTTTTACTCTCTTAGTCCTGTAATTGAGACGCTATATTTCATTTCAAACTGTGCCTATTTTTCAGTTTCACTTTGAAAAACTACATCCATATACACAACAAAAATATTGTTAGCTGTCAGACAAACAATATACATTACATAAAAATATAATTAAAAAACCCCGAATCAAAACATTTACAAAATGTAACAAGTAAGATTAAAAAATACACACATTTTTATTTATTGCTACATTAGTAGTAGACACGCTTCGATTTGCAATCTATTGAACACGTATTATGACACGATATCTTGTGAAAATAGCATGATTCAAACAGTAAATCGCCTCTAACTTTAGAACTGGTGAACCGATTTTCATCAAACATAGCTAAGAAAACTCTCAATAAAGTCACCTTTCAAACAAAAACAAGCTAAATCAAAATCGGTTAATCCGTTTAGGAGCTATGATGCCACAGACAGATACACAAACACACACGTCAAACTTATAACACCCCTCTTTTTCCGTCGGGAGTTAAAACATTCAAATGACAACTTATCAAACGGCCATTTGACTGTACAAGGGCCATATGTCACAAATATAGTTGATATTACAACGCAAACTTCAGTGAATTTCTCGCTACAATGGTTTTATATAGGCTGTTACATACACTCGGCTTTCCAGCTTAGGGCTTTTATGGGGAGCTCATAAAAATGATAGATCACTATGCGGTGGCTCTTTACATAGTAAGGTAGGTTCCCCTTTTATCGTATTTCGCTTAGTACTGTATTGGAAGTTCGAATTCGGAGAGGTATGGATTTAATGTTGCGTACAGTATGTAGTTTGATGGTGAATTGCTGTCAGAGAAAGATTAATGTTGTAGCATCCAGATAGTAATAAGGACGTACACAGTTTAGTAGTTAGTATTTTACTACTAAACATGTGTGAACCGTACTGGTCTAACACTCAGGTCTTTAAATGCAAAAACACCCGTTATGAATTTGAAGATCAGCTATGTTGCTACAGTTTGAGTTAGCAAAACCAATAACGATACAATGCAAGTGACTAGCACTGATGTCGAAAAACAAATGGGCGGGCATACCACTAAAATGCCCGCCGATCAATTTGAAGCCGATAATTTTGCAAGTGCTTGTGATTGGTCTTCGATAACTGTCAAAATCTCGACCAATCACACCAAGTCAATACAACTACTTTTGCTCATAAAAATGTATAGTGATTATTGTAATTAGTCAACAAACAAATAATTATCAACATAATTGAAATATTAATAACACATGGAATACTAAGGGACTATAACCTTAACGTGAATACAACCCGAATCTCTTCAAAGTTAGAGTTAACAGGCTTCTTCTGGGTAAACTCACTCCATCGTCGACTTTGTCTCCGTCACCTCTGACCTAGACTAGAGTCAAGAGCAAACCCATCATAAATAAATAAAAAAAAAACGTGAATACAAGGTTGCGGTTTCTACAGAACTCAACGTAAAATTAGATGTTTGTTACAAAATGGGCAAATTCAATCTTACGAAAATATACAAACTCATGTTAATGGCTCTATTTACGTCATCTCTAGTACAATTTATTTTTAACAGATCTATTTAACTCATAGGTGATCTAGGGTATATGTGAACAGCCTACCTTTCAATAACATTGTTAACGTTGGCTAGCGGTCTGCCTATTTGTTATCTTATATGTTAGTTGGTTTATTTTACAAAGCCGACATTAGGAACATTATACCGGAATAAAAAGTATGATTATGCGATAATAATATATTCTATCCAGATCTAATCAACCGTTTTGCGTCATTGAGTAAGAAACATCCATCCATCCATCAATTAATATAAATTTTCGTTTTCTAAAAATTCAACCTGGCTAGATCGATTTATCGCCCCCTAAACCTCCTGCATACTAAATTTCATGAAAATGATTTGTGCCGTTTCTGAGATTCAGATTATTTATATAAATATAAACAAGAATTGCTCGTTTAAAGGTATCAGATAGATAAACAGATATTATTAGGATTTTGCATCAGTAAATAGCACCTGTAGAAAAATGTGGCAATCATGTAATTTTTTGACAAATATGTCGCAATGTCCGTTAAATTAATTATCGGCGAACGACAAGTTCCACTTTACCATTTTTATCGTTTTCCATATCCAATTAATATAAAGTTCATCGAGATTCTAGTTTTAACAATTAACAAAGAGTTGGAACGTATGTTAACAAAAGTGAAAAAGTTCGGTAACGAAACCGTTGGCTGTGTTTACTTTTAATTAACAAACAGTTTGCCGCGAAACAAGGTACTTACGAACTATTTTCGTTTTTTGGTTGAATTTACCTCAGCCAAGCTTTGAGCACGGGCTGTTGAGGGTTATAATAAATATTATGAAGATATGTGAGAACGTTAAAGAGTGGCTCGATTGTATGTAAATATATGTTGTATTTATGTGAGCATGTGATGAGTATGTTTCAGTCAGATGGTAAAGTAAACTACAAAAAACATTAATAACAGTGTTATAGATGTACCAAGTATTATCATCCATCAAAATTATTATTAGATTTTTATAGTAAGGAGAATAAATATGCGTCAGACATTTTTATATTTATATAGGTACGCTAAAAAACCTACTATTTTCTTATGAAAAACGAGATCCTGAACTATTTTTAGTTCAAAAATTCCACTTCTAAAAAAATATATTTTTGATAATTATTTTCAAACTCGAGCAGGAGTAGTAGATGTTACTTGTACTCACAAAAAATGTTTGGGTCGTTACTAACCGTAGAAGTACGGCCAAGACTATTTATTTTTGGATACAAAACTCATAGCAAACTTTCAGTATCATTCATTTGTTTCAATTTCTGGGCTTAACACAATATTTAACTTTTAATTTTTGCCATCGACACGCTAAGAAGAAGTATCATTGCCTATGTACAAATATGTCGAATGTGTTATCCAATCCGCTGTTACAAAATTCTCGAATATTCGTCCATTGTGCGTATGTATGGCTTCTGTTTCCTTTTGCTGGATATTTTGAAACGACTGAATCTAATAATATACTGTTTATTGTATATACAGAGATGGAGCTACAAAACCTCATATAAATAATGAAAAAGCTTACCTATGCCTCAGTAGAACCTATTAATGTCAAATCATTGAAGGCAATAATGGTCTTATTGCCTTCAATGATTTGAAAGGGACCTTTAAAACTCTTTTATTAAAAAAAATTGATTTGCCCCATTAGGTACCTTTAAGCAAACTTTCAGTATATACCTATGCTTGCAACTTAACATCAGAACATGATTATTGTAGCTAGACCTATTTAGTCCTTTAGTTCTTGTACTTATCATGGAAACATAACTTAGATTTCTGAATGAAAAATTGAAGTCGACTATTAATGAGACTCTACTTTTTCTAAAGTCTGTCAACCTTTTGCAATATTGAGATGTTTTAACTCAAAATATTCGATACAGAAACCGGCACTAAATATCAGAGTAATAGCAGCTCGTATATATCGGCTATTGGTCCTCATACAGCTTGAATATCCGGTAATTATACTATAAGTACCCAATAACCATTATTGCGCTTGATTTGCTAATCGGATATTATCATTAATTGGTGTATCAATCATTCCATTCCCGAATTCACAAGACACACGTGACATTTATTCGGTTTTGTCGCTATAATGCATCCTAAAATGATAATGACAAGCATGACACTTAGCGGTGATTTGAAGTACATTGGTTCATTGTAGAATTCAGCCGCTATAGTTATGTATTGTTTATAACTCATCGGGTAATCAGACGCGATATTATTATTATTTGTGCTGCTTATACGATACAAGAGGTCATTCATCATCATAATCATTGCAGGCGATTGACGTCCACTGCTGAACATAACCCTGAGTTTCTCACTCCCAGTGGATTCTTGTGGTCTCCATAAGTCATCGATCCACCTTCTGGAAAGCTTTCCAACGTTACGCTTACTGGTACGCGGTCACCACTACAGAACTGCTTACCTACTCAGGCAATTCGTCATTCTTTCCCCGGGTATCTTCATTTCCGATTTTATCACGCAGTTTCTTCACTCTATTTTTGGCTCAACTCATCACTTTTTCGTCCAATATTATTCCTTACATATTTACACAGAAAACAGCAATAAATTAATATTAAAGAAGCCATCTAACCGCAATGTACTCTCGTAAAATATATTTAGTACACCAAAATACCTCGCGTGGCGTAATGTGAAAAGTTTTGGTATAGTACCGCCATCACGAAGGAAAGCAATAGGTTATCAAGGAAGTTTACTAATTTAATGTTAAACAACTATGTACTGGTCATGTTATATATGAAGCTTTAGTAATTATTTTGAGGGTTCATGTCGTTTATGGTGTCATATTTCTGGTCTGGTGTTGATTTACAGATTTGCCAATAGCCTGGTGGGGGTTACAGGATTTCGCTGATTGTGATAATCAACTACCGGTTGACACACACTGGGATAATAAGGTTTATGCCTTCAAGTTGATGTCATGTATGATGATTATGAATGAAGTCCACTGCTGGACAAAGACCTCCAGCAAGTCTCGACATCTACATATATCGTTCCAGTGCGTTTCGTATCCGGCTGATTCCCGCAGCTTTTATCAGGTCATCTGTCCACTAGGGGAACCTACCTACGCTGTGTCTTATGGTACGCGGTCGCCGCTCGAGAGCTTTTCGGCACCATCGACCATTCGTTTTGCGAGAAATGATGATGGCTATGCTGAATAATTATGTATAGACTTCTTACTTAAAGTCTATAAACTTGTGGTATTCTGCAGTACAGATCCACATATTTGTAGTTTACTTATGTTTTATAAAATTTTATAGTATACAAACCACACCTTACATATATCTTTTGAAATTGTATCAACTCATGTAACTCACTTTTATGTATTCTTTGATACTGTTAGCACCTGTAAAGCATACTTTTAGTTATCTTTTATTGTTTTAACATTCCACAACAATGGGTTATCGCTAACTTTTTAAATCTTAGAATATTTTATTCTCTGACATTTTCATCTGAATTGACACCTGTCTTTCCAATTTATTTTTCTTAAGCTATAGAAATAACATACCATGGACTAGACATTCTATAAGCTGGTTCTACATTATTATTCTCATAATAAGGGCAGCGGTTCTGATTACTTATAATTTAGATTTGAATTTGAAATTGAGAAGATATGACAAAACGAGAAAAAAACGAGCGTCAGTTTTTTTTTTGGAGTTGGATTCGGGCTGTGAACGCCAAAAGTCAGTTGACTACTTAGTACTACCAAGTATACTATCTTATCTGAAAAATTCTTTAAACTGTAATATATTCAGCCTGTGAATGTTTATCAAATCTTCGAAGTGCAATGAATTGAGTTTGGTTCTTGGTTGCGAAATTTGAAGGACATATTTTAGCCTTGAATTACAAGGATATTCTTATCCACAAAGTACTAATAAAATTGTAAAGGATTCAGTTTGTGAAAGAGTGTTATAATTATCTCAAGACTATAAATAAATATCAATTATACTCTCAAGTGAACTTTTACTGTTATAATAACAAGTTGTGCCAGTCTGGCACGTGGTGTATGAACTGCGACAGACAGGTCCTAAGCGGCGCGGCGGTTTGCGCGCTTTGGCCGCGCGCGTCTTCCAGCAGTACGCGCAGGGTGTGCACGCTTAACACGAGGGCCCACATCTCGCGGTAGCGCTCCACCAGCCGTTCCATCGCACCGAATCAAGCCGCCCTGGTCTGCGGTTTCCCCTTCGCCAAATTGGCAGAGGCGGGCGGCAATGGCCGTAGCTGATCCCTCAGTCAGTCGTTTTGCGTAGGTGGCACGTCATATGAAGCCGGCCCTTATTTTTATCTTTTCTATTAACGTGGCTTAAGTTTAGCTCTTTTGAGCTAAACGAGACGTTATAAACTTAACACAGAACTTTTTTTAAGTAAAAAGAAAACAAACATGAAGTCGAACATAGAAACTGCTCTTTTTTGGTAAATCTGTTAAAAAATAAGATTGATATTCTTTTGATATTTTATTTACGATATTTCTAAGTGTCTGTATTAAAGCCAAATAGATTGGTTGACATTTTATATGGTGGATGATATTTCATAAAAAAATATTTACAAGCACACGTAGTGTCACTAACCCTACAGAATATTCTGCAGAACCAGTGCAAAAGTTAATAAGGTAGATAAAAAAACGGTATTTTCTTCATACATGATAATAAATGGGACGACTAAATCCACAATTCGTTCTAGAAAACAAAGGAAAACTCTGTATAAAAGTTTTAATAATACAGTACAGGGTACTTTGGAGATCTCCCAAGGCGACCATGAAGCGTTATAAGTTGAAAGCATCGCGCATCGTAGTGTTTTAGCGTTCTTAAGCTCGGAGTACGCAGGATACTTTTTGTTATGGCAAACTAGCTACTTTGTACGTAGATCGAAACTGCGTAGTATCTCTTATACCTACTACAAACAAAATATTAAACAACAACTTAAAAAAAAAACATTAAATCGACCTCCAAATCAAAACACTAGAAACACTTTTTAATTATTGGTTTGGCATTAACAATCTTAAGTTGAATGCTAGCAAAACGTGCTATTTTATTTAGAACAATTTCGAGAAACAAAGAAACAATGGACATCGAATAATATTGGTAAACAGCGTGAAGTTTTTAGAAATTTTTACTGACGAAAGTTTAAACTGGAAATAGGAACTGACTATAGAAAGCTCAATTAGCTCAGCTTGCTATGCCTTAAGAAGCCTTCGAGATTTAATCGATATTGAACAATTAAAAGTAGTGTATGAGAGAGAGAGTAGTGTATGAGTGGTCTTGTAGAGTCTCTCTGATGGTCGCACGTGTGTTGGATCATTCAGTTCCCTTCATGGTGGCTGAGCTGGGTGGTGCCGATTCATGTGTCATGTTCGTGAACGGGCATTACTTAACTGCTTCGGATTTCAATAATTTTCTTGTGTCTATTACATAACTGCACAGTACACGACATCTTAATTCATATGATGATGATGATGACAGTACACGACATGTGTGAGTACTTTTAATACTTTATACCTGGTTTAGTGCTATTCTGGGTACATCGTCCTCACAAATATGAATTTATTAATGTATGTACTTATGTAAATATTGTAAAACACTTATTTTTTTAAAAGAGTAAGAATGGAATTTCTTGTGCGTTCTTCTCCATAACAAGTTACTTTTCCCAATGCACGGTAGAATAAATTTTTATTACTTGTAAATTTTAATTGTTAACGTTCAAATGCCACTTGGTAGCTTAATTTGACTTTGGATTATCAATGGAACAAAGCTGCTCTGGTCCACCTAATTTAAATATCGGGGTGAAACGCTTGATAAAGAACTCAGGTAGAAAACTCATGTGGAAAATATTACGACAAAGGTCCTACGAGTGTTTGGCATGTGTCGTTCCACCTACGGTAAAACCTGGAGGCTAAAGCCCAAAGTGATACGATGGTTGTACCGGACACTGATAATACCTATTATCACATACGTCAGCATTGTGTGGTGGCAAAGAACAAAACTTGCCTCGTGCAAAGCACCACTCACTAGGTTACAAAGAACAGTGTGTCTCGGAATCACGGGTGCTTTCAGGACAAAACCTACGGCAGAGATTGAGAAATACCTCAATATCCCTCCTCTGCATGTGATGGTTGAACTCGAGGCAAAGAAGACATTACATCGTCTTTCTGTAGATGGACTATGGGGTGCATCTAAGCCAAAGACTAACGATACAAAATTCGATGGAAATGAAGATCTGGATCGGGCAACAAGCACGATACCCGATAAAATGCAAACTATGTTTGTGTTTGAAATGTCTTTCAAGGTCCAAATCCCAACAAGAGAGTACTGGGCGAAGGGACTCGATACACTGATGGATTCAAAATTGAATCAGGTACAAGAGCGCGAATTAAGCGAAAGGTTACAAATGTAGCAAAAATCACTGGTAGTGGTGGAGCCTAATAATCGTAATATTTCCTTTAATAAATTCATGATAACTTCAGTTTTCATTTCGTCTGCTGCTAAAACTATCATGTCGATTTACCTACGCTGCTTTTATAGCTATGAACAAACTAGATAACATAGTTTCTACTTGCATTATACTTTGTTAAGTGGATTTGAATAGTTGATGTGGTAGATCTATGCTTGAAGAGTGGACACTGGTGGAGTAACTTTTGCTTTGTTATTCTATAGTATTTTTTTCAGTTAGACAGCTTTTTTGGCGTTGATTCTCGATATTGGTTCTAAGCAATTTGTCAGGATTATCCTAGACTGGGCTTAAACTATGTTTACTCCCTTAAATTAGGCAGAATGGATATCATACAATGGAAACAAAAATAAATCGAGAATTTGTAAAAAAAACAGTCTGTTCATGTCTGTTCTCTATAATGTTTTGCAATATTATTAAAAAAATTGGTTCCGTTTGGTGTACTGTCCAACCACCCACATAGTTCGATAATGTGTGCAGTTTTTATTACGTTCGAGAATTTACATAAATACCTACTGAAACACAACGAACAGCAGTGTATGTTGATACACAGAGTATGAATATTTATAAAACTAATCAAATACCTTTAAACTTTAGGCCCCAAACAGGGCAAAGAGCTAGTGCGGGTGGTAAGGCGTGAAGCATCAAACATATGAAACCACCGTTTGCGTGGATACTGGTTTGGAATGACTTAAACGCGGTGTGACGATACAGCCTGGCTAACGAGCGACCCTCAATTGTTTAATTCTAAAGGATGTACGTCTAGCTTCTACTATATTCATTGTGCATCGTGAGCTGTTGTACTGCTCACGATGCACAATGAATATCGAATCCCGTCCTCCAACACGCCCGCACCCGCCTTAATTACTACGCGCTCTCTCTGGACAACTCCTTACAACTACCGAAACTAGCTTATTGTCCAACAACATATTTCAAAAAAAAATGTACAACAGCTGAGCCAAAACGTGGTATAAGTAGTTACATGAGTACTAGTATTCGGTACAAACGTGACTTGTAAGTTAAGAAGAAATTACTGGAAGTCACGCCGTCTGCAACTGTTGCCATGGTTACCTTAGGAAAGAACTTGCGCGATAGTTGAAGACTCTATTGTGTTATAAGGGCGGTTACGCACTACACTTCCGTGTCCGTGTCCGTGAAATTTCGGTTCCGAAGAAGCCGTAGTACTTGTAGCGATGAGTTTCTGGAAGCAAAATTAATGTGACAAATTGTCAAGTACGCGTTATCTGCAGATCTGTGATTGGGTGTTGGAAATATGTACATTCAACCAATCACAGCAGATAACACGTGCTTGACACCCACATTAAATTTGGGATAATTTTGCTTCCAGAAACTCAATGTACAAGCTTACGACATGTGAACTCTATCCGTCATAATCTGTCATAATTCAGAACATTTTGAACTCCCTATTCAAATTATTTATTTATTAAAACTTTATGCATATGTACAAAGGCGGACTTAATGCCTTAGGCATTATCTACCAGTCGACCTTAGGGTGGTGCAGAGATAAAACAAGGTAGGTGCAACTAAATGATAGGATGAATAGAGAAAAGATACGAAAAAAAAAAAGGAAAAAAAAAAAAAAAAAAAAAAAAAAAAAAAAAACAATTACGGACACGGATCACGGACACGGACGTGTGGTGCGTAATCGCCCTCATATTATTAGGTGAATATCTTCTATCGGAAGAGTAACATTGAACGCTCTATTAGGATGCAGATATTAAAATACCAATAATTTAATTTATGACAGTTTTTGAGTGTTAGAACTTGCTAGATAACTTGTCACCATATTAAACTTACACCTTGTTCTCATCGGGATAACTACAGATTACCACCTCCTATGATCTAACATTCTATTATTGCTACGGTTACGTTCCTACACCCATGATAAATTTTCTATTATATAACTAGGACTTCATAAACCTTAACAGTTCTTTTGTTTTATTCATTTTGCTATGCGATCTCGCGCTAACAAGTCAGTGGGCAAAACCTTTGTTAAAAAATATATTGTCAAAAAATATCCAACCATACATTTTCAAACACTGTAGTCGGCATTCTTTATACACGCTTAACTGAACATTTGGCTCAATCGGATCGTGTGAATCTTCGATACACTCCGGGTCAAGAGTGCCGCGAAATGTTCAGTGTAAATATTCCATGAAAGGTTTTGTTATAAGAATATTATAATATCTTCCACGTGGGTTACTTTATACGGAGTTTGAATTTTATGAGCTGTGGTGTTATAGTGTTTCGTTATGTTTATTATATTTAAAACGCTCATTCATCATCATCATCAGCCTATTAATGTTCCCACTGCTGGGACAGAGGCCTCCTATTTGTTAGTGGGAATGGGCCGTAATACCACCACGCAGGCCCAGTGCGGGTTGGGGGATGTCACATATCTTCGAACTTTTGGCTCTAGGACATGCTGGTTTCCTCACGATATTTTCCTTCACCGTTTTCAGAGCAGATGAAATAATTTACACGAAGTAACGCATCTGCCTGGGTTCAAAGCAACGACCCACAACTTGTAAGTAGTGGACGATATCACTGGGCCACCACTGCTCTCACTGGGCCAACACAACTCTTAAATAGTAAAACTCTCTTTAAAGAGCATGAAGTCCTGGGTTCTATTCCCAAGTCGGACAGTGATATTGAGTTTTTCCATCTGAAATGTCTCAGTAGCTGTCTGGAGTCTGTAATTGTTTCCGGAAGATGGTAAGAGTGTTCGTCCCCAATTACAGGGGACTTAAACCCTACTGGTGAAATGTGGGTGTACCTCTGCTTAACCCTTCGGGGATAAATTCAACTCATCACACAACTGTACAACATTGTATAACGTGTAATGACGAAATAAACATTTTTTGATTTTGTTTTATTTTTATTGATTGACACATAACTACAATCATCTACAGAGAGCCAGCTTTTATGATTCGACTTATATGAACATGTCTCGGTTATAATACGCTTAAGTTCTTGACATTATAACTCTTAGAATAGTCATAAATAATATAGCTAGTCCAAAACTATACATAGCATGAAGTAGCAGTGAGTCTGACATTGGTATTTATTTTGACATAGATTATTTGGATTATTGATATTTGGTGAATGCTACATAATATTTGGCATATTCATTTATTTATTTAATACTTCATGCACACAAACGTACAGAGGCAAACTTAATGCCTTAGGCATTTTCTACCAGTCGACCTTTGGGTGATACAGGGACAAATAGTTGGTGTAATATTGAAAGTAAATCAAGACAAGGTAGGTTTCCTCAAATACAAATCTAAACATACATATTATAAAAAACATAAAATATATATTCAAACAAGTAAACTTAATACACGAATATACTCAAACTGTTAGAGGCAGCAGATAATTGGAAAAGATTATCGCTGTGACGATACTACCGCCAACTTCTTACGAACGTACTCGCGAGCTTTCACTTCGAAAGCCAACTGGTTGGTTGCCATCCTGATGTCTTGGGGATGCGCTTCTACAGTGAGATAGGCTGAACGAAGAAAGAACAGTGAATGAAGTCAGTGCGAAGAGTAGGACATTGAAGAATACCGTTATGTGAAGTGCAAAGATTTTTGTTGTAGGTGGCGCAAGTATAATGAAAGTGAGGGGCTAGAAAGCCTTTTTTTCCTTTTTTTCTTTCTTCCGTTCGGGTGAAGCGGGAGGGCGTGTCAGACTTTTACTGACTAAAACCGACACGTGTTCCTACAGTTGCTGGTGCCAGGGCCGCGGTAGCTCTCCTTCAAATTATCCGCGACCCAAGAAATGAAAACAAAGTAGTTAGTGCCCTTAGATCTCTGCTTTGAAGTTTGGGCAATCACTTTAGAAGTGACCGGTCCGCAAAGACATGATCCAGATTGAAAACAAATCGAATGCATAATTACATTTTATTTTACATTTATTAGATATTTTTACCCAGATCTGACATACATTTTAATATGAGATTTGTTTATATTTGACATTATTATTATTTATTCCCAATAAAAAAATGAAAAATCTGGTATCGTCATGTGATGAGGAGGGATGAAACGCATGTTACTAAAAGAGTCATGAATATAAAATGTGGAAGGATGGAGAGGGAGAGGGAGGCCAAGATGGATGGACTGTGTGAAGAGTAATGTGAAAGAAAAGGGATCGGTGATAGCGTGATGGGGGAAAGAACAGTATGGGCGAAGAAAACATGTTGCGCCGACTCCAAGTAACATGGGATAAGGGCAAGAAGATGATGTTTCTCAATATTTGTTTTGTTGACATATTCACATATTTTTCAGTATCGTTTTTAAATTCATTTTTGTAATTGTTCATGATATTAACATTTGATTGATATTTTAAATAGATTTGACACACATTTTTGTTTGACATTTGTTGATATTTTACATAGTTCACATTTTGTAATTATTGTGTTTCTTACTTTCAAAACATTTGCACGCCATAGTATGTGGCCAACATGTCCGAACTCTTTGTACCTTTTTAATGTTACCCTGCATGCACATATTATTTATTCGTGCATGTATACACGAGTTAGAGCTAAATATATCTTTTATCTCTTTATCTTTATCTGAGACGTCATCATCCCTGCTACGCTGTAGCAAATGCTACGCCGCGTAGCAAGAGCAACTGCTACGCCATACGCCAATATCATAATCATTAAACGGTTGAATAACAAAAAATAACAAGTACGAATAAAATATATGTATGTTCAAATTAAGTTACAAGGATATCGAATCTTGATTCACGGAAAGCATTCCGCATTCCTGGTAAGTGAAACCACGTTCAAAACTTACTCTTGCTTGAAAATACCGAGTAAACAAATTATTCTCATTGGACAAACAACATTTGTTTTTGATTCGATAAGTACTGTGTGTGAAATTCCAAGAAAAGGTTTTCATAGCGTTATGATTATGAGCTCAAATTTTATTACTACACAGTATCTGTATAAATACAGCTGCGTCCAGCTTTCCTGGAAGCTGACGTCAGTATAGTTGAAAAAAATAAATTCAATAACCAAAACCCGACTACTGAAAAATCACGCTCTAAAAAGTATGAAACAAGAAAACATGATTTATTGGAAACATGCTGGTCCATAGGGCAATCTTTAGCGTGGACAAAATCAAATTTGTTAATTTATATTCCTATTCATAGTTATTACTTTTTTTATTTTTTTTTAAGAGTTTGACTCACACACTGTTCCGTTAGTGTTGAATTAGGTATTTTACCTATGTTTGCAATATTTGTAAGTATGTGAGAACCATGTTCCTATTTATCACATTAATAAATTTACCTGTTAATGCTTTTAATACTTTATACCTGTACGTAGTATAGTGTATATATACACAGTATAGTGCTATTCTGGGTGCATCGTCCTCACATATATGAATTTATTAATGTATGTACTTATGTAAATATTGTAAAACACTTTTTTTTAAAAGAGTAAGTATGGAGTTTCTTGTGCATTCTTCTCCATAACAAGCTACTTTTCCGAATGCACGGTAGAATCAATTTTTATTTTATGATTTGTTACTTTTAATTCTGACGTTCAAAAGTGCCGCTTTTGGCCCAGTTGAATAAATATATTTGACTTTGACTTTGACTTTGACTTTGAGCATACGACCACGGTTATCCTCTGAGATCTAGTTTTAGAACTTATTTTTTATTTTAATTAATATTTTTTATTTTAAGTATCTTGGGGTTTTTGTACAGCTACAAATATTTTTTTTTTTGTTTAGGGTTTGTTGTTTCACATTATCTAGATAATGCATAAGTTACAAGAACTCTAGACAATGTAGTTGATTTAGGAAATTTACTATTCACTAAAGGACAGGTATAGGTATGTGCTACGTGTGTATAGTTATGTTAGGTTACGAAACAAACACATAGGTTTATGTTTCGAATTTTGAGAGACTTAGTAATGAGGGAATAAATACACATAAATAATACAAATATATACTTACATACATACCGATCAAACAACATTGCGACGAAAATGAGTTTTCATGAATTTGACCGGATATATCTCGCAAACGCTACGCTTGACAAAATATGATGTACTAAACCCTACCTTCATTTTAAAATGCCTGTTCAACAACACCACACATGATGTGGAGAGGTTAAAAAAAAAATTAGTTCTTAACTTCGGGCCTCCTAGCGGTCGCCATATTCAATTTAATGTGACGACAGATTGCCTTAAACTCCAACGCCAACGAAACCTCAAATTATGATAAGTAGTTTAGAAGTAATGAGGGAACAGATGAAAATACATACATACACACACATCAAAAGCATAACCCTCCCTTTTGCTTCGCCGTAGTTGGGTAAAAAAGGTTTGCTGATGTCCTTATGTTACCTTATATTAATAGAACACTTACCTAGAGAACACCTAGTATAATTTTCTAAATACCATCAAGTTTTCGCATCCTCATACAAAAGAGTTACTTAAAAAGTGTCCTTACATCGCTTTCTTTGTTTACACTCGACTAGGCATTTAGCTCCAGCATCGTATCGTGTGAATCTCTAACGCCATTCAAAGATTAAATAAAAACTGTGTAGAAGCGCAACTCTTCTTTTGTACGTGCAGTAATGCCACTGAATACCTATAGTTTCTGGCCAGGGTAACAGCAACTTGTCCTGCAAACGTAGGTACCTATTATGCAATAGACTAAAATCTTAAAATACAGGCTTATTTTTACCTGAAGAAAACGTGTTGAACTTTCTCAAAATAACATGAGACAAGGGCAGGAAGAAGATGATGATGTAAACTGACTAGGTATATCGATTCTAAAGTCTTTGGACTAGACTTTTTTACCGGTGAGAACCAAGCAAATTGCACTTGATAGTAAGTAGTCCCCGCTGCCCAAAATATTAAGTATTCTAAGGGCGTAATGCATCCCAAATGAAAGGCTAAATGCAATTGATTTGTTTCATGTGCGCGTTAGCACACCAGGCTAGTTACATCTTAAATCGGAAAACAGCAACACTACTTAGTGGCAAAAAATACAGGTGCCTTTGAAGCAAAACTCTAGCATCTACCCTCATCTTACTCTCTGCAGCACGCCTGTGACTCACAGTGACGTACCCCACATCCCACGCTTGTTTATCACGATTATCCGAAACATTACGCGCCTCGATCTCTTGTTCGTAAAAAGAAATGACGCGATATCTCTTTCCTTAACGTTGAGTCGTCTTACCGTCGCGTCGTGTTGTTCCAAGAAGGCACTCTGACATTTTTTATGGAGTTTTTCTTCATTGAGTTTTGGTGAGCGTGTATTGAAATTTTTGGAGAGTAGGTAGGTTTGTAATACGTAGCAGGTGCCTTGCGTTGGTTTCTGCTCACGGGAGGCGTAATTTTATGTCGTTGCTGTACTTACAGTTTGCACTTAGGCAAATATAACGTTTAGTTTTAAAGGTTTGGGAAAATGACAACGCTAAATATAGTCATAAATTGTTGAACATATTTATATTATATGACTTTAAAACTGTTTTTTTTTCTCGGCTTCACCTGAATCTGAACCTGTACGCAATCAACTAAATCACATTCACTAAACTATTTATACTGTGAGTTGTTATCTGTAAAGGAATTTCCATAATCGGATCAGTATTTGGAAGGATTACCTCCTACAAAGAAAAAGCTCTTTGTATCGATAACACTACGTTTGTGTTGACCACGACAAAGAACCTACAACTCTAAACTTGGATAGTATCGTGTTGCTTACCATTCCAAATGATGAAAAAGGATCAATAAAGTCGTCTGCACTAGAAGGTGAAAAAAAAAATCATTTTGTAGTATTTTGTTTTGGAAGGCGGTTTGATTATTTTGTTAAATAGTATTTTATTTATCTCTTTTAGTTTTGGTAAGTACCTGCATTTACCTTGAAAATAATTTATAGCCAAAGTAAAGCTCACGACAATTCAAATAACCCCAAACACGATTAGGATACATTGTTTTAATTTTCCAGTGCCTACCTTCCAGCGTTAATATCATTTTAGTTCGATGGTACCATTTTCATCAGTACCATTTATTTATAAGTATTTACTTCATCATAGTCGGTTAAGTATTCGATATATCTTATGCCCGTGACATACTTAGCATTAAGGAGTTCCAGTGGCCATCTGTAGTCTTCTTCATTAGTTCCACTTCACCAAATGATACTTTCTGATTGCATTGTTGATGAAAAACCACAATCGCTAAATGTATGCCTATAATATTTGAGGAGTTCCCTCGATTTCACCAGGATCCCATATCAAGATCTGATGACCATGGGACTACCTGGAAAGTATACCCTCTCAAACAAAAGAATAATTTTCAAAATCGATCCAGGCGTCTTTGAGTCGGGGACCATACATAAAACAAAACAAAAAAAAACCAACGAATTGAGAAACTCTTCCTTTTTTGAAGTCGGTTAAAATAGAAAATTAGGCTTATCGCAATCTTATACATTCTCTTATCAACCAAGATGGAAGAATCCATGAATAATCTTTTCTTGATTAAAGAAATCAACAATACATAAACAACTCGACATCATTTCCTTCTTTCAGGCTGTCAACATAACATATTCATACTGCAGCCTAATCAATCAAACATTCAAAAGAAATTCGTACGAAGGCCGAAGAAATCAAATTTCCGTCGACGACCCGACGCAGAACTTATTGGTCAAGCCACAGAGCTCGGCATCACTGCGCAGGCAGCGACAAACAAACATTATTAAAATGTTTCATTCTGTTTACTTGTTCCGGCTAATCTCCGAAACGACTGGATCGATTTCCATTGCCAGATTGCTGATACAATAAATCTTATTGTATCATATAGATTGTATTTATGCAGCAGAATTAAGGACCCGTGCAAGAAAATTTAAAACCATTTTTTTTTGTTCTATTTAGTTTAACGCGGATGACAGCTCGTTACTTATGCAAGTACCGAGCGACAACTAGTTAGTGCTCGCGTACTTTGCGCTACAAGTTTCAGCTGTCATAATCAAAATTGTCACGGGCTGCCATTTTCTATAAGAAAACAGTGACAGAAGACACATTTCCTTTTTTTTGCGTGGAGAAATGCTCGTGCATACTGCACTACCACGGATAGATATGTAGGACTCCGGGCTGCGGAAGGTAGAGAGAGCAATGCACTGCAATACTCCTCTCCCGCCGCGGCCTCCAACCCTCAGCCACGATATCGTATAGGTATGGGAAGCCCCATACGACCACGCGGCCCGCCACAGTTGCAATGTCGCCTAGGTGGCACCAACCTACTTGATGGCCGCTACGTCGGCGGCTTATAGCCAAAAGCCCTGACGAGCGGCCCCTCCTCGTTTTCCTCTTCGCTTCTCCGTGGGTGACCAAGACACGGCTACTGAACCCCCCCGCCTCGACAATGCGGGATCCCACCATCAGGGGAATAGAAGACACCTACGAGTATGACACTCACTGATACGCTTGCTTTGTATAAAAATATCTCTAGCAGCTACCGCCAGGCGCCACTTTGATCTGTGGGTCAAGCGAATATTCATACCGAAGTTATACGGAAAGCTATTTTTCTGAATATACAAAGCAATATTTTTGATCAACAATATGTATCAGAGGGATGGAAAAACGGAATACTTTATAGTCCACGATATATTTAAAAGTATTGGAGATTGTGTGACGTTCGATGAGTTTATTGCATTCGGTATGTTGTGACTTGTTTCGTTACTTCTGATTGATCATTGATCGGTTTTGCGTTTAGTGAATTATGATGCTTCCGAAAAATTTATTTAGATCCTGCAATGTGGCTTAGCGAGGAACGGAATTTGATGGGGTATATACTGGACAGATTAGACTCGTGATTGTCGTTCGACTAAAACAAAAAACAAATTGTAAGTGTGATATAATTTCTATGATAGACTCGACTACATTATCGTAATATTCTTTTTTTATTTTGATAGGCAATTATAATGGGCATTTATAAAAAAGACAGATGGCCGGTTTCTGAATTGAGTATATAGAGATAATTACGTGTCAATCCCTACATTAATGCCAAAGTGAGGCTAAAAAAGACTTTGACAAATACTCAACGTCAAATTCTTACTTCACAAATCCGGGGAAAGAAACTGAATTTGGTATGATGATGACGATTTTGAAAAAGGAAATTAATACGTTAAGTGCCAAACAGCACATGAAAAATTAAGAAAAAAGAATGCCTATATAAAGGAATTCACAAATCTTTTCCATAAACAAGAGAATATGCGACCATAATGAAGTCGCCAGCATTTTAACTTGACGTTAACCCACATGTCAGCTTACCATGAACAAATTCTTTGAGCACACCAGTTGGGACAACCGTCATATTTTAGCTGGCACGTAAGAAATACGGTAGTATTCATGCAGTGTGGGCCACGAAACATCTTTTGGACATGTAAGTAATTTATTTTTTGAGTTTTGAAAAAAAAACTGCAGCCAAAATATTCAGATCCAGATTTAAAAATCAACATCAACCACTTGAAGCTAAAACAACAAAATGGCAAAATAAAAAAAGCAGGTCAAGCATAGGCGATAGCAGGAGACTGACTTTGTGGCTTGCTTTGGCAATAAGCTTTCAGCTTTTAGCGTAGACCTGTCCCCATACCTTGACGTATCAAAACTGTCATGGTTTGACTGTAATTAAGGAAAAAGGGGGGGTGGACATAAGCTCTTAGAGTAAGGTTTTTTTGATATCGCGTAACTGACAGATGTATACAAGTCATATAAATCTGTCCCTTACACACACTCAAAATAACCTTACTCTAAGAGCTTATGGTCACCCCCCAGATGTTTACAAGTCATATACATCTATCCCTGACGCAAACTTAAGATAACCTTGTTCTAAGAGTTTATGGTCAACCCCGCGAAACGTAATGGATAAATCCACTTGCCAGTTTTGATTATGCTTCCAGGAAATACAGGCATGATATAAGTACGAGTATTTAATTACGTATTATGGTTTTACAGCTCTGCCATGACGATTCTGTGTATTACTTTTATGACATAAATAAAACACTAAGTTTCCACCATCATGCAGTTTATTATCATACTTATCGAATATGAAATGTTCCCTTATTTGAAATTATTTTCATTTATTTTTCTCTGGTAATGGAAGGTTTATTCGAAAGTAATTTCTCACAAAATTATGCGATACATTTTGACCGAAGTTTTAAATAATGATTTCGTGAAACCACTTAAATTTTATTTGTTCAAACATAAATTTACTTTTCCTAGTAATGTAAACGATTTAAATTAAGATAATGTAGTAAATGATGATACATTTTATTTATTTTATGGCAGAAGTACTTCAAATACATATAATTTTTGTTTACCATAAATACAGAACATTAAACAGTAAACTATTTATGTATTGGGCAACTTCAGATACATACATTGAAAAAATTCCAACCACTATCCTGTACCGCTATCTATGGTTTCATAGCCCCACCCAGAATCACAACCCCTAAACAGAGGCGGCTCTGGTAAACCTTTGACAAGTAATGTCCAAGACAACATAATCGCATTATGTACCAAGGGCTGCAAAATCTTGTGGGAGCCACTGAGGCCGGAACCGGCCTAGTAAATACTATTAACATACGGAAGATCGCTGCTTCTGTACTAATTGTGTATATGAAAAATGAAGATTTAGTGAATTGATTTGATGAACATGTATCGTTGATTGTCACGTCGATCTAGCACTTGGTCTAGCTGTGGTTACATTTCTTTCTTTTCCTGGCTTTATCGCTTAACATTCTTTTTCTTCGCATTCTTTGCAAGACGTGTCTGTGCCTGGTCATCGGGACATCTAACTTACCTACCTTCAGATCGTTGGTAGTGGTTGCAAGCGCTCAGGTTTCATGTTTGAGTCGGACAAAGTAGTGTTGAGTGTTATACAAAATTGTTAGTAGTAGCCCATCTGTCACTGTTACTGTCCTTATTATATATTATGAAACTTATAATTTATGAAGCGAAGCAGCGTGTGAGTGTAGCACATTCACATTAGCTTTGTCTCAAGAATGGTTCGGCTTGTTTGCGACTAATATCTATACTAATATTACAAAGCTGAAGAGTTTGTTTGTTTGTTTGTTTGAACGCGCTAATCTCAGGAACTACTGGTTGGAATTGAAAAATTATTTTTGTGTTGGATAGTCCATTTATCGAGGAAGGTTATAGGCTATATAACATCACGCTACGATCAATAGGAGCGGAGCATAAACGAAAAATGTTGCAAAAACGGGCAACATTATTCCTTTTTGAGAGCTTCCGTTGCGTGCGCTGCGTATACGGTTTAAGTTACGCAAAAATCATCTGTGAAGGAATTGTTCCTCTTTAAAAGTTCTAAAAAAAACTCCGCGACAGCATGTCTATCTTTTAAAATTGACTCACTATAACCTTTTTTATGGAAATCAAATTGTTCATTTGCGAAGGAGTTTTATCAACATCTATACTAATACTAGCTGACCTCCGGGGCTTCGCTCCCGTCAATTGGCTACTTACCTACCTACACTACCTACCCTACCCTACCTACCCTACCCTTCCTACCCTACCCTACCTACCCTACCCTACCTACCCTACCCTACCCTACCTACCCTACCCTAACTACCCTACCCTGCCTACCCTACCCTACCTAACCTACCCTACCTACCCTACCCTACCTACCCTACGCTACCTACCCTATGCTACCTACCCTACCCTTCCTACCCTACCCTACCTACCCTACCCTACCTACCCTACCCTACCCTACCTACCCTACCCTACCCTACCTACCCTACCCTAACTACCCTACCCTGCCTACCCTACCCTACCTAACCTACCCTACCTACCCTACCCTACCCTACCTACCCTACCCTACCTACCCTACCCTACCTACCCTACCCTACCTACCCTACCCTACCTACCCTACCCTACCTACCCTACCCTACCTACCCTACCCTACCTACCCTACCCTACCTACCCTACCCTACCTACCCTACCCTACCTACACTACCCTACATGCCCTACCCTACCTACCCTACCCTACCTACCCTACCCTACCTACCCTACCTACCCTACCTACCCTACCTACCCTACCCTACCTACCCTACCCTACCTACCCTACCCTACCTACCCTACCCTACCTGCCCTACCCTACCTACCCTACCCTACCTACCCTACCCTACCTACCCTACCCTACCTACCCTACCCTACCTACCCTATCCTACCGAGTCTCTCGCGATCCCCCGCCCTCGCTAGTTCAGTTTAAAACGACTCCGCGCTCTAAAATCGGGATAATCGGAAACTTATCGTAGTTTTCAGTGAGTGATAGCTTAAAGTGTTCGGGCTAGTGAGTGCTGTGAACTTGCACAAAAAGAAGTCACCGGACTCCACTTTTGGAATTTTTCCTGGGTAAAAGAAGAAAAATTCAGAAAGTATTTTTCATAAACCCTTAAACGCTGTGAAATTCTGAGTGGTCACCCTCTGATTTTTTGGAGTGCTGGGGGGCGCCCTCGCTGCCCGCACATTTTGAGGTGTCCTCCAGATTTTTCCGGTGCAACACCGGAGACCTGTAGGCGAAAGAAGAAAAACCATCCTTCTTCCAAGACTTCGCCTGGGGGCGAGAGACCAGATCTGGTCTGGCCTACCTGTGGGCAATCGACACGTCGTGAAGTTTCCGACGTTAAAACTTTTAAATTGTGCTGTGAACACTTTTTACAGTGCAGTTCCGGTCACCTAACCTCAAAGTGTTTTTCGATCGTGAACTGCACAAAATTGACAGTGACGTGATAGTATTTTTATAACAGGGTATTGACCCCCTCTGTGGCCCTCTGCTCCATTCTGACTTTCAGAATTTTAAGGCGCAAACTCGCGTGGATAAGAACACTTTAGTGAGACCACGTTTTTCATACTTAACCTCAAAGTCAAAACGTGGTCGACTATAAATTTTTTGAGGATATTTATCCACGTACTTGTTTGCGCCGAGCTGACTATAGAGCTGACTATAGAACAGCTCCACAAATCCTCAGCAGGAAACTTCGAGGGAACTCCTCAACCTCTGGTCTGAAGTCACCCGAGATTGGACTTGTGTCGAACAGTCCTCTCTCCCTTCTTCAAATACCCCCCCCTTAATATCCCTCCCCCCTCCCCCTCCCCCTCGACCTCCCCCCCTCCCCCCGCCTTCACCCCCTCCGAACTTCGGTGGGTAATCCCCCCCCAACCCCTCTCAAATTACCTCACCCCCCTTGGGTAATCTCGGCCTAGGATAGAGGCAGACCACCCGAGCTTGGGTCCATTGTGACCGGCTTGAGGAGCCCTATCTTTTGGCCCCAGTAGACACCCACTCCAACCCCCCCCCTAATATCCCTCCCCCCTCCCCCCGCCTTCACCCCCTCCGAACTTCGGTGGGTAATCCCCCCCCAACCCCTCTTAAGTTACCTCTCCCCCTCGGGTTATCTCCGCCAAAGATAGAGGTAGACCACCCGAGCTTGAGTCCATTGTGACCGGCTTGAGGAGCCCTATCTTTTGGCCCCAACAGAAGCCCTCTCCCAACCCTTATTTTACTACCTTACCCCCCTCGTCTTGTCTCGGCCCAGTTCAGAGGTACACCACCCGAGCTGGGACTCATCGTAACCGGCTTGAGGAGCTCTGCCGATTGGCCCCCGTAGAAACCCTATCCACGAAGCCAGCTCAGCCAGGACCACAAAAAACTTCCCGAAAACGGGCAGTATTTTTGCAAGCAACCCCAGTTCCCGAGAACCTACAGAACTGTAATAGGATAAGGACATATAGCAGCATTATTGTGCTGCTATACTTAGGCTAAGATAAGATAAGCTTTTTATTGCTTATTTATTTGTGTAAATTTTAATTGTGGACATATAGTAGTACTTTTGTGCTACTATATTTTAAAGTAAGATAGACTAGGATTTTAACTTGGGACATTCTCGCAAGAGAATATATTTATTTTATTTTGACATCTGTGACACAAAAGGGGTACCCTTTACAGTACCCCCTTTTTACATTGACACAAAAAGGGATATATTTACAATATCCCCTTTTCACTTTTACACAAATAGGGGTGCTCTTTACAACACCCCTACTTGACACGATACTAATCCCAACCACACTCACTTATCGAAAATGACCGGAATGCCTGGTTTACGCACGCCTGTCCAGCACTCGGCGGCAACCAAACCCCCGACTAAAAGCCCCCAGAGGGCACCTGAGGAGGCAGGGCCTTCGACGCAGAGCGTCAGGAGGAGCGTGGGTGAGTGGGAAGCGGGTAAAACAGTCACAAAGAGGTCTCCCCCTAAAAAGCTGGACCGACCATCACCAGTGACATCCATATCCTTTGAGATCGGGAGCCCGCCTACCCAAAGGAGTAAAGTCGCCGAGGCTAGGATAGCCTCAAACAAGATCAAGGCCCTAATGACAACCTCCAAAACAACAAGAAACGACATTAGGGCGGAGGTCAAGGCGCAGGCAGACCGGCTCTACCAGCTGGTAAAAGAGCTCGAACAGGGAAGAGCCCCCCCAACCGCAAAGACCATGGCATCGATCGGGTTCCAAGTCCAGGAGGAGCCAAGGGTTGAGCAAGCCCTCCCCCCGTGCTCAGAGGCTATCAGTGAGGTCGAGACGAACTCCCTCAAGCAAGCTCTAGAAGAGCATAGCCGAAACTTGGCCGAGAACAGCCTAAAAATGGATAGGCTGAAAGAGGCGCTACAAGCTAGCCGAGACCAGATGGTCTCTTATGCTAGTGTGGCAGCAATTCGGCCATCCAATCAGGTTCCGAAACAAACTACACTACATTCCATAGTAGTGTCGGCCAGGGATGAGAAGGAAACGGGGGAGCAAGTCCTGGACCGACTTAGGAAGGTCGTAAATGCCAAGGAAGGGGGTATAGCGGTAGAGAAAGTGAGGAAAGCGAAAGATAGGAGAATAATTGTGGGCTGTAGTACAGAAGAGGATAGGGAAAAATTGAAGGAAAAGATTAGGAGTGCGCCGGAGCTGGAAGCCCAGAATATTAAAAACAAAAACCCACAGGTTGTGTTGCGCGGCGTAATGCAATACAATACAAATGAGGAAGTACTCAAGGCACTCAAAAACCAAAACGCCGCCATCTTTCGAGATCTCAAAGATGAGCAGGCGAAAATGGAAATAATTTACAGAAAGCGAACCAGGAACCCGCACATGTGTCACGTAGTGATGAGGGTTGCCACAGAGGTTTGGCGGCGCATGCTCGAGGTTGGGTCGGTGCACGTGGAGTTTCAGCGGGTGGCGGTCGAGGACCAATCCCCGCTGGTCCAGTGCTCGCTCTGCCTCGGGTATGGGCATAGCCGACGCCTTTGCACAGAAACTGTGTCAAAGTGCAGCCATTGTGACAGCACAGACCATCATGCTTTCAGCTCGGAGTGCGTAGTTAGGAAAAGATGGGATGCAATAGCCCGATCTGTTATAGCGTATTGCTAAGGGCAACACGGAGACTCCTGCCCAGCAAAACGCAAGACCATACCGTGTGGCCCAAGCAAACCTACAACGTAAGGACCTGGCAACGACCGAACTCTTTTTAGAGGCCAGTAAAAGGAAGATCGCATGGGCGCTTATCCAGGAGCCGTATGTGGGAAGGGCACGAGGTATGAAAAACTACCGAGGTTCGCGAATCTACCAGTGCGAGGTTGGTGGAAGTGGGAGGGTGAAGGCGGCAATTGCCGTCTTTGACAATGACCTGGATGTCATTCCCTACCCGAAACTCACCACAAACAACATTGTTGTGGTGGGGATCCGGACCAAAGCCTGGGAGATCGCAATAGTTTCTTACTACTTCGAGCCAGACCAACCCATAGGGCCATACCTGGACCAGTTAACCCGGATCAAATCGGAAGTGGCCACCGGTAGATTGCTTATAGGCGGCGACGCGAACGCTAAGAGTCCTTGGTGGGGCAGCATCATCGAAGACTCCAAGGGCGAGGAAATGTCCGGAACCCTGGAGGACTTAGAGCTTCAGGTGCTGAACACTGGTGACGCTCCCACATTTGACACTGTCAGAGGTGGTCGAGTGTATAAAAGCCACTTGGATGTCACGGCATGCTCGCTTGACCTTTTTGACCTGGTGGACGGCTGGCGGGTCGACACAGGAGCAACATCCTCGGACCATAACACTATATTCTTTAACGTCAATGTTAAAAGGGAAAAAGGGATGAATATAGTTAGAACAACAAGAAAATTTAATACAAGAAAAGCGGACTGGGAAGCATTTAGAGTAAAATTGGGGGAAATTAAAATTGAAAGTAACGTAAATTTAAATAGCATACAAGAAATAAATAGTAAACAAGACTTAGAAGAAATAGTAGTAAAATATAGTCAAATCATAGAACAAGCATGCGAACATGCCGTTCCTAAAACAAATAGAAAAAGTAAAATTAATTGTCCGTGGTGGTCCGAGGAGCTCACTGTGAAGAAGAAGGAGTTTACAAGACTGAAGAACCGAATCCGCAATGCCGCGCCGGTCCGGCGAGCGATGGTCGTAGACGAGTACCTGAAGGCAAAAGAAGAATACGAGATGCTAGCGAAGAGCACCCGAGTCGCCAGTTGGAAGGAGTTCTGCCGGAAACAGGATCGGGAGGGGGTCTGGGAGGGGATTTGCAGGGTGATTAAAAGGACCGCTAGAAGGCAGGAGGAACTGACCCTATGCAGCGATGGTGTATTCCTCAACCCAAGTGAATCGGCCGCCCTACTTGCAGATACGTTCTACCCGGAAGACAGAGTAGACCAGGACAACGCTGACCACAGGCGAATTAGAGAAGCAGCCAGTCGAGTAAATGAGTGGGTTCATGATGAATATCATGATCCACCATTTACCTCGCTGGAGCTGAAGACCGCCGTGGCAGGTTTCAATCCCAAAAAGGCACCAGGGAGGGATGGACTGACGTCTGACATCTGCAGTCGAGCGATCCACCAGGACCTGGATGCGTTCCTTGCCCTCTACAATAAGTGCCTTGAATTGGCACACTTCCCGAACATCTGGAAGGAGGCCACAGTCGTGGTCCTCAGAAAGCTGGGCAAGGACGATTACCTAAACCCCAAGGCATACAGACCAATAGGTCTACTGCCGGTTCTGGGGAAGGTCCTGGAGAGGATGGTAGTAGCGCGTATAAAATGGCAGCTTGTACCGCGGTTTAGTACTCGCCAGTTTGGCTTTATGCCTCAGAGAAGCTCTGAGGACGCCCTCTATACGCTAATGGAGCACGTACAGGACAAGTTGAGGCTGAAGAAGCTAATTGTCCTGGTGTCGCTGGATATAGAGGGGGCCTTCGATAGTGTTTGGTGGCCAGCCATCAAGGTCAGACTGGCTGAGGAAAAGTGCCCGGTGAATATAAGAAGGCTGCTAGACAGCTACCTCGACAGTAGGAAAGTCAAGGTTCGTTACGCTGGGGAGGAATGCACGCGAGTGACTAGCAAGGGCTGTGTTCAAGGGTCAATAGGTGGTCCCATCCTGTGGAATCTCATTCTAGACCCACTATTGCAGGAATTGGAGCAGCGCGGTATCTTCGGGCAGGCGTTCGCCGATGATGTCGTCTTGGTTTTGGATGGAGACTCAGCGACCGAAGTTTCTACATCTGCCAATGCAGCCCTCGCCCGTGTTCAGAGTTGGGGCGTCAGAAACAAGCTGAGGTTCGCACCGCACAAAACCTGTGCGATGGTCGTAACCAACAAGCGCAAGTATGATACCCCAAGGCTGAGCATGGCCGGGGTCGACATTGGTATGGTTAAGAAGATGAAGTTGTTGGGTCTAACCATAGACGAGAAGCTCACCTTCAACGAGCACACCGCGAACGTCTGCAGGAGGGCAGCTAACATTTATAAGCAGCTGTCCCGCGCCGCTAAAGTGAGTTGGGGATTGGACGCACAGATCATACACACAATCTACACTGCTATGATTGAGCCCATAATAACGTACGCGGCCGCAGCCTGGGCTCCCGCTACAAAGAAGCTGGGAATACGGAAGAAGCTAGGCTCGGTCCAACGAGGATTCGTCCAGAAGATCTGTAAATCTTACCGTACCGTCTCCCTGAACTCGGCACTGGTACTGTCCGGAATACTACCTCTAGATCTGCGCATACAGGAGGCAGCCGCCCTGTATGAAGCGAGAAGAGGGTCATCCCGGTTTGTGCCAGGAGATAGGGAGATCGAAGGTGCGGTAAGGTTTGCAGAAGCTCCTCATCCAGCTACACAAATGTCCCTGGAGTTCATGTGCCTGGCAGACCAACAGTTGCTAGACAGCAACAATGTGCAGGCGGTGCGAATCTTCACCGACGGCAGCAAGATTGAGGGGAAGGTCGGAGCTGCATTATCCATATGGGATAGTGAAGGCGAAGTCCGGAACCTCAAACTTAGCTTAGCCGCGTACTGCACAGTCTACCAGGCGGAACTCCTGGCCATCTGCAAAGCGACGGACATGATCCTCACGCGGCAAGAGACGAGCTATGGTTTGTACAGTGACTCAATGTCAGCATTGCAGACGCTTGCAAGCCCTGGCTCTCTCCATCCCCTGGCAGTTCGCGCGCGCGCCAATTTGGCTCAAGCCCTGGGCCAGAGCAAAGCTGTGTCTTTGTTCTGGATCAAGGCCCACGCGGGCCTGCCGGGGAATGAGCGAGCGGACGAGTTGGCAAAGAAGGCAGCATTGTCGTTACGGAGGAAGCCGGACTACGACCGATGTCCGGTGTCATTTATCAAGCGACAGATCCGTTTGGAATCGCTTGATGAATGGAACCGAAGATATGTGTCGGGCGAGACGGCCTCTGTGACGAAAATGTTTCTTCCGGATGCCATGGCTGCTTACCGTATTATAAAACAGGTGCGGCCCACAGGCGTTCTCACGCAGGTTTTGACGGGGCACGGTGGGTTCTCTGAATACTTGAATCGCTTCAAGTGTAAGGAGAGCCCATCGTGCGTCTGCGATCCAGGCGTGGCAGAGACTGTTCAGCACATTCTTGTAGATTGCCCGTTATTTATCAGGGAGCGCTACCAACTCGAATGTGAGCTGGACAGGAGATTGACGAAGGAGAGCCTGCATGGGCTCATGAGTAAGCAACACAGGGAAAAGTTCCTGGTGTACTGTGTTAATGTGGCTTCCACCGTCATTGCACGAAACCGAAGTTGAAGCGGCACTATGCTTCACTAGTATTATAAGAATATTTGTAAGAAGCATAGAATAGCACGCACAAAACTGCAATGACGAGCGATGCACTGGGGTAGTACCTAGCAACATCGGATTGTATGTATGATGAAAAGCACTGTTGTGCTTCTCATCCCAAAGTTTAAGGCATTATTTATATTGTGATTTTTTCCTGTGATAAACAGAAATTCTGTACCTTATCTGTGATCTGCAGCACCTTTTGCATATTTTACTGTGATTAACAGCTTTTATGTTTTTGAAATCTTGTATACTTAGCACTTTTTGTCTTTTGACCTCACACTAAATAAATAAAGTTGCCTTTTAAGTATTTAAACAAAGTGGGATTCCCACCCACTGTATAAAAGATGAAGTATGCAAGAAGAACCATGGTATGAAGAATGAAAGTACGAGAAGCATGAAAGAGGAATGGAATGAAAGAATTTGCACAGATTAGGCGCTAACGTTGTTAGCGGGATTAGTATTATAAAAAAAAAAAAAAAAAAAAAAAAAAAAAATACCCTACCCTACCTACCCTACCCTTCCTACCCTACCCTACCTACCCTACCCTACCTACCCTACCCTACCTACCCTACCCTACCTACCCTACCCTACCTACCCTACCCTACATATCCTACCTTACCCTACCTACCCTACCCTACCTACCATACCCTACCTACCCTACTCTAGCTACCCTACCCTACCTACCCTACCCTACCCACCCTACCTTACCTACCCTACCTACCCTACCTTACCTACCCTACCCTACCTATCCTACCCTATCCTACCTACCCTACCCTACCTACCCTACCTACCCTACCTACCCTACCTACCCTACCTACCCTACCTACCCTACCTCCCCTACCTACCCTACCTACCCTACTCTACCTACCCTACGCTACCTACCCTACCCTACCTACCCTACCCTACCTACCCTACCCTGAATTTTCTTTGCTATAAACCTCACGGAGCCCGAGACCTTTCCAACGAATGCAAAACCGTGGAAATCGGTTCGTGCGTTCTGGAGTTATAGCGTCAGGAAGGAAAACCCGACTTATTTTTATATAGTAGAAGATTATAAAGCTGAAGAGTTTGTTTGTTTGTTTGTTTGAACGCGTTAATCTCAGGAACTACTGGTTGGAATTGAAAAATTATTTAGTGTTGGATAGTCCATTTATCGAGGAAGGTTAAAGGCTATATAACATCACGCTACGACCAATAGGAGCGGAGCATAAACGAAAAATGTTGCAAAAACGGGCAACATTTTTCGGTCTCTGGATCTACTGAACCGATTTAGATGAAATTTAGCATGGAGATAGTTTGGGACCCTGAGAAGGACATAGGATAGTTTGTATTCCCTCGAAACACTTTTTACGCGGGCGAAGCCGCGGGCAGAAGCTAGTAATATACAAACTTAAGAAAAGAATGTATTGATGAGGGTTGTGCTACTGCGATTGAATGTGACTCTTTCACGCTTTACTATTGGCATCTACCGGTTGTGGTATTCTGCTGTACAGATCCACATCTTTTAGTTTACTAACGTTTAATAATACTATACAAACCACACCTTTTTATTGTATCAACTTTTGTTTATTCTTTGATACTGTAAGCAACTTACTGAAAAGCATACTTTTAGTTATCTCTGATTGTTTTAATATTCCACAACTTATTTATATCGCTAATTTGTAAAATCTTAGAATATTTTATACTCTGACATTTCATCTGATTTGACATCTGTCTGTCCAATTTTTTTTTTTTGAGCCATAGACATAACGTACCATGGACTAGACATTCTATAAGCTAGTTGTACATTATAATTTTCATAAAAAGGGTAGCGGCAGACTGCCCCCTCTGTAAACCGTGTTTTATCCGTTCTGATTACTTGTAACTTAGATTTAAATTTGAAATTGAGAAGATATGACAGAACGAGAAAAAGCAGGATCACTTTTTTAGTTTGATTCAGGATGTTAACGCCGAAAGTCGGTTGACTGCTTAGTATTACCAAGTGTACTATCTTATCTAAACAGCTATTAAACTGTAATATATTCAGCTGGTGAATGGGTGTAAAATAATCTCTAAAAAACAATAAATTAATAGCCTGGACTTTTAAATGTATTTTACTTCTAATTAAATCGATGTGCCAGTCCGGTACGTAGTACATAAGCTGCATCTGTCAAGCCTACAGTGTTACGCGCGGCCACCACGTGCCCGCCAGCATCACGCGCAGGTTCTGAACCCGCCTTCTTGTCCGTCTGCCTGAGACGCAACAGCCCAGCTCAATCTCTTATCTTGCTGCCAGCCTTCCTATTTACTTGTTTACCTGGTTACCTGCCTGTTTTGCCTGCTCATGTGCCTACCTCAAGCATTCCACTACTTAGAAGAGTTCCTATCCGTCCTGCTGCCTGCCTAGCTGACGACCTCATACAACCTACGACGTGCGAAGCCGGCCCTTAGTTTTTTTATTTACAAATATCCTTTTTCTTAGTTTTTATTTATAATCACTCATATTTTTTTATTAACGTAGCTTACGATTAGCTCGTCTGACCTATACGTAACGTTTCACAGTCAATGCCTAGTGCTGATATTCTAAACCAGACCGGTTTCGATCCGCACTGTTGATTGGGGCCGACATTCGGCTAGCACATCGAGGTACAGCTCTACAACATTTTAACATCCACGAGTGTACGAGTGCAAAGGGATTTCTCTAAAGAACTCATCCATGGATGGACCACTTTTGCTTCTCTAATGACTTACATTTAATTTTTATGTCACGACAAAGCATAAAGCCTAAAAAAAGAAAGAGCTGCTGACAGTTTCTGCCATCGGTATCATCATCAGCCACAGCCAATTTTCACCATCTGCTGGGCAAAGACTTCTTGTTGCTTCAGCAAAACCACATCCTTGTGCCAGCAACATTCAGGTTATACCCGCAATAGCCTGCAAAATGTTTTTATTTTATATCAATTAATATTTTATAACGAATCCTGTACAGAAAAATAAACAAACGATGCATTAAACATTATTTAAATAACCGCCTGAAGTTTTCATAAAATAATTCCGCATAACGGAACTCGAAGCTGAAATATAAACACGATTTATTACAGCATTTATGGTGAATAAAAAAGTAAATATTCACAAGAACGGGAGCAACATTTGTATGAGACAAACGTGACTGGAATGACGGTAACGAAGCGAAAACACGGTTGCGTACACCCACTAGTTTATTTACAAAAAATGTAGAGACTAAAGCTCCGTTCAGATCAACTAGGGATTTCTTTTAAGTCATGATATAAATCTTAAATGAAAAAGCTAAAACTAATGACTAGACTAGCCACAGTTGCCTTCTTCAGTGATAACTCTGCAACATCGAAAACCATCCTTACTGTTTCATCGTAAAAGCACTGTCAAAGTTAAATAATTACAATGGATGTCATAGCAGAAGACCTGCATTTTTTACCCGACTACGGCGAAGCAAAAGGGAGGTTTTTTTTTGTAAAACAGTTGTTTTTTTTTTAATATATTTTATAGGCTCGCTCTTGACCACTATCTCACCTGTTGGTAAGCGATGATGTGGTCGACGATGAGACACGCTTGCCTAGAAATAAGCTATTCACTCTTGACTTAAAGACTCCTAGATTTGGGCTGTCGGGAAATACAGACTCCGGCAGGGAATTCCATTCCCTAGCTGTACGCATAGTGAAAATGTTTCCAAAACATTTTGTGCGTATGGGTGGGATGTCCACCATGTACCATTAGCGCATCGCCGTACGTCTGTTAGTCCGATGATGAAACGGGCTAGGTGGAATTACGTGCAATTCCACCGCACACTCCTCGAAATGTAACCGATAAAAAACCGACAAACTGGCAACTCGGCGACGGTGTTCAAGGCTCTGGAGCTTTGACTTGACCAGTGCCGCATCACCGATGAGCCTCTTGGCCCGCTTTTAGATCGACTCTAGAGCGTCAAGCTGGTATTTGACATTTCCATCCCAGAGATCATTACTCCATGCATGATCGAACTTGCGCTTGATATAAATTGAGGAGCTGTTCCGGCGTGAAGTACCTTCTCACCATTGCAAGGATCCCAAACTTCAAGTCCACCGTATTCTCGACCTTGTTCCACGCCACATGGGTCAGTGCAACACGCTTTCTTCTTCTATTCTCCCCTATTACTTGACACTATTTTTAACCGACTGCGAAAAAAGGAGGAGGTTCTATGTTCGACATTATGTATGTTTTTTTTTTATTTAAGTTCACCGATATCTCCGTCTACAGTCGACCGATTTTGAACATTATTTTTATGTTTGATAGAATATGTTCCGAAATTGATCCCATTTTAATTTGGTGAAGATCTGATGAAGAACTTCGAAGATATACAAAAAAACTCTTCAATATATAACGGCAAATCTCTCGGGATTGCTGCAATTTCATGTCTGTTTATTGCTTTTACCATTTCATAACATAACATCACGCCAGTACGCTCTTAAGAGGTACGCAGATCTTTCATTTCACCGGTTATGTTCATGTTTCATGATGTTCGGTTAATCTATTCTGGCGTTATATGTACCTTACTAAACAACTTGCCTATTAGGCAGGTACAACCAAAAAGTGAAAAATAACTTTATTTTTGGAATTCGGTGTCCATAACACTATAACTTGGTATCTATGAAAGACACCGACTTCCAAAATTAAAGTTATTTTTCACTTTGTAGTTTTTTTATTTGGAAATCGGTAGAAATTTTTTTGCAAAACGTTTTTTTTTTCTTTCCATACACAATATTACCTTCCTCTTCCTCGCCATTTGTCAAAATTTTTACTCATAATTATTTTAGTATTTTTAAAGTTAGCTAAAGGAAGTACAACCATATCCTCTGTATCTTAATAATAGCTGACACAAAGCGAGTGCAGAGCTAAATGAAGGGTAAAATCACAGTGACTGGAGACTTCAACTTTGTCTGCGTATGACAGGTGGGGTGAGAGCATCATAAGTGCAATTTATTATGGTGTATTGCTTTTACGATTCTTGCTGTGTATAATGGGCTTATTCTATGGGGTTTTCTAGGTGGGATAAACATGATATTGATTTTAATCACGATGTTAAATTTCTTTCACAGTGGCTTTTTAAAGAAATTAATAAAGTCAGAAAAGAAAAACATCAAAATAGTTACTGCTTGTAGATTTGCTTTGATTTTAATTACCATCAACATATTTATATAGGAATCTATTAAGCTGTTTGTAAACATTCCAATACTGCCTGAAGACCATTCTCACGATTCTCATGACAAAAATTGTGATATCCCATTTATTACGGGGCAACAAAGTCACTTCTCCGTCAAGAAACACAGGCCGGTTGTTTAGAACGTCCGGAAAAGAAGCCGCTTTGTGTGCACACAGCCATCTTTGTTTGCACACATCTATCCTTATGCACACAGAACTATCCTTGTGGTCACACGGCTATTCTTGTCTTGAGTCACTTTCTGTGTTGTCTTCCTTCAACAGAGCGGCTTGTCTGAGGATAAATTTGGCACAATGGCTTGTGAAGGATGTGTAGACTATCTCTTGGTTCAAAGTTAGGCGGTTTAGTTTTCTCAGAATGTATGAGTATTAGATATTGTGACTAAGAATTTTATTTACATTATTTTCAAAACGCCCGACATATTGATAGCATTGTTGCTGACAAATAGGCCATCTGTTAATATCTCTGTATGTGTCTGTTAATATACGAAAATAGGCTTATTTATAAAAAAAACATGTGAATGAAAAATAAGATTATTTGACAAAATAATTAATTTACCCAGTTGTGGGTAATTGGTGGAGTTCAAATAGGCAGTGGCTGTAAAATACTGATATCAACTCATCTAGTTAGACCTACCCAAAAATATTTGAGAATACCAAAGCAGATTGATTGAGTAGATTAAAGATTGTAGATTGAAGGACAAAGACATTACCCACGCTTTATATTATTTTTAATATCAAGAGTTTGTCGAGCACCTAAAATTGGACAAACATTTTTAGGCTTCAGTGCGTACTCACCTTTAAAACATACTCGTAAACTGAATAAAATACTTGACTAGCATAATCTGAACCAGCCTTAACAGACGTAAATAGAATAGCTAGATATTTTTTTCGTTACTTTTTTACGTTCTATTTTTATGATATTAAAACCTTGATATTAAAGTTAGTTTGAGAATAGATATTGCCAAAATGTCATTCAGCATCTACTTTTATGATGATTTATGTGAAAAATCGGCTTTAATCTGATCAAGTTATGGAGTTTAGCGTCAGCCATATCGAATTGTTTATGTCATCAATGGCGCAGGAGTGTTCATCACACTCTTTGGATCATTAAAATATAAAACGATTTGTTGTATTATTGCTTGTTGTTACTTTTTAACTTATTTGTTAACGACGGTATGTTGTGAATAAGACAAATAATTATAAATCTGAAACGTATTTTTGTTATTAAGGGTTTCTTTTTTATTTTCCACAGTAGGTAGACACAAATCTCCACAGGTTCTCAGATCGAACTAATTTTAATGACGTCTCATTTTCGCGTTTCTGTTTGACGCCGTTCCACTCTAATTCGCGCATGAAGAGTTTCACTCAAACGCACACAAACATACCTCGCTTGTTTATAATTTTTTATCGAAAATCAGAAGTAGGAGTTTGCAAGCAATATTTTCTAGAATATTCGATTTATTTTGTTCATTATTTTCCACTGATATTTCGCGCTAATGGGCTCTGTACAGATATACTTGTTTTTGCTTTAATGATCATGTTCAACGTTCGGTTAGCAGGAAAGTGGTTTTGTTAGTGAATTTTATAAAGATTTTTAATTTATTAATTTAAATTTTAATGGACGGTAACGTGTGCATGCTTTTGTTCAGTTATTAAAATTAACGTTGAATGAATGATGAGGTGAAATAAATAAAAGAGATTCCTTTATTTTTGATAAATTACTCATTAAACTCAGAAAGAAATGTCATGTCTGGGCCATTTAGTTATTCCTAAAGTTATATTTTTTACTTTTGGATTGCGCTGAATCTATCACGGTTAAAGTCAAGCCATTCTGTGTTTTTCGCTTTTGCAATCCTGCCTGCAATTCATAATTGATAAAAGCAGTATATTTGCCAGAGTTTTATCTTGTTAAGCCTTTCAAGCAAAAAACTGTGGTTATCTCTCAGGATAACGAAGTATATACGATAAAAAATATGATCATCCCAAAAGCAGAAAACCTAGATGGAGCATAACAAATCCTAACTCATATAAACCCGAAAGTCTGTTTATTTGTTTGTTACTCAAACATCCCTAGACGAAGCGATGGATCGTAATGAAATTTTGGGTGAGGGAATGTAGGGGAAAAGGTCTGATATACCCAAATATTCAACCTGCGTCCCAGAGGGATATTTCTGTCTGATCCGTTTTATATGAGCTTAGAGACAAGGTATTAATACTATCAAAACCTATTATTAAAACTAGGCTGGAGGAAGTAAATGAATTTTTATGTTTTGTAGTAGATATAAACAGGAAACGGTATGACCTTGTTGCGTAATAAAAGAAGATTTTTCTTTGGCTTTCTGACAACTATATCACACGACCGTCCTCTTATCTTAGGATCTACTAAACAAGTGACTTATTCCGTCAACAAAAGCGTCGCACAACGAATGAAAAATCGTATTTTCTTTATTTATGAACATATCAGCTTGGTTAACTGGTAGAGAATGCCTCAGGCATTAAGTCCGCCTATGTACTATAAGGGTTAGAAGTGCAGTCACACTCTACCAAAACAAAAAAGGCTTTTTTTTGTAGGAAGCAGAATTTGAACTTTTCGCGGTTAGTAGGAATAATCTATACTTTAATTTCTTTACAAAATATTAAATCAGTTGTGGATAATTTAACTTCTTCTATAAAAACTAGCCATTTGAGTTTTGGGAGAGTATGACTGCACTTTTGACCCTTGACTGTACCTGTATGTTGCATGAAGTTTTAATAAATAAATAAACGACCTAATTCCTTATTTAGAACTGTCATAACTGAAGTATACAAACTTTATTAACATAATAATATATGCAATTGAATAGGATTCTAAAATAAAAACAAACCTATATACAAATACAAAAGGGAGACGGAAAAGAGCTCATTGTGCATCAAAAAATTCTTCCACATCGATGTCAATGGGAAACGTGCCCAAAACGCTGGCAGCATTGCCACGTGGGCAAATATTCAAATTTTAGTTAATTTTCTATTTTTTATTGTCTAACTGTAAAGTTAATTATGTAGTGATACCTAATTAACTAATTTATGATAATAACGGATTGTTGCACAGTAATTTGTTTTTGAATAAATAGATCAACCACGAATTGTTACTGTTGCTTATAGCACAGGTACCATAACCTAGTTTAAGTGACAGTGTCCATATTGTTAACATAATTTATTTGAAACAATAAACGTTATTGTTATTATTAATGCGGATTCTCTGGCCGAAGAAAAGACCAGCCCTCTGGTCACGTGAAGAGTCGACGAGCTTTGTATTAGATAATATGTAATTGTTCAATTACTGGACTTCCTGGCATAATAAAGCTCACTGTTCATCAAACATAAGATCTGTATTTATTTACCTATGTTAACAAATAAATAAATAACTAAACGCATCGCCTTACATTTTTGTATTTAAAATATTGCCATTGCTTACAAAATGTCACTCCACAGCCTTTGAACCGTGTTCACGCTGCGTAGACGTTGCACTAGCGTTGCGTTGATTATATCAAAACCGAACGTCGTGAATACATTCAAATATCACCTTTGATTTAAATACCCGAAAGGTAGCGAAGGTCCTTCAGCGTCCACATCTCGAAGAAATTGACTCAAGATGCGAATGATGTGTAGGGAAAGATTACTAGCAATTTATCCCAAATTCTCACAAAAAGTAAATTAAATAATATTAGTTTGGGAATCAGCAAAAACCACAAACCAAACCCGAAAATCACAAGATCATCTCCTTTATACATCGATATCACATGTCAATGATCTGACAACTATAAGTGAATTCACATCGCGTACTCACGTCCTGTCAAATTACGGCCGGTCTACAAAAAGAGGGTGTTGACAACACTGGGTGCGATATTAAAAGTCCCAACTCAAGAGTCTGGACCTGTTATTAAGCTTGTGGTCGCGTCAGCTATCCCTTGACCCATGTTAGAACCGAAGGTGTGAGTTCCCTGCCTATGAAGCCGAATCAACAAGTTTTAGTTACGGTAGGGAGTTTTGTTTAATTTGTGTTTTGTTGTTTGGTAGGTAAATAACTAAGTTTAGTAATCGCAGACTAATTTTTAAACAAGCTGCCGCTCGCGTGGTGTTACTACTTCCCTCAATTCTTTTATAAAGTAAAATTTATCTTGTGGTTTTGTTATTTTGTTGTAGTAGGGAGAAAATAGAGAAAACGTCATTTTCTAAAAATGAAACCTAGCAAGATCGCTGTATTGCCCCCGAAACCCCCTGCATACAAAATTCCATGAAAATAGTTGGAGCCGTTGCCGAGATTCAGACTATATATATTTATACAAGAATTGCTCGTTTAAAGGTATTAGATAGATAACCGTAAAGATTCGTCAAAATCCGTTAAGTACTTTTTGCGTGAAAGAGTAGTAAACATTCATTCATGTATGAGTAGGTAGGATTAGCCAACAAACATACTAAAGTTTATACTATACTATACTTCAAAAAAGGTACTCAATTTTTGATTCATGGCATTTTATAAAATGAAAATTGGATTTATTACCTACAAAACTGATTCAGTTAGCTATAAGTATTATATGTTTTGTTACAAAATATAGCACGAAAATACCTTACGATTATACGGACTCGGAATAAATACCCGATATCTTATTCAAATGATTCAAAGTTGGCACGATCAAATCAATTTAATTTTATCCTGTTGATGTCACCGTGCCATCGACTAAAGACTTCTGACAGTAAGTCTTCCCTTCATTGCAAAGCCTTTAATGAGCCGACCTTGCCAATCAAAGAAACCAACGAATCGATGATAACCGTCAATTTTCCTTCGAAATTTATGGCACTACTAATTAAACTTAATTTATTTTTACCCGACTGCCAAGACTATTTGTTCCTATGTGGCGTTCTAGAGACACCAAACGCGTTGGCAGATGTTCATGATTCTTAAGTCAATCGATTCGTCATAACCTAGCAAGTGTCACTGGCTACATTAAAATTGGAAAATAGAAAAATGGCGGATTTTGGGCGCCATATTGTGGGGGCCCAATTTTCTTTCTTCACACACCTTCTTGTGGGGTATCAAAATAAAGGGTTTGAAGAGGTGATTTCAAAAATATATATCACACATATGTTTAAAAGAACCTCATTCGAAAAAAAAGGTAACTTAAAGTAATAAATGAAAATAGTTAATTATAAAAATTAAAAACCCAACTGCAAAAAGAAGCAAACTAAAAAAACGTAAAGAAGAAGAAAATTATGCTGTGCAGTCGAAGGGTATATATTCGCGAGCTGGCTGACTAAAACTAGTTGTATCCAGTTCCTTAATCGCCAACTCACCCAGTGGTAGTGAATGCATGAGACTTAATTGGGTTGGTTTTGCATGAGGTATTGATTGAAGTAAAAAGTAAAAGTAAAAGTCTTTTAGTTGGTCTTCTAAACTAATTTAATCTTCACACAAAGTCAGTCTGACACTGAAGTTTCTTGATGAATTACATACAAACATTCAACCCCTTTTGGATTTTTGGAAATTCAATCTCAAAGGGGGTAACCCCTTTGAGATTGGATTTCCAAAAATCCTTTCCTAGTGCTCACTTACGTCACTTGAGGAACCCTTCTACCCAATTTCATACTTCTAAGCCTAGCGGTTTTGGCTGTGCGTTGATCGATCAGTCAGTCATTCAGTTTCTTCTTCTATTAACCGACTTTCCAAAAAGGAGGAGGATTTTTTTATGTTCGACTTCTTTAATTTTTTGTTTTTTTTTTCACCGATATCTCCGTCAATTGTGGACCGGTTTAGTAGTAGTTTTTATATATAGAAGATTACTAGATTTAGCTAGATTCCTTCATGTCTCAGAAAGCACGTGGGTACATGGGTCTGTCCCATCACAAGAAACATAAAACTACTAGGGTTGAACTATTAACAGACAGAAAATTGTAGGGCAGATACTTAAAAACTAATAAGTACTTCTTTTATCACTACTAAGTAATATTACTCCTTCTAGATTTATATGCAGAAAAAATTCCAATTCTTCATTCAGCCTCAAACTACATACAGATTACATGCATATGTATTACCAGTATCTGGGTTGCAGCAGTACGGCTGCAGCGCTCCGTGTAAAATATTGATATTCAACCGCATTTGGTTAAACGAGAAGCCGACCCGAACATATTGGAAGACATTCAGAACCGATGGATGTAAGTCTCAAGACCCACACCGTCCGACCACTATAAAAGGGTATAAGCCTTTAAGCCTCTTTTGATGCGTTTAACAGCATAACACCACTTCGAGAGGAAGAATCCATGAATAATTTTGTGAGACCATCGCCGCACGCCGTTGTAAACATAGACTTGGAGAACTGGACTCAGTATTACCGTTACAAAATTTACGCAACTGTAGAAAGAGAGAAAGTGATTGTGAGATCAATCTCTGTTCTGTAAGTTGTAGATACAAAGATGACACTGACAAGCTGTCAAGTGGACCAAAAGAATTCTAGAAAAAGATAATAACTGGGAATTTACTACGTCATCTGTAAGCATCATGATACTTTTTAACCGACTTACCAAAAAGAAGGAGATTCTATGTTCGACTTTATGTATGTTTTTTTTTACGTTTTTTCACCGATATCTCCGTCAATTGTGGACCGATTTTGAAAAAACTTGTTTTTTTTGAAAGAGTATGTTTCGAAATTGGTCCCATTTTAACTTGGTGAAGATTTGATGAAGAACTTCGGAGATATACAACAGAACTCTTCATTGAACAACGGATCTTCCGTTCTTGGGATTGCTGCAATCGCATGTGTGTTTATTGTTTACGCCTTTTCATAACATAACATCACGCCGGTACGCTCTAAAGGGGTACGCAGCTATGTACAGAACACTCTCATTTTACCGGTTACGTTCAAGTTTCATGATATTCGGGTAATCTATTTTGGCGTTAAGATAACTTACTAAACAACTTGCCTATTAGGTAGGCACAACTAAAAAGAGAAAAAAAAAATAAAAAAAAAAAAAAAAATAGTACCGACTTCCAAATAAGAAAACTACAAAAAGAAAAAAACTTATTTTAGGAAGTCGGTGTCCGTAACGCAAAAAGAAACCTACGAAAAACACAGACTTCGTCCGAAGGTTAGTGCTGTTCGTCATTCATAGCTCCGTTTCTCTTTCACATCAGAAACAAGATTCAGAAGAAAATATCATAGTAGTTATCCTGGCTGCACGATCGCGTTGTTTCATTCATAATTTTCTGACCGTATTCACTTGGCAGCTAGACAGGGAACTCTTAATGCAGTTTTCTAAGTCTATGGTCGTAAACTGAGGGATTGTAAACACTTTAATTTATAACCTTACATTATTCATGACAACTTCAACAAGACTAAATCCTGCACACTTATTTAAGGTGATGCAGATTTTAATACACTACACAATTTTGCTGGCGTAAAATTTAAAATCTCACCTTACATTTATATACTAAGGGAATATGCAGAGTGTGTATTAGTATGAGATCCCACTGCAAAAAAGTGCAGGTATATTATTTTTGATCAAATACTTGTAAAAGTTTTAGGATGTTTTTTGAGCAATATCATCTAGCTCACAATTAGCAGCCATTTTATGTTACCAGATTTAGCAGGTAAACTGGCAACTCGGATATACAGCTAAATGTGAGCTGGCAACCCTATTTTCTACACCACTTTCTTTCAAATGAAGTTGGATTCACTTGAAAACCTTGTATGGGAGTTAGCTATCAAACATACGTTTTAATTTATTTAATAAAGGCAATCGCGGCTAGATATTTGCAAGCAACGCACCAATAATCTATCCTACTTTCAAGAATCATTCATAAAAATCAAGTTTTATCAAAAATTAAATATCTGCTGTTTCAGTGGGATCTCCTACTATATCCAAAGAGTGTGCATTATAAGAAATTTTAAAAGCTAGCTCGACTGAACCGTTTAGAGCTGAGGATTAAACGACACACGACACTGAAAGCTCTTTGACACTCTACGAACGAGTAATTGAATGTACGCCCAAAGTAAGTCTCGGGTTTTATACATGAGGGGAAATGTCGCCCAGCTGTGAGGCGACGAGAATGTTCGATGAAGCGATCGCTTAAGAATTTTAGTTTTGAAATATTCAGTTTTCGTTCGCGCGAACTGGATGGGTATTTTAAGACTTCGGTCAGTTTTTTGGGGTTGAAAATATGGCTTGGTTTTTATTATACCCTATTAAGCTTCATCTAGTTAGATTAAATATCAAGCTGAAAAGGGTAAGGCTAAGCAGAAGAGGACTATAATCTCTTAAATTTTTGAGAACCAATTTTTATATTGCGGAGCTGCAAATAATAAAAAAATAAAAAAAAAAGATTATTAAATGGGTAAAATCTTAGTTATCAAAGTCATAGTTATAAATAAATTGCTCGATATTTATTACCCATGAATAAACTTTCTATTTGGTTGAAAAATTTGTAATGTCATGAAAATACAAATCCAGCTTTTTAACGTAGTTACCCCATGTAATTCGTTTAGTTAGCTCATGACCAGCAGTGTGAACGAAACGCCGAAAGAGTGAAGATTTCATTAAAACAACTAACTCGACATTATTAATGAAGTTAGTTTTATTATTTCAACGTACTGGTTTGATTTTAATGTTATTATTAACATCTAGTTTGGTTAGAAGAAGGTATCTATACATTTTCACGTAGTTACTTTACGAGTTCTTTCGGTAAATGAAATAATATTTGTGTATTTGAAAAACATTCATGGCGTTATTTTTTCGTGATTTTAACACCTAGTGTTAAGTTAAGCTTTGCTAAGTTAGCTATTTTCTCTCTACTTTGATGTTTTTGCTGTACATAATTGCTTGGTCTATTGTCGTGATACCGCAAATAATTTGCTTTCTAGGATTAAAAACACATACTGAAAAACCATAGAAAACTTTCTAAAAAGCGTCTTATATAAACAATCGGTACATCAAGTCCCATTCAATTCTGATCGGAATTCAAAAACTGTAACTACTAGTACCAAAAATTTGTCAACAATGTTGGATTAGCTGAATAAAGTGCTACGAATCCAGCACCCACACATTCTATAAGTGACTAAAAGCATAAGACTGCTAACGGCAGATAAGCGTTATGTTGAAGCTAAAATAAAACTAAGATACTTAAAATAAGACAAACAAGGCAAAAAGACTTTTTCGTTCGCCTTTTTAAGGCGGTTTGCAGATGAGCAACATTTTGTTAGGAAATATTCTGCTGGTAGAATTTTGTTTTAACTGTATAAAATAACGTAGTCAAATAATTCAATACGATGTTTTTAAAAGTCATCAGATTCATATATACATAAACTCACGCCTTTGTAGTTAGGGGACAGAAATTACACAACACATGCTATATAATCCTTAATTTAAATATTCAAATCTGCAATCTACCTATTTCTAATATTTTTTCTAGGATTTATTGTCTAGGAAATGCGGCACGTCATTTCACAAGATGATAATTTTGAGAATGATCACGGCAGAGAGAAAAACAAAAATTACTTATTAAATTATCTTCTGTGACACACTCACTGGTGTCCCTACCACGCTTCGAGATCGTCCCAGAAGAAAGAAGTCGTCGTTATTGTCAAATGTTAACATAATTTTGCTCTCTCAGTTTTAAAGCCCAATCGTCACGTGACAAGGGTCAGTGGACTCAGTTTTATAGCTCAAACGTCACAACGAACGATGGGTTTTCAGATAATTTACAATAAAAAATCGGCTACCAACTTGTTGGTAGTCTGTAATCAGCCTTAATCGTGCGGAGCGACATAGTAAATACGCTTTGTTAATACCTTTGCCGTGTGTTGTGAATCGCCTCTAAACTCCCTTTTGTCTGACTTTGGGATATATTTTTGTTTTTGAATCAGTTTGAGTTTTATTTTTGTAAAATTTTCGTATGTTTTTTTTTTATTATTTTAAATAATATTTTCACCGTAAACGACTGAAGAGTCCCCTAGATGTCCCCAATCAACCGCGAGGCAGGAGACGACTGCCCACCACCTTGTGGTCAACAGTGCAGGAAGAGGTCTTGAGAGAGCTCTCAGATAACCTAGAACAAAACTCTCTGGTCCAGACATACAAGGAGATCATACCCCAACCAAACTGAGAAGACAACCCTCTTCTCAGTTTAGCTGGGGTCTGATCTTACTCTGAGAAATTACTGAAGAATTCCGTAGGCTGTTTCATCAGAAAACGGCGAAAGATGATCACACATCATGCGTTCAGAAAAAAATAATTTTGATCTTTGTAAGCTTAAAGCAATATGTAAATATTTTCATCTAAATAAAATCCAGGTACACTCTTTTAAATTTCCTGAAAATTTCAGATACTTCCCATTTCCAAAGTTTCGTATGAATCGTCCGAGAATATATGGCTGTTACGTGGTTCGAATTATTTAGTAATCGGAGTTTTATTTAAAGTTTCTAGTGCAGCTTTGCATTCACAATATTATGTATGAAGATTTAAGAGAGTGCGCTGTCATATTTCCGACTTAAGTAGATGTAGGTATTATATGGTTGCGGAAATCGGCTGGATGTGAGGCGCATGGGATCGGTCAATTTGGTGAAACTTGGAGGCCTATGTTCAGCTGAAATAATGATGACCATGACAATATAAAAATACTGATGCTTTTACAAGATCTTCTTGATTCAATGGTGGAAACATTACTGTGTTAAAATATATCAGCACAAGATTTGCATTTGCATAAAAAATTTAGAAATTCGAAGTAGTAAAGTTTACATTGAAAACCCTTAAAGTTTATCCCGGAAATCGCACTCTTACCTTCATTCTTAGGAGAAACGCTTGAGACTGCTAGGACAATCTGAGGCTTTCGAGTTGTCTAAAGTGACATTTTTTCAATGAAAGAATTGCTATAGCAATTGGAAAAAGTTAAAAAAATAATATGAGATTGTCAAGCGAATATATCTAGACGAAATTCAACCGAATAGTTCTACTCCTTATGCAAATATTGAGACTAACTGTATTGAGTATGTTATTCTCCATATTTATTCCTCCTATAGTACCAGCAGACATAGTGGCTATAATTCGCTCTTTAAATGATACCAATATCAAAAGTGGTCAAACATGTAGCGCCATTAATGGGACCTGTTATGGGTTATGTCATCAATCTTTGCATTGAATAACTATGATAATTTCCCGGAAAATTTAAAATTACACTTATTAAATCTATTCATAAAAAAGATGATAAAAGTATCATGGCTTATAGATTGGTCTATAAGGAAAGGCAAATCCATTAATATGGCGATTTATGACGTGATCATGAAAATTGTTTCTGGTATTGATGCTATAACTCCAGTAATCGCCTTGTTCATGGATATGCCTAAAGCATTCGAACATGTAGATCATACTGCGAAATAAATTAGAAAGTTATGGGAACTGCATTGAACCTATTACAATTTTATCTCTCTAATCGCATTCAAATCAAAACGCTAGAAAGAGTATGTGCGAGCTCGAAAGTTAATGTCACGACCAAGGAAAACTACTTATGGTGTATGTGTTGGGGAACACCCCAAGGTAGCATTCTTGGCCCTCCATTATTTAACACTTACATAAATGATATGCCTAAGGTCAGCAAACATCAGTTGGTTTTATTTGCTGATGACAGCACTATTTTTACCTGGCTGCAAGGTAAGGGTTATGGTTTTCGCGCGTATCTTGTATGTATGTATGTTTGTAAATTTGTATGTTTGTATGCTTGTATGTTTGTATTCTGTATGTGCGTATGCATGTAATATTCTTTATTACCTCGTATCTTTTAAACCACTTGATGGATTTTTAGGTCTTGGCCGCCCATGTATTCTTAGATAAGTGCCGTAAAAAAAAGAAACATGGTGGATTTTGGACGCCATATTGTAGGGGTTGCAAGTTTTATTTTCTTCGAAGCCCATTGAGTGAGGTATCAAAATTAAGGGTTTTTAGAGGTGATTACAAAAATGTATACCACTTATATGTTGAAAAGTCATTCGATTAAAAAATATAACTAAAAAGTTGTAAAAAAATAAATAAAAAAGAAGTACCCGACTGCAAAGATGTAAGTAAACAAGAAGAAAATCATGCTGTGCAGTCGGAGAATATTTATAGTTTTGGTCAGCCAGCTCGCGATATGTATCCAATAACTGCACAGCGTGATTTTCTTCTTGTTTACATCTTTGCAATCTATTTTTTTGATTTTATTAATTCTTTCTCTAGTAATGACATTCATATTCTTGAATATGACATAAATGATGACCTTAAAAATATAATAAATTAATTATTTAATAATAATCTAAAAATAAATCTTAAAAAAACTAGAATAATGACATTTAATCAAAGGACCAATAAACCGAAACTGAATATAAAATACACCACACAATTTCTGGGTCTTAATATAGATTGTCTTCTGTCTTGGAAACATCATGTCGATGCTTTGTCAAAGAAGCTTAGCCAATGTGCGTATGATCTGTTCAAACTATGAAAAATTACATAATTATAATGTAGCTTCTAGCATTAGGTACGGAATCATTTTCTCGGGCAACTCCATTGACAGAGACATTTTTTTTAAATATCAGTAGAAATGCTTGCGATCGTTTACTAAATTACAATCGATTGACAATTACAACAGTACAAAATTTGTTTAAGGAACTTCGTTTGCTCACTCTACCGGCTATGTACATATAATAAATGGGAGTTTTTTTCACTTTAACCTGCATTTATTCTTCTTCGCTCTTGCCGTTATCAGAATACCATTCATGTTACCCCTAATAAAACCGCATTTTTCGGCAAAAGTGTGCTAGGTATGGCCCCAAAAATATAAAATAGTATTAGAAATAAATAGTGCCTGGAATTCCTTAAGAGGTATTTTTTAAATTTCTTTAAGAAAGATATTATTACTCCATCACTGTGTTTACTTCTGATAAAAAGAGGTATGATGATGCCGACTTGCTATTTAAACACTTATATTTTTTTTATTAATTATGTATGAATGTATTAATGTAACTAAAATTGTAATGATCTGAGGCCCTAGTCAAGTGACATTCTATCATAGAAAGCGTGGCGATAGCGATTGCCAAAATGAAAAAAAAAATGAATAGATTGACAAACGATATCAAAAAATCACGTGATCAATTCCTTACATTTTGACCACATAGTACGTAAGCGGCGGCGCGCCGTAGACGGAGAGTCTACTACGAACAAAGCGCCATTTTGCATGCAAACATTGACATTACGATTTTACATCTTGGGCAGTATTGAAAAAACTCAGTTAGGGCTGTCATGAGATAGACCTTGAGTAAGTGCGGGCGTTTGTCACGTCATTCAATTTTTTGGAAAAAGTTCAAAATGTATATTTTTCAATGCCTTGCACATGTTTCCCCTTCATGTATTTAAAGAAAACGCGAAATTTCTACACGTTGGAATAAAGTAATCGTGCATTTAAACAAGGTCGCAATCGACGAATTCTAATTTACCAATCTTTTTTTTAAACAATACAGAGGTACAGGTTTTACTAAAATAATAAAAAAAAACTTTTTTTTTTAAATAGTAACGAATATTTTAATTAATTTATATTTTGAGGAATAAACGGCCTCACTGATAATTTACGGGGAAATCTAAACGAAAATCCTAAGTCCTACGGAACACTCGACACGCGGGTCCGACTCGTACTTGGCTGGTTTTATTTTTTCCATTTAGTTTATTGGTTGTATAATTGTCGGCAAAGGGTGGAAAGCTTAATCTAGACAACTGTCAGTAAGCGATGTAGGTACAGGCAATATAAGGAAGCCTTAAATTATATAAAGATGCTTACTATATTCTTCTACACTATACACTAATATTATAAAGAGGAAAGATTTGTTTGTAATGGATAAATACAAAAACAACTAAACCGATTTCGAAATTTCTTTCAGCAGTAGCAAGCCATTATTCTTGAGTGATATAAGGTATTTTTTAATCCTGGAAACGGGTCCTGTGTGCTACGGGACCGAAGTCGCGATGATTTCAATATGACAAGTTAATAATATATAAGAAAATACGAAATTATTTCAAATCCATAGTAGAAAAAATATATATATTGTAGCTTTATTTCAAGAAAGACTATGAAACTTGTCACCCTTTTAGATTTCAAAGCTTCTTCGGCGAAATTGAGGCCTTTTCACATTTATGTTTTTGTCGAGTTTGGTGCTATTTCACATTTTTATGTTTTTGTTGGGATCAATATTACACCATTGTGTTACGTCTTGTTATCATCCAATCTTCGTCGTATGTTGAGTCGTGTTTTTAATGGATATATGATGCTCTGTCTACCCTTTAAGGCATGTTAGCATGACATGATGTATGTTTAGATGAATCGATTTATTTGTGTTTGTAACTTATACTACTTACTTCTTTTTAAAATCCAGAATCAATATAGTAGCAACCCTAGCGAGTCTGTCAAATTTAGGTGTAAATTTTCGAAACGGCGGGAATGACCCTTCTGTATACTTTCTATTTTGTGTTTTGACTATCGCCTTCGCTGACGTCGAATGCCACTTGTCTAGAGCTTCTGTGTACCTCATTTACATATTTTAAATTGAATTATTGTTTTAATGTAATCTATTGACATACCAGCTTAATAATTGTAATTGCTTATTTATGTCGATGTTTTACACCATATATAAGCAAAACATATGTGCACATATTTTAGAAAATAAACTGTCTGTAACCATACTTAAGTTTTACTAAATAAATGCTTGATTGATTGAAAAAGCGCTATCGAAATATCACAAACATTTTGGCATTCTGACTATTGCCATAGAGGGTATCGAATGACACTTCGCACGAAATCTCTTGCTGAGTTTTAATAAACATTTTATTTTTTACTCCATTGAATCCCCAATCACCTTACAGGTTGACAATACAGCAAGCACCATAATCGTTGCAACCCCAAGAAAAGTTAACAAAAACATGTAAACCAGAAAACATAAACAAACCAACCGTACTTTTCCCTATATTAACGGAGGTTACTACGGATGTCCGTCCCCGTCCCTTTGACCCCTTTGGAAGGCTCCACGGATATTCAATTGGAAACTTCTGAATATCTTTGATGAACCAAAGCGGATCATTTCGTTGGTCAATTTGTAAACATCCTTGTCTGGTATTTTTTTGGGTGTTGATTATTTGCTTCCGGGTCGGGTTTTATAGTTATTTGTGTGTCTTCTCGAATTTTGGTCAATGTTGCGTTTTATGTTTGAAAATTTAAGACAACTTTGCCTAACTAAATGAAGAAAAAGAAACCTAGTGGACCTTTCAACTGCCCGAATTTGTAACAGGCACAGACCTAGTCGTTGGCAAGCATTTGTAAGCTTTTAGTAGTTTAACTACCATAATTTAGTTCATACTTATATTATAAGTCCTTTTATAGGTACACAGTTTACTCAATCGCAGTGAGTACTGGAAAAATCCTCGATTAATGCCATTAAATAACAAGCTATAACTAGCAATTTCATCACTAAAAGGCTGATTCGATGTTATGTCGTATGAAGGAAATGATTTTTCTTTGTTTTTAATTAAAAAAAGAAATTTACTCATTTCGATAACGAAGAATTCAGAATTCAAATATTTACCAAAAATAAATCTATTTTGAAAACTTAAACAAACAGATATTGGTATCAAAAAATGAAACCTCAAATGCATATTTCGATAAAACTTTTAACTACAGAAAAATCATTCATCATCTAATTCGTAGCCAGTTAATAAAAGAGTTGTTGCAATCGATATAAGGTTGAATTTTAAAGCCGTGGGAAATAAAACAGCTGATAATTTTGTTCCTTCAGTCCCGAGATTAGCTCCAATCCATTTTTTATTCCTTTCAATAACTGTCTTATTGATTTATCGAGGGATATCAATAATTTAAACGTTAATTTCCAACGATATAATTTGGCAATTTGGTATTTATGATATCAGAGATTTGTTTTCTTTACTTTCAAACAAAACAGTATGTAGTCTTCTTCTTTTTCGTGTGGGGTGGTGGCCACATCTGGTGTCAGAGTTAATGAAGCCGCCTCTGGGAACTCCACAGGCTTCTGACTTGGCTATTTCAGACTTACATTAACTATATAAGTCTAGGTTTCCTAAGGTTATTTTCCTTCACCGTTGCCTATGCAATATGTAGTTGTATCTATGTTACTAGGTTCTCGCCATGTCAATATCGGTAATTATCCCCGTATTACTTATGTATACTGGGACAAAAAGTATCCTGCATGTCCTAATCCAATTTTGAAATCTATAAGATTTTAAACTTTTTGTTAATAATTTATTGATGATCATCATATGTTTTGTCCTCCAATTAGAGGAGTATACCTACTAAAGCATTAATACAAAGCTTTTACTTATCCAAAAAACTAAATTCACTCGAGAAAAACTTACGCTTGCAGAAAAAAAATTGAATCATAACATAACACAGCCGAACTAAATCAGGTTTATACAAACTCAGTGTTGACCAGAATACTTTGCGAAAATCGCGCGAGAGTCCAAAGAGTAACATACTAGGGAACTAATAGAAAAACTACTGCTTTTGAACTATTTATTCTGAGCATAGAGCTTGGAATGCCGTGCCGTCGAGCTGTTTTGAGACGCCATTCATATTTATTATCATAATCGTTATAGCTTTTCCCTGCGGTTTTGCTCCTGAGGCGCACCCCACAGGTCCCGTTTTGGGATAAAAATAGCCTATGTCACTCAGGAATAACGTAGCTACCTATTAATGAAAGAATTTTCAAAATCTGTTAAGCCGTTTTTGAGTTTATCCATTACAAACAATAAAACCTTTCCTCTTCATTATATTAGTGTAGAATTGGGAACATAACTCTGTATATCTGTATTTTTGTTTGTTAAATTTTCATGGCTAACTAAATGAATAAAGGTCATTGACATATTGTACCTTGGGGAAGGTCGTAGGATAGTTTTTATGCCGAAAGTACATGCTTTTAGTTTAATTTCCGTCATTAACGTGGATGAAGGTACGGACAGAAGTTAGATGTTACTCATATTCGAGGCCGCACAATTACCCTGAACACGAGTTTTGTCTGTCATAGCCATGATCAAAATTGTCAGGGGCACCGTGTTGGGGGCAATTCGTCAATCTACATAAGTTAACGATGGTATCGCCACGCTTGATTTAAAAATCACTTTCATCACCATTAATACAGTTTTGGCAATGCGATCTTTTGCACTGGCCGCCGAGGTGCTTCGATACTCTGTGGCTCAAAGTATTTGCAGCCACATTTCTCTCAAATATTCTTAGGCTGTGTATCGTAGCTTACGTATTTTATATGGCTACTGGACTTCCCAAGGATTTTTTTCCTATTTCGCTGTGGGTTTGAGGAAATTAGGTCTTATAGGATTTGGTTTATTTGTCAGGATATTACTTTGATGTTTGGACGGCCGATGGTTTATTGCTATAGATAATATTCTTCTTTAGCTTTCAATTTCGATTTCAAGGTACCTATTATGTATTAGTAAATATTGTATTCTTGAGTTATATCACAATTCATTATTTAAAATATTTAATCCCGTGCTGTCACCATCCATCTTACTACAAACATAAGATATATGTATATTATTATTGTATCGAATAACAATTTTAATGTAGAGTTGTGCACCGTTAAAAAAATATAGTGATACAACGTTTCGGTATCCGACAAGAAGAAGGAGATTAACCATTTAGGGTTAATAAGCATCAACTTTGAGGAGGCGTTTGTCCAGCAATGGACGTTTTCCAAAAAAGATGAACGTTTATTGCTTTGGCCTTAAGTGGAATCAAATCAAATCAAAATAAATGAAGCTTCTGAGCTAGGTAAAAAACTGTGTTACAGTAGTCAGTCCAATTGTTGACGCTTGTTTACAATAGTATTGACAAAATAAATATATTAAATTCATGCTCAAACTAAGATTAAAATTACATAAAATAAAATGAAATCTGAATAAAGAATAAAACTAATGGTTGATATCCCACCCATACGCACAAAGCGTTTTGAAAATACTTTCATTGTGCGTACAGCTAAGGAGTGGAAATCCCTGCCGGCGTCTTTGTTTCCTGATAGCTACAGCCTAGGGGTCTTAAAGTCAAGAGTGAATAGGTTACTTCTAGGCAAGCGTGCTTCACCTTCGACCACATTATCACTTAACATCAGGCGAGATAGTGGTCAAACGCGATAACAAATAAAAAAAAAAAACAAAAAAACTATTATCGGAATAAAACTCAGTTGCACGCAAAACTTAACTACTGCTGAAAAGATCACTCAAATATGGGTCAACTCCCATAGTTAGCTACCCTACTTATCTCGTTCGCCACCACAAATAAAATTACCGAATCGATCACATCGTGACACACAAATAGCTCTTCCTAACACATTGTAGGAGATATAGCTCATCAGCTTAACCTCGCTCATTCCTCGCTCCCGTTTAACTTTATCAGCTTAGCCGGTAAATGTTCACGGGAGCGATTTATTTTGCAGCGTCCCCCACGGATATCGAGCGTGCGGCCAATTTCGTCACGTACACTGCCGTGCTTTGTCAACGCCACAGCTACGAAATAAACGTATTTACCGTGGCTTGAATTAATCATAAACCATTACTGGCAACTGATGGGTCTGTTTTAAGCGCTCAGAGTGTAAAGTCTAAGCTTCGGTGTCGTTTAGATTAAATGTGTGTTTATGTCTTTGTCTTATTCGGTATTTAATTTTTAACTTGTTGTATAAAAGGGTTCAATTTTAAAAAAAAATGTGATGATTCATTTTCATCTCTAATGAATAGACCAGCCCACATTCTTATCTTTATATACTGCGTATAATAACGATGATACAACTTAGTCATACAATTGAATACGAGAAGCTAACGAGGCAGGCAGGATAAAATGACCTATTGTTTTTCAGTAGGTTCTTCTCAATTTGCTCTACCCTCGTCTTCACCAAAGTAATTAATCTCTACTATCCAGAATAACATAGAATCAATTATTCCTCCCACTAATACATTTCAACACAACTGTCGCAGTCTTGATTCTAGATAGATTGAAACTCGCCAACTTGCATTACTCGATGGCTGAATTGAAACCTGTTCAAACACGGTTTAAGTTTCCAGCGACGCAGTGGATTTGTGAAAATTTACACGAGTATTCTCTATTCATAAGTGGGTTTAAACTTGCTAAACTGGATTTGGAAACTTCAGTGGTATCTGCTAGAATTTTTCTGTCAGTTTTTCGACGCGATCATACGTTGGCGGAAGTGTAAATTGTTTGGGACTTTGTTCGGTATAGTTTTTTTGCTGAGTTTACATGGCATTTGAATTTCTGTACATAACATTAATTGCAGTTATTTATCGATAAAATAGTTTCGTACCAGATTCCAAGTCAGTTTGAAGGGCCTGCACTGGATTGAGTCACCATGAAAACGAAAAAACCGTCAATTGGTATCAATAAATAGCCCTTGGACTTGGAATATGGGTCTTAGAAACCAAAGATCTATTTTTAAATCATAAATCAATCACCTCAGCCTATCGGAGTCCACTGCTGGACATTGGACAATAATACGATATGGACCACTTTTCAAGTACATAAAAAAAGCAGTCTTAAATTGAAACAACAAATTACCCCAAGGATTATAAAATGTCGAGTTCCCGAATTATAAATCAATCCCATTACGTAATTTACAAGATTCAGAAAAACGAATATGCGTTGAAAACCATTTTTGGTAATGCCAAGATTACATTAGGCACGAATCCGCATGAATTACCGATGTAGCACGCAAGAGGTATTAAACGTTTACAGTAACGATTAATAAGGTAGGTCACCTCTTACGATCTATTCCGTAAATATATCTAAGGAATTTAATTTATATTACACCGGTTAGCGATTTGTACTAAGCAAATTGGAAGTCCGTTTACATGGACCCAATAAGATGCAATTCAACCGATTTGCACTTGGAACTTTCTTAGAAAATGCGTGCGAGATATCGCCTATCGACAAACGTCGCGCGCACACCATGTGTGCGTAAGCTATTCTTGTTTCTATTGTATCTGCTAATTAATGTTCAATGGGTTAAAATACGTCGCGACATCAGGCAGTTTCCTTTACCTTTCCACTGTAAGATTACACCGAATTGCAAAATTATGACGTAACTATTAAATCTACAAACAAAGACACTTCAAACGAAAGCCTTCTTCAAACAAGATACACTAGTGTTAAAACTGTAAGAAACAATACATTTCTCATTCACAAACGGAACAACTAGAAACTCCATCTTAGCACTTTAACACCGCCTTACAATTTTATTAACACAGTTCCTATAAAAACCTTTTCAAACTAAAAAACATTTTTGAAAAAGGAAAAGCAACTAGCACAAACGAAGGAGCCTTTAATAGGACGCCAGGTCGAGTACAGTACTGTCAGAGTGTACTGGTGTGGGAAAACGAAAAGCCGTTGTCTATACTATCTTAAATAAATAAAGAAACGGCCTCTCTTATAAAACGTATTACGTTGATATTTTTGCTCTATGGCTGCTTCAGATGAGATTAAAAATTCATTTTGTTCAGCTTCGAGCTCGTTTTTGCTGGTAAAGTGGTTCGATGATTAAGTATTGACTCTAATAATAATTTTGTGGTACGTTTTGGGGGTAATATAATGGCTAATCAGTATTAGAGCTTGCAATGTCTATCGTTGAGGCGCTGGCGCTGTCCTAATACAACGCGATCATCGCGCAAACACTCGACCGTCGCGTTCATTTGTTTGGTGAAATCGATAAGTGCCCTCTGTCAGCGCGACGATGCGTTTGTTTTTGCTATACAAATGAACGCGACGGTCGCGTGTTCCCGCGATGATCGCGTTGTATTAGGACAGCGCCATAAGGCCAACACACGAAGAAACCGATGAGGTTTGAAAGCGCACAATGTATCTTGTTTGATGATTGTCTTTTTGTCTTTTCTGCTTTTTTATTCAGACTGTCTTTAATGATTTATAAACAGAGCAGTTAGAAAAGGATAATAAAGTAATTATAAAAACCGGCCAAATGCGTGTCGGATTTCGCACATTAAGGGTTCCGTACCAAAGTAAAAAAATTTAAACAGATTTTTCAATATATTGGTATTTGTTAGTAACGCATGCGTAATAATAAACATTATCCCCAAATTTCAAGTTTGTAGGTCAATGGAAAGTTAAAAAATCTTCGGAACAAAATTGGGTGAAAGACGACGGACAGACAGACAGTCGGAGAGAAGGGCACGTGAGTGCAATAGGGACCCCTCGGGTACGGAACCCTTAAAAGAAGTGCTATTCATCTGAAATTTGTTAGTAACATCCCAGAGTCTGGTTCCTGTCTAGGTGAGTGAGCCTACTACATGGATTCTAAAAATAACTGGAAAAACTGTGGTGTACAATGTAGGTATCTACATTTACCTCTGCCTAAGCCTTTGGGAAATATAGGCGTCATGTTTCACAGTTTTTTTTCAACACTAGGAATTTCACCTGCATCGTGGGTTCGTTTAAAACATTAAAAATCACATACACAAGATCATGTAGGACATTGAAATATTTGTTCCGTGTAGCCATCGAATCCGCGACACGCGACGCAGCACAATATTCTCAAAATTATACTAATTTTACGCGTCCCTTTCCACTAAACAAAAGTCAAGATTACAATAAATACTACAGGCAATCTCAAACCAATCCATTAGAAGAAAATAAATTGTAGAAAAAAATAAAACAAAGGTAAGTTAAAAAGGTATTTAAAGCTTACTGCGAATGCCAGATTACGATGTCCCCTAAATTAAGTCGGAGAGTTGCAGGTGATGAATATTTAAAACAAAGGAAAGAATAGGGTCCGCTTCGATCGTACCTTTAAAGGTGAGTTCTGCTAAGAGTAACAAAAATTATTTGTATTTTTTTTAAAGATCTTTTATTTTGAGAGGTTTGAATTTAGAATTATATTACATATTCCCCAATGATAAGGCAGTTCTAGCCGTGTGCCCGCTCGGTACCAGAATGTCAATATTAAAGCTCCTTTTGGACAGTTTTGTTTGCAAAATATTCTTTGATTTACATGTTGGCTAGAATTTCTTCATAAATATTCTAGTCATCAATTTTTCTGCATTAAAATATTTTTAAACATCCATGTCGTTTTGAAGGAGCATCCAAAAGTAGAGAAAAAATATCGTGTTATTATTTAAAGTAAACTATTAGTTAAACGGAAAAACATGTTTCACAAATAATGTATGAACTTCTCAGAAAAACAGTCGTAACTTTGATGCATATCAAAAGCTCTCTGTTTTTGCTTTTAGACGGCTTCAAAACCAATCCAATCTTCTCGAAAAAAGACTCAGTAGTCCCTTTTCAAAACCGAATCGTACGGCACAGTTACTTCATAGCCAAAATTTTATTATTTTTCGAATAACATAACATCATGCCTGTGTACCTCAAAGGATAAGGCATAGATATACCTGTAGCATAGATAATATAATACTAGCATACAGATGCCTCATCCTACACAAGAAACTGTGCAACTAGCGTTTTTACGTAACTAGCGTTTTTCATCTGATTAAGATGAAAGATTATTTAAATAAGTACTTCAATCACGTTCGGTTCAGTTCCACGGCTATAGATGGTTATAGCAGTGACTTGCGAGTAAAAAGGTTTTCTCGGTTCGTGACTATTTTTTCTTTAAATACAGTGACGATTTGTTTTAAAGCATTTTTTTGTATTTTTTTTAGAGTTTCATTGTACCAAAATGTGTTACAATACAAATTTAAAAAATCAGTTGACATGCCTCAGAAATTTCAATCCACGCCATCTATTGGAATCAATTTTAAATGATCCGCTCAAATAATCTATGAAATGTGAATTAAGAGCCCAATATTTCATAATTTGGTGCTTAGGAGGGTTGATTAAAAAAATAACATACATTTTGTATGATCAATTCCGGAAAATGTTAATTTTATACAACGAATCGATGCATATCACGCCATCTAGTAACATTTATTTGAACCAAATTTTCTTTGTTAGCGCTGGATCCCCGTGCCTGTAGTAAACTCTCATCACCCAAGTCATTTATGTTTTTGTGATAATAGGGGTGAGTGTGAGCTTTCAACCGGGCACAAATCTTGAGTCCGGCTTGCTACTAATCTCACTAATATTTGCTACTGCATTTGAATTAAGAACGAACCAATAAACCAGAAGCAGTAATTTAAAAAGTTCAAACTGTTTTTATTAACTAAATTTATTACGTCCATCGAACCACACCTTAATAAAAAAAATATTTAAAATTCCTAAGCACGTTACAGAAGCAGGTTGGTTTGTAAAATGTGTAGATTAAGTGGCTCCGGATAGCGGTGCCCAATGATATCTGCTACATAATGAATCAAACGCTTAAGAGGATGAAAGGAGGATAGGATGATTAGGGACGGCACTGTTGCCTAATACGAGAACGATAATGTATTGGTATTTAAATAGGTAGGTAAAGTAATTCGAAACAAATGAACGACACGTTTTATATTCGATTAAACATAGAACCGAGGTTAAACGTTCTATCATTGAAAGCGTGGCGATAGCGATTTTAAAAATGTCATAAGTGTATAGAAATGTCAAGCGCTATCGAAATGTCACGTGATCAATCTCTTACATTTTGACATTTCGACAATTGCTATTTATTTATCACAATGTCTGCACTTACAGGTTGACCCAACACGTGCAGTGAGTCAAAAATTTCACTATTACATAATAATATTATTATAACATCTATTAGAATATTAAAACAGTAACAACATAATAATCAACTAAACAAATAATCAAATAACATTAACAATAATTTTAATTCAATAATTTTTTTAATTTTTATTTTAATTCAAAAATAAAAATGTTTCTAATTAATAATTCTACAGTATATTAATAATAATTCGATACAAATAATTTTATAACAATAAGATAGTTTCATAATTTAATAATCAGACAATCAGAAAACGCTGACATCGAATGGTAACTAATAGTCTAGAGCCTCAGAATTACTTTCAATTTCAAACATATATTTCCACCAACAGTAACGGTTGTGGATGTTGTAATTTATTGATAAATAAATATTATACGAGTACACAATTTAGATCCAATTTCTGTAAAAAAATATTGCTTATTAACGGATGTGCCGATAATCGATCATATCACTTCACTATGCGTTTAACCGACTGCCCAAAAAGGAGGAGGTTTTCAATTCGGGTATTTTTTGCTTTATTTGCAGTAATCGTGAGACTTCCCTCAGTTATTTATTTCAATTAGGTAATTAATAGCTTTGGATGTATGATAACCGTCAACTAACCGCCATCGTTTTAAAATATTGTCCATCATTAGTACGTAATGAGTATTTCTGTTACTAAGTGCTAATGTTAAAGCAACTAAGACTGCTATTTATGAACATTACTAACCTAAATATACCCCAAAATAATTTAGGGTAATATTTTCATATAAATAGGTATAGTTGAGCAATTAAGCCGTCGCTTAATTAACAAAGTTTTAGCTCTTACCCTAGATTTAACCGTCTAAAGAAGTGGCTTCCAAACTTTTACAATTCGCTCCCCTAGGGGGTGCCAATTGTAGTTGTAGTATTATTATAGGAAATCCATGTTTCGCACTAAGATTCCTAATTAGTTCATGGTCAATGGTCCTGGCATACATAGCTCAGCTAAAAGTAACATTATAAGCGGGATATTTGCCATGTTTACTGTTTGTTCCGTTTTGTCTCCTCATAAACACCCACCCGCAATAACTTCAGTTTATCCGTGATGTCCACAGTGCTTGCAACAGCACCGAAATATCAGAAACTCGAAACAAACAGTAAACATGGTAAGTATCCCGCTTATAATGTTAATCTTAGTGTTAGTGAACATGACAGTTTATAAACTTATATAGCTAACCTAGCTTCACCAAGAATCAAAATGCGGTCCTAACTTTCTTCAAAAATCACTACACCGTCATCTGTTAGGGGAAACTAAAAGAAGTCGATAAAGTAAGCTGAACGGCATGCAAAATGATGTCAAGCAATTTACTACTGCTACTCCTGAATAAATTGTTAGCATCATGTCTTTTAGAGCGTCTTGTGTCACGCTACATGTGGGGCACGCCCCATTATTTGAGAACCGCTGGTCTAAAGTGTAGGTCAAGCGGTGTAATACATAATGTGTAAATAAACTACACCCAATTTAAATTAGAACCCAGTTTTTGGGCTAATAAAGGAAATGTGCAGTTGCATTGCAAATTTATGTTTAGGATTCATTATGTTAATGAGTTTGAATATTCTTGTCCGTTTGGTAATGGCCGGTTTTATTGGAGACAGATGCTGACAAATGAAGGCTAAATTAGAATAATTACATCGTCATTATCAGGGTAACGAAGTCCCCTGCTGAACAAAACCACAATTTTGCAAACCACCGGTCACTTTTTTACAGCTACTAACAATCTCCCTGCGAAGATTGCTGCTCCACCTGGCCTGAGGGCGTTCTATTCTGAGCACTGACAAATAGGCCGGCCACATTTTAGCTCTAAAGAGTGAGGAATTGTTAAGTGAAAAATAATATCCTGATTTGTTTGGACCAATTCAGCTTCGCAAACTCCATTAACTAAAACCAAAATCCTCATCTAGCCAAAACCTGATGTTAATGGACGACCGTGTTGCCAAGAGTGGCAAACTATTGACGACTCACGTCTGATGCCCGATGATATGTTCCTTAAAATGAACATCGTTACATTTCATTTCTTAGGTAGCCAGGTGGAGAAAATGCCTAATATCTTCAACACTGTTATAATTATAAATCGGATGACACACGTGGACGTGAAATATGAAAAAAGAGGAAGAAGTCTCATGAAAAGAACAACGCAGTGAAAAAAAACCACGAAAAGTAACAATTCAGCATTTTAACTGCGATAAATCTAATTACCTTGAGTAAATATGCTGAAACTACTTATTTATTCTGTAACATACATAACTCATCATTACACGTAGGTACGAGAATACTGTAACAATATTTCTTTATACATATTTGTGTTTGTTTCATTCACTTTCTTGTATATTTAATAAACACGATATCATGTTTTGCTTGGTTGCTACATTAAATTACGTGTTTTTTTTTCATTATATACAAAGTTTTGTTGCTCAGTAGAACTCTGCTTTGTAGACGAGACTGTGTTTGTAATATTTTGCTTAAAATTAAGAGTAAAAACTAAGAAACATATGTCGTGGTGGTCCAGCGGCTAAGACCTCGCTTCTCGTTCTTAATGTCGTGGGTTCAAAACCGGCTAAGTACCAATGTGACTTTATCAAATTCATATGTACTTTCTAAGTTTATCTTGGACATCACAGGCAACGGTGAAAAAACATCGTGAGGAAACTGTACTTATATAGTTCATGTTAGTCTGAAATAGTCAAGTCAGAGGCCTGTGGGGCTCCCAGGCGTGGCTTAATTAACTCTGACAGCAGAGGTGGCCAAATACTCAGTCGAAAAAGAAGAAGAAGATTGTATTAAATGGAGTAGGTATCTGCTGAGTTCTGCCTAGGAGAGCATAGACTGGCATAGACAAAATTACATTCTATGAAACCATGGTCAATCACAAATTTTTGGCTTTTCACATTTGTTGTAGCTGTTGAAAATCGTGGTATACTCAAATAAATGAGGCACATCACTTTGAATGTTTACATCTATTCATTATTAGATCGCACGAGCGGTGTTTGGACGTCCCATTCAGTGCTGATAAATAAGATAATAATAACTAACTGATAAATCTGGTTGTTTTATTATAAAACCCAAACCTTAACTAGTGTTACTAGTGAACACCACAACAATTAACGGATCTTAAAACTCTTTAACGATTGCTAAATTCTTACCTATCAGAGGTAAGAACTTAGCACAGAACCCCGAGATTTTTAGACACAGAGATAAAACAAACTAGCACACTTTATACTGACAGAAAGAACCTGTCTACAAAGAATCCGAGAAGCTGGCTGCAACATTCCACTTTGTATCAACAAAAAAAGTTCTGTCTGCAAAAGTGCTCCTAACTGTTCTTTCCTTTCGGTTTTTGCAAAAGTGTATGGGACTTTTATTTTTGGGTTTTATATTTACAACTGTGATACAGGAATATCCGGGCTTGTTATTGTATTTGTTTAGAAAAGACGTAGCATCATACTATTGCTGTTTCTCCTGCCCTTGTGATGTGTGAGATTGTGAGTCATGTTTAAAAGTATGATAATAAACACTATAGAGCTTTTTCAGCATTTTCTACAAGATGAAAAGAAAGAAAGAGAAAAAAAAGGAAGAATATTTATTTGTGACCCGCACAGGAGACACAAGATAACAAAAATAATAAAAAATACCCGTGCGAGACCAAAAAGGCTTCCATATTAGCAGACGGCAACGCGTTACGCCTTCTATTTACTGCCAGGTGGGATTCCTGCTTATTTGCTATCCAAAAACTATAAAACATCGAACCCTGCATTTTTCACAACCTTACATGGCGAATGGGAGAATTGTTCACTTACTTCTACAATATTTGAGTAGTCAATCAACACGAACAAAAAAGAAGCGTCAAAAAATAAAATTACGAGTATCATAATTCCTAAAATATTTTCTAAGAATTAGTGAAGAAAGAAAACATTTACGAAGAACAGAAAAGACACTTCATAACACAGAAATTCTGAAGTTTCTTTAACAAAAATTGTTGAAGAGATTATTCAGAAAGTTAAGAAAACTAAAATAAGTTACAGTCGACGCCTTTCCTATCATTTATCACGGGTATTATAAAACTTATGGAATGATCGATGGTATCGTACTTTGGAACTTTTTGGTTCGGGACTTTTAAATTTAGAATATCAACCGTGATAAATTGTTTTGTTTATTTATTATTTATTTTTAAAAAGAATTTACTTTTCTATTTTGTTTAAATGGTTGGCTAGGCCGAATTCAAAATTTCGGAAAATGTAAAAAAACATTAGATTGTTACATTTTTATTTTAATATTGTTACCATATTACTTAAATCATTTTCTAAGTTATACTAACAGCCAAAGCTAAGGCAGATCGGAGTCTTCTAACACAAGGGCGTCATCATGCTTAAATGGAGGCACCAATCATAAACTAGTTGGTACAGAAATATTCAAAAAGATTTTGACAAATCATATTACTAGAATTTCGAATGTAAATAAAAAATGGAAGTTCGTAGTATTTTTAGCAAGAAATATTTTTCCACTTACCGATGGCTTTTGTTTATTTTCCACGCATTCCGGAAATAATTCATTTGTTGAGGAGTTAAAATAGTATTTGGAAAATTTGTAAATTAATTTGATTTAGATAGGCTAGCAGTATTGCTACATTGAATGGCTATTCTGCCAGCTTTGTGGACACTTTATCCATGTACTGCGGAAGTTTTTTTTCTTACTTTTCTTTAGGGCAAGACAAGATGAAAAAATATGACTTGTGATTTAATTTGAAAGGATCAAACTTTAATGTACACTAATAATCTTATTTCACTCGATTAATGTTTATTCAATTAGATGAACGATTAAACTTAACTTCATGATTGATATCCACAACAATTAACTGCCTCCCTTATTAATAACGTGAATCAACTATATTGATGAAAATGATGTCCATGTTTTATTATATCATTAATGATTATTTATTAATCGGTCAATTTATGTTGTAAATTAACGTAATTATGGCAACATAATGAAATAATATTTTGCTAATTGCCTTTTATGCTAGTTTGTTATGAACTGAAATTAAAATACTGTAAATATTAGCAACACTGACTTTATGTTATTTTTGTATATTACCAATATTATTACAGCATTCTGCTGCTAAATACAGTCCAACAAACAAATCGCAGTCATCGCCTGCGGGTACGCCTGCGTGTCATGTCCATGTCCTATGTCCTTGACCTTGCTGGTTGACCATGGGTCAGTCTGTCTGTGACATTCACAAACTAAACTGACATATGACAAGCCTATTTTAGTGAATTCCAGCGGGTGTGACTGGCCCGCAGGCATGGAAAACAATACACATTTATTTAGGGTCCCATTTCCACAATGGCATAACGAAGCAGATACGTGCTAGGTAACACTGATGAGACGAGAGACGCAATGTGGATCTCAACTTATGTTGTTCGATTCCTTCTCTTCGCTGAGCTCGTCTCCACCTAGGTAAAAAAACATCCTACAAAGCTAAAACTAAAATTCTTGCAGATTTCTGGTGTGGGATTAAGTTTCATGAATGTTCCTTGATAGTAGAATACATTGCAGCAGGGTTATCTGCAAATATCTAGCCCAATTATCTTAATGCTAAATCATAAATTTGTTTGATAGTTAACCCTAAATCTATACCAAAAAAGAGAAAAGAGGAAATAGTGTTTTGTTTAATTGTACCGAATAGGCTCCGAAACTACCCTACCGATTTCAAAAATTCTATCATCTATAGGTACATATTCCCGAGTGACAAAGGCTATAATTTATTAAAAAAAAATTAGAAATGCTTATGAAAATTGGAATAATGTAAACCGAAATAGCAAAATTTTGCCGATAAAATTAATTATTCGGCGTGCTCTGAGAAAAATTTTGATGATACATAAAAATTATGTACTACATGATAAAATTACTCATTATTAACTACAAAAGAGTCAAGAAGCGTATATATTTCACTATCATAGTTAAGTCACTCTAGCAGCTTTTGTGTTCTAAAATTTAATTAGATCGCCGGTAGAAAAACAGTTGGTTACATTCGTATTGGAGTATTAATTCTTATTCAAATAAATAGTTAGTTATGTAACAAATTGGTAGGTAGGAAGGTAGGTGGAGTAGGGTATGTAGAGTAGATAGAGTAGGTGGGTAGGTAGGTAGGTAGGGTAAGTGGGTAAGTAGGATAGGGTAAGTAGGGTATGTAGGATAGGATAGGGTAGATAGGTTGATGGATAGGGTAGGATGATTGGTAGGGCAGGTGAGTAGGTTGGTAGGTAGGTAAGGTAGGTGGATAGGTGGGTAGGTAGGAGGGTAGGTAGATGGTAGGTAAGGTAGGTGGGTAGGGCAGGTAGGTGGGTAGGTAGTTGGGTAGGTAGGTAGGATAGATAGGTAGGTGGTAGGTAGATAGATAACCAGTTGACGGGAGCGAAACCGCGGGTGTCAGCTAGTATACGTAGAATTTTTTAAAGTGAATCCAACGTTTTAAAGAAAGTGGTGTAGGAAATAGGAAAAATAAGGTTGACAGGTCTCAATTAGCCACAATCTGTGGTTTGGCAGTTGACCTGGCAAACCTGGTAACCCAAAAATGAAAGCTAGGTGATGTTGAATACGCACCCACGAGATAGGACAAATGCCTAGAGCAGGGGAAAGATTAAAAAAAAACGAAAATGAAGTTGCGGCTAGATGCGGCCAGGAAACTCTGTACTAACATATTCTCCTAGTACGATTGTTTCTTCTATCAAAAATCATTCATAGCAATCAAGTTTTATCAAAAACTAAAAACTTGCAGATTTTTGCAGTGAGTTCTCATACTAAAACACCCTACCATTCTTTTTCGTCAAAACGAAGAAAACAAAATAATATCTTGCAACTTCTGTATAATACTCACCAAAACCGACAATAACAAAGCTCGAATACAACTGTAACATATACATTCAAATCACCAAGAAATACACGTAATAACGCTGAACATTGAGACTCAAATAAGAGCCTGAAGAGCTTCTAATAGGCGCAGGAATGGTTAGAGCCCTTGCAATATCAGAGACAACACAATCGCATTAAAATATTGCTACTACCATTTGTTTTCGTTTCGTTTGTCAAGTATTTTTCTTTATGAGCCTGCTCTTGGCCTCGATCACGCCTAATAGCCAGCAATATGTGATCTACTATGGAATGAACAGGCCAAGAAGGAGCCTTGGTTTCAAACTAGATTCATTGTTTAGGTGGTAGGTAACATTGGCACTGCTGCACTCCAAACTCTATCGGAAAATGCGAATAAATTTAATCTCTGGGTCGACAACAGCAAGATAAGGACTTGTTATGAGCACACCTTAGTGTCCCTTATTTACTTATTATTCAATTTCACATAATTTATAACAACTTTAACATACATAGTTTTTAAGTTGTAATATTTTAGTAACAAAGTTAGCTGAACATAATAATGATTCAACAAACGTTTGTAACAAATACCATATCTCAAGATTTTCATTGAATTTTTCTTCAAAAAACATGCGTGAAAAAGAAAACTTCTTCACATAACCGTTTTATAATCTCATGGTAAGGGACACAAAGGAAGTTTGGCAATCGTTTAGGATATGTTGAAACGCGACATGAGAATACTCTTTGATTTTATTGAGTGTAAGGGAAGAGATTGGAATTCGTCGATTGAAGCGGACTTACTGGCATTTCATGTGACGTCACAGGGTAGTATTTTGTGGATGTGCGGTTTATTTAAATGTGTGCAGATGCTTTAAAGGTTTGTTAAGATGTTGCAATGAGACTTCAGATAAGGAACCTTTCTAGACTACAGGGACAGACTACCTGAGGGCTTACATGTTGGCTTATTTAATTATTACGTTGATTTTGGAAAGCGCTGACTCAGGGTGAACAAAATCTCAGGAAACTTATGTTTTGAAATTCCTTTTGACGAAATTCATCTCTTTAGTAATATCAAAATGGCAGTAAATCATACAATTCTATTTGGAACCCTGCCTGTTTATAATACTCTGAAATTGACATAACGAAATCAGCAAGCCCAGTTTTCAGTACAATTTGTACCGTGCCGTTTAAAAGTGCCTTTAATAACAACATTAAATACCTTCGCAATCATAATAAAATAATACAACACGCCAACTCCAACACTAATAAACACCCAATACACTCCAGTGCAATTCGAAACAATATTTTCCACTTTATAATTCCGTGAATCATTTTGGCGACTACATTCACGAGCAACACAGTGTAGATATCTCAAAGAGATATTGACGATCGCATCTGGTGGCAATATCTGGCCCAGTTCTATCTACATGGGACTGAAACTTAATTGGTAAAATGTGGATATACAACAGACACGCCTCTGCCCTCTCTCTCTCTCTCTCTCTCTCTAACTTTTCCAGGAATACAGCAGGCATGGTGTTATCATCATCATCATATCAGCCGAAAGACGTCCACTGCAGGAAATAAGCCTCCCCCAAGTGTCGCCACACGGATCGGTCCCGTGCGTCTCGCATGACTCCCGCAGCCTTGACCAGGTCATCGCTCTACCTAATGAGAGGCCTTCCAGCGCAACGTCTTCCGGTTCGCGGTTGCCACTCCAAAACTTTTCGTCCCCAACGGCCATCCGTGAATAGTGAATATTCGCAAATGTCTTGTTTTAATTTTTGCAGTGTTATAAGTCCTGTTAATATAGCGTTCAAGTTTAGTTCAAGTAACCATTAAACCATATTATATAACTGATTCTACTGTCCATTTGCAAACGTAGATTGTTATGGGGAAGAAACTCCACACTTTACTCTTTTATTACATGGAATTTGCTTCAGTGTCGACGCCCGTCTACAGGAAACCTTTGAGTGCAAGTAATTTTATCTGTTTGACTGTTTGTTGGCTTTTCATGTCTTTGAATGGATTTGTATGAAATTTGGTACACGGGTAGGCAATATTCTGGATTAGGAAAAGGATACCTTTCTAGGGAACATGTTCCCTTGGGATAATTTTCACGCGTATGCAGCCGCTTGCAGAGGCTGGAACTGCAGTGTTTAAAATTCTAATGTGTTCAGAATGTTCAGCTACCAAATTCATATTTCCATAAAAGAAAATATGTAACAGTTTTTTAACAAGCAACAAACTATATGAAACCTCAGCCGATATTCAATATTTCAATTAACTCGCAAATTGGCACCAATTAAACTTTACCGCTCTCTTTCCGCTTGTTTTCCGTCACAAAAATATGTATGAGAGCTAACGATTTTCTACATGATAAATTTTAGTGGGGTAGTTTCAAGACCCAGGTCTCCGGATAAGTTTATTTATCTAACTGATCATTTTAAACAAAATCTGTTCAGTTAGTAATGATAAAAATCAGCAAAATCTTCTGCTTATATTATAATTGTCTCAATGTTTGACACTCACACCTTTTTTCCATAGGGGAAGGCAGACACTACAGACCATTGTTACGTGGGTAAATACTCCTTTTGCTTCGTTTCATCAGCATCATCATATCAGCCGAAAGATGTCCACTGCTGGGCATAGGCCTTGCTTCATTTACATTTATATAATTATATGGTCATACACGCACAGCTTTAATGACTACTAGGCATCTGGCCTTTCTGAAGAACATCATCAATAAGATCTGTGTATATCCCGAAAGATCTGTGTGTATGCCGAAATAAAATTTCTCATCTAGTTCAACTGCAGACGACCCCTTGTATTTTAACTTATACGTAGTAAGTTTAAGTTATGTCCTGTCCTGGTATGGTCATCTGATGAGGAGGGATGAAACGCACGTTACTAAAAGAGTTATGAATATAAATGTGGATGGATGGAGAGGGAGGGGGACGGCCAAAGAAAAGATGGATGGACTGTGTGAGGAGTGATATGAAAGAAAAGGGAGTCAGTGATAGCGTGACGGGGGACAGGATGGTATGGAAGAAGAAAACGTGTTGCGCCGACCCCAAGTAACATGGGACAAGGGCAGGAAGATGATGACGTAGTCAGTTTAAGTCAATAATAATCCAAATCATGAACTGTTGTCTAACTCAATAAATTACACCATATTTTTTTTCTAGTTCGACCCCGTCCGATCTTTCCAATTACGATGTTTAAATGTTTGTAAAATTTGCTTCAATGGCTCAACTGATATGGACAAAAGATAGCAGAGTGCTAGACCATAGCCTGAAATAAGACATACGACATACTTTTTATTTCAGGATAACGATCTCGTGGGCTAACTTTAGAATTTGGAGTGGGCGAAGCTGCTCGCAAAATCTGATTCAATAATATTTTTACTCGAAATGGGTGGGTGTAAACCTTCTTTATAACGTGTTAGTGATAGTTAGGTAATCTACATCATGGCCTACGATGGATATTCGATATAAAGAAAGCTTTTACAAAAAGCCTTGATAAAAATAATTGCCTTTTCTTTTCTGTTTGTGATCTTCTCATAGCTCACAAAAAAAACCTAGACGATAAAAACACACTATTATGTCTAGATCCTATTTTTTACCTTAACGTTTTGCTTTTAAATCCGGTCATACTTTGGTCCTTTCAAAAACCTCTCAAGGCTATTTTACCTGTAGGTAAACGTCTCTGAAGAATAAAAGGGTTTCATCGCTAAGTTGTAAATACAAGGCTTTGATATTGGCAAAGATATGCGAATGTTGTTTGTAAGACCAAGAAATCGAGAAGGATAGCGAACATTGATATGGAAAGGATTTTCGACAAATGATCGTAGGTACTGTGGTAGGTACCTAGTGTCTGTTGCCCACGTTCTGATATAAATAAACTCAAACCAATGTAGGTGAGACGATTCATTTTTTGAAATACAAAATTTTCCCGAGACCTATCACTCGGGAACCGCGTAATTTTCAACTTTAAAAGGTAGGTTATTTGACACATACATGAAATATTTTTTTATGATCGTATCAGAAAAAGATTATCTCCTGCAAACAATTTTACCACCTTGTATATTTAGTTTAGGTAACAAATATACCTTGTATAAACTATAGTTATTGTTATATCTTCAGTATTTTAGACAGTGCGTTTTACAAACCCGATTATGATAAGTTATTCCAATATTATAAAGTCTTATATGTATTTGATAAAGTGAAATTTGCTGTTGCCTCTGATTACTGTGTTGTCTAAATGATTACACAATATGAGTAGGTTACAGAAAATAAGTGCACCTAATTTTGTACGTTACTCGTCGTACTTGTTCTGTATAAACTGCCGAAAGTAAATAATGAATACGGTAAAACGAATATATTAACTAAGCCAAAAATGGAAAACAAAAAACCTCGACATATAAAAAACATCTTCAAAATCTACTTTACCGTTGAAAAGTCTAGAATGGGGGAAGGGCCTACATGTACAAGGGTCCAATATCAGACAAACTGTGAGCGAGTTACTTAAAACCTGATTCAACAGCGCACATAATCTTGCCTCAAAAAGATTGAGCGTTATTTTTTATGTAAAAATTGTATGATAGCATGTGGAAATAAAGAGTTTGAACAATTATTTTATAACAGTTGAACAATGAACAATAGAAAAAAATAATAGATGAAATGGCGACAGGTCACTGGAACAACTTGCAGTATGACAACAACAACTTGTCATACTGTATGGATCAGAATGTTCGGCTGTGAAAAAGATAGATGAGTAGAGATTGCATGTAACAGAGATGAGTATGTTAGGATGTATGTGAGGCGTGACGGGAATGAATAAAGTGAGAAATGAGTATATTAGAGGAAGTTTGAAAGTGGCGCCAGTGACAGAAAAGTTGAAAGTAAACCGTTTGTCCTGGTATAGTCATATGGTGAGGAGGGATGAAACGCATGTTACTAAAAGAGTTATGAATATAAATGTGGATGGATGGAGAGGGCGAGGAAGGTCAAAGGAAAGATGGATGTACTGTGTGAGGAGTGATATGAAAGAAAAGGGAATCAGTGATAGCGTGACGGGGGACAGGACGTTATGGAACAAGAAAACGTGTTGCGCCGACCCCAAGTAACATGGGCAGGAAGATGAGGTGGACTTAATTCCTTAGGCATTTTCTACCAGTAACTTAGTCACAAAAAATATATCAGTCACTTAGTTACTCGTACTCGGTATCCTTCAATTCACAGGTGCGACACTCCACAGACTGCCGGTGATTCTATCCACAGCGACGAAACTAGAACATAACCAGAGAATGTCCTACATACTATTATAAACGCAAAAATTAATGAGGATGGATGGATGGATGTTTGTAACTCTGTCACGCAAAAAGTACTGAACGGATTTTAATAAAACTTTATAATAATATAGCGCATACATCAGAATAACACATAGTCTATAATAAGTCAAGATAGAAGTACTAATACAACGCAGGCGGAGCCGCAAGCGGAACCTAGTGAAGATATAAACTAAAAATCTCGTAAATTTTATAAGTGGTACTCGAATAATCAAGCGATAACGAACACTCAACCAAAAAACAGTTATGTTTAACAAACTACACAAGTACAGATATAGACAAAAGCTCAGTGCCCATTTTCGAGGGCTCATCTCAGCGCGTGCGACTCCCAATGTCAACAATGTTTATACAATCCTCTGGAAATGAGTGGAGTGTGTACTTTGCGGATATAGGGTGTCGTGTCTCGTTAACAGATTCGATTGTATTTTATTATACCCACACGTTTTTCGATATGGAGGATTGGAGGTGGATTGAAAATGGGGAGGATAAAAATATTGTTTGCATTGCATGTGACGGGTTTTTAGGTGGGCTTTGTAATGTGATGACTGGTTTTTGTGTCTGTTTCTATAATAGGGTAGTTGACTGAAAACTAGTTTTTGTTTATCAGGTAGATTAGTAAAAAATATTGGTCCCGTATTTTTTCTTTTGATTCGTAAATATAAAGTGATGACGATACAGTGCGTTGAAATATTGTCGTCACGGTTTGCTACACTTTATGCTGACAACGTGACGTCACAAGCCCATACTCTTGAACTTTTTTGCGCTTTATCTTTGTCGATTTTTATATATTTGGTACAGCAAAAAATACGGGTCCAATTTTATTTGATAACATCACTGACGGTCTGAATAGAAGTGTCATTTTTCTACCCAGAAAACATCCCTATTGATGGCAAAATGGAACATGCAAAAAAAAAAATACTGCAACAATTTGTTATCTGAAATGATTTACAAAAAATGAGTATCCTCGTATTTTTATCAGATTTTTGGATTTATTTCTTTCAAACAATAAAAAAATAAACCTTGCATTTTTTCGGGATCAAAAGTAGGTTATAAAAGTTTTCTATTTGTGAAGAATTTTTCAAAACTGGTTCATAATTTCCAGATATAATTATAATTACAACAAACATATTATAAACAAACATACTTTTATCTTAATAATATTACTTAAGATAAAGGAATATTTTAAATTATCTGCCTGAAAATACATAAAGAAAGCCTAAATATTTGATGTTAGTTTGAAGTGCAGAACACTATATTTGACTGCACTATATATTTTTCGTATCACCCGCTTCACGGACACAACTCTAAATGGCTACAAAATTCTCTGTGAAATCAGTATTCTGTAGCGACACAAAAAAAACTTTTTAATTCCCAGCATAGTATTCAAATTGCGTGAAAATTGTAGTGTACTTGTACACTACAATTTGAAATTGTTACTCTAAAATTAACCTAAATATGGTGAAAACACAGTTTTTATTATTCACTGAATATTATTACCGTGTAAGTCTATATGTTTGGATGTTTATTATCCAATTATGCCTCAAAAAGGCTGAACGAATTTTGATGTTTCGAATATGGACCATGACCTTGATCTTAAACATAAGATGTGAGCTTACTATAAGATACTTTTTTTATCCCGAGTTGCCAAAGCTCGTGTTGTATAAAACGTTTCCAACCAGAAATGTTCTAAAGTACTTATGTCTGAAACAACTAAGTATTTGCAAAGTATTTATATTGTGAAATTGTTGGACCCCTAAATTGCTAAATATTTACCCGTATTTTGACTTTTTCTTCCGTCATTCCCTTAAATCAATAAATACGCGTTCCCAAATCCAAAAGGCTTTTTAATTAAGTAAATTATTGGCTCTATTCACGTGCCACTTCATAAGTAATCAATTGAAATGAAAGGACTTTTTTTAATTCCAAGAACGAACATCATTTGCTTCAGATAAACATACGTTTCAGGGGAAAAAGTATAAATGGGATACTGAAAGGCCAATCAAAGGCACTCTTTGTTATTCAATCCCGTTGCTTTCACTAAAAAAAGAGGCTGAAGATCTTTCGAAAAGGCTTTTCATGAGATAGGAACCGTTTCATATCAACTCGAAATAGAGTGTGCACAGTGCATTGCGTCGTTGTTCAAACATTCCAAGACGCACTCATTCAAATTGTACACTCCACTTAGACTTGCCTTTCTTGCATCGTTCGCATAATCGTGGGCAATCTTGCTACACAGTGCGGCGTACGGGAAAACTCAAGGCCTTACCGATTCTTGCAAATATTTAGCGCGCTTGAAGCAATCTTTATGTACGACTTTTCTATACGTTTGTGAAAGTACTACACACAAACTATTATGTATACAGATGATTGGATAAAATAGTTTGATAGTGATGTCTACTTTTCGGGATGAAAGACATTCAACACGAAGTGATCTTTAGGCAAATTACAACCTACTGTTTAAAAATCTAACAAGAAGACTATTGTAGTATCCACCTGACTAATAAATAATCTGATGAGAGGAGGGATAGTGAGGATTTGAAGCCGGAACAGCGTACGCCTGACCAGGCTGGGATACTACAGGTAAATGTTCTGATTTTACAAGCTTTTATTTAACTTGCAATGTATATAAGTGTGTTACTTACGCTTTCAAAAATTGGCCATTGATTTTCAATTTATACTATTCATAATTAGGCATTGGAAATTCAGAAATCATTTCAATATTACCCGTAACGTGTTTACACTTTAACACACACACACACACCTCACAAATATTTTGTTTAGTACATTATTATGGGCTATTTATTTTATCAAATTGCATTCAAACAGTATTATTTGAACCAATCTAATTATATTAGGAGCGTTTTGAATCTCACTTTTGACCAAAATTATTTAAACGATTGTTAACACTATTATGAGGAATTAGTAATTTAATTATTGAAATGAACGAATTAATCATTGTTTATTGTCAAGTAATGGTATTTACCTCAAAATGTTGTTCAGTACATTTTGTTGAGTATTGAAAACATTAATACACGTATATGGGGCAGATGTTTTTTTTTCAAGATTTCTGGGTTCGTCCCATTCCATAGAATAGAATTTTATTTTACTGAGCTTTGATATCTTAACACAATAGTTGTTAAGATATCAAAGCTCAGCTTTAAAAAAAGTTGTTATAATTATGATTACAAATCCCATTTTCTGGTTTTGCATTCATTCTGTACACGTTGTACACAGCACTATATTGGGCATTTCGTTAAACCTCCTCCCAGGAGGTCACATAAATACAAATAGCCTTTCAACCATTTAGTTGCCATACGACTGTTAACAGGTTGTATAAATACGTCGACGGTATCGAACACTGCGAAAACGTTACAGTTGTTCCATTTTAGTATGGCGGTCATTGCCCTTTTGCTCAAAACCGAACGGTACATAAACGATGTACCTTTTCAATACTCAAATACTTGAGAGGATCACGGTAGATGTCGATTCAGGAATGTATGTCTTTAATTACTTTTCTGAATTGCAATAATATTGGTAAATGTAGGTGGATTAGTGTAGTGACCGTTATTCCTATGCTAAAATGCAACGACTATAGTTACACGAATTGGTACTTTGAAAGTTTTACTGAGTATTAAGCTGATGCCCTGACATGTGACATCTACTAATCCGCACTGGGTTCGCGTGGTGGATTTAGGCCAATTCCCAAGGCACAGAGAGGAGACCTTTGTCCCAGCAGTGGGAATATTTAAAGGCTGATGATGATGATGATGATGATGATTAGGCTGATTTCTTGAGATAGTGAGACGGAACCGCAAATAAGTTGGTGAGACGAACTAGGCAAATTAATAACAGTCAATAATCATAAAAGGACACAAAAAGACAAACATAGCAATGCAAGATTCAAAGCTAAATAAACTATGTATAAAATAAAATAATTCTGTTCTGAACCACATCAAACAAAATGACATACATTCGTTAGCAACCCGAGTCGAGCGTGAGCAAATTAAGAGTCGTAATTAAAACTAAAATGAATTTCTACCTGCCACTGTGTCTAGAAAACCTTTTGTGAAATCAAGAGCTGGTTTATTAATGTAAATAGAACCGGGGGAAGCTATTTTGTTCCTGGGGCCGTGTCAGTGCCATCATGATTCTGCTGTGAAAAATGGATTATGCTATGCGTCCTTTATAGCTTCGTCTCTCTCTCAATGATAGTTCTGAAACATCGTGGTAAGGCCCCTGGTGAAGTGCAAGGGGGAACATATATAGTAAATGATGTGGTTATAAAACCACAATTAACTTTCATCGAAAACCTGTAGCAAATGTAAATGATGATGTTGAGTTTCAAAATTAATACTACCCGCATTATGGCCTGAATTTGATGAATTTTGTGGTTTCACTTGGATATTGTATATAGAGCCGCGGGCAGAAACTGATGAAAAACAAATGTCTTGCTTTTGTTTTGCATCAGTTTCTCCCCGCGGCTTCGCCCGATTGAAAAATATTTTATTATCGTCAGGGAACATACTACAGGGTTGAAAAATATACCTACTACGTCTTAATCATCCAGGTCGTTCACCTGTGTTCCAAGTTTTAAATGAATTTGTTCAGCTTGTGAGAAAGTCTTCTTCTTCCTATCCTTATCCCATGTTACTTGGGGTAAGCGCAATATGTATTCTTCTTCCATACCTTCCTGTCCCCCGTCACGCTATCACTGACTCCCTTCTCTTTCATATCAATCCTCACTCAGTCCATCCATATTTTCTTTGGCCTTCCCCACCCTCTCCATCCGTCCACATTTATATTCATAACTCTTTTAGTAACATGCGTTTAATCCCTCCTCATCACATGACCATACCAGCTTGTGAGAAAGTGTTTTATAAATTATTGAGTATGGACTTTAGAGTTAACGGTCATCATCTACAGGTTACTTTATGCAGCTTCTCTGGGCTATGTCTAACATGAAACTATAATAGAATAAAAGGCTGATAAAGAATTATCCATGGATTTTTCAAACTTCTGCTTAGAATTAAACCGATCGACATCTTATCACACGACTGCACACAAAAGACCTCCACAATCACGATCTCTGTATTGCGTATAATTTAAATCAGAACAGTTCCAATCATTTAACCGACATCACAAGTCAAACGGTATCAAAAGGCGCCTTCAATAGCGCCAGTCTACAGAGGAGTACGAATACGAATGCTCTTTTCAAAATGAAAAGAAAACAGTACGATGTTTCCCAGCATAAATTCCTGGCACTCGGCAAAATTGAAAAGTCCACTCAGTGGAAGCTTCCGTTTAGGTAGAAGGCACAATCTCAAATTGTTTACGCTCTCGTGCCTCTTAAGACAAGAATGGGGGCTGTTAGACGGCTAAGGAAATGAATATTAGAGTGTTTACATGTTTGTGTGTTCTCTTCGTAAAATATGGATGGGGTTAAGGGGGAGCTAAACGACGGGTAATAGTTTTTTTTTATAACATAAACACTTTTTGGGAACGAATATTTTTTAAAATTATTTTAGTTGTTTTTGGCTAGAAGTCAAAAATCTGACACCTGATCTGCATGTTGGATGGGAATGAACTTGGTTTTGGATGTCAGATAGGCAGTCGCTCCATGTAAAGCACTGGTACTTCGGTAGGAATGGAAGCCGACCCCAATGCAGTTGAGAAAAGGCTTGATTGTCGTAGGTTCTATTGCTGCCTTTTAATTAAGGAGTATATATTCCACAATGTTAACGCAGTACTGGTCGTGCGCCCGCTCGGAGCCAGAATATAATATAGAACCTCCTTTTGAACAGTTTTGTTTGCAAAATATTCTTTGATTTACATTAAGCTATTTCAGTTATGAAGAAATTCTAGCCATTAATATATGTATGTAAAAATATTTTAAAACATCCGAGTCATTTTGGAGGAGTATCCAAAAGGACCAAAAAATATCGTGAAGTTTTGTTATTTTTTTAAAACAAAACAATTAGTTACATGAAAAATGTTTTACAGATACTTTACATGAGTCAATAATAGATGTTTTTAGCTATACCGTTACTGATTAGTATGCATCAGAAAATAACCGATTTTCGGCACTAAAGCATTAGTTATAAGATTGACGTGTGTATCTGTGTATCTGTCTGTGGCATCATAGCGCTTAAACGGATGAACCGATTTTGATTTGTTTTTTTTTTTGTTTGTAAGGTGACGTTATCAAGAATGTCATGTTTGATGAAAATCGGTTCAGCCGTTCAAAAGTAATGGAGTTTTACTGTTTGATCCGAGGTATTTTCGCAAGATATCGTGTCATAGTTACGTGTTCGATATATTATTGATTGAAGCTTGTCTACAACTAGATAAATTTTGTAGTTTAAAAAGCATTAAATAAAAAAATAAAAGTTACTAGTTTTATAGTATAGTTTACTAGTTAGTATTGATTATTTTATAAACAGTCACTTTTCTATGCAATTCGAATGATTCAAAAATGATTTCCACAACTCGCCCCCGCTTAGAGAGGAAGCCTGATTCGCAATAGTGGGAACATCTTTTTCTTCCCCCTAGACCGTTATAATAAGCCCCATTTACTTTCAGTCTGCTTTCTTTGTTTAATTTTCTTTTCTACTGAGCATGGGTACGTGCGGTGTCGAGTTGAACTTCTTTCACGTCAGCAATGAGAACTTCATAGGCTGATTATGTTTGTGAATTTTCTTTATTACCTAAACTATTTCAATAAGGCAACGATCTAGGTATCTACAAAACAATCCTATATGATTATCCTATCTGTAGTCAACCAGGAAGATTCACAAACAACATTCAGTGCTCGTCCGGAATTGCTACATTTCGGGATTTTTGTACAGTTAGATTTACTGTGAAACACTTTAGACAGGATCGAGCCGCGCGGTTGAAATACATGGCAGACACGGTCGAATAGAAAATCGCTCGAATATAGAAAATACTGCTCGATTCTGGAGTGCACCGTCCTGTTCCGATGTTCTTTTTTTAAAACCTTGTCACTCGTACAATGTTCTTTGATGGTGATTTGATTAAAGTTTGAGTTAAAATTTTGAAACAAAAGATGTCTTTATGCAATTGTGAATTAACAAAAGATTAGACTAAGTTAATAGGCCGAAGGAGAGCCTAAGACAGAATGTGGAAGCCGTTTGAAGTTCGTCAAAGCTTTTCAGAACCGGCACAAGATTCGGCAATGAAAAACACGAATAAGTAGCAGAATTTTATCTTGCAAATACAAGAAAAAAAACCATACGCAAAATAAAGCTTTTGATGTATCATAAACTGTAAATGGATAAGAAATGAGCGTGCAGTAAACTGAATAGATCAAAATTTGTTTTGTATCGCAAACCGAGTTTTAAAATAGCAAGTAATAAAGTACAAACACTTAATTTTAAAACTGTTTTAAAACATTGCTAAACGAAACGTCAAATGTGTAACCTCTTTTGTAGCTACATAGTTGCCACTCACTTAACTGGCAAAGCAGAAAAAATATTTACAAGTAAGTCAACATGATTCCATAACTTAATATCGAACACCATTTTTGGCTTGTCATCTGCCACGTTTTTGGAGCGTTTTATTTGTCATTTTCCCGGTGAATTGTATCTTTTTGAGGTAAAACGGGTAAACAGGAAAATGGTTAGCAACTTTGTTAGCAATCAAGTATGAGAATCTTTTCTATTTCCCTGAGTAAAACACTTATAAATAATTGCTGAGTCGTTCTTGTGGGAATTCATGTCATTTTTTGAAAATGGTGTAATGCCATTTTTTCCTTAGTAGGTTTTGAACGAAACTTGGAGTGTGTGTTACTACTAATACTTAATTTAATTTTTTTTTTTTTTTTTTGGATGGATGTATGTTTGTTACTCAATCACGCCTAAACATCTGAACATAACTAGATGAAATTTGGTACAAAGATAGATTATAGTTTGCAATAGCACATAGGCTACTTTTTATCTCGGTAAAATCTACGGTTTCCGAGAGACAATTGCCGACTTTTGCGCGGGTGAAGCCGCTCGCAGAAGCTAGTGTTACATACCATGTATATTTTTAAATTCAATTTTTTACTTTCAAAAGTGCCGTCTCTTGGCCTATTTTAAATAAACGGTTTGACTTTGAAGTCTGCGTCTACGCTGACGCGTGACGATTTAGACTCAACATAAAGGAAATTGAAAAGGTATGGAGGAGATCTTTGGCCAGCTGTGGGACAATATAGGTTAATAGAAGACAATTTATCTTACTAATCCTACTGATATTATAAATGTGAAAGTGTTTTGTGGATGGATGGTTTGTTACTCTTTTGCGCACAATCTACTGAACGGATTTCGAAAAGGCTTCAGCTTTTAAATCAAAATAATACGTAGGATATAATTTAATAATATAAATTACTAGCACTTTGCCCGCGACATCGTTCGCGTGATCCGTATTTTAATCTACAGTTGACTTTATAGTTTCACCTCCTTAAAGTTTGTATTTCCAAAAATTCCATCTTAGTGCTGCCCTACATCATAAAAAGAAGCTCTGTACATTAAAGTTTTTCAAAAATCTTTAACACCCCCAAAACCTTCTTTTAGGAGTAGTTTTGAAAAACTAATAGTGAAAACTATTTACTTAGGTTAGTATTTATGCCAAGTTTCAAATGTAGCCTAGCAAATTTCCACCTTTTCACCTTTTTAGGGGTAGAATTTCCAAAAACCAATAAATACATGAATTCTATTTATCAACCAAATCGCGTAAATCTTTAATTTCACGTGTCACACTTAAAAGCGTTGAAGTTTCACACAAACTTTCAACCCCCTTTTTACTCCCTTAGGGGTAGAATATCCGAAATTGTAAAAAAATCTCGTTGTTTTTTTATTAACCAAGAGCTTAAACCAACAATGTCAGATGTTTTACCGAAGAAATTTCACATAAAGTTTCAACCCCTATTTCATCACCTTAGGGGTAGAATGTCAAAAAACCAATAAATACAGGATTTATTTTTATCAATCGACAGCGTCAATCTACGATTTCACGTGTCGAACTTACAATTTGTACAAATTTCATACACACTTTCAACCCCCTTTTTACACCCTTACGGGTGGAATTTCCAAAAAACAACAAATACATGAATTCTTTTTATCAACCAAAAACGTGAATCTAAAATTTCATGTGTCCAACTTACAACTGTATAAATTTCACACAAACTTTCAACCCCCTTTTTATCCCTTTACGGGTAGAATTTCCAAAAACCAATAAATACATGAATTCTTTTTATCAATAAAGAACATAAATGTAAAATTTCATGTGTCCAACTTACAATCTGTAGAAATTTTATACAAACTTTCAATCCAAAAGGGATTGAAAGTTTGTAAAATAACACCCTTATGGGTGGAATTTCCGAAAACCAATAAATACATGAATTTTCATATCAACCAAGAACGTAGGTATATCTAAAACTTCATGTGTCCAATTTACAAACTGTAGTAATTTCATACAATCATTCAACCCCCTTTTTACCCCCTTAGGGGTGGAATTTCCATAATTCCTTTCTTAGCGCGCACTTACGTCACTTGAGAAACTTCTTTGCCAAATTTCATCTTTATATGTTAAGCGGTTTTCGATATTTCGTGATGAGTGAGTGACCTTTCGCTTTGATAATAAAAGTAATATTTCCACGCGGGCGGAGCCGCGGGCGGTAGCTACTTATTTAATTTATACTTTTTCTTGAGAACCTGTATCAGACATTTTCTCTCAAAAATGTTATTCCATATTAAAAGTTCTCTATTTTTCATTATGTATATGCGCCAAAATTACTGCAATTAAATACTATACGTCCATCCATAAAATATTATTTACGGAAGGGCTACTTTTCTCCCCTGTATAATTAAGTATGTTATACAAATGGCTACACCTTTTAATTTTATAGAACTCTTTATGAGTTTCATTACTGTCTAAATCTTGGTTGGCGCTAATTAGGAGCTTACTTCGTAAATTACTTGATGCACGGTATTACCTTCAAGCGAGATTGAGCCTCATTACATAATGCTCGTTTTTTATCGTAAATGTGATATATCTACTGTTGGTTTGTTAAGATAGGTCAGTATAGGGAAGTCTTAATAAAGCTACGGGGAATTTTTTTGTCCTTCTTGTAAGTGATGCATTATTACTTGAGCAAGGCAAAAAGGTAGGGAATGCCTAAGACATTAGGTCCTCCAACATAAGAAATTATGTTTCATGCGGAAAATTCAGTCAAAATTATTTCCCAAAAAATCATCACCTTATCAGAAAAACCGAGAGGAAATAAGTTCAGAAAAATGTGTTACAGTTAAAGCATTCGTTACAAAAAGACATTAAAACACTAAAATTAAAACCCATTTCCCGCAAAATTCATCATAACACAAGTGCGCTGAAGCAGGTTTTACTAACTAAACCTACTCATATAATTCCACCCGAATCTCCGTTGATAACTCCTTAAGATTCCGGCTCGCTGCCGTCATATAATGATATTCAGCAGACAACGAACAATTCACACGTTATATCACGGTCGGTAATACAAAATTTACTCAACACATCCCATCTCAAGATACGAGCGAAGACGTTATAATAAATATTTCACACTTTATTGCCACGCTTATTTGACGACGGGGAGGCCTAATGACCAATTTAACGCTTATGAAGTGCAAATTCTCTGTCATACTGTGAAACGAGACATTATAATACCCAATTTCAGCTTCTGAAAGAATATAAATGGGTAACGCACCTGTGAGACGCTTTTGCCTCCGTTCCCATTTTTTTTTTCTACCCAATATTTTTTAATTTTATCTCCTCGATTGCTGTAGCAAAGTTCGAGAATCGGGGTTTATTAAATTTAATAAAAACTTGACAATGAGTTCGGTTTTCCATTTAATTTTATTATTAAAAGTATTTTTCGAATTTTTTGAATTCTTCTTCGATGGAAAAGAATATTGACCTAGTTGGTCTTCGACAAGATACTTTTAAGTAATACGTATCTAAGGTTATAGAATCAATCAAATTTACTCGTCAATTCTCCCGAGTAATCACTTTAGATTGGCCCTCAATAATTTACTTTCAAAATACTGACTAAGTGCTGTTTTCATGAATTGTTAATTGTTTCGATTGGAGACTTTTATTGAAAAAGGAAATTGCGAACGACTATCTGTCCGGATGGATCGTATTCTGAGCCAAATGAACAAAGATCAAATATATTTTTGTTTGTTCTCCCCTGAACCAAGAGGAATTGGTATTTTATCAGCGATAGCATTCAGCAGAATATCAGACGCAAAATTTCGGTGCCGTGCGTGTCTATCTCATATATTTTTTATATTTGTAGGCGCCCTTGATTGCCACCATAACCACTCCAATTAGTCCCTTATTGACGAAAAGTCTTCATTTTAATTTATAGTCTATAGGCTCGCGTCTGACCACTATCTCACTTGATGGTAAGCGATGATGTGTGTGTGTGTGGTGGCTCTTTAAATATTTTCGGCCCAGTAGGTAGCCACGTTAATTGCAGCGTCAGTCCTTATTAACGCTAAGCTTATAAATAAACCTGGCTATACTTTGCTAATAAGCTTGGTTCTTGCTTCTTGCTTGGTATTAGCAGACGCTGTAACTGTAACAGTAGTCCATCCCAGTTTTGTGTATTTTTAAAAACATCATCATCATCATCATCAATTCAGCAGCTGAACGTAGACCTCGACCAGGCGCCACCACATTGTCCGATCCCGTGCGCTACTATCATTACATTACACTAATATTATGAAGGCGAAAGTTTGTGAGTGTGTTTGTTACACGCTCAAATGGCTGGGCGGATCTGGATGAAATTTGGCTCAGGAATAGCACATAGGATTACTTTTTATCCCGGGAATATGTTCCCTCGGCCTAATTTTCGACTTTCACGCGGCTGAAGCCTCTGGCAGAAGCTAGAGATGAATGAAAATTAGACTTGCTTTTGAAAATGGTCGGGACTTTAAAAAATGCTTTATAGTTACTATGTCTATCTTCAGATTCATACTGGACACTGACGTTATGATAAATGACCCTCAAGTAATATGTCAGATAACCTCAGAGCTCCCAGGGTCACACTAGTTTGTTTCTGCACAAGGCAAAGCAATTATTCTTTTGATCGTTATCGTAAGCTGAGAGTAAAGAACCTTTGTTAGTTTAGGCTTCGTTATTTCAGATTTGTGATTTTTGCCTCCAAATCTCATTGTTTGGAAAAGGTTGGATTCTTTTAGTAAGGTAATAGATATATTATTTTTCTTTTGTTGTTCGAGGTCCGTTGAAAATTATGCTGTTTGAAAAGTTTGTTGAAATGGAATCTTTAATATTTAATTTTAGTTTAACCTTTTCAGTATTTAAATTATTCAAATATTTTCTTTGAACTTTTGTTTTGGGATCAGTATAATTAATTGCGTTACAAAACGTTTAGAAACACCATCAAAATATGATGAGTGCTTGCATTTACCGAAACATCTTAAGACCACCGAAGTCTCTAGACAAAGTTTTCATTAGCGTTGGCGATGATTAAAATGTAAGAAATAAATCACGTGACATTTCGAAATAGTGTTTGAATTCCCATACGTTTTTGACTTTTCTCCAATCTAACGTTTTCGAAGAATGCCTCTTGTCTAGAACCTCCAGACCGTAATCTTTTACAATCGTAACCAAAATTACCGACCCACCCAAATCCAACACAAAAAAAGAAGATTCATTTTCATAATTTTATTCCATCTGGTAAAACTTTTTATTTTTATAATTCCAGCTGGTAAAACCGTTTATAAATTCAAGAGAATAAACTGGGAACGTAACGTCATTTCCTCCGCTGGGTCCGACACGAGTCCACGCCGACGGAAATGAGATCCCTCCACCCTTTTATCAGGGACTAATCGCGATAGGACATGGTCGCGTACTTGGAATAAGATTTCCTACAGAGCCGCAAAACGTTTGTACTTAAATCTGGGCTGAAAAGTATTTTTTTCTGCTGGTCTTTATTACGTAAGAAAATTAATGGCACAGCCGTTGCAAGAAGGATTTAATTGAATGCTGTGATGTTTTTTTCAGCGTTTCTGCGGTTGGAATATTTTTTGTGAAGAAAAATTGCTGCAATGTGCTTTATGCGTCAAGATCAGGAAATTGTGCACTCTGATACTATTTATTGCTAAATTCATTTTCTTTGTAGTACATAAGATCTTTAGCAATATCTTTTTTTATTTCAATGATATAAAATAGTTTCGGTATATCAACCTCATAACTTAATGAACGTCAAAAATAATAACCTACCAAAAAGGTGATCGTCTTTTAGCACTTTATTACTCGCATCACTGCTCGCATGGGTCATCTGTAACCCCATGGGAGCAATTATACTAATATTAAGGTTTAACCATATTTTTTGGATATCATCTTTGTTTTTTTTTTCCTAAGGGTCTAATAAATAAAGTTTTTTCTTCAGTTCGATGACAAATTATCCTGCATTCTCCTAGGCACACGCACATCTGTAAAAAACGTTCTGAATACAGAAATGAATCGATATCATCTGTGAAATGGGTATATAAAACTCAATAACAATAAAAAAACTGGTAAAAATTTAGAAATCTGCGGTCGGCGGAAGGGGTTGGGAGGGGGGTGGGGGAAGGGGGGAGTAACCCCTTCTCCCCTGGTACCACTCCCATTACAAGGTAATGCACCGTTCTTGAGAAAAACCAATTATTGTAACCTAACCTCAAACCATTTTATATTCGCCTAAAAAGCATAGTCGACGTAGCCCCGCTACGCGGGGCTCCTATTTCTGTCTGCAGGGTTTACAGTAACCTAACACGAAGGGGATGTCGGGGTCTTAGTTCGCTCGCTCCGCTCGCTCACTAGACCCCGCCATCCCCTTCGAACCTAACCTGTCCGAGTCGGAGTGCCCCAAGTCCAGAGCTCGCTTCGCTCGCTCTTGCATCCTAATTCTCATGGTTGCCATAGTAACATTGCCTTTTGTACACACATCAGTCGATTACGTAGAAAATCGGTGTCCAGTGCTACAAGCGGAGGTCAATCGTGAAGGCAAACAATTCGAGTCCAGAGGATAAGCCAAAGTCGTCGAATAAAGCCACAAGAAAAACACTACGAAACACAGGAAACACATTCACGCAACTCGAGGAGAAACGGAATGAACAACAAACGAATGACAGTGACACTTAGCATACTTTTTTTTTACGTTCCTTTTTGCTTATTTTTCACGTCATTTTGCACCATAGACAATATCTGCAACAGGTTTGGTTGTCAATCGCCCATTTTAACGTTCCGTTTTCGCTTTTTATCCGATTTGAGCATAGAAACATTTTTCATTAATATCTCGAAAAATATGCATTACCTTGTAATAAGAGTAGTAGCGTTATAATCGGGAACCCAAGCCCTACTAGCTTTAACCCCTTTTACCACCCAACTATGACCGCACGATTGTAGATCCAACCCAAAAAACTTCTACATCAACAATCAACCATAACATTGAACATAACCTACAACTTTCCCCACACCAAATTATAAATGTTTCCACCTACTAGTTTTCTAACCCTATCCAAAGTTGGCAACACCGTTAACCCTCACTATTTTTAGGTATTAGAACGAGCGGGGATCGTAAAAGTCGGTGTTTGGCGTATAAGCCGATTACCGCATGTAATCTGGCTTAAGAGTGACACATGACCCCTCTCGGTGCCTTCAATTAGGTTTTCTGTGTCACTACACTGCCTTGGCTATGTAACGCTTGTTTATGTCGAAGCTTGATGTAATGGTCTGGTTGGAATTCTAGAAGGGTCGAAAGGGAATCTTGAAAGTTGATTTAAACAAAAAGTTTAATTAAAACTGTAACCCGACTACGGTTTTTTTTAATTCTATATTACCTAGCCATAATAACGAATAGGTGTCAAACAGACACCTTATTCATTAAAATCGTATGAATAGTTTATGTAAGTACAATCACACCTACATTCATACACTGCTAAAATCATAACCGTTTCTTTTGACTTCGCCGTAGTCGGGTAAAAGGAAAAAGCATGTTATTTGACAAAAATTTCATAAAATGGATGTACAATCACACGTGCAAAAAATAAGTTACATGAGAAAAAGTCTGATTGACATTTATTCGATGTGAATCTTCTTAAGTAATTATAAAGAAGCAAAATTAAATCTAATTAGAAATGAATTCAGATTGAACAAATCCAGTTAAAATTAAATAACAAACAAATGAAATCAATAAGACTTAAATGAGAATAAAATAAAAATTAAAACTTAATACAATTAAAATCAAATAAAAATAAATCACAATCAAATAAAAATCAGGAAAATTTTAATCAGATTAAAATTAAATTTAAAAAACGATGTATACCAAGATTGTATGAAAGATGATAATATGTCTAGAAAAGAGGTGACGGTCGCCGGCCAATAGAGACTTATAGAAGAAGAAGACTGTATGAACATGCTACAATTATTCCAAAACAAGTTGATATAAATGCAAGATGATAATGATAGTTAATTTTATAATAGTATTTACAAATTCTGTGACCGATAAAGATTTTTTGATTGCCGTGCTTCGTTCAACGTTCAGATCACTGAAGAAATAAACAACAAACCTGAAAGAAAAGATGTGTTGAAGTGTGTAGACCGATTGATTTTTAAAACTTAGAGGAACAAAAAATAAACTTTTACTTTTATCCAGATAACAAAAATTAAATAGTATCCCACAGCTGGACAAAGGCCTACCCCAAGTCCTTCCAGACAATTTCGAACAAAACATAAGTTTTTTAAACTTTTATAAACGAGAAAAGTCATAGGTAACTGCTTGTTTTTCACAATACACCCATTCTGACATTTATGTGATCGATTAAGTCAATAGAGGAAAATTAGACGCGTAGTTGTAATCAATTTGGCAAAAATCAAGCCACCCTTGTTTCCTCGTACACACTGGATCCGTTATTTATCTGTTTATTGAATTGAGATATAAAATGAAGTCATGCTTGGTTTTTGTCAGAACTTAATTAAAATCACTTAGAAACGGTTAAAATAAAACCACTTTTTTACGCAAAACGAGTTTTTTTAACCGACTTACCAAAAAGGAGGAGGTTCTATATTCGACTTCGTGTATGTTTTTTTTTTCTTTTTTTTTTTTGTGTATTTTCACCGATATCTCCGTCAATTATGGACCGATTTAAAAATTCTTTTTTTGTTTGAATGAGTATGTTTCGAAATTGGTCCCATTTTAATTTGGTAAAGATCTGATGAAGAACTTCGAAGATATACAACAGCACTCTTCAATAAATAACGGGAATTCTCTCGGAATTGCTGCAATCGCATGTCTTTTTGTTGTCCATTTCATGACATAACATCACGCCAGTATGCTCTTGAGAGGTACGCAGATTTCTCATTTCACACTTTATGTTCAAGTTTCATGATATTCGGCTAATCTATTCTGGCGTTAAGGTAACTTACTCAACAACTTGCCTATTAGATAAGTACAAATAAAAAGTGAAAAATAGAAAACATTTTTACAAAAAAATACTACCGACTTCCAAATAAGAAAACTACAAAGTGAAAAATAACTTTATTTTTGGAAGTCGGTGTCCGTAACGCAAAAAAAACGGTACCTACGAAAGACACCGACTACCAAAAATAAAGTTATTTTTCACTTTGTAGTTTTCTTATTTGGAAGTCGGTAGTACTTTTTTTGTAAAATTGTTTTTTATTTTTAAATTTCATGTTTGAGCTAGCCATTGACATCGATTTTGCCTGGTGGAAAGCGATGGAAGAGATGCACGAATGGAACAAATGAGCCCAGAAGGTAGTGGTGGAAACTAAACACTTAGATTTTTCCAATCATAAAGTACAACTAGATATGTCCAATCATAAAATATATATCGCTGAAATACAACAAAAAAATAATGTTTTTTTTTACGACAAAGCATTTTTGTTTTTATTTAATTTAGAAGCATCAGTGTAACATTGTCGCGTCGTATTTGTCTTCAGGAGTCTTTAGCTGCGACGAAGAATTCGAGACCGAGTTACGTTGGTCTTACCTTTATAGGTTTATGTACAACACAAAGCATTATTAACTTTCCTGTAATTACATAATTTCCTAAGTAGCTCTTACGTGCTCATCTTTTGTTCATCGTTCCTACGTGGAATTAAAACAGTAATGCTTTATCTTCCGATCGCTGTTCCATGCATGCAGTTAATTAGTTATGTTCTCACTTAGTTTGCCATTAGTCTGTTGTATCTAGAATGTAACTAGTTTTGGTATTTAGTTGAGGTTTCCTGGAATTTCAATATCAGGATAACTTGGTTATATCTAGAACTCGATCAAAAATTCCTTTTGTAGTTGTGGTGAAGTTGTTCAGTAGCTGGAATATCCCATTTAATGACAACAACACCAACAACAAACAACAACAACAACTTTCGAAAATGATCTTTTTCTATCCGTGTCGAAATTACCTACACCTAATCTTACTGTTTGAAACCAGGAAGTTGTCACGTTTATTGCAGCATCAGATCATCAAGGATGCAGGTGAAGAGTTTTTTTTTTTCGGCAGGAATGGGCAATCTTCATTGGACGCCCCAGCTGCTACACATACGAGCCAGTCTGGGCAGTGATGAACTCACTTAGGTACCTACCGACTAAAACACCACTCCTTCCTTACAATGAATTCACTCCAATCACACACACACACACACACAATGAATTATAGCTCTTCACGAACTGCAGGTTTCTTATGGGTACAAAAAGAAGTTATCAGAATAATTCCAAATCAAAAACACACGCATAAAACAGTTAGTATAAACATTAATAACCCGGAATCAATAGTTGAAACAACCGTCAATTCCCACACTCGTAAACATTGAAACCGTAAAAAGTACTGGCAGGGATCACGTGAACGTGCCAAATGTTCTATACTGCCCTTGTAGGGAAAAGAGCGGTATCTCAAACTTTTCAAAAAATCTTTTTTTATTTGCTTCGGAGAGCTTAAAACATTTCGTATTAGATGGGATATTAAAAAAATTACTTTACTGGAAAATTGCAACGAAAAACACTACGCATACTGACAATTATATGAAAGCAACTCGGTCTGTTTCTTTTTTTCGTTTCCACATTGCTAAACCGATCTTAATAATAAATTGTAACATAGATATATCCCAGCTAGGCTCTGGCGAAAGACATAAGACAGATTTTAGCGATATACCACACGAGCAAAGCCTCGGGCAGTAACTATTTTTAAATACAGTTAAATACAGTTGTGTAACTATTTTGGTGTACAACAAAGTATATTCGATCTCTCTTTTTGTTTACTATAATGCCATTTAGGTATTGAATTATTTTACGCAGATTTCCTTTTTTCTAGAAACTCCCTTTGCTTGAGTTACTACATTTTGCCTTCCGAGGGCAGTATAGGCAACAAACGGATTGTTTGCTTGTAATCTAAATCCGCACAGGTATATCGCACATTTGAATAAACCAACGTTTTTCTAGCCCCCATTTCAGGGTTAACGTAAAAACTGTTCCCGCATCCGTCAATGTTTGTTTTTGTATGTCTTTGTAGTGTTTTCTCGTGTTCCGTTTCTGTGACTACGGGTTATCGACGAATTGGTATATTTGGTTAATACTTTATTCAAGATTTTTGGTTTTTCATTGTTTAATCTACGAGTGTCATTAAACTGTTTCTGTCAACCAAAACACCATCCAATCAAATATTTAGTAATTTGGAGAGCTTTATCATTAATTTGGGCATATAATATAATTTAAAGAGCAGGAAAATACTGGTTGATCTTGGTCCAAGAGAGGGAGTCGTGGAAGAAGATGCAGGAAACCTTTACCTATAGGAGGGGGTGGGTCCATATTCCAAATTCTAATAACTAGCTATACTATCAATTAGTAAACAAACAAAGTACTTAAAAAATACCTACTACAAGATTTAAAATGGAAACAAAAAGGCTTACATATTCTTGTATCATTAATTTATCTTTATGGTGTTCAACATAATTTCTAATAGTAATGTCCACAGAGAACTATTTGGAATCTGTCCATTTTAAACATTTCCATTTTTCAAATCTCCGACAATGATGATGATGATTCTTCTAGGCAAACCTGCTTTACCATCGACCACATCATCGTTTACCATCAGGTGAGATAGTGGTCAAGCGCGAGCATAGAGAAGAAGAATACATGCAAATAAGAGTAAAAAAACAATATGGTTAAAACTTCTTGTAACTTCTCCTCTACCTACTTCCAAACATTCTACCGATGCCACCACAATACTTCAACAGAATAGCTCTCACACACAACTACTCAATCAACACCAAACACAAGTCAATGGCAGTCTAACAATTAATGAAATATCACTCAGTATTTAGTCCCACCGATATTGCTGTACTCGTACCTATGCGGTTGAAGCTGCATCGGCCTCAGAAACGCCTGGAATGCTGCTCACCCCAGCGTGCCTATACATCGCGATATAATTGCTTTAGCAACCTGCTAGCTTACTCGTAACACCGCCTATTAAATTTGGTGTAGGTGCTATCTGTCTACCTAGTAAGTAATTGTGGAGAATTGCTAGTTTGGTGTTTATCGTTGTGTAATCATCAATATGTTATCCACAAGAGCATAATAGATTATGGATAACAAACACTTACTGTATTATCGTCTTCTAATGTTCTTCCCTAATGACAGCACCACTGTTAAGAGAATTAATCCATGATGTAATAATTAACTTAATCTAAAATACATTTATAGCTTGTTACTTATTTACATTAGTTGAGGGTATTTTTTCTTTTGAAATAGTTATTGTGTCGATAGGAGGGTAGTGAATTTCCTCTTTTAAAGCACTTAAAATATCGGTCTTAGTATATCAATGTTGTCGTGTTGACAAACGTAATGTGTTTGGTTTTTCCAATTTAATTTTTCACATCTAAAATCACAACAATGCAAATACAGCCATCATTTTGGTAGGAAATAAGTACGAATTACTCTCTTTAAATAATACCTATATATTTTAAGCAGATGGTCATACGTATAAGGTAATATGTATGACCCATATTTGTAATACTTCTCAGAATTAATTAAATTATAACCCATAACGGTGGCAACACAACCCACGCCCATAGACCATATTCAGATGTACTTCCAACCTCGTGGCCGTTTCTCATTCTTTATTCATCACTGGAACCTGTTCAATTAATGTAACACCCCTCAACAGAACTACCCATGTCAATCAATGTCTATTTCGTGTCCTCACATCCCATTTTGAATCTATCCTTTTGTGTGTGTCTTATGTAATTCTTTGCTAAACATGTTGGTCCCCTGTGGAGTCTTTCAATCAGTTTCGATATGGTTCTGCCTGAATTTTGTGTAGCAGGTTTTTCGAAGTTGGTGGCTCAAATTGATGGGTATCAATTTTGGGTGTCAATTTTTTTAGTATTAAATTGACTTTTTTGTGTTGTGTTACAGAAAACTAAGTTCTTAAGAACCAAAGACTTTTTTATTTTTAATATATCTTAGTTTGACTGGCTGTGAAATGATTGGTTAAAGCCAAAACTTCGTTATTCTGTTTACGTTCACCTGTTTTGCGCTTGTAAAATATAGCATTCGCTTTTCGGTAATGCATGGAATACTGCTCTCACCTCTGGGACAGATCTGCCAAATGCCAGCTTGATGCACTTGATTCGATTGACAGACGGGCCAAGAGGCTTATTGGCAACGATGCACTGGTCGCTTCAAAGCTCCATAGCATCGAAAATCGACGCCGAATTGCCAACTTGTCGGTTTTTTTATCAGTTACATTTCGGGGAGTGTGCGACAGAACTGCACATTTTGATTTCGCCTAGCCCTTTCTATCATCGGACTACAAAATATATGGAAATACGCCATTAGTATGTGGTAGACTGCCCACCCATAAGCACAAAGCGTTTTGCTAATACTTTCATTGTGCGCAAAGGTAAAGAATGGAATGCCCTGCTGGAGCTGAGCAGTGGTGGCCCAGTGGTAACGGCCGCGACTTACAAGTTTTAGGTCGTGGGTTCAAACCCAGGCAGGCGCTTGACTTTATGGGAATTATTTCACCACTACTGCTCTCAAAACGGTGAAGAAGAAAAACAGAGAGGAAACCGGCATGTCTTAGAACCTAAAATTCGAAGACATGTGACATCCACCAACCCGCACTGGGCCCGCGCGTGGTGGATTTTGGCTCAAACGCGAGCCCTCCAATAATGAAAAAAACACAAATGTATAGGTACGACTCTTTGTTCTCTTCGTTTTATAATTTGATCCCTTTTTTCATACAGATTCGTTCCAGTCTCCTGTCCTACAGAAACCGTGCATATTTTGGTGAAATATACAATATGATGGCGATACTTATAGTATAGTTTTCTTTCAGTGAAAGTTTTCGTAATGAGATTTAATACTTTCAGAGATTATCTTATACAAACAAACATACAAACGATTTTTCTATCTTAACAAACTTCTTTGAGATGTAACTATAAAGAAAACGATACAAATACGAACAACTTGAATATGCATAATGTACTATCTAAGTTATTCATGAATGCAAATGTAAAAATCACAGACTTTTTTCAAAGCGATCCCCGAAGCATATTATAGTGACGAAAGTAAACAGAAGGGTAAATAAGAGGATGGCGCTAAGGGGATGAATCTTCTCATACAATGCCGGAGGTCAGTTAGGGTCACATTTAATATACTCCCCAAAATGTTGTATTACCCTCTAAGGGATGCTGCTTGGGTAGCTGCGCAGGTAACTACACTATATACTTTTGTGTAGTGTAAGACAAAATTATGGACACAGTTAAAATATGTTTTCAATTGTTTGCCCGAACTAAAGTAGGCGTAAAATGAAGTTGAATCAAAATATAATAGTACCTACCACAAAGTAATGTGATACAAATAAGTCGTACACGTGTCTGATTAACGTTATTCCACGTAAAGAAAATCCAGATTTTTCATAGGTTGACACCTGTCAAATATCATGTCATATTTTCAAGTACTGATGTTATTACAATTCTTATTCAAGACCAGTTAAAATTGTAATATTAAAAAATAAAAGTAATAGGTATAGTAATTAATGGCTTGTGTTTAAACACCGCCCAAAAAAGTACCTATTTTACTACCAAAAAAATTCTAAACGGTTACCAAAATGGATAAATGGTCACCAAATAACGTTTCCTAAAATATTATGAAATAAATCCATTTTTTCGTATTATTGACTGCCAAAAAAATATATGGACGCCTTTAAAGTCGACGGAGCCCCGCTGCGCGGGGCTCCTATTTCCGTCCGCAGGGTCTAAAGTAACCTAACACGAACGAGATGACGGGAGCCGAGTTCGCTCGCTTTGCTCGCTCACTTCGGCTCCCGTCATCTCGTTCGAACCTAACCTGTCCGTGTCGGGGTGCCCTAAGCTCCTGAGCTCGCTTCGCTCGCTCTTGGACTAATTCGTTAAAAACACGAATACACCCGGTATATTAATCTTTGAGTTGGATAGAATTTGGTGACCGTTGATCCATTTTGGGAACCAATTATTTTATTTGGTGCCTAAGCTTAGAGTCTTAAAAATATTTTTGATGACCGTCTAAATTATACCCGTAATTAATTAGGATTATTAATTAGATTTTTAATTTCTTACGTAGAAAGTTATCGCGGCATGTAAAATGGGAAACGTCAACGGACTTCTTAAATTGTGACGACTTTAGTTGGTATTATTGTACAGTGATGGCGTACGAACTTTGCTATTGCATTAAATTCCTGTGTTGGTTTCCGCTTGGAATTCTAATTAGCGGTGTGCGCATACATAATAATCTGTTCTCACGACACGAATTTCCATGCTAAGCGTTTGAATTACAGCCTGCAAAATTTTGTGAAATATTGTCACGTTCTGCAATACAAGTTTATTGTATGATTACCTGTAATGAGATGATGATGATTCGAGTTTGTTGTTTGTATTTGATGAAAATTTGACTAGGCTGTAATCCGATAATTTGGAAAATAATATCAATGAGTCATAACTTTAACGCAAGTCAAGTTATGCAACTGATTGTTGAAAATTTTTAGGGTTCTTACCCGAAGGGTCGAAACGGAGCCATATTACTGTCACTCACGTGTCTGTCCATCGTCTTTCACACAATGTTGTTCGTAAGAATTTTTTAACTTCCCATTGATCTATGACCCTGATATTTGGTGATAATGTTATTATTACGTATATTTTGTAAAAATGCGATGTCAATACACTTGACACGCGAAGTAACTATCCGTGATTTTATTCCGACTTTCAAAATGTCGAAATTTAACGTTGAAACCGCTTTTAATGAATTGACGAAGAAAGTTGCAGCGTTGACTTTTACTAACAAATACCAATATATCAGATTTTTCATTGGTACTAAATGTGCGAAGTCCAACACGCACTTGGCCGGTTTTTTTAAAACTTCAATCACAGTAGCTATTGGCGTTTGAACATTTGTTACATTAATTTAGTTATAATATTTGTTTCAGAAAAACAAAACAAAAATTTCAACAAATATTATTGTTGTTCCTTGCTAGTCCCGTTATAAAGAAAAACTAATGTAAACCTCAAACTAAACAATAACTTTGAAAAACACTTTTACACGCCCATTCTAACCTTATTCAAACAAACAGAAAATTTCAACACATTAAATACAGTTCGCCGCGAAAAATTTCCATAACATTATTTTATATGGCCTCAAGTGTAAAAGAGATGGTGAAATGAATGTCGCCTGTGGGACCATAAATCCTTAAATATTAAAACTGGCGTGGCAGTGACCATAGCTACGAAGAGGAATAATGAAGACATTCAACATGTTTGTCCTGTGAAAAGGGATGCAGTTTGTTTCAGATTTTTCATGAAAATAAAACGGTCTTTTGTTTTGTATTGTTTTTAAGTGAAAACTTCTTTAGTCGCCATTAACGATTTTTGGTACGGACAAAAATTATGAGTTCGCGTCAGCGGCGTGCTATTGTGATTGTGATAGTGTCATCGACATGCTGATGTGACAGCGTCATCGACATACTAATGTGACAGCGTCATCGACATGCTATGTGACAGCGTCATCGATATGTTAATGTGACGTGTGACGGAAAAATCTGTGTTTTAGTCTGACTTCTGTCACATTTCCCCATGACTGCCTTTTTGTTATCTTCAGGTTTTTTTTGCTTTGAGGCCTTGAGTTGAACGTATGCATTTGTGATTATTTTTATCTATAACGTGACTAGTAAACATTATTTTTGAACTGATTTAAGGAGTAGCGACAGCAAAATTTTTTTTTTTAACTAAAATTATCTTTATACATATATCTTATATATTTTACTTTGAATTTTATTCATCTCATTTATATTTTCTAACTAACTGAAATCGTCACCGACCAATGCTAGCACTGTTAATTTACACAGTAGAACAGTCTTTTGAAATCATTGTATTCAAATATTAAATTTTATATTTAGATTAATATATTCAGATTATTCTTTTACCAATACACTTCTGAATAATTGAATAAACTTGACTCTCAGATAATAAGCAAATTAAAAGGAATCGAGCCGTCCGATGTTCTTCTTTGTAGGCAAATAAGGCAAACTATTACCAATTTTCAGACAGTTAATATTTCCAAGAAGTAATATAATAATAATTTGATTTCTCAAGTGATCTTATCATTTAATTTACAAAGTAAAATTGCGGTACTTCAAAAATTTTATTTTCTCTATACAAAATTTTATTTTTAAGCTTGAGAATTTCACTCACCACAGCCACTTCAAAAATACAAGGTGGGCAACTTAATATATCAAAGAAAGTCTTAATATATTTTTAAATTAGGCAACAATAATATTCTTCTTAAACAAATGTAAAGTACCGCCAAGATTTGGTCCGCCCCTCGAAAAATAATTTTGTCAGTATGAAACTTGAGAATCAAAGAGGGCTCTTAGTGAATTAATTTTATTGCCTCGAAAACTCATCGTAAATGACTTTTATAAGAAAAGAGAAATAAGACTTTTTTATTTTTTGCTTGCAAATCCATCGCTACGGTTGAAATTAGAAATTAAATTAAATTAGAAGACATTTTCTGTTTTAAGTTTGTTATTGTGGGTTAAGTTTTGTTGAGAATTGGCTGGTATAAATCGGTTAATACTACTACTGTTGTTCGATCCCATATGAGTAACAGGAGAATGATGCATAACGTGGTGAAATTTATTTAATTAGTCTCTCTCTCATTTCAACTCTGCGCCAATATGTAATTTATGTGTCGCGGGTCGTTTATTTCAAACTCCTTAGCACTGGGAAACTTAGGTCGTGACATTTCCTGAGGAAGTTTTTTAGCCTATTTCAAAGGACGGGTTTATTTAAAAAAAATACCCCTGGTATAATGAGTTAAAACATTTTGCTCAAACTATCCGTTGACATCAGCTTTCTTTTGATCCTCAACTCAAGACCCACAAAAAAACATTTCCTGCCCAAATTACCGTTTTAATATTACCTGAATTTTAAACACAAAAATATCCTGGAAAGCCGCATCAATCAAATTAAATGTCTACCCAGAAATGAGCAGGTAAAAGGCAACATACATTCGTTGTACATAATATTTTTACGTCAAGAGTTACGCGTTTTGGTTAGAAGGAAAGCAATAAAGGTATATTAAAGCTACGCATAATAGGGAACGTATGGCATCAGTCATTCTGTCGCGGAGTACGTCGGATATTTTCAATCTGCTGAGTTCGTTTGAACGTGCGTCATCATTACGCTTTATTAAAGCGTAACAAACGCTGACTTCCAATGAGATGGGAACATACCGCAACGTCTGATGTTATGGATTGGTTGGTGTTGAACAGTTTTGCGTGGAGTTAAAACTGTGGTTACTGACGTACTTCGTGAAACTTTTGATTTTTGTGTGGTAAAGATTCTTCCTAATGGCGTTTTGTCTTCATCTATAAATCCTGATGCTATCGACTGCAGTGCTGAGGCAGGCCTTTATTTTATTTATCTCTCTTAGGAGTCACCACGCTTCTGGGTCCTGTGTTTTACCTGTGTTTGATTTTTACAGGAAATTGGTCCGCTTTATGGAAGGTCTTTCCATGCTGCCTCTTTCAGTACGCGGTCGCTACTTCAGTAGAACTATTAGACCCCATCAGCCATCCGTTCTGCGCGCAATGTCCACTCCTACATAAGTTTAGCAATTCATCATGCTACATTGGTAACATTGGTCTTGCCGCGGATCATCTCTTCATTTCCAATTTCATCATGCAGGTTAATTGTATGCGTCTGTGTCGCGTATTTTCTTAAAAAAATATTTGGACTTTTTCATAGCTAATTTTATCACCAAAGCCTGGCAACAGCAAACGATATTTCTAAAACAAGGAACAAGTTGGCCCCAAGGGAATCTCAGTATGAAGCATTTATTTATGTTGTATCACAAGTTTAAGGCTAAGTACTCAATCAATCATTCTAACAGGTCCCACAGGTTCTCTTCAAGTTTCCGTAAATTACTTCAATATTTGTTTTTCCTGACATCGAGAATATGCTTTCGGTAGGAAAATATTATTATTACTCTATCGCCATGTAGGTACCTATTAGATATTTGTTTAAGGTTAAATGTTTATGTACGTAACTGAAGTCTAGATATAGGTTTAAAAAAAGGGTACAGCTTAAGCACCCCTATTTAGATTTCAGTAATTTACTAGCGAACGACAAGTATCTGTACGAATTAACCTACGATACGTTATTTAAGAACCGACACTGATTTAATCATATTTCAGATAGGTTTCTACCTACATAGGTACTTACCTACATATCTAATATACAGAAATTAAATAACTTTTATTGATTTAAGTATTTAAAATAGACTTAAGATATGACTCTTATGAAATAAAAGCAATTACTAACCTTTTTTGACCCTGCCTGCATTTATAACACTTTGCCTAGACAGCACTGAACTAGCTACAACAGTATTTATTTCATAACGTTTCTAGTAAATATCTCTCTTTAGGCTGGTTGAGTTAAAAACCACCAATGACAGCAGAGGCGAATCAGCCTTCGTTCATACAGTATTCGGTTGGCGACGAAATTCAATAAGAAACTTTTCGTTAGCTTAAGCACCGGAAACTCTCAAGTTAAATCCATTTATTTCTTTAACTTGAAACGGTTAAGTAACGCACTGTACCGGTCGCTTGTTTAAGTAAAAGACAAACTTCTTCCGGTCGAGTGCTAAATACTTGGCCCAATCTTGGGGCTTGTTACTAAGCTAAGTTTTTTGGGGAAACCATTTGCATTTTTAGTGGGACTTAGAATGTACCTAAACGTACTGCAGCCAGTGCAAGCTGAATTCAAAACTGCTGAAACAATTGGTACAGTTAAATTTTGACTGTTAGTAACAGAATATATTCATAAAGGAGCTCGTGAGTCGATCTTCGAGTTAAAGCAAAGCTTGCCGAGATCGGTCCATGGTCCAGTTATTACATATTATTTTACTAGCTTCTGCCAGCGACATCGCCCGCATGAAAAGTGTTTTTTTTTAATCCCAAGGGAACATTATACCGGGTAGCCAATGTACTATTCCAGGCTATAATCTATCTCTGAGCAAAATTTTATCCAGATCCGTTCGGCCGTTCTGGCGTGATTGCGTAACAAACATACATCCATCCAAACTTTCGCATTTATTATATTTGTAAGATTTACTGTACCTATAATAACATGTCGTTCGTTGACTTGTGTGTGCCCTGGCGGTTTAGTGGCATGCTCTCTATAATGAATATCTCATCATGGTGTTGGATCATTCGGTCTACTACATGATGGTTGAGCTGAGTGGTACCAATCCATACGTCTTGTTTGTGAACGGGCGCCATCAGTTCAGATTAGTCATAACTTTGCTGCCTTGGCCTGTTTTTAATTTGGTACTTTTTGTATTTTTAAATTTTTTGTTTTACGCTAGACGCTTTTGCTCGCCCGTCTTCTAACATCGTTCTCACATATGTATATTTTTCGAAGAACAATGATGTAACCAAATACTTGTAATTAAACTGATGGAAAAGAGTGTCCGTGGAGTGTCTTGCACATTCTTCTCCATAGAAACTAGAGAGGATATCAGTAGGTCCTGACGCTTGCGAATGTGCTACTAGATTCATCTTTTTTTTTGTTTGACAATTCAAAAGTACCTTTAAGATTTAGTTGAAATAAAATATTTTGATTTGATTTGACATTTAATAACTCCCCCGTGCCTCGGCAACCACATTATGCATTAGATGGCGATAGCGATGGCGCATTGCCGTACGTCTTGTAGTTAAGCTTTGATCAAATGATGACTAAGGTCCCAACCTTAGCCATGATTGATCAAAGCTTTGCTCCACGTTCACGTCTAGCCTTAAGAAAATCTAGAGTGATGAGTAGGTATGAAAAACAAAATAGAAGTTACCCTTCTCAATAAAATACTCAACCAAATCTTATAACTTTCATAAGTCTCTATAATACTCACGTCTACTCTCTGAGATTTACCGTCATCCTCAGATAAATAGGTTTTATTCCTCAAATACGTAAGCCGAGGCATTGTAACTATGTCACGTGAGGAACCACGCACCGCTATAACAAAATTATAAGGGTTCTAGTACTTTAGGGATTCTAGAAATGCTGAATAAGTTATTTCGCTAGACTTCATGTTAGTAGCAGAGACGGGGTCTTTCTGGGACTGAGATTTGAAGCTAGAGTTGCAGTTATTATTTTTGAGAAAGCAGTTTATTTGTTAAGTCAGGATTTTTCTCCTATTAAAAAGCCTACCTACACGAATAAACCACGGTCTCAACACTTATTGCACTAACTTTAGTAATGGCACTTTTATTTTAAATTTTTATAGGAGATGAAACCATTATAGTGAAATTAGTAGGTGTTTAAGATTTATTTCTTTCATTGAACAAAAGCATCTGTCAAGTGTCATCAGTTCGACGTTCAATGCGACTCACATCCAGCGGATTCCCGCAACCTGCTGTAGGTCATCGGTCTACCTTGTGGAAGGACTTCTAACGCTGCGTTCTTACTTACTACTCCTTATCCTTAATAACTTTGGTTCTCCTGCGTATATCTTCATTTCTGATTCGATCTCGCAACAAGGAAACTCCGTACAAAACCTTCTACATTGCCCTATGGATGAGCATGAGACTCAGACATTTAGTAGCTTTAAAACAAACAGTTATTGCAATGTATTTTCAACTGCCTCATGCAATACAAATGTTAATAAACAAAAACAAAGCAGTGAATGCAAACGATCAACCTACTTGCCATTAAAAATTAAAAGCAAACTGCAAGCGAACCCATTGAATACCTCACATTCAAACATGCTACTGAATATAATGAAAGAACATAATATTCGACGTGCGATATTAATATTTGCTAAGGTTTCATTTCCTCCATTTAATAGTTTGCTGGAGTTTTAATTAAATATTGATCTAATTGAAACTGGAACTTGTCAACTCGAGCGAAATGAATGAAGTGCTTATGAAACCGTTGCAGTATACGTAACTACTTCTAGATATATTATCATAGTCTACTTGTATCTTTATTACTGTACCAGCTGTCAGTTTTATGAAAAGGGTATTTATTGCTGTGCTTGTTGTGAAATGGTTTAATGCCAGAGTCTGCTAATAACACTCGAGTGAAAATTTAAAGTTCAAATGTTTGCTTCAGTTTTTTACTTTTATATAGCTGAGAAACTGATTTTTTCTCAGCAATTTGTTTATATCAGGGAAGCTGATGATGAGTCCCACTAAAGCTTTAGTGTATGTTCCTATTTATGTACACACTTTACAGACTTCCCACGGTATGAAGGAAACGAAAACATTAAAGCAATCAAGTTAATGTTTTCGTCTCATTCATATCATGGGAAGTCTTTTCTGGAGTCTAAGATTAATGTCTTTTTCAGATTTTTTTGTTAAAAAGTTTTTATTTTTATCTCTGTTTAGTTTTGGTAGGTACCTGTAATTAACTTTAAAAACATTTATAACCAAAGTAAATCTCATGAAAATTCCAATAAGCCCAAACACGACTAGTACATATTGTTTTATTGTCGGAGTTCCAGTGCCTCAGTGTTCTAGTGGACCTTCCAGCTTCATCATCAGATCAGATTTATAAGTATTTGATTAATTATAGTAGGTTTCGATATAACTTATACCCGTGACATATTTAGCATTAAGGAGTTCCTGTGGCCATCTGTGGTTTTCTTCATCAGTTCCACTTCACCAAATGATACTTTCTGAGTAAAAATGATTGCATTGTTGATGAAAATACTAAAGTCAGTATATGTATGCCTATTATATTAGAGGACACAGGTATTCACTCGATTTCTCCAAGATACCATATTTAGATCCTGACTTGATAACCACTTGACTACCTGGAAAGTATACCCTTTCAAACAAAAGGAGATTTTTTTCGAATTGGTCTAGGCGTCTTTGAGGAACCGAAGGATATACATAAAAAAAGATTCCGACGAATTGAAAACCTTCTCCTTTTTTTTTGATGTCGGTTGAAAAGCTTTCGCAGACTGGCTCGTCACGTGAACCTTTTTCTTCTGTCATGTCGATTTGACTAAAATTTTGTCCGACCAGTATGTAGCCACCTGGATAGCTCTGTCGATGGCTTTGTTCAAATTCTAGTATTCGTCTATGAAACAGTCGCAATATCGCTTTGCGTCTGTCTACGGGATCCTTTATAGAAATAAATACTTAATCATTGCGAATACTTAAGCTTTGAGGCAATGAATCTAAAATTAAGAAACATACCTAAGTAGCTTTTTTGCGTGGATAGGCCCCTATAATAATTATTATTTACATAGTCTCTAGATTTATTGGCTGCCTCAATTATTAAGTACTTACGTAGGTATACGAGTAGTATACATATATTTTAAGATATGTTTGGAAATCGAGGCCATCGTCTATCAAAGTCAGCTCTTAAGTTCCGGTATTATGATGGATTTAATCTTAAAGCTGCTTACCATGTTATTCTTAGTAAAGTTTAAATATATTTTGAAAGTAATTCCGTAACATCCTCGAAATTATAATTTGATTTTGGTAAATATTTGTTGTTACGTATGGTGTCAGACGTAAAGAATCTCACCATCCCATACCTTCCCGTGGGAGTCGTAGAAGGCGACTAAGGGACACACCAGAGAATGGGCATCAACGTTCTCTGTGCACTTTAACAACAAACTGCGATCGCCAACCCACCTGCCAAGCGTGGCGATTTGACGACCAAATGGGGGCCAAACCAAATTGAAAAGCACAAGAAAAAACGGCCCCGAGTGCCCGGCATCCCGTCTACTCTCGGCTACGGTAGCGGTTGAGGCGATGGCGTGGCAAGGGGTGCGAAGAATCCCCATAGTGGACCCGGCTATCCCAATAAACACCGACGACTGGACCTGGCAACGTATAACAAGCGAACACTCTACACCGACGAGAAGATAGCCCGAGGAAGAATTAGGCAGGTTACGGTGGAGTATTATAGGATTATCTGAAGTCCTGGAAGGCGCTGGATGTGAGAAGCACGGAATCGGTCAATATGGCGACACCTGGGGGAGGCCTATGTCCAGCAGTCGACGTTTTTCGGCTGAAATGATGATGATGATGATCTGAAGTCCGAAGAGAGGGAGAGTAGTCAATAATCCTCAAATCTGGTAACTTGCTCTATTACCGAGAGGGTGACCGGAAGCCCCAGGGCGGTGTCGGGTTTATCATCGACAAGTCCCTTGTTAACAACGTGGTGAAGATCGAGTGTGTTGACCAAGGTAGCGTACCTTATACTCAAAATATCCTCGAGATATTCGCTGAAGGTACATACAGGTCTACGCCCCGACCACGGCACATCCCGACGACGAGGTAGAGACCATGTATGAGGATATCTCTAGTCAACCAAGAAGCAATTGTTCAATGATGTCTCAGTGATCAATTCGGTGAAAACCGGGAGCGATCACCGCATGGTGAGAGGCACATTGAAAATTAATATCAAGCTTGAAAGGTCTCGACTGATGAAGTCTACGCTCCGTCCAGCATAGATCCAGATGCAAAACCCCGAAAGTTTTCAGCTCGAACTCCAGAATCGTTTGGAGTGCCTAGGGAGCTCCGTGGACGAATACAGCGATGGGTTCGTGGGAGCTGTCCATACGGTCGGGTCTAAGTTTTTCAAGACCCGCCGTACAGATTTAAACAAAAAGCTCTCTGATCCTACTCTCCAGCTTATGACGGAGAGGCGTGAGATGATCCTGCAGAATTCAGACGATGCGTTTAAATACCGGCGGCTCAATAAACAGATCTCAAAGTCCTTGTAAAATGATCCCCGCCGCTTTAATACCGAGCGTATTAAAGACGCGACTGGGCAGAATAAGGGCTCCAAGGTCTTTGCAAGAGATCTGATTATTGGGCAGAGCCGGCTCACGAAACTGAAGACCGACGATCGCAGGATCGTATCCGCCAAATCGGAGCTTCTGAGGGAGATCGAGAGATTCTAGAGGCAGTTGTACACGTCAACCAGTAAACCCGTCGCGAATCTAGCAAAAGACTCTAGAGCTAATTGACCCGACACTATAACTCTCGCATAACGGATGGCCGATGGGGCAGAAAGGTTCTGAAGTGGCGACCGCGAACCGGAAGACGTTGCGTTGGAAGACCTCCCACCAGGTAGACCGATGATCTGGTGAAGGTTGCGGGGATCTACTGGATGTGAGACGCACGGGACCGGTCAATGTGGCGACGATTAGCGGAGGTCTATGTCCAGCAGTGGACGTCTTTCGGCTGATGACTATTACAATTCTTTTTATTGCTTTTTCTTCCCTCAGAAAGAAAACGTTACAATTTCCATTAATAAAAAAACTCAGGTGAGTTTCAAAAGTTTTAATATTCGAAATATACAGCGCATTCAACCATCCATCACTGCGCCGATATCGAACCGGTCAAATGCACTCACTACAAAACTGATTGATTATTTTCTAGTATAAATCGTATAAAGAGAAATAGGAGAAGAGGAACTTGAACACTTTTGGCAACGACAGGTTTTTTCTCGGATTTTAATGATATTTAAGTCAAAGTTAACGTCAAATTCTTTATTTCAATTAGGCCAATAAGCGGCACATATAAACGTGATAGATAAAAAAAATCTACCGTCCATTTGCAAAGGTGGGTTGTTATGGAGAAGAACGGACAAGAAACTAAGGATTTAATCCTTTTAGAGTCAAATAACTAATAGTATTTCAGAACATAATTTTGCAGAACAGCTGTGCTGCCGGCCGTCAGGTCAGCCGCCCAGATCGGGCCCCATGAAGGGCCATAGATCGCACGATCCCCACATAGAGCCGCCTACAGGCAGCGCTCGGGCCCCCCAGATTGGGAAGCAGCGTTGACAGCGCCCCAGACGCGTCCAACAACTTGGGCACCAGCCGCCTGAAGTGGGGGCCGAAATCCCACCGGCTGTCGAGCACCAATCCCAGGTACTTCATGGTTGACTCGACAGCGATTCGAGCCCCCGCGACGACGATGTGGGCATCGGGCGGTGGCGCCCGCCGGGGGCCATGAAATACCATGGCCTCCGACTTGTTGAGGGCCACCTCCAGGCCAAGGCGCCGTATGCGGCTCATACCTTGATACCCTGGCACAACACTCATGCCGGTCAGTCTTTGTGGAGGCCACGCAATTTGCTCATCACGCGCCACATACGTTATGTAAACAGTTACTCTGCACCGAACATATCACGTATAAATATGTTTCGAGCGGCACACTTGTCTGATCTAATGGAAGAGTATTTTTTTAAGTCTTTGTTATGTAAGATTTTCATAGTGATTTATATGAAGACTGTCAAATTTAGAAAATAAAAATAAGTTTATTTGTTATTTGTTTTAGAAGTTGTATTTATATTTCAAAGTTTCATTTAAAATACTTATTTTCTAACTCATTCAACATTGTTTTATTCATATAAATCCATTATAAACCAATAATTACTACAAAAGTAGAAATTGATCATTTAAAATTGTGTGTCGTGTGAGTAATATGCTCGCGTGCGCTTCTCCGTGTAACAAACTGAGGCGCGCCTTCTCACGGGCAAGGTAAGACTAGTGTAAAAATGCCTGGCTTCTGAGTAACAAAGATCTACAAATGGCAGCCGGGACAAACGGCTTAATGTGCTATGAATCTGGGTATGTTAAGTTGGTCACCAGCTACGGCCTGACCGCGGCAAGCATTGCTTAACCTTGGAGATCGACACGTATGGCTGTTATTGTATAGCCACGAGCTCTTCAATAATTATTGCCTATAGAATGTCACAGTCTAAAATCATGTTATTTCTAAATCTTATTACAATAAAACAATTAAAAAACCGGCCAAGTGCGTGTTGGTCTTCGCACATTTAGGTTTCCGATCCTTGTCCGCAAAATCAAGTAGGTTGTAATAGGAAAAATGAAGAAATTTCAAAGAAAAGATCCGATTTATCAGTATATTTGTATTTGTTAGTAAAATATACATAGTAATAAACATTATCACCGAATTTCAAATTAGGTGTATGGGAATTTAAAAAAATTTTCGGAACAAAATTTTGTAAAAAAGGCTGACTTTGGTGCCTTCTCATTCCTTTATTTTAAATATTAAAAAAAATACACTATTTATCTACTTAATGAGCTCTTAACAACGATATCCTTTTCGATGGATTCCTTTCGATAGTAGGTATTTTTTTTATTCGCGCACACCTTTAGCTCTGTGCTCTTAAAAAACATTTAAAAATATTTTTTGACAATTTGTATGTCTTTGAGTCAACAAGATGCGTATACTGAGAAAATTTGAAAACTGTAGCGCCAACCTATTGGCGGTAAAACCTGTGTGTCAGTCGGACACGTGAGTGACAGCAAGAACCCTTCGGGTACGACACCCTAAAAAGACAATGAAATTACCAACTTACTTCCAAACCTTACATAATTAAGAAATAAGCGAAGTATGTACTTCATTTTTTCTTAATTATGAAAGGCTTTCATATTATTAGACTCTTCAGTTGTCGCCTCTTTAAGTTCTTCAATATCCTGAAACATAAGTAAAAGTTTAAGTCCTAACTTTCATTCACAAACTCCCAACTTGCGAAAGATGGATATTCCACCGAATATTCGACTCTCTCAAGAACACATTTACAAATGGACTCATCTGTAGTAACTATGGTCGTTAAATATCTCATCGTGAAATTGCGTCTTTAAATATTATTATGTTTAGAGTACTGAATTTAATTTGTAGCTAAGTATTTTCTTAGTAATAAAAGTTATATGTTTTGCAGTTTAAGTAAACGGCCTTCGTATTATTTTATTATATCCCTCAAATTTAGTAAAGACACGCGGGTCACGCGTTTTTCTGACGCCACAATTTAGTCATACTATAGATTAAAGTCTTGGCGCAGTTTTAAATTTCTGAGGCGTTCCACTCGATTGTTTAACGTTGTGTTGTAACACATGTTGGTGCAATAAAACTGTAAAAACGCAAAAAATACTATAAAATAAATCGTAACTGTAAAAAGTTCAAAGAAAAAAATATTCACGAACCGAATAAACCACTTTACTTGCAAATCACTGCTAACACCATCTAAATATCGCCTTGGAACGGAACCAAACGCGATCGATGTACAAAAAATAATCAGTTTAACTAGACGAAAACCGCTAGTTACGTTGGCACGGTTTCTTTGTATGGGATGAGGCATCTGTATGCTAGTATTATATTATCTGTGGCATGGTAAAAGATTTGAGAAGGAGGAGAGAATTCGCAGAATGCGAGAAGAGACCAGTCGATGGAACAACGGTTGGAGGAGGTATTTTTCGTCTGAAATAAAAGTATCTTCTACAGCCTAAAGACACCAGTCATCTTACAAAAATTTTGGCTAAAGCTGACAGTACAGTACTTAATTTATCATGCAAACAAAACAACCCACTTAAGCTTGAATAAATTCGTTTAAGATATTTTCGAGAGGGTTGCATTTTTCTAAGCGGCTGGAAAATGTCTGCCGAAGAAAGTAATAAAGCCCCAACCAATCGTTTGAAAGAAAATACGAGTTACCGCCGAATCTAAGCGAAGATGCGATAGGATTCTGCGGAAATCTCGGAGACGAACTTGGTAACTTGTGAATGGGACTGATTGAAGAAACAAATAGGGAAAGTGTGTTTTAAATACTGGTATCGTTTGGCTTTTGTCTTGTTTATCTGACTTTGTTTTGTTTGTTTGTTGCAGGCCAGTTTTGTTTTTATAGTTTGATATTTTTACAAGCTTTTATTTAACTTGTATTATCTTGTAATGGTGAGTGCTGCAGTGTACTGCTCTGTGTGCGGTAATAATGTCCAGTACCGAATAATGTTGCGATGTGCGTTACGATCAAGAAAACACAGCTTTAGCAGTTGCTAAAGCTTTGATAACATAGCTGGGTTCTGTTTGCGCTGCACGTCTGTCTCCGTTTCGCCACTTCTTCTAGACTAAATCTTAGCAGCTATTACTCTGACCAGTATTGTGCTGTTTATACTAAAACGATAATTCGAGCAACAACGGAACGCGTTGATCAAGAAATAAACTATGAATGTCATTTGAAGATAACCCCTAAGTAGATTCCTAGGATAGCTTCATAATCTTTATTTTTTTTTATTATTATTTGGCTTTTCAACAATGACTACACTGTTATTTTTTAAATTTGTATATTGCAAACTTACGTCGAAGCGCCTCATTACTTACAGAAAAGCACAGCATGCACTACATTATGCGCAGATAATTACACAATTAATTAGTTAAAAATTCAAAACAAAAAGAAAACTATTAAAACTAAATAAAAAAAACCTTTTATTTCAAAATGCTATTTTCGTACATTCCTAATGTTGATAGTGTTTATTAGAAATTTGATTCTTTACTAATTGTTAGTATTTGGATTTGGGATACGGACCCCTACTTGGGTGAAGGTCTCTAGGAAACACTAAATAGATTGCAGTAAATTAAATTGAAATCATGAAATTAAATTAGAATAGATTAAAATAAATTAAAATGGCAAGCGCAACTTTTTTTAGAGCAGGTATAGAAGAGTAGAAGTAGAGGTAGAGAGAGAAATAGGTCAATATCCACTTCATGCTCTTTGTATGCAGCATACATTTTTGATAGTGGAAAGTACTGCCTCTAGTTGCCTCTCCATCTTGGCATGCAGAAAAGTCTCCTATTAAAACTTCTTTTCAGATAACGTGGCACGTGGAATAATACCCTACTGGGCAAATCGGATCATGCTTCATTGTTCAACCAAAATATTTTAATAACAAAATATTAAATCTCTTATAAACAAACTCAGTCAAATTATGTCCAGTATAAAAAATAAGTAATAGAAATAAGAAATTAATTAATTCATTATAAGAAATCTCTGATATGTTTCAAGGTCTAAATTTAGCGTAGGAACTCAACGTTTATTGATAAAACCGTAAAGCAATAGTGACTTGTTAGCCTAATTGCTGTTTAACTTGAACAAAATAACTAATTTATCTAACCAGGATTAGCTCAAAAGTTAGAATAGCTAAATTATTTCTGCTATCAAGGTATTTAAGTTTCATTTAAATAATAAATAATTCAGATTTTAGTTGGGTTAAAGTTTCCAAGCTTCATGTTTCTGTAATGAAATCTCAGCTTACTTTTGTTTTGTAAATAAATTTAGATCAAATTCTACTATCCGCTCAATTGTTTTGACTTTGTAGAACTACTGAAGCGATAATCTTAAGATAGCAATTTAATTTTTGGAATCACTTTACTTTGGAATGCCAATTAACATTGTTTTGATTTCTTTACAGAGAAGAAAGTATCCATTGTTAAACTAAGATTCTAAGATCGAAGGCATCGTATTATTTTCATCATCATTTCAGCAGCAAGACGTCCACTGCTGGACGCAGGCCTTCCCCAGGCATCGACACATTGATTGATCCCTTGCGTTGCTCGCAACCTTAACCAAGTCATCGGTCTACCTAGTGAGAGGCCTTCCAACAAATCATCTTCCGGTTCTCGGTCACCATTCCAGAACTTTTCTGCCATTGGCCATCTGTTCTATGAGCAATGTGCCCTGCCCACTGCCACTTAAGTTTCGCAATTCTTCGGGCTATGTCGGTAACTTTGGTTTCGCCTGCGGATATCCTCATTTCTGATGCGATCATTTATTTATTTATTTAATTTAAGGATCACCAACGAGTGCCACAATACAATATCATCTTACAAAATACAAGAAATTCATACAAGATATAATTTTCCTGCAATGCACACCCAATTACAGGCAACCACATCTTACACATTGCTGAGTATACACAGCTCTAGATAACTTATTATGAATATAAAGATAAATAATTTCCATGCGATACATGATATATATTTATATAAAAAAGATACAATAAAATTTAGTACTAATTAGAAATCCATCATTAAAAATAATAACTGTCAATATACCGTTAATTAATAAAATGTCAACATTCAGAATTAGGCAAATTAACATGTCAAAATTTAAAATCAGACCAAAGAAATATGTCAACACTTAAACAGTACTCAAGTTAAGCATGTGAACATTTAAAACTACTGAACGTAAATTATTAATTAAACACTTAGAATTAGTCAAATTGAATCTGTCAAAATTATATAATCAGTCAAATTAAACATGTCAACACTTATAATCGAATTAAATATGTCAACACTTAAAACTAATCAAATTAAATATGTCAACATCCAAAACCAATCGATTCATACATGTCAAAATTTAAAAAACAAAATATTATAGTTGAGATAAAATTAAAAAATAAATTATTCATAAAATGTCCTTGATTCAATCATAAGAAATTAGAATCTCTATTAAAATGAAATATAAAATAAAATAAAATATATACAGAATTAAAAATTGTGTCGTTACAGAAAATTAAATATTGATTATGATTTAGAATGATAAATCAAAGGTCCCTCGCTTTAAAGTACTTATACAATTTCCTTTTAAAAGAGTTGAGAGTGTCGTGAAACTTCATCATGCAAAGAAACTTCGAGAAAATTTTAAATTGAAACTCGTTTCTGTTTTTGCAAAATTTATTTGTGACGAAAACACATATTCTATGGAGATACTGAAACATAATTGAAATTTTGAACTTTTATAACGAAAGATTCGGAAGTTTATACTTAAAATATGTAAGTACATTAAAAAAAAAAACTTTATTAAAAGCAAAAATAACGACACAAAGGTGGTCTTAGCAATAATATTAATAGTAAGATCGATGGTTATCTTAAGAAGCTGTATAACGGAAACTATGCCATGACGAACACAAAAAGACATAGACAGTAAAGTTCCGCGTTTTGAATGTTTCAGATGCAAGCGACGTTAGTAAAACCAAAAACGATGTCATAAACAAGCTTGATAATATTTTCACAAGCATCAATCAATATAAATAACGTCCCATAGCCCCTAACTTCAGTCATGCCAAAATTAAATTAGCATGCAATGAATTTTTCACTCCATTAAATGGCGTTTTATAAAAAAAATGTTTCACGAAGGTGATTATACTGTTAATGGATGCAAAGCGGAAGGTTTTCACTTAAGAGATTATGGCCTTTTTGTATCCAACAATGGTGAAGAAATTAGGCCATGATGGTGTAAGGACAATATTGGTGCTGTATATTGATATGGGAGGTCACGTCACGTTGCGGCTGCTAGAGTAACAATGGTAGAAGAAAAATATAGAACTATAGATAGAGTGTCAAACAATGTTATGAAAGTAAAGAAAACAACATGATTAACTAATTATGAAATTTGAGATTGACTAAATATGCTAATGATGAAAAGTAAGCTCGTAATGTAATGCCAGGGGACTTACTATGACTTCATAAAACCAATGTAGTTCCTTTGTGAAAAATAGATAATGTTATCCGTCCTGTATAGCTACAATTTTCTCTCGCACTAGAAACATGTTTTTTTTTTTAAATATCTTATCAGCATAATAATAAAAAAAACATAGCAGGTACCCTACAGGTAAGCCTAGACATTCGACAATCCTGAACTTTTGCAATCTTACCTCCACAATCCGCATCAATATAGGTTACCGCTCTCACGAAAAGATTCAATCTGGTTATATTACATTGCTTATTCCCACATTAAATCCCTACTGAGAAAAGCCACGGTTTATATTTGTAACACAAGATAGAAAAATTTTAGGCCAAATTTTATCTTATTGGTGGAAGTGTCCCTCAAGGATCAATCTTCGGACCTCATCTTTTCCCCCTCGGTAGGCAACAAGCCTACCATTCACACATATTTTTTAACCCGTTTAGGTATACATTTTAAATTGTGATGAGATCAAACAACAAGAAAACTTTCAGGTTCACAAATAAAATAACATGAGCAGCTAAAAGCTAAGCTACTACTATTTGCATAAAAATTTCAGTGACCCATTTCCTATCTTCCTGTGGGAACATGGATAAATCCTGTCTCGATAGTGTTGCCTTTCAATATTATAAAAGAAAACTTATTTATACAGGTTTCTATTTTCTACAGTAGGGTGTATTTTTATTTATGGAACTGTTTTAAAATCTAACTTTTATTTATTTTTTAAGAGACGTGTTTTCTTGTATGTGACATACTACACAATTGAAGTAAATAAAATAATAGGCAATCGTGGGGACTGCCGACAAAGCTGCAAACTCAAAATTTGGCTTTACTGTTTTTTGTGTTTACAGAATACTCCGTCACACTTCACGTTAGCATATCTATGACGCGGTCTCATTAGCATGTCATGACGCGAATCCATAAGTTTTGCTCCTATTAAAAATCAAAGCAGCTAAAGTAGTTTTACACTTCAAAAATTACTTGCAATATCTAGTTATGGTCTGCCACAGTAACCAATAGCAAAGGGTAAATCAGGTGTAATCTCATTTCATCGAATGTGGTTGGTTTTTATTTTAATTTTGGTTAACTAGTCAGGTTTTTTTTTAATTGCGTTTCGGTTTTATCATTTCATTCTGGACCTTTCACATTCTTTTCTGTTCACTCAGTTGCCACTGCGAGCAATCTATTCATTGATGGGGTTTACTACCGCTAGTGGCGGGCCCAGATCCGCTGAGGAAATGGAGAGACCCTGAGTGGTTCTTACACTTATTATAGGATAGTGTGATTTGCTCTTCTTAGAACGCAACCAGATTGTAGTCGAACAACGTTTATCGACGTTATGGGACATACCAAAAACTTACGATCCCGGTATTTTTGCACTTTTTGGCAAACTTTTACCATAAGTAGATTTCAACATAATCATTTTTTATTATAATTTATTGGGGGTCAGTGCAAAATAACTTACAATTCCATACTTCTGTATTAGTCCTCGCCCCAGCTTCTTTCTGGATGATTTATAATCTTTCGCATTCAATTTAGTGCACGGATGAGACGCATACTTACCCAATTTGTAATTAAGTTGCCCGACAGAAAAAAAAGGGAGTTTATAAGTTAGACGTGTGTACCTGTGTGTATGTGTATCTGTCTGTGTCATCATAGCAATGAACCAATTTTGATTTAGTTTTTTTTGTTTGAAAAGTGTCATCGGGAGTGTTCTTAGCTATGTTTGATGAAAACTAGTTCAGGCGTCAAAAATTATGGAAGTTTTACAGTTTGAATCGGGGTGTTTACTCAAGGTATCATGTCAGCATTACGTTTGTAATAGATTGTCGATCGAAACGTTTCTACTACTAGATACATTTTATTATGTAGTATGAAATAAAAATGTGTCGGAGGTTTCTTAAATTTCACTTGTTTCAATTTATTAGTTTTCTTATTAGTAGTGCCTGGTGCATTTAATCATAGTTCTTTTTTTCTATCAATATGTACCTAAATTTAGCCATTCAAGGCTTTCAGGAGTTAAAATGGTGACCACCAGAAAACCGCTGAGGCAATGAATCTTGAAGAATCCTGTAGAAAAGATTCAACTGTCTTGGACTTCTTCTTCTTGTTTTTGGACTTTTGCGTCGCAAGAGGAAACATATAGAAATTACAGGATTGATTACATTACGTTTAAACTGAGTTTTAAATAACTCTTCCTTTTTCCCCGAAGAAAAAAGATTCTATCCATTAAACCTGTATTATTCTACAGTCAATTTATTTATGCAAGTTAATTACTAGTCGACTTGATGTAGTCTTATTAAAAGCGCAGCTTTTTATGAACAAGCTGTTTAGTTAATGAAACACCGTTCAAGGACGGAGCATTTTCATAAGATTTCTCTTTCAATTAAAGTTAAGTAGATATAGTAATAGATTTATTAGTTTTATGTTTTAAAGAAATAAGAGTGTTTAAAAATACAAGTATGCGTTTTGGGTACGTTTGGAATTATAAACCATTAAATTTTGGTCGTAACAATGACGTGGAGGCTCGATCCGGTACATGAATAAGTATCGAATAATCGAACACTAAAAAATAACTTTTGTTTTGCAAAATGATAAAACAAGAGGTATAAATAGTTCAACTCAACTTAGCGCGCGGCGCTATGTGTGAGTAAGCATGTCGGGTGGTTGTTTCCTCAGACGGCGACTGCTGCGTCACTGCCACACAAATGCATAATGTATAATTACAAGCGCACGCACACATGGCACCGCGCGCACAGATGTGTTGGACTGTGTATTCCTAAGACACCGACTGCCGAAACGAAAGTTACTTTTGCACTTTTTAGTTTTAGCTTTGGAAGTCAGTTTACCCTTTGTGTTTTAGGGTTCTGTACACAAAGGGTAAAAACGGGACCCTATTACTAAGACTCCGCTGTCCGTCTGTCTGTCTGTCACCAGGCTGTATCTTATGAACCGTGATAGATAGACAGTTGAAATTTTCACAGATGATGTATTTCTGTTGCCGCTAAATACTAAAAACAGAATAAAATAAATATTTAAGTGCTCTCATACAAAAACCATTTTTTTTTTTTAATTACGATTTTTTTGCCGTTTTTTGCGATAGTGGTGCGGAAACCTTTGTGCGCGAGTCCGACTCGGATTTGGCCGGGTTTTTTTGAATTATTTTAACAAATCGATACTATTTCATGTAGGTACCGGACCGACCCAACACGGGATTATAATGACCAAAATCTAGTAGTGTATATTTTAAGGCTTAGATATAATCTCTTCTTTATTCGGTATCTTCTTTAAAAAATACTTCTATCTGTATATATTCTTTATGTATTTAGTGTTTTATGTGTACAATTGTATGTAAATAAATAAATAAACAAGAAAAATACAAGTAAGATAATTCGTTCAATAATTTCTCCAGATTACAACTCTTTTTCTAGTTTTTTTCTGAGCACACTTAATATCGCTTTCCACTCTACTTTACCAAAACTGAAACTATGCTTCCGAAATAGCCGTGACGTCATTAACAGCGGTACTAAAATCCAATAATTAAACTTCCCTAAGATAAGCCGAATCTCGAGAACGGCTTTAAACGAGGCATTACTTTAATTTCTAATCTGATTAAAATAACGTATTATAACGTCATTTAGAACTCGAGTGTAAAGAGACGATAAGACAAAATCAACATTTTCCCCCGCATTTTGTTGCAAAAGTGAGAACAATTACAAAAGTTGGGTCCATATTGTTAAAGGTGTTTTGGTGTTTGCGGATAAACGCTGCGGCTTAACGCATGGTATTTGTTAACGTTCATTCAAAGAGAGTAGGCAGGATGAGTCGAAATATTATTTTGAAGAAAATGTTACTTACTAGCTTCTGCCAGCGGCTTCGCCCGCGTCTTAGTCGAAAATTATCTGGGACCGGATTATCGGGAACATACTACCCGGATTAAATGTGAGTATATGTGCTATTCCAGACCATAATATACCTCTGTGCCAATTTTCATCCAGATCCGTTCAGCCGTTCTGGGGTGATTGAGTAACAAACATACTTTCACACATCGAAACTTTCGTATTTAAAACTTCTCCACCAGCGGCTTTACCAGCGTGAAGTCGAAAATTATCCCGAGATTAAAAGTATTATATGTGTTCCTGACTATAATCTACCTCTGTGCCAAATTTCATCCAGATCCGTTCAGCCGTTCTGGCGTGATTGTATCACACACACACATCTATTCAAACTTTTACATTTATAACATTAGTAAGATTTACCAGTGACTTCTTTTCCATGAAGTATGTTGAAAGTCACTCTTAGCGTAATTTCGAAAACTCACTTTATGACCTAACATTTGAACTGCAAAAACCTACCATCGGCCTTTAGGAGAAAGTCATGTCATTAATTATTTTCAGCTGTTCTGTCTCATTGCCGGAAAAAGGCCTTCATTTCTTCCTTTCATTCAGCCCAGCTTTGGCTAGTTGTCACGGCATGTTAAAAAATATAATACAGCCAAAAGCGTGGTACAAGGTTTGATAGACCATGGTATGCCAGTCTAACCTCTTTATCTTCGTCAATCTATATTCCCACAAAATATCGTACACCACAATTGTAAGCCATTTTACTTGATCTTAGGGCTCCAGCAATCAACTCTTGTGTGCTTCTTTGAACTTTTTGTCGGCACGCCTGGTTCGTGGCCTGCCTACATCATGGCTAGTTCTGGGCCACCGCTAAAACACCTTCTTACCCAAGTCGAAAAACTTCCACTGCTGGACAGTCCATCACCCAAGCGTCACCATATCGACCGGTCCCTTGCTTGTGTTCGCGGCCCTCACCGGGCTATCGATTAAACTTACGGAAAGACTTCCAAACCTACATCTTCCTGTACGCGGTCGCCGCTCCAGAACTTTTCAGCCCTATAGACCATCCGTTCTGCGAGCAATGTTCTCTGCCCACTAAAGTTTGGCGGTTATTCGGAGCATGCTAGTTAGGTTCGTTAACTTTGGTTTTACTGCATATGTTTTCAGGTACGACTAAGTATTTAAATGTCATCACTTGAAAATGGTGTATGTAAGTTACATTTGAAATGCTTAACCGAGATTATTTCACATTTTTCTACAGATGGAAGAAAATAAATTGTTAAGTGAGCGAATGTTTATTTTGCATTCTTTGTTGTATCTTCCCTGGTCGCTAAATGCATTGCGGATAAAAGTGAAAGAAGGACGTAAAATAAATGCTGTAGATTTAGCCTGCAATTTGTTTTGTACAAATCAAGTTTTTATTTTCTCTTGAAAAGCGTGCTTGTGTTTTTTTTCTTATGTTGATTTTAAAACTTGAGGTTTATTAAATTTAAAAGTTCTTTCAATATTTTTTTATGATTTTAGTTATTTTGACTGCAATATTTGTATTTTAATAGTTTAATGGAGGTGTTTATTTTAAAAGCACTTAGTCTTATTTAATTATTATCATTTATGGATGAAAAAACGTAAAAAATCTAGTTTAAATCATGTTTCCACATTTTAGATCACACCTTTTAGATTTTATGTTGTTTATCCAAAGTTTAGGTATTTACGAAAGGTACTTTTAGTAGAAAAAAATATTCATATCTCATTTTTCTTTGAACGTGCATTGCGCAAAACTTTGATTGTGTGAAACCAAATTATTCGGAATTTTGGTAACTAATTTTTACTTTGCTGTCCTTAAACTGTATCCTAACAGAATAACGGGCAACTATCGTCACCGTTATGTGAACTAATGCTTTGATCTCTGGTATGGCCGCCAAGTTGAGTAATCAGGTCATTATTTGCGTTCATTGTCCTAATGAACATACTCATTTGCTAAACAAACATTTGGTTAACTCCTTCATCCATGAAACACGTAGGTTTTGGTTTCGGTCACGGCTTAGTGCATGCATAGCTAAACTCGCTATTAATTTGTACAGACAACCCATAAAAATCTTGACCATGTCACACAAACATACGCAACTTTATCAACATCGTGCAAATTGCGTCTCAGAATAAATATGTTTAGGCAAATTCAAACTGAAAAGTAATGAGTTTTTAATCAATGTTGTTTGGGCTACCACGTAATATAGCGTAGTTCGAAATTCAATGCATACTTTCAACCAAAAGGTCTTTTCTGAAAACTTTAAACCTGATATTTTACATATTTCCCGAAATATTAGGCAGAGTTGTTTCTATAGTTCACCCATGTTTCAGGAACTCATCTATACATATAATAAATCTGTAGAAAAGTAATTTTTGTACATCGAAAATATTTCCGAAAAAAATAGACTGGGTGTTAAAGGATCAACAGAACTAATTTCAAGCTTTTTTGGATTTTTTGTCTGTTTATTTGTGCACGCATCACGTAAAATGTAAAAAAAACAATGTAGATAACTTTTGTACATAAAAATTTTGCGTAACTTAAAGTATTACTTAGTTTTTGTTTCATCGCAATCGCAAATCTCTATCAAAAGATACATGAATTTAAAATGTTCAAGAAGTAAAATTATCACAACGCACGAAATTCAGACACTCGGACAGTTGAACTCCAAATTCGATAGATGGGGTTTTGCATTTGTAGTCATTTTCTGAATGGCGGTGCTAAGATTCTCCACGAAAGAATAACCCTAGAAAAATTGTAGGTAGGTAGGGTAGGCAGAAAGGTAATTTCGGTAGGTACGAAGGTAACTAGGGTAGGTAGGAAGGTAGATAGGAATGTAAGTAGGGTAGGGTAGGGAAGGGTAGGCAGTTTACGGGAGTGAAGCCGCGGCTACAGCTAGAAGTATTATAAAATACTATGAAAAGCAAACCGAACTGTAACTGACTGTCCCAAAATTAATCTTGTAACAAGACCCCAATTAATCCGTTCACCGCCAACTTACAAGTAAAATAACTTACAAAATAATTTGAACATTATACGCATGAAAACAAATACACAAAAATGTTTAGTTCGCGTGACATTTTTAATCAGTATCTACGTTTAATTACGCACATCTATTATTGTTGTTGAATATACGGAACAATCAATCATGTCGTATGGGCGTGTCTTCCCATATAGTATGAGATCCTACTGCAAAAATCTGCCGGTATATTGTTTTTGATAAAACTTGGTTTATATGAATGATACTAGATAGTAGAATAAATTACTGTAAGGTTGACAGGTTACGGTTTGGTTTCGTTTTTTAAACTGTTATCTAACTCGGCATTTCTTCTTTACCATGGGTGTGTATGAGACACCATGTAGCTCTCAGTCAGCCTCCATTTATGGGTTGCCAGATTTAGTAGGTAAACTAACAACCCACAGATTGCGGCTAACTGAGAGCTAGCAACCTTATTTTTTCCTATTTTCTACACCTTCCTTTCAAATAACGTAGGATTCACTTTAAAATCTGTATTTGGGGTTGACTATCAAACATAAATTTTAATTTATTAACCTCCGACGGAAAAAGAGGGGTGTTTTAAGTTTGACGTGTGTTGCTGTGTACAAATACAAATAATTTATTTGCTGGAATATGGGTACATACAGGGTGACCCAGAAATCGACGTCAAGCCGTAAATGGGTGATAGACCAAGTTATAACAGTTCTCAGAAAAATACGAAAAAAAATCTATCTCATGTTTTTAAAAAATTATGTTCACTTTAAAAATTTACTAAAAAAATCAATCCCTGTAATGGTTCTTTAACTCCAATTGCTACAAATCCCATAATTTATCTATTTTTTTATTATTATGTAATCTTGAATAATGCTTGTGTAGATTTTTGCCTAAAATTTAAAGCCAACTCCTCCTACTTAGAAGAAAATTAAACTTTTTCAAAACCAAATTATTCAAATTTACTGTTTCGCCCAACTTTAACTGACTGTACTGAAAAAAAAATGTACTACGCTAGTTTGGCAAGTAACATGAAAAATTGGCGCATTTAATAAGGATTCAAAAATGGTGTAACACTTGCTAGATTACGTTTTCAATAATTGGTCATTTTTTTTTTTGTAAATAGCCTCGGTTTTTACACAAAAAGTCCATACTTCCTTAAAATGACTTTAGCTTACCTAAAGCTTTGCTAAACTCCGTTTCTAGTTCGATAGAGACGTTACGTAATTTAAGAGCAAAGTTATGATAGTGACTCAACCTTTTTACTTTAAGTCAGGACCAGTTTTCTCATCTTAGAAAAAAAAAACAAATTATCAGATTAAATTTTTTTTTATTACAATAAATGTTCAAACTGCCTTCCTTTGACGGCAATGCAAGCACGACATCTTCTTAAAAAAAAATTAAATCTGATAATTTGTTTTTTTTTTCTAAGATGAGAAAACTGATCCTGACTTAAAGTAAAAAGGTTGAGTCACTATCATAACTTTGCTCTTAAATTACGAAACGTCTCTATTGAACTAGAAACGGAGTTTAGCAAAGCTTTAGGTAAGCTAAAGTCATTTTAAGGAAGTATGGACATTTTGTGTAAAAACCGAGGCTATTTACAAAAAAAAATTTGACCAATTATTGAAAACGTAATCTAGCAAGTGTTACACCATTTTTGAATCCTTATTAAATGCGCCAATTTTTCATGTTACTTGCCAAACTAGCGTAGTACATTTTTTTTCAGTACAGTCAGTTAAAGTTGGGCGAAACAGTAAATTTGAATAATTTGGTTTTGAAAAAGTTTAATTTTCTTCTAAGTAGGAGGAGTTGGCTTTAAATTTTAGGCAAAAATCTACACAAACATTATTCAAGATTACATAATAATAAAAAAATTAGATAAATTATGGGATTTGTAGCAATTGGAGTTAAAGAACCATTACAGGGATTGAATTTTTTAGTAAATTTTTAAAGTGAACATAATTTTTTTAAAACATGAGATAGATTTTTTTTCGTATTTTTCTGAGAATTGTTATAACTTGGTCTATCACCCATTTACGGCTTGACGTCGATTTCTGGGACACCCTGTATATGTGGTATTACAAACTACAAAAGTTCTGCCATATTCTTCCTCAACAGGTATGCAAAAGTCTATTACACAGGATTGTCAGTTATTGTTCATATAATTATTAATTATCGATTGCATATTATATTATTAAACATTGATAAATATTTTTTTTCTTCAGTGTCTCTATAAAATGTCAATAAATTAAAATACAAAATGTCAAGAAATTAAAATACACATGTTAATAAATTAAAATACAAATGTTAATAAATTAAAATACAAATTTCCACAAATTATATTAAAAAAATACAGAAAATTAAATTAAAAATGTCAATAATTTAAATTAACACATATCAACAAATTTATCTACAAATATCAACAAAATAAATTAAAAATGTCAGAAAAATTCAAAAAGATATCAACAAAGTAAAATAATTAAAATGTCAATAAATTAAATCACAAAAAAAAACTAGAGATAGAAATGTGAATACATCAAATAACAAAGAAGCTGCCTACTCGTACACCCCATTAACAGATAGTTTTGTCATCAAGAAAATAATTAATTGCATAGTAGCATTTGTCTAGTAGCAGTTTTGTTATTTTTTTTTTTAAATCTTGTATGGGTAATTCTTTCATATGTATCGGTAGTTTGTTATATATAAGAGGATCCATGGATAAAATATTTTTTTTAAGTAAAGACGTTTGATAACCCCCTGTGTAGAGTTGATTTTGATATTGAGACCTTATTGATCCGGAGCATTGTCTTTTATCTACTACCGTTCCGTATCTTTGTGTCTGTCTGTGGCATCATAGCTCCTAAACGGATGAACCGATTTTGTTTTTTTTAATATGACTTTATCGAGAGTGTTCTTAGCCATGTTTATTTAAATCGGTTCAGCCGTTCAAAAGTTACCCGCAATTTTACTCTTAGAATCTGGATTTTTGCAAGATGATGTCATAATTACTTGTTTTGATAGATTGTCGATTGAAGCGTATCTACTACTATGTACATTCTATGTTGTTTAAAAAACATGAAATAAAAATTAAGTTAAACATTTAAAAGACCCCCGGCACAAAAACCTCTAAAAAGCAAAAAATAAGCCTCGTACTCGCGTCGGGGAACCGTTAAGTAAATAAAGTAAACTGCTGTAAACGTTGGCAACTGCTGTAACACTACACTATCATCAGCCTTATAATGGTCCCACTGATGGGACATAGGCAATAATAGGCATCCTCTCTGTGAGAGAATTTATGTAAGTGTGTTAAGGCGATATATACGCCCCAATGTAAACGCAGTACTGGCCGTGCGTCCGCTCGATGCCAAAATATCAATATTGAAACTCCTTTTGAACAGTTTTGTTTGCATGATATTATTTGATTTACATATGCTATTTCAGTTATGAAGAAATTCCAGCTATCAATTTTTTTGTGTAAAAATATTTTTAAACATCCAAGTCGTTTTGGAGGAGTATCCAAAAGTTGCGAAAAAATATCATGTTGTTAATTATTTTTTTAAAGCAAAACTATTAGTTAAACGAAAAAACGTTATTTCAAAAATAATGTACATGAACCAATAATAAATATATTATATTCTTTCAAACCTTTTAACCTAGCCGTTACTAAGGAGTATGCTTTAGAAAGCAACCGTTTTATGGCACTAAAGCGGTGGAAGGCCCTTAAGGTAATTGCGGCTAGATATTTCCAGGCAAGTTGCAGCAATCTATTCTATCTACTATCAAGTATCATTCATCAAAAATTACCTGAAGATTTTTGCAATGGGATCTTAGGCTAATACAAATTGTTAAAAATGGTTTTTCATAATGTCGAGTCTTTTGGGAATTACACGGGTTATCGCGTTACAGGGTGAATGGGGAAAAGGAAAAAAGATCCCATTTGTTAGGGAAAATTAAGATGATTGGGCTATAATAAAATTAAAAGGCGGAAGAGGTGGCCGATTGATGGATTGTTAGATTTTTCCTTTTGTTCGTCAAAGGTCAAGAAATGAATCGTGAGAAAAGCCTAAATGATTTAATTAGGTATTTTAATTGAATGAATAATCGTTTGAGTTAAGCAGAGTGATACCTAAACATTATTTCTTTTTAACCAACTGCGCGACGCAAAGGAGGGTAATGTGTTTTTGTATCAGTCGATATATGTTTGTATGTTTGTTCATATGTGGTATGTGGCGTTCTAGAGACCAAACGCGTAGGTTGATTTTGATGATTCTTATATCAATCGATTCGTCTTAACCTTGCAAGTATCACTAATAGACGTAATAGTAATAAAAATTCATCACAGCGACAACCAGACGCCTTATTGTCAAAAGGCAAAATAATAAAAGGATTGTCAGTCAGATAGTCAATCGTTCCGTAAACAATACGGATATTTCGATGCATCTGGTTAGATTGGAAGCTGATCTCAATAGCTAAGATGATGAGGTGTGTAAGTCTAAGCACACTGAGGCATATTACTTGCAACAGCACAAAACTTCCTATTGCTCATGGATCTCACAAACTTCTAAACGTACAATTAGGGTAAACATTTTCTAAACATCTTTCAATGAACCTAAATCCGAACCCATTTGAGAAGCCATTAACTCTATCAACTAAAAACTGCCAGACATTCCGGCAATCCACCTGGTAACTCAATAAATCTTCCTTAACGTAATCTAAATCCACTTATATCAGTAACATTACTTGCAATATAACTCCAGGAGTGCACGCCCATTCCGTGTCCACAGACTTGTAACGACCTACAGAAACCTAACGTGACCCAATAAAAGAACCACCTCAAATTGATATTCAACTACCCCACCAACTATTCCTAAATTTAAACTTTACCACCACGTAATAAGACATAATATTTCTTATACGATTCCATAATTTCAATCGTCAAATTTTATTGTACGCCTGTAAAATACTTTATTATAACTCAAATGTTGAAACTGAATATTCTATGAATGAATATAAATTTTATAATTAGTCTAAATTATAAATTGCAATTGCTGTGTTTGTTTGATTAAAATAATTTAATTTATAAATACCTGTAAACGAACTGCTGAACTAATCCCCAAAGTGTAATTAATTATTTACGTTAACATTCATAATGATTTCATTTTTTAAGGTGTTTATATTCCCCAATGTTACTAGCCGTGCGCCCGGTCGATGCCAAAATATAAATATTGGACCTCCTTTTGGACAGTTTTGTTTGCAATTTTTTATTTATTTAAATGTCCTATGTAGGTTAAGAAGAAATTCTAACCGTACATTTTTCCGTCTAAAAATATTTTTAAACATCCGAATCGTTTTGGAGGAGTATGCAAAAGAAGCGAAAAAATATCGTGTGGCAATATATATTATAGGGCAATGCCTTGTTGAGTTTTTCCATCCGGGATTTCTAAGTAGCAGCCCGGATATAATCTAGATTTACCTGAATAACAATACGGTCCTCTTCGCATCTCTGTCTAACCATAAGGGAAATACAACCACGCATATACGTTAATTTATTAATTGGTTCTAATTTATGAACTTTGACACTCATTGTAAATTACAGCATCACAGACTAGAAAAGTACTCAAAGCAACTTCGTATTCAAAACAATTTAAATACATATTTATATTACATTTAAAATTCATGAAACTCTAAAGATAATCATTATTTTAATCTTCTCAGTTTAATTGAAACACTCAACGTGACGAGTTCCAAAAACCTGACAACTTCATGTTTTTTTCATTCAACAAAGCAAGGCGTACTAAAAAGCTGTAAACTTAAACATCAACTTTTCTCGTTAAAAGTTCCTAAGTGAATAATAAAATAGACCTTTTTATTGGTGACGCGTCAAATATTATCTTGATTGAAGAGTAGACATGACTTTTTTCCATTTGAATTATTTGAGGTCGGTGTGTCCCAATGGCTTTCCGCTGTGGGAATCAATTTGCATAATTATCGAGTTTTAATTAGAGCCAGTGTAAATTTATATGCGCTAATAGAGAGTTTATTTAATTCTGCAAAAATCCTGGCTGGCGTGGGAATGGAAATTCTGTTCCACTTTAGAAATAGGCATATTTGAATGCAGGTTTGATAATTCTTTGCTAAGTAATACTAACTCAAGGGTAAGTAATTTATTTATTATTTATTCAAAATTTCGTAAATAACACATTAACAGCTATAACGCCAGTGCAATGTTACTACCACAAAGATATTAGGACTGACAGATATACAATTAAAAATACAATTCAAATCCATATAACATATAAACGAACGTAATGACAGTGACACGGGGCGATCTTTAAAGGTAAGCGTAGTTTGCCAAGGTCGGTCCGTAGATGGGTGACCATCCATAATTTATGAAAATTCCTTGGTGTCTCGGAAAATAAAGTAAACCTTTAGTCTCTGCTTTCATTTGTAGATGTTCGGCCGTCGCTACGGGTAGTTAAAAGCCACGACATCTGACACCAGTTTTGCCAAGGGGTGTGGGGCAAATGACATTCATCGTGGAGTTTTTCTGTTGGCTTGGCGACTAAGACAAGTGGAGATCCTTCATATTTACTTGGAATATGGGCCTAAATCTATTCTTGGGTATAAAATAAGAGAGTTCATGCAAATACCTACTACTCACGCTATAGTTAGCTTCGTATATGTCTTTGTTTCTTGCAAATAACGTTGTTTGTAAGTATTTAAAAGTACAAATTTAAGTCTAATAAACCAAAAAAAAAAAAAAAATATTCTGCCAGTGACATCGACCACTTGAAAATTATCTCAAAATACTCCCATAATAAAAGTTGTCTATGTCCTCATCTAGGGCATGGTTTACCCGTGAGGCAAGTTTCATTCAGATTCGTTTAACTGTTAAATCGGGTAAAGATAACAAACAGACGAGCAACTTTCGCAATTATCATATTACTAGGGGTTTATTTATTATGTTTACAAATTATTTCAATGACTCTATTGAAAAGCTTGAGGTCACGGTGAAAGTGGAAGGAACGAGAGCGCGTGGCAGTTCACCCATGCGATGAACCAATCAGATCAAATCTGCAGTGGACTAACTGCATTAGTGCACACGAGTTACAGCCGACAGGAAGGGATGGGGCGTCGCATCGTGAGGCGAATCATGGCGGCACGGTGTCTCACTGCGACGAGCCAAAAAAGGATTCTGTTATTGGCAGTATTTGTGTGTGAATTATCTGCCACAAAATCTGCCCATGGTTTTCTTTGTCTAAGTTTCACATACATAACTTTTTTTACGGCTTCTCTCTAACTCCTCTCCAATCCATATACTCCGGAATGCACAACGCTGCGGTATGCAATATTAGTACAGCAAACCATTGTTATAAAACAAATAAATAGGTAAATAAAATCATACCATGACTAATACCAGCCTGTTACTGTTCCCCTGCAGAGCAAAGGTCTGTTCTCATACAGAAAAGGTACCTACAAGCATTAATTACTACGCTTGCTCAGGGCGGGTTGTTGCGTTCAAACTTCTATTAACTATTAGTCCAGGTTTCCTAAACCGATGTCAGCAATTTTAAAGATAAACTTAGAAATTACATGTGAATTGGAAAAAAACTGGCCAAGTGCAAGTCTGACTCGCGCACTGATGATGCCGTACTAACAGCTACATTTACCAAAATATTTAAATATTTAATAACATTACTGAAGATCATACATGTGTGGTGTTTGGTAATGTAAGTGAAGCAATGTTCGGTGCCCTCATAGGGACGAGGGTACCGAACATTGTGCTCTGGAATGCGCTTCCTCTCGCTATCAGGACGGCCACCAGTCAGTACGCAATTAAGCGGAAGTTGTGGCATTATTTTCTAAACGAACAGCAGAATCTTCTCAATACGCGCCTTTCTATTAATTTATATTTATATATTATTTTATATATAGTATTTATTCTAGTACATTTATTTAAGTATGTCTATTTTAACTACATACTATTGTACTAATTTTGCGTTTAAGAATTATTGAATTTTTTATACACCTGCCATGCTATCTCTTCACCGCCCTTGGTTGACTGGTAGAGAATGCCTCATGCATTAAGTCGTCCTATGTACTTTTATGTTGCATGAAGTTTTAATAAATTAATTCATTGTTCTAACGATAAGATAAACAAGATTTAGGGACAAAATTAACTTTGCCGTTGGAAAATTACTGTAGTCCCCATACATCGACATAAATCGCGGTCAGTTTACCAACTGCAAATAGGTTAATAATATTTTCTTTAATGTAGGTAAAAATTAACGGTTTTTAAATTTTTAGGGTTCCGTACCCGAGAGGTCCTAACGGAACCCTATTGCTGTGACTCACTTGTCACATCAATAGGGTACAACTATCCGTCTGTCCGTCAGTCCATCCGTCCGTCCGTCCGTTCGTTCGTCCGCCCGTCCTTCCGTTCGTTCGTCCGCCCGTCCGTCCTTCCGTCCGTCTGTTCGTCTGTCCGTCCGTCTATCCGTCTGTCCATCTGTCCATCTGTCCGACTGTCAATCTGTCCCTCGGTCCGTCTGTCCGTCTGTACGTCTGTCCGTCTGTCCGTCTGTCCGTCTGTCCGTCTGTCCGTCTGTCCGTCTGTCCGTCTGTCCGTCTGTCCGTCTGTCCGTCTGTCCGTCTGTCCGTCTGTCCGTCTGTCCGTCTGTCCGTCTGTCCGTCTGTCCGTCTGTCCGTCTGTCCGTCTGTCCGTCTGTCCGTCTGTCCGTCTGTCCGTCTTTCCGTTTATCCGCCTGTCTGTCTGTCCGTCGTCTGTCAAAGTCTTAAAATTTTCACAGTATAAGCATCTTGTTGCTTCAAAGCCATGCAAATTGTCTATTATTTTTGTCTTATTGGAGGCTCCCATACAGTTAAAGGGAGGAGTGACAAAAAAATTTGATCTACCCCATCGAAAGGAATCGTTGTTTAGAACACGTCGAGAAGATAAACACCGTATTTTTTGTTCTTAAAAGTATTGAAAAACAAAGGAATGAGAAGTCACCAAAGTCAGTTTCTTTTACAAATTTTGTACCGATGAATGTTTTAACTTCCCATTGACTTAGGAACTTGAAATTTGGTGATAATGTTTATCATTACGTATATTTTACTAAATAATACCAATATATTGATAAATCAGATTTTTCTTTGAATTTCCTTCATTTTGCGGTTTGGAACGGAACCCTAATAAGCGAAGTCCGACATTCACTAGGCCTGTGTTTCTTTTATTTGTGCCACAAGACTTTTGAGATTCTAGATCAACGGGAAGTACCCTGTAGATTTTGATTCCCTTGCAAGTTTGAAATATGCGTTATTTACGGCTGTATCTCTTGATACGCAATCATTTTCTAAAAAAAAACACAGCTGCAAAGGGTTGCAAACTTGAGTATACGATAGTAATTTCAACTCGATACCTCCACGCGTTCCCGAGATAATCGGTCTTGACAGACAGACGACAACAAAGTGACCCTATAAGGGGTCCTTTTGAGGTACGGAACCCTAAAAATCACATTGGTAATCGAGCGGGTTCGAAATCATGACCTCAAGCACAAGAAGCCAAAATACCATAGTATCCAGTTTATAATGAAAAAGATTGTGACGATTACCACTAAAAGGGTGTAATGTACAACCCGGAAGTTTTAGGGGAATCGCGTGACGCAGGTTCTTTGACCGATAAAGAAGAATCATGTGCCGTCATAGTTTGCGTAATGTTCTTACTTTGTAGCCGTCGTATTGCGTTGGCAAAAAGGATTGTTGTCTTTGTGATGCAGAATAGTAATAACTTATATTTTTTTGGGAGTAATATGTCGTGCAGTTACATCACCAACACGTCTTGAGCAAGCGTGGTGATAAAATGTTCGTTCCTTCTGTGTATGAGAAGCAGTTTCCTTTGACCAGCAGTGGACAGTAACAGTGTGGTATTTTTTATAGATGTTGTGTACCAAAGTCAAGGTAAAACGTGGGGGATTTATGTTATCACGCCATTTTGTAGGCCTTTAAAATTTCCAATAGAATTGTTCATTTGGAATTGTAATTACCGACTATGATGGACTAGTTCGGTTTGCCATAAAAAATTACATCAAATTAAGAACGGCGAATATCGTATTTTCAAAAATATTTAGTCTTCATTTTTCCAGCAGAATCCCTGTGGGTGTCGTGGGCGAATTTATTATCTGACATAGATACGAAATATTAATTTCTGTTTCGATTAGTTAGTATAACGTTATAATTTCAAGGCAATGGTACATTAATAAAATAAATGTGAAATTTTAAAAACACACACTAAATAACACGGCAAATTAATTAAAAGCTTGTAAAAATATTTTACGTCTTTTTTACAGCACTGTATCAGAGATCAAGAGTCAAGAAAAAAATCCACGATTTTTCCGACCACAACAAAGTGCTTGTTCCGAAATTCAGTAACGACCACGTTATATGGACGGGTCTATTACTCGGCTCACCCAATTACGAACATAAAACGACAATCCCAGATAAAATATCTCGAATTTTATTGTTTTCCCGAAACACACCGACATTAGAATAAAAGTAGACGTTAGCCTAGATCTCTACGTAGACGATATTATTCGAGCGAAAAATGTCGGAAATCTTGAAAGCTTCCGATCGCTACACGAAAGCCCTGAAAATGCCTCCAATCTGACTGAGTGCTCTAGCGGGTTCATATTGCCTCCCAATGACTGGCTCTTTCTATACATAATTTTGAATGTGAATTTCTCCTTGGATATTCAAGCCAATTTTACGGAGAAAGAAAGTACGGCACCTTATTGACTTAAATCGTATGGAATGGATAGGTTTTATATTTTATAATGCTAATTGGAATGAAAAGTTCCACCTTAGATGGGATCTCATTACCGGTACATACTGCATTTTTCAATTAATTTACTCAACAAAAATAAATTAATGTTCATTTCCATGTTGCGTGGCATCATTTCTATTCATCAACCTTTTCAAGCAAATAAATCATTCGACCAGTGTGTCTCTTTAATCTAAAAAATACCAATAGTTATAGTGCTCGCCAAACTTTTGGGCCGCCCTGAAGTTGGCTTTCCGATGCGCCAGGCACGAAACGGTGCTGCTTTGTATGAGATTTACTACTGCGCAGTCATTGTAGCCAACTTCAGGGCGACCAAGAAGTTTGGCGAGAACTATGTATGATGTACACGATACCTACTACTGCATATCAACACAGCCCTTATCCATACTATGCTGCATTACACAGTTTATGTTACCAAATACAACCTATTCTTCTATGTGGTGATGCCATCAAACCAGAAAAATCTAGAACAATGGAATACAAAAGGATGCTGAATACCAGTATTTTATTTGGTACGACTACCTATTTAACCTCCACAACTCAGTAACTAACTACATTGTTTAACACAATACCCCCTCAAAATCCATCAAGTCCGAAAGTATAAAAAAGTGTGTGTCTAATCAATTCCACTAAATCTGTTCCCCCTTTCATAGAACAAGATGCTTTAATAAGTCACGATATGATATCCAATAACAAACTGTCCCTTCTCGTCACTCAATATACAGCCAGGGTTACAATCCTTACAAGGAAATTCTATTTCCGTTACAGTCTCCTTTGATCGGCGCCATTGTAATCTTGCCTCATATCTTTCGAGAATTTGTTCAAACACGTATATGTTATTGTTGGGAAAAGGGGGGATATAGATGACAAATATCGTTACAAGAAAACGCTGATACTAGGTATTTTTTTGTCGTCGAACTTAGACAAGACACGTGAGAAGTGTTGAATGGTTAAACCAGTGGATGGTAAAATAATTGCGGCGTTTATTTTAGAAAGAGTTCTAAGAATGGAGCTATGCCTAGAATAAACAAGCATAATATATACCCAAGTAAAATTGTTGTGTGCAATGGCAGGTGCCTTTGAAGAAAGAAGTACGTGAGAATTAGACCGATGAATTTAAAATAAGAACACCAAAATCCACAACAGTAAACATTAAAGTATGTAATATAGTATATTATGCAACTAGTGAATAAAGGTCGGCTTTAAAGCGAGGGCCATAGATAAATCACGAACAAGTGAAGGATTCTAACAACTGAATCACGACCGTAGGGAGTGATTCATGATGATTGAATCACGAGTATAGTGAGTGATTCAAGTGTTAGAATCCTTGTGTGACACGAGTAATTCATGGCACACACATTTTATTCAAGAGTTGCATACTATATTTTATACCATGACTACGAGAAAAAGAAAGATTTAATCAAGAAGCACAAGGAATAAATAAATAAATGGTTAAAAATTAAAAAAAAAACCTTAAAAATTTCCAAAAATTGAGAAACCTAAGGGTTATACATTTTTTGTAAATTTAAGCTGATCTAGGTGTGTTTCAGAAGCCAGTGACCACCTCCGTTACGTTACATAATTATAATTAATTAAACGCAATGCAATTAGTATTAGAATTACAATCCAAATAAGTATTCACTAAACATCGTAGAACAAAATCAAAATCATTATTAAAATCCTAAATATAAACAAACTCAAAATTAAATCGACGAAGGAGTTTGAATCTCGAATATTCTCAGCAGAAGAAGTTTGTATCGGGTATTGTATGCGCAAGGAGGTTGTATAGCATTGAGATGGAGATAGAATATATAATGGTGTGTTCTAAATTCAAACAAGTGAGTAAAAGTGCTTTTTATTCACTGTTTTTAGTGAATAAAATAATCTTTTTACAGGGGGAATGGTATAATATAAATTGTCATGCAGAATAAAATTAAAAAAAAAAACATTAATTCATCACAGATGCAACACAACAGCAACAATTACTAAGTAAAAGAAAGGTTGAGAAAAAGAGAGGGGTCGTCAATGGTGTCCAATTTATTCTCAGAGTTTTTGATAAATTACACAGATAATACCTACTAGTTAAATATGCGCAACTAAAAGAGCAGCATAGCTCTCAACTTAGAAGTCAAATAATTCATGCCTCATTTAATTTTTTTTTTTTTTTTTTTTTTTTTTTTTTTTTTTTTAAAAAAAACGTTGCCCCACACTAGGAATTTCTTCCTGTATCGTGGGTGCGTTTACAAACATTTAAACTCACATACACGAGACACCCAGATCCGGAACAATTATCTGTAGGCCATACAAATATTTGTTCCGTGCGGGAATCGAACCCGCGACACGCAGCGCAGCAGCCGATCGCTCATCCACTACGCCAACCGTGTCGTTGTTGTACATAGTTCACAGTAAAGAGTACTGTAATATACCAGTACAAATAAAATCGTCCCTTAAGGTTACACTAGTCGATCATTCTTCCATACAAACGTAGTCTAGCGATTACTCCACTGTTTGACGATGTACGTTCAAAATAAAAAATATACAAAACAGTATATAGGAAACAAAAAAGTAAAAATATTTGAAAGTAATGAGCGTCGAAAGTTCCATATTTTAACACTAATTTTAACGCATCTTTGGGCGGAAATAAGTACCATAAGAACAAGGAAAATTGCAAAAGGGTCTCCATACAGGGATAGATTTCTGCAAATTATTTTAAAAGACTCCCAAAGGTCTGTTTATAAAATTTCGAGCGCTCGTTTTCGTCCTAAATCATCATCCATTTCGATACAAATTTACAAAAGTGCTAATTCGCACGCAAACTGGCTTCTTACTGCTCATCACAGCATATATCTCTTTCGCACGTGTTGTCGGATTAGATAGCATGCATTTTAACTACGCGCACAAAATAGTTCGTGCCGTCGACTAGGGGAACCTTAAATCATAATGCAATATGTAACTAATTTAGTGTTAGTGACTTCAGCTAAGTCGCAGAAACTACCAACAGAAATGAAGAAAATTGGACCTTCCTATAAGCCAGTGCCTTTTATGCGATAACTACGTACATCTCCTTTTCCCCAAACAATAATACAATAAATAATCCTGAGGATAGTTGGACAATAGTCATATTTTGGGATTCAAATTAAATACCCTTCAGTATATCATGCCCTTCGGGTGGGATTTACGATTTCATTTCGTCGGCTTATTGACTGCGTCGGGTTATTAAATAAGGTCACTGGGCCTTAATCCGACTCTGAACTACTGTGCGGAGTATTTGCTAATAGAGGCAATGCTGACAGACTTTTGTGCGGAGAACCTGGTCTATACTTTCGGGTGAATGTGTGAGTGAAATGAAGCATGCGTGTGAAATGGTGGTGCGGGATTCGATGAAGTTGTGTTGGTGGTAAATTTGATTAGGTATGCTTTGTTGCCGTCTGGCTACATTAGGTATTAGATATGTTTTGTTAAAATACTTTATTTTCGAAAAGATATCCATCTTTTTACACGTTAATATTTTTATATTTTTATTTACATAAACAAAAGTACATATTTGAATAGAACCTCAACTGCATGTAATAACCTCATCGGTAGTTATTTTTTCGAGCCATTTGGGGTTGATACTCTTGGTCCGTCAGGTCCTAGTGCTCACGCTTTGTTTAAAGATCTTTCCAAACGCCAATTTGACACTTCGCGTGACCCAAGGGCTGGCTTTTACCTTGATCAGAGAATCTGCCAGTCGTTTGGGCCCATTACCAGTGGATAATGATGTGGAGGAGTTTTTCGACCCCATATTTTAGTTTAATATTGTAGTTTAGTTAGTGAGTAGTTTTTGGTTTAAGTGTATATGTTTTTAGTCTTAGTTAAAATACTAATATAATTTCCAGTATACTAACTTATCGAACTAAGGCTTGTAAAGATACATTTTATCAACGATAAAAATTGTAAAAAATCCAAAATTCATGGGAAATTCAATGTGATTTTATTTAAGCCTCCCATTTCATAAGGTAGTTTTTTTCTACAAAGTTCTAAAGCTTATTTTTTAATATTTTATTGTAAAAGCTTATTTTTTTTTAAAAGAGTAAGTATGGAGTTTCTTGTGCGTTGTTCTCCATAAAAATCTACTTTGCCGAATGCAAGGTAGAATATTCCTTTTTTACTTGTTCTTTTTAATTGTTAACGTGAGAAAGTGCCGCTTAATGGCCTAGTCGAAATAAAAACATTTGACTTTGACTTTGAATATTAATAAAAACGTTGTGTTAAGATTAAATATTAAATTAAACTATTAATTTTATCGTAATATATTTATCTATTTTTTCAGCGTAACAGTCAGGTATTATAAATAATAGTACATATTTGAATAGAACCTCAACTGCATGTAATAACCTCATCGGTAGTTATTTTTTCGAGCCATTTGGGGTTGATACTCTTGGTCCGTCAGGTCCTAGTGCTCACGCTTTGTTTAAAGATCTTTCCAAACGCCAATTTGACACTTCGCGTGACCCAAGGGCTGGCTTTTACCTTGATCAGAGAATCTGCCAGTCTTTTGGGCCCATTACCAGTGGATAATGATGTGGAGGAGTTTTTCGACGCCATATTTTAGTTTAATATTGTAGTTTAGTTAGTGAGTAGTTTTTGGTTTAAGAGTATATGTTTTTAGTCTTAGTTAAAATACTAATATAATTTCCAGTATACTAACTTATCGAACTAAGGCTTGTAAAGATACATTTTATCAACGATAAAAATTGTAAAAAATCCAAAATTCATGGGAAATTCAATGTGATTTTATTTAAGCCTCCCATTTCATAAGGTAGTTTTTTTCTACAAAGTTTTAAAGCTTATTTTTTAATATTTTATTGTAAAAGCTTATTTTTTTTTAAAAGAGTAAGTATGGAGTTTCTTGTGCGTTGTTCTCCATAAAAATCTACTTTGCCGAATGCAAGGTAGAATATTCCTTTTTTACTTGTTCTTTTTAATTGTTAACGTGAGAAAGTGCCGCTTAATGGCCTAGTCGAAATAAAAACATTTGACTTTGACTTTGAATATTAATAAAAACGTTGTGTTAAGATTAAATATTAAATTAAACTATTAATTTTATCGTAATATATTTATCTATTTTTTCAGCGTAACAGTCAGGTATTATAAATAATAGGATCACCTACCTACACATAATTCTTTCAACTTTTTTCCGCTACCAATTCAGTCCATTTTTGAACCGCGGGTGTAGCGAAGGAATTAATATCTTAAAAGCATGAACAGTAGAATCCTCCTAGCAACATTATTGTAAACAGTTATCCTTCTGCCAATTAGGATTAAATTCGAAATGATGTTTATTTGAGGATTAATTGCGTAAACTTCAGAATTCCGAAAAGTCATTTGCAATATTTACCAAAAAGAGCTTTCATTTTATCGCCTCTCTTCCAAAAGGTATCAAATAAATACGTACTTAACATCGATTCCCTGGGCGCCATTACGAGACTAGTAGCAAACTATAAAAAAATAAGTTGTTACTAAAAGCGATGCTTTTGGCTGGATGTTATTGAGAATATCTTCAGTTTCGTCACGAACCCATTACTGATTCCGTTGAGGTCTCGACTTAAGTACCTCTGAGAAAGACTTTACTACTTGATCCCGAGTTTAAGTTTCAGCATCCCGTGTTTTCTACTACCCTTTTATATTAACGTTTCATACATTTTGAGACATCAAACAACTTGTGTTTAAATACTGGCTTTGAATTGGGTAAACTCATTGTTTTATTGTGAGTAACTTAACCTACCTACTTAAAAGCCTATGTACCTATTAATATTTTTCACATAGACATTTTTATTTTTATAGGTATTTTGCTCAGATCAAATAAAAGTCAAGTCAAACTACGCCTTACCATATACATACACAATTACACGCACACACGTACAACGAAACTACGCCACAGCTTGTCAGTCGAGCTATTTGAGCGTTTATTTGATCTGAGAGCTCGGCGATCGATGATACGGCAATGTATAGTTTTAACCGGCGTCATCTTGTTGCTTGCAACGTTCCATCTCTAGTTTTCATTTTATCTGAGGTATTTTGTTAACTCGTTATATGAAAAGCAAAAAATTAAATTATGTTACGTTGTGATCTTTATAGTTTAGAAATTGTGATATTGGGGAACACCTAATCAAAATCACACAAGTACCGATTACGGAAACAAAGATTACAATAAAAAAATGCCGTTCGGTCTTCCAAACCTCCCTCTTAATCCCGAACTCGAATCGCTACATCATACATATTTATAAAAATATTTAGTTCAGTAATACCCAAACTTTTTACAAACTTCGTCGTGGACTTAGCCGAAAATCCGCGGACGTTTGGCCGAGATAAAAAAAAACTTCTACCGTATTAAAATAATAAATACGGCAAGTAACAAAACTCGACAAAAGTTATAAGATTTATTCGCACCATTAATTATTTGCTTGCCCGGAGACATGGCGTAATTATTTTGTTAAGGCAAAGTGAAATCCTACGCCCCAGGCAACTAGCGAGTTGTAAAATTTTACTGGCTTTTGTTTTAATCGTATCCGATATGATGGTAATAAAAATCTTTGTGAGCGAATGTATTGACGGACTGTGTTACAGATACTTTGTGCAGTTCTATAAGGATTTTGTTATTTTTATACTTCTTTTATGGATTATTTTCAAGATAGAATGCTAAATGGTTCGCGTGTGACGTTAACGAAAAGAATATTCCTGCAATAAATTTTGATGTTTTTCAGAATCAAAGAGTAATGTTTAGATTTCTCTTTTCTCTTAAAGTTATTGTATTGTTCTAATCTAATAAACGCGTTTTTGGGGACGAATAGATAGATAAATGGATGGATTTTCTAACTATTTCATGCAAAAATTACTAAACGGATTTGATGAATCTTTACAGCAATATAGCTTGAAGACCTATGGATACGTACTTCCTGAATTAGGCATCAATCAAATTTATTTTATCAAAAATTTAACAGATCAGATTCACCAGAGCAACAAACTCACCATAGTTATCATGAAAACACAAAAAACCTAACTCCTGATGAACAGAATACAAAAAGCGACACCACAAACATGTTAGCCAAGCTTATGACCAAAACACGGTCCAAGTTTACCAATTTCACACGGACGCAATCCTGCAGGGGTTAACGAACCACATGTTCTGGGAACAAAAACACAATGCAGTTTGTCAAAACTGTATGATATATTGGTTAGTGCCCCAACAGATTCGTAGAAACCCAAGCGTGGTATTCGTTTGGGAGAATTTTAAAACACAATTTTACGGTGAGCGATTCTGTTTGAGTCTGGTCTCGGGCAATGGTCTTATGAGTAGGTAGGTTTGTAGATACCTAGTTGTTATCCTAGGGAGATATTTTATTATTTTTAACTTATATAGTAAAGAGGTAAATTGTATGTTTGTAAAATCTTATTACCATAACTGAAATTATTATGAAAATTCTGTACACTGCAGTATTTACAGCTTCTCTCCAAAAACTTTTGTCGAGATCTGCTTCAAAGAGTAAACACCATAAAAAGGTACACTATCGCTGAATGTCAGGTTTTTTATTCCGAAAAATGCACAAGTTTTGCGGGACAGACCATGGTAAGCCGCTCGAAAAAGCTAATTAGCTAATATTTTTTTTTTTAATCTCTGTTTTTAGGGTTCCGTACCTGAAGGGTCCAAACAGAGCTCTATTGCTGTCACTCATGTTTCCGTCTATCCGTCGTCAGTCATGAAATTTTGTTCCAAAGAATTTTTTATCTTCCCATTGACCTATGAACTTAAAATTTGGTCATAATATTTAGTATTACTCATATTTTACTACAAATACCAATATAACCTACATTTGGTACGGAACTCTAAATGTGTGTAAAAGCCAGGTTTTTACTATTCTTCTCTGATATTTTGTGATGTGTCAGTGTCGAATAAATGTTTGCCACTCTATTCTTATTAATTTATTGTTTTTTTTTTTTCACAGTATTTTATTATGACGAGCAGTGCGAGTCTATGACGAGTTTTGAGGTACAGAAGGTTTATTTAGGCTTGGGTTTCTTAGCATTATGCCGCGAATGGTTCGTGTCACCTTCTTGCTATACCTTAAAAAATCGAATCAATAAAATATTAAATCCCGATGTATCAGGTTTTTAAATTCTTTTTCAATCCTTTTTTATTCGATCCTCGTTTTTGCGTGCCAAATTGTATTTTGTTTCCTGAACAGTTCTTTTGAAAAAAAATATAGATTGAACTGTAAATAAAATATTTGTATTCCTGTAAGCGCATGAATGAAGAGCAAGAAAGAAAGACTTGTCTTTCCGATATTCTGTCTATGTTCCGAACAAAGTTTTATTTTAGAATCCATGGGCAAAACAACACGTCATCCACACTTACTGTAATATAATGCAAAATATGAATGTATTACTAAAGAAAAATAAACTTGAAAAAGGTAACACATTACAAAAAAATCCGATGTAAAAAACCTTGTCACAATCAATCACTGAAAAAAATGTTTGCCATCAATGACAACTTGTTAACATTCAGCCGCTTCAGTGCGATCTTTTTGGCAACCCCAAATCACGGGCCGCGTCCAGGGAACCGCCATTTTAAGATTTACGACCGACACAGCGGCATCCATTTTGTTAAAACCTACTCACGTGCAACATGCAAAAGCACTCGACCCGAAAACTCTTGAATGTACCGAAACTACTCAACGTGACACACGAAACGGGGCCGCTTGGGGGCTCGGTAATTAAACAATTTTCATTATTTCACCACACGTTGCCCACCCCTGTGTAATGGCGATGTGTTATAGAAATTTCGCGAAATACATTTTAATGGAACCCGGGATAATCCCTCGATTAATTAACCTCATTTGTTTTTAAAGTACGACGCGTCCGAAGTGTCGGCCTGAATGCTTTATAATGACGTTTTTATTTGAATTGCGGTTCATCTCGAGAGCGCACGACTCGATTTCGAATATCGAATGCGAGAGTAAAGGGAATTCAATATTATTATTTTTTACATTATTTTGTGAAATTTTAATGTCGTTCCGATGATGATAATGAACCGTATTCGTTCATGTCATTAAAGTAATAAAATTTCTGTCATTCCAATTGTCACATTCAGTCTTCAAGGGTATGCAATATTATTTTTTGATATTATTTTAGGAAATTTAAATACCATTTCGGTGATGATAATGCACTGTATTCATTCACATCATTAACACAGTATTTAAATGACTCAAACAGAACTCTGAAGAACCACAGTGACATAAATATCGCAGTGATTCTTCTATCAACTCCATCTATTCCGATTGACCTCCTTCGTGAGCTTTACGAGTAGGAACAGTTTAAGGTCCCCCGAGACTGCCCAGCAGTCAATATTTCTAGTACAATTTCCATTTTCAAACCAATGTGGACCAGATCTTTGATGTGTGAATAGCCACGTGTGATAGATAGGAAATGATGTCAGTATCTATGTAGTGTATACTGTGTTTTTTTTACTGGGGAACCTTTTAAAGGTTCCTGGACTTTCGTGGAAAAGACCAGGCAGTGTGAGATTTTTACCTCACTAAAATCAACCCGGCGATCACCATCAGTACGTAGAAGGAACCCTGTAAACTCTTAAAAGACTACCTAGGAACCTCCTGTTCCGAGGTGGTCTTTTAAGAGGTAAGACCACCTCGGGACAGGGGGTTCCTAGGTGGTCTTTTAATAGGTTACTGAGCAACGTAGTGTACAGCCTTGGGAAGACTGAAAAATACTCTCTCTTGTGCCTCGCTGTGCATGTGATCACAGTGGCACCGTCTTTCCTGGAGATACTTGGTAGGAGGACAGAGTCCCTGATCTGATATGCTCCCACCTGCTTATAATGCTGGCGGGAGCATGATGTACCTACAGGAACATAAAACAGCTTGTTTTAGTATGTTGTTTGGGGTGTAGTGGGGTGTTAGCGTCGAATTCCAGCCAGTCGGCCTTACAGGCGGCGGAATATCTAAGTAGTTAAAATCGTTGACAGCCTACAAAGTCTCACCAGTGGCTCCAAGTAGCTGTCTTGCACGCAGCGGCCACACCCCGGTAACCACGTCGGCTCGTGGGCTAAACCTGGTAGAGGCGGGCTTAAGTTTCGACACTCAAGCCTTGCAGTTGCTCCCTGCATAGTGCACAGGATCTGTCTCGGCCGCAATGGCGACCCACCATCGGTGGCGAGGCAGTCAGGCATAGTAAAAGGCCTTAAGGGCGGCGGTAGGAGACATATAGTTATCGTTTGGCCAGATACTGGTAAACCACCAGCAATAGCATTCCCAAGGAGGGTTGGTGTCAGGCTGGCGGCCGACTGTAAAATATTTGCCAAATCACATGCAACATGTTAGCTATGAACGTAATGCGCGATAGGGTTAGGGCGTACCCCACAGGCGACGCGCAGGGGCAGCACCCGGCTCCTGTGGGAAATGGACTTGGGTTGTTGCACCACCCCGGGCGGGGGCAACGTAAGAAGCGAGCTCGGGAAATGATATTGAGGTATGCAAGTTGGAATGTTGGGACTATGACTGCAAGGGCCAGAGAGTTAGCGGATGTATTAAAAAGAAGACGAATAAATGTAGCCTGTTTACAGGAAACTAAATGGAGGGGAACCAAAGCGAGAGAAATAGGTGAGGGATACAAGTTTTTCTACTGTGGAAGTGACGGGAAAAGGAATGGTGTGGGAATAGTGTTAGATAGTAATTTGAAAGAAAGCGTGATGGACATAAAAAGGATTAATGACAGATTGATAGTTGTGAAAGTTATGTTAGAGAATGTGATGTTGAATGTAGTTAGTGTGTATGCACCGCAGGTAGGGTGTGATGAAACGGTAAAAGAGATGTTTTGGGAGAATTTTGATACAGCCTTGATGACCATCCCTGTGCATGAGGAATTGATAGTTGGAGGAGATTTTAATGGACATGTGGGTAGAATTAAAGGGATTTATAAAAGAGTCCACGGGGGATGGGGATTTGGGAGTACCAACAACGAGGGAGAGACGCTGCTTCAATCCGCTACTGCATTTGACCTGGCAGTAGCTAACACTTGGTTCCAGAAAAAAGACGAACATCTCATCACTTACAAAAGTGGTAACCACAAAACCCAAATCGACTACCTTCTCGTCAGACGTAACAGCATACAGCAAGTCAAAGATTGCAAAGTGCTGCCAGGAGAAGACTTGGTGTCTCAGCACAGACTCCTGGTTATGACACAAGTAGTAAAAATACAGTGTACCAAAAGCAAAGAGCGTCCCCCTCCTAAAATAAAATGGCATATGCTAGAGAAGAATGATTGTGCGAAAAAGTTTCGAGAACGAGTCGTAGACAAAATGATAGAGATGGGAGACATGGAAGATCGAAGTGTAAACGAAAGTTGGAAGGAGATGGCTGGGTGTATTAGGTGTGCGGGGAAGGATATTTTGGGAGAGACGAAAGGTAGGGGCACAATAGATAGGGATACATGGTGGTGGTCAACAGAAATACAGAATGTGTTAAAGGAAAAGAAGAAAAAATTTAAGGAATGGCAAAGTGTAGAACAAGATAATCCTAGTTTGAAAGTTGAAAAAAAGGGCGAGTATGATACTGCAAAGAAAAAAGCTAAGAAAGCTGTGGCTATAGCGAGAGCAAAAGCTCAGGACAAGCTATACGACGCGCTGGATAGTCCAGCAGGCCAAAAGGATCTGTACCGGATTGCTACAGCTAGGGAGAAAAGGGCGAGAGATGTCTGTCAGATAAGATGTATAAAAGATGAGGCTGGAATGATTCTTTCTGATGATGAAAAAATTAAGGATAGGTGGAAGGAATACTTTGAGAAACTGATGAATGAGGAAAATAACTGGAGTGGTATGTTAGAAAATAAACCTGTGAATGAGGGGTTAGTGAGAATGGTTAGTATGGAGGAAGTAAGAATAGCAGTAAATGGAATGAAGAATGGCAAAGCGGTTGGTCCGGACGGAATACCAGTTGAAGTGTGGAAGACATTGCGCGTAGATGGATGGACGTGGTTAGCTTTATTCTTCAATAAGTTGTTACGGGAAGAAGCCATACCTGATGAATGGTGCAATAGTTCGCTAGTGCCCATCTTTAAAAACAAAGGGGATGTGCTGGAGTGCAGCAACTATAGAGGAATAAAGCTAATGTCACATAGTATGAAAGCATGGGAGAAAGTGATTGAAAGGCGGCTGAGAGAAGAGAGTGAAATATCGCAGAACCAATTCGGTTTTATGCCTGGTCGGGGTACAACGGATGCCATTTTCGCAATCCGCCAGTTGTGCGAGAAATATAGAAGTGCACATAAAAACTTGCACATGGTATTCATTGACCTCGAAAAGGCATACGACCGGGTGCCCCGTGAGGTTTTGTGGTGGGCCCTTAAGAAGAAAGGTGTGCCTGGGAAGTATGTACAGTTGGTCCGAGCGATGTACAGTCGATGCAGTACCCAAGTCCGATCTACAGTGGGAACTACTGGCAGCTTCAGTGTGGCAGTCGGCTTACACCAAGGGTCGGCTCTCAGTCCTTACCTCTTCCTGATGATAATGGACGCGCTGACGTCGGACATACAGGAAGAGGCACCCTGGTGTATGCTGTTTGCCGATGACATTGTGCTGGTTGCCGAGAGTGGCCTAGAGGTCCAGAGTAGATTGGAGATGTGGTGGCACAGACTGGAGAGTGTTGGCTTGAAATTGAGCAGATCTAAAACCGAATATTTGTTCTGCGATTTTGGCGGTCTCTCCAGTACCGTGCCTCTAGCCCTCGCTGGAACACAAATACCGATGTGCTCCGACTTCCGGTACCTAGGGTCGCTTATCCAAGGGGATGGCGAAATAGACCGAGACGTAACGCACCGGATCAACTCGGGATGGATGAAATGGCGACAGGTCACTGGAACAACTTGCGACCCACGGATGCCCCTAAAGTTAAAGGGGAAAATCTACAAGTCCGTGATTAGACCTGTCGTACTGTATGGATCAGAATGTTGGGCTGTGAAAAAGATGGATGAAAAGAGATTGCATGTAGCAGAGATGAGAATGTTGAGATGGATGTGTGGAGTGACGAGAATGGATAAAGTGAGAAATGAGTATATTAGAGGAAGTTTGAAAGTGGCGCCAGTGACAGAAAAGTTGAAAGGAAACCGTTTGTCCTGGTATGGTCATATGATGAGGAGGGATGAAACGCATGTTACTAAAAGAGTTATGAATATAAATGTGGATGGATGGAGAGGGAGGGGACGGCCAAAGAAAAGATGGATGGACTGTGTGAGGAGTGATATGAAAGAAAAGGGAGTCAGTGATAGCGTGACGGTGGACAGGATGGTATGGAAGAAGAAAACGTGTTGCGCCGACCCCAAGTAACATGGGACAAGGGCAGGAAGAAGAAGAAGTTAAATGACCATGACCAATGACAACTTATCGTCAATAATAAGCGCTGATAAATTCACGAATAAAATTTATTTAATTTAAAGGGCACAATACCGGTCATAACGCTAAAAGCAAACTGTCAGATAACCTAATAATCATTTTAAAGATAAGTATTACCAACACTCCAAAAATAACAACACAAAAGCTAAGCGACGTTACCAAATTATCGATGTTTTTTTATTGTCTAAGATATATATATAGTCTTTTACTAAGTAACCAAGCAGAATAGATACAATCGCTTGAAATATTTCGTACTGGTATTTTTTTTATGCTGGCTGTTGAACGTACGTTTTACTTTTGTTTTAGGTTTGGTTACCGTGGCAGCTCAATAGACAGATCTCGAACTCCTTGAAAAGCGACCTTCGCCGCTTTAATACTGAGCGTATCAAAGACGCGATTGAACGCAATAAGGGCTCCAAGGTGTTTGCAAGAGATCTGGCTATTGGGCAGAGCCATTTTACGAAACTGAAGACCGACGATGGCAGGATCGTATCCGCCAAACCGGAGCTTCTGAGGGAGATCGAGGGGTTCTATTGGCAGTTGTACACGTCAATCAGCAAGCACATTGCGAATCTAGCAAACGACCCAAGAGCTAGATTGTTCTGACACTATACCGAAGACATTCCCGATGTCAGCGTCTACGAGATTAGGATGGCTCTTAAACAACTTAAGAACATAGGACTGTACAGTGGGTATATTGATGTAGAGAAACATAAAGAATTTTGTTATTTTATGTATTGATCGGATTTGTAAATACTTGCAGAGATTATCTCTTACAAACATACTATTTCATCGTTTTAATATTCTTCTTATATAAGATTTATAAAGTCTTTTACTCAGTAACCAAGCAAAATACTTGCAGCCGCTCAAAAAAATCGAATCGTTCATTCACGTCAATATCAATCATTCGTCAGTATGGGGTACATTGACACATGTGCGCTTATCAATTTTGGCGCAGTTCGGACATGGCAATTCGTCGTGTATATTGGATGGAATTTTTATCAGAGCCTTTTAAAAAATAGAAGACTTGGAACAAACTGGAATCGAAAACATTGGTTAACTAAAATTTAGCTTAGAAATATTTACAAAAATATTTGGTAGGTAGAAATATTTACAAAAATATCGGGTGCCTTAAAACTCACTGGCAATCTAAGAGAGGTATAATGTACAGGTACAGTTTCGTTGTTATGAGTAGTGTAAGATCTTAGCAACAGGTCTTATGAATATTTTGCTCATCTGGATAAAAAATGACGTCTTAGCTATATTCTTAAAAAAACTTCAGTCTTTGGTAGCTCTCATTTTTTATTGTCTTTTTGTGACACTTGATCCAATAAAAAAAATGTATCACGATCCGATTTCTAGTTTCGGTGAAATGCATGGACAAACATTCGTACTAACATACATTTTCTATGTAATTTTGTGCAATTTCAACAATATTACATATATACATTACCATTTACTAAATTTAAGACCATGATGTACCATATTCAGACAAATAAATGATTGATTTATTGATACGTATCGAATTGAAAAACCTCCTTTTTTTAAGTCAGTAAAAGGATTAAAATGAGAATTTATCGATTATTTAAAATCTGCCAAGAAAACAGCAAGCAATTGCTCTAGATAACGTGCTGATGATGGTATAATTATTAAAAACATTGTGATTAACGCTACGTCAAAAACAAGGTATTTACTTAAATCAAAATTAAAACTTTACTATACAGCGCTGACTTCTGACTTAATTTAAAACAAAATAGCCTCTAAAACCTAGAAAACAAAAGCCAATCCTTTAGAACTATTGTAAAAAATCCTCTTTTACTCCGACTGACACATTAATTGCCTTTAGACAACGAACGAAAAACGTAAAAACGTTCGTCTCTTTAAACTTCAAAAAGCTCTTTGACGTGGAACCCTTTGACGTTCGCCTAAACAGCACAAAGTTTTCAACTCCAACGCTAAAAGCAGATTACCATCAGTAATTAAAACGTGGTTTCGACCAGGGTTTTAAGAATTACCGGGATAATCTACTACTAATATGTTAAAAGTATTGGAAACTAGATAAACTATAATAGTTCATTTTTAATGGAAGCTCTTATCTGCCCGCTTTTTTGTGAGGAGAAAAGTTTCTGAGTGTGTTTTTAGTGCTGGGCTAATTAATGGTAGTTCGGGTTTTAAATCTATGGTTTAATAGTGTTCTTACATAATTTTATAGTAGGTATCATAAAGATAACATCAACCCAAATAGAGAACATTGGAAGGCGGCTTTGGCCCCGCAGTGGCACTGAGCAGGATGAAAATAAATATATAAATAAAGATGACGTTTTCTTAGAAGAGGCAACGGTGAGTAAAAATTAAAGGTATGTGGCGGAGACTGACTTTTTTTCGAGCAGTA